>OX155903.1:4717500-5917500 GCA_944588485.1 Phosphuga atrata | reverse complement strand
TGTGGATCTTTGGTAAACCATATATCTTGGGACACCTTGATGATTTCTCCCTTGGTATAAGATAATTCATTGTTTCCTTGTAAATGCTGGAGCTTAGGATCTTTTGTCTGGTAGTTTTCTCAAGATAGGTTGTGGGGTCCGTTGTACTGGGTAGATAAGCTGGATCATCTAAAATTGTGGTCATTTTTCTTTTATAGTCAGCACTGTTCATGACTAGAGAGGAATTTCCCTTATCAGCTTGTAAGACCACAATGCTGTTGTTTTCTCTTAGTGCCTTGAGGGCTTTGAATTCCTCGTATGAGATGTTTCTTGTCGGTGGTTTGGCAGATCTTAAAATGTGGCATTTTTCCTGTCTTATTGTCTCGGCTAATGTGGCAGGGAGTTGTGAAATAGCAGTCTCGATACCAGTGATTATGTCTTCTATGGGAAGGCGAGTTAGTGCGATTGCAAAGTTAAAATTCTTGGCCAGTACGGTTTTGGTAGGTTCGTCTAGGGGCTGGTCTGAAAGATTGTAAACCACTTTGTCTAGGTTGAGTGGTTTGGTGCGTATTGGTGAGTATTTTCGTTAATATTATCGCAAGTTTTTCCAATGGAGACGTTTAGAATCATTTATTTTTTGTCTGAGAGACTTTTTTGGTAGTTACATATTCTTGTCTGTATTATTCCCTCAGAGCTAGGTCTGCATTCTTCCTTCCTTTGCGCAGATATATGCGTCTAGACGACCCTTGCCGTGACGATTTCATCGTTCCATCAATAGACACGCCTGGATTTTAAGAACCACTTTTTTTTGTGGGAATGTTGCCTCATATGCTTTGCTTAGTGTTATTATAAACGACTCTGCTGTACGTATCTTGTGGCTTTTTAACTTGCTTGCTGAGATCCAGTCCATTAAAATATGGCCACGTAAATTCATTTTTGGTGAGCCCCAATATGGTGATTTCGCATTAAAATCGTCGCCTATGAGTTTTGGTTTTCGTTGGCTTCGCATGGAATCGCTCAGATCGTCCAATGCCTTTTGTAAGTTGTCCAGATTCTTGTTGGGCAAAAAGTAGCAGCTATAGAATATCATTCCTGCAGTTTCTATGCAAACGTAGCCAGTTTCACATCCACTGTCTAGTATTGGAATAGTTTCGTTTGTGGCTCTTATTGCGGTGTCTTTATTTTGGTCTGCATACCATTTTGTATCACTAATTATTTTTATGTTTGGCTCACTTACTATTATGATATCAATATTTAGCTCAGACACTGTGACATGCAGCAGGTCATACACCCCACGGGATCTCATTGCATTTAATTAGAGGACTTTCAACATTTTGAATATTTTTGGTGTTGCCTTGCCTCCGCCAGCGCTTTTTTAAAATTTGGGCTCATGCCAGAATTTGCCCGGTATCCCTTACTTTGACAAAACGGACAGAATTCTTCGCCTTGGCACTGTTTGGCAATGTGGCCTTCTTGGCAGCATCTTAACCAGAGTTGTTGTCTGTCAGGTCCGTTGCACTCTTTTGCGGTATGTCCGATCTGCCAGCATCTGTGGCACTTGGTAAGATTTATTCGTGGCCTTATTCTGTATTCAACTAGACCAATTCTAATTCTGTTTCTTTAGACTAGCTTTAGAGGTTGGACTTTTGGAAGTGCTACTGCTGCAATCTGGTTTTCCCCAAAGCACGGTCTTAGGTTTCTTACCTCCACATTTTTCTCATGTTTACCAATGTTGAGGTGTTCTCTTGTAGCGTGTTCAAGCTAGCGTGACCTTCTTTCGCTGTACGATAGGTTTTTTTGGGGCCATATTTTTTGTTCTACCTCTATGAATTCATCAAGGATGTTACCGTTGTTTATTTCCTGTAGTAATTTTTCCAGAAACTCTTTTTCTTTGTCGTTTTCCGATTCTCCTGTCGGCGTGCTAGTCTGTTTGGTAACAGGCCTCCTTTTAGGACTAGATTCTATCTCAGCATATTGAGTCAACTGCCCACTTATCCATATTCTCTCGAGGGCATCTGCCAATGTACACATCTCATCGGTTGCTTTCTTAACTTCAGGTTTTGTATTTGACTTCGCTAGGCTCGTGCCTGTTTATATTTTGCCGTTTCCTCTTGGTAGGCTGCTCTACCGGGGAAGAATGTAGGTCAACTCTATGGAGTGGTTCAATTTTCTTGTCGTCTCGTTTTTCCGTTAAGGAGAAGGATCTTTCCCTGATCTTTGGATTGGCGGGTGGTGACCGTTTTACGCCTTCTCTCCTCAAGAATGGGTTACTTCCATGAGGTTCTTCGTTTCCTTCCATTATTGCTGCACCGTAAAGCGGCAGTTACAGATACATTGAGCTTGTCTTATAACAAAGACCCGGTATATACTCTGGTTTTAAATCAAAGGAAATAGCATACACATCCGTCAAAAAAGAGGCAAGGACGGAATAGTATTCGTTAAAAGACGGATTGAGAAGCGCGTGTATCTAAACCGGCTTACACCACACTAGACTAGGCAAGACTATTCAGACAAGGTTAGACAAAGAAGACTAGACAGACAAGACTAGACAGATAAGACTAGACAGACAAAGCTATACATAAAAGACCAGACAAACAGGACTAGACAGATAAGACTAGACCGGTAAGAATAGACATACAGGACTAGATAGACAAGACTAAACTGACAAGACTTAACAAACAAAACTAGATTGACAAGACTAAATAGACCAGACTTAATACACTTGACTAGATAGACAGGTTTAGACAGACAAGGCTAGACTATACAGATAGGACTAGACTAAACAGGTCAATCTGGATCTAATATCAGTCCACAAATGTATATGTAACTGAAACCTTTTGTCTTCCAAGGAACTCGAAACTCGTCAGCGGAACATTATGTGTAGCAAATCACAACACGCGCTGTTTGTCATTATATATAGACCTCATTCTAACTATTTTATAGTAAAAATAATGAGATGAATAAAATTTTGTCACAATTTCAAATTTTGCGAAGGAATTGTTGTAATACTATCTAAGATTAAACGGACGAAACCACCAGATAGGAAATACTACGAAGACTATACTAGGCGAACAAAACTAGACAATAACTTATTTTTAGTTTGCAGTCAATAACCGAGGCCTTCTTTCGCTTTCTACAACTGCGGCCTTCACCTTGCCTCATCAGTCTGTCACGACTCGTTACGGTAAATTCTACAAGCGCTCACTTACACATTTCTTGCACATCAAACGGTGATGCAAGCCATGATGTTTACTTTATCGTTTAATTGTCCTTTTGATTGCATCCACATTTCTCCTTAACATTAAGCCATCAAACATTTCACGCACCGACTAAATATTGCATAATGTAAAGTCATTATATGTCTGAAAATTCTAATTATTGCATTATTTCTTAACTTAGAAGATTATAATCTACCCGCACTTATACCCAACTGCGTATACTTGACTAATAAGAAATTCAGTCAATTGGACAATTGACTGAAAAAAATTGGAAATGAGACAATTGAAATAGATTTGTCCAGACTATTCAAAGAATTTTGTCGGCAGATTAATTAATCTAATTGATCTGTGACCAGTTTAGTCTTTCGACTAAACTACTTTATTTTCGTGTATATAACCTTGTTGCTAGTATTACCGAAACTAGTCTATATATTATATATGATAACTAAATGTAAATATTCAAATCAGTATCTTTATTACAATCAGTTTTACATAAATGTGCAAAACTTTAATCAATATTTTTGTTGAATAAAGATTTAAAATATTTTATCGATTTTCTGGACCAATTAGTTGAAAATTCATAATTAACTCGAACATTCCACCAACTGACACACCACGTACACCGCAAATATTTATTTAAAAATTTTCTGGTTTGCATCAATTTAAATGACATTCCATTTTGCGAATCACGCCACCAGAATAAAAGCGATATTTTCAAGGATCAAATTATAATAAATAATAAAATTATACATTTGGCTAGTCTGTAGAGTATTAATATATTGCTGTAATCTTGTCTGGTCTCGTCTGTTCTTACCTTGTAGTGTCGTATTGTAGGGCAGTGATGCGCAAACCCTGGATCGCGACCCCCAGAGGGTTCGGTAGAGAATTTTTTTGGGTCATCCAAATAAAAAAAAATTAGGTTTTTCGTTTGTTTTGGTAGCAGAAAATAATGAAATGTATACAATATTTGTCACTGTTTTAAAAATCCGCCAGGACTACTAAGGTTATTACGAGGGCCGGAAAAAAGTAATAACATTTTTAGCATGGCCAGTTAACCAGCTACGAGGGCCGGATAAAATCAAGTTGAAGAGTGGATCCGGCTCGCGAGCCTGAGAAATCGAAATCTAAGGTTTATAGAAAAGTTTAGAGGTTTATTCTTATTGCAACGACAAAGCATCATACATAGTTTCAATCTACATGTAATTTAGAATAATTTTTAAAATAGATTCAGTCAATTTAGATCATTTTGGAAAAAGTTTCGGACAAAAATACGCTGTTGCGCCTTTTTATAATCGCCAATTTCGGGCTTAAGTTTCAACAAATCAGAAGAACATTATAAGAAATACATAACATAACATTATAAGATGTTTGTTCTACACAACATTTCGCGACTTTTGATGTATTATATGTCAAATATTCACGACATGTTATAATTCGCGATTTCGAAGAAGCTTTTAAAAAATCGCGATTTTCGACACCTCTCCGATTTTTGCGTATTGTACATCAAAACACATAGAATTTTACACAGATTGCACTCATATAAAACATTATGCAATATAGTTTACAATAAGTGAAGAAATCTTAAAAAAAAACTAATCAGTCCTTCAGCACATTAATTAAAAACTTACCAGGAACTTACCATGATATATGTTTTTCGGCCAATATGGGATGCTGAATCGATTGGAAAAAGCTATTAGTCTCTGTGATAAGCCGTTCCAAAAGTTATGACATCGTGGAATCTGCGGAAAATACGAGGAAAGGTATTCCCTTAAAATCAGTATTTATCAAAAATTGAAATTATGAATTGAAAATTTCGAAGTATGTCTGGAAGTGTTTTTAATGCTGGTTGTAAATATGGAAATTGCATATTGGTAGCCGCTTCCGTTCGCGAGATAAGACTTGATATAATTGGCAAAATCGAGCGAAATCTGGAAAACTAATTAATATTTATAAAATAAAGATAATAAAGATTAAATTTTACAATAAATGTTGGGTTTTTTGTTGGGTGGCAAATGAAAATAGTTTGCGCACCGCTGTTGTAGGGTATTGTCTGATTTTGTCTGATGTTGACTAGTTTCATCTGGTCTTCTCCGATCTTGTCTGACCTTGTCTTACCTTCTCAGATTACCTCTAATCTTGTCTGATCTAGTCTGAACTCATCTGGTCCCCAGCTTTTGTCTGGTCTTGCTTGGTCTTTTCTAGCCTTTTCGGCTCTCGTCTGGTTTTGCTTGATCTTGTAAAGCCGGACAAAAATATCGGACTTGCTTTGACGCAGCGAACGGATCACACCACGCATCTAGAGCGAGGTGTGCCAAAGAGTAACAGAAGATAACCGTGTAAATCCAGCTACTGACAGATTTGAAGATATCGTAGTGATAATCTCCTACTTTCAATTCTATTTGAATCAAACTCCAACGAAATTAAAACAAAACATGGGACATAACCAAACCTAACCTCAAGTTTAATGCATTTTTTTTTATCACGAATCTTCGTCGAGTCGTTTTAATTGTTTGGAGTGTAGATTTTAAGTAATTTATAGTATAATGAATTAACTATTTTTTTTAAGGTGCTACTTAGTAATAATTTTCAATTTTTTTTTTTTAAATTCATCAATAATTTTAATTCTTTGATCAAAGAACCCGGGTACCCGGGTCTGACAATGAAATAGTACCCGGGTACTAAAAATTTCATATACCCGGGTATACCCGGATCCGGGTACCCGGGTTGAAAACCCTAGTAGGGACAATCAATTCGATTGTTATGTAATTTAAACAAAAATAACGTATCGCGCTCAGTACGCCTGGCATGTAATGGGGTGATACATGATACCTTAGAGGACGGAAACCTATAAATTTTCGTTGGATTTTTTCGAGACGATGCGTGTATACATTATATTGAGGGGACCAAACGCAGGATGCAAATTCCATTAGCGACCTGATCATGGTGTAGTAGAGGGTAAGGTAGACGTTTATCGAACGGAAACTCGCAGTAGCCTTGATTATAAATCACAGTGATCTGTTGGCTTTTTTTTATAATAGCGTCGATATGTTGAGAGAAACATAACTTCTTATCAAATAAAATGCCCAGGTCCTTATTCGAGGTAACCCTATTAATTGCAGTACCACAAAAGCCATAGCTGTATACGATAGATGTCTTTTTTTCTGGTATAAGATATTACCGAGCACTTTCCACTGTTTAGAAGAAGTTTGTTTTTAGATCAGTACTTCGCGAACTTATCCACAACTGCTTGCAAACGATTTGCATCGTTGATATTGCGTATTTCACTAATAATCTTTATATCGTCAGCATAGATAAGTAGCCTAGAGTTTTCAAGGTAGGCGACAACATCGTTTATGTATATTATAAAGAGCAAGGGCCCTAGATGAGAGACTTGGGGGACATCTGACGACACAGCACAACTCTTTGAAGTATACCCATTAAGTGTAACCGCCTGTGAGCGACCTGACAGGTAGGATCTAAAACAATTCAACAGATTTCCGGATAAGCCAAGTTGCTCAAGTTTAACGAGTAGTATCTGATGATCTATGCTATCAAAGGCTTTGCTAAAATCTGTATAGATAGCATCAACTTGCACTCCGTCGTCTATAGTCGTCAGAATATAGTCCTTGAAACACAACACATTCGTTTCGATCGACCACTGCTTCATAAAACCATGATGTTCAGGGGCGATATGTGCATTGATAGTAGGGAAAGATAGTTCGTTCTGGCGCCACCGCCCGCACCTTATGGGAAATTACATGTAAATCTTGGTGCAAGCACCTTATGGGAAAATCCTATACAAAATAGTACAGTACATGTGCCAACCTTGAACAGCTTTGAATCAGCTTTACACAGCTTTCGATTAGTTTTAAACAGCTTTCGATCAGCTTTAAACAGCTTTCGATCAGCTTTAAACAGCTTTCAATTTAAAGCTGATCGAAAGCTGTTTAAAGCTAATCGAAAGCTGTGTAAAGCTGATTCAAAGCTGTTCAAGGTTGGCACATGTACTGTACTATTTTGTATAGGATTTTCCCATAAGGTGCTTGCACCAAGATTTACATGTAATTTCCCATAAGGTGCGGGCGGTGGCGCCAGAACGAACATCTTTCCCTACTATTGATGACTATGGGTGAAAAATAATCCTATTATATTGGTCGATAGTTCGCTAGCAAATTCTTACTATCCGTTTTGTAGATTGGGATTACGTGGGCTTTTTTCCATAGTGTTGGACAGGAACCCGTGCTCAGAGACTGATTAAATATTAACGTTAACGGAGTGCGCAACGAGAGAGCGGTCAGCTTGACGAAGTGGGCCGGAATTCCATCGGGGCCTGAACTTTTCTTCGCATCGATTTTAGTGAGTACGCTGAATACTTCAGTCTCGTCGAAGCTCAGTATATTTAAGTTTATGTTGGTTTGGTTTTCAGGTGCGTGAAAACTCATTTTACTAATTGATGGATCAGATAAGTGTGCTTTCGAGAATGCTGACGAGAAAAGTTCACCACAGATTTGTGTCGTGCCTACGACAAAACCGGATTCTGTTTTCAACTTTAAGGGAATATCTGAAGACCCACGTTTGATTTTTCTATGAGTCCACAGTCCCTTAAGGTCTTGGGAAATACTCTTTTCCGTGGTATAGATGTAGTTTCTGTAACAGGCTCTGGTGATAGATTTTACCTTTTTAAGTAGTGTGCTAAATTGGATAAGTTTGTCCTGGTTGTTGCTCTTTTTGTAAGCTCGGTGAACTTTACCTTTCCATTTAATAAGTTCGATTAGTTCCGATGAATTTCACGCAGGGTAGCAGGTACGTTTACGTCTTCTTAATGGCACATGGGTGTCTATAATATGGTTCAGAGTGTTATGAAATTGACTGAGCATAGAATTGGTGTCCGAGAAGTCGAGTTCCCGTTGCCAGCATATATCATCTAGTGCATTATTGATTGAATTATAGTTAGCTCTATAGAAACTGCATTTATTTGTTAGAAAGGGTATAATAGCGATAGATATGAGGAACTCGAGTGGGGGTGATACATGTCCACCCCACTAATTGGTAGACATTCTCTCATAATAATTACTTCGTCCAGATTTGATAGGACAAGGTCAAGAATTATAGATCTGTTTTTAACGATGGTGTAACCTGCGTTAATCCGCAGAAGTTTATGGAGACGATAAATAAGCTGGATAGTCTGTCACAAATAGGGACAGCTGTCGCTTCTGATGAAGAAGTAAAGAGTGTCCACCTAATATTGGGGAGATTGAAGTAACCGCTTATAAGAAACAGAACATTACTAAAGCTTCAGAATATCTCCTCAAGCCAGGTAAGAAATAGTCTTGTCTAGCTTTGTCCGGCCTTGCATGGTCTTGTTTGAACTTGCTTGGTCTTGTCTGGTTTTGTCACGTCTTGTCAGGTCTTGTCTGGTAATGTCTGGTCTTGTCTGGTCTTGTCTGGTCTTGTCTGGTCTTGTCTGGTCTTGTCTGGTCTTGTCTGGTCTTGTCTGGTCTTGTCTGGTCTTGTCTGGTCATGTCTCGTCTTGTCTGCTCTTGTCTGGTCTTGTCTGGTCTTGTCTGGTCTTGTCTGGTCCTGTCTGGTTTTGTCTAGTCTTGTCTGGTCTTGCCTGGTCTTGCCTGGTCTGGTCTGGTCTTGTCAGGTCTTGTTTGGTCTTGTCTGATCTTCTCTAATCTTGTCTGGTGTTGTCTCGTTTTCTCTGGTCTTGTCTGATCTTGTCTGATATTGTCTGGTCTAGTCTGATCTTGTCTGGTCTTGTCTGGTCCTGTCTGGTCCTGTCTGGTCTTGTCCTCTTTATTCTGTTCCTGTTTAGTCCTGTCTTTTCTTGTCTGGTCTTGTCTAGCTCTGACCGGTTTTCTCTGGTCTTGTCAAATCTTGTCTGGTACTGTCTAGTCTTGTCTGGTTTTGTTTGGTCTTGCCTGGTCTTGTCTGGACTTGTCTGGTCTTGTCTGCTCTTGTTTGGTCTTGTCTGGTCTTGTCTGGTCTTGTCTGGTCTTGTCTGGTCTTGTCTGGTCTTGTCTGGTCTTGTCTGGTCTTGTCTGGTCTTGTCTGGTCTTGTCTGGTCTTGTCTGGTCTTGTCTGATCTTGTCTGATCTTGTCTGGTCTTGTCTGGTCTTGTCGGGTCTTGTCTGGTCTTGTCTGGCCTTGTCTGGTCTTGTCTGGTCTTGTCTGCTCTTGTCTGGTCTTGTCTGGTCTTGTCTGGTCTTGTCTGGTCTTGTCTGGTCTTGTCTGGTCTTGTCTGGTCTTGTCTGGCCTTGTCTGGTCTTGTCTGGTCTTGTCTGGTCTTGTCTGGTCTTGTCTGGTCTTGTCTGGTCTTGTCTGGTCTTGTCTGGTCTTGTCTGGTCTTGTCTGGTCTTGTCTGGTCTTGTCTGGTCTTGTCTGGTCTTGTCTGGTCTTGTCTGGTCTTGTCTGGCCTTATCTGGTCTTGTCTGGTCTTGTCTGGTCTTGTCTGGTCTTGTCTGGTCTTGTCTGGTCTTGTCTGGTCTTGTCTGGTCTTGTCTGATCCTGTATCGTATTGTCTGGTCTTGGCTGGTCTTTTCTAGCCTTATCTGGTCTTGTATGGTTTTGTCTGGTCTTATCTGGTCTAGTTTAGTCTTGTCTGGACTTAACCAATCTTGTCACGACTGGACTTATCTACTCTTTCATTGTATCCATTATTTGGTTTTAAATTTAAAGATAAATATAATTAATTAAAACAATAACGTTTCTTGAACAAAACATCTAAATGTTAAACATTCGCTGATGATTGGATATTGAGTTGTTTTTTATATGGAAACTGGTTTTCCGGTCTGCAGCTTTTGTCTTCCCGGTGAGCGATAATTCACAGAGGCGTGGCGAATGGTGTAGTTTACAAATTTTTTTGTCGCTCGTTTCCTCCGACAGAAATTGTTTAAAGATCAAGGCCAATGTACCACGCCACGTAGACATTGAACCCGTCAAAGGATAAAAGAAACAAACAAGAAACTAGCGCAGGTGTCCGAATGGGCGACCCAAATCCATCGCCAATCCTACAATATAGTTTAATTAAGTTTTTCACGAGGAAAACAGTAAGAAAAAAAAACCTTACAAATTGTTTCTGTGATAAAAAGAAAATAATTTCTTGTCGTGATTTTGTCATAGACTTTTTTTGTGTGTTTTAGCAGAAATTTACATATTTATCTCGTTGAAACTTTTATCGACTATTACTAGCGTATACTTGCTAGTTGAAAAGCTGTGCTTCTAAAAGCCACGTACAAATATAGGTCTTGTCTGGTCTTGTCTGGTCTTATTTGATCTTGTCTGGTCTTGTCTGGTTTAGTCTTTCACGACTCGACTTGTATCATAGATTTGTCAAGATAGTGAATAATCACTACAGTCATGTCAATGAAATATCACAACACAAGTGTTAAGTCACTTAAGTGCTAATTCCGTACACAATCTACATCTTGTACTTCTTTGTATATTGTATAGTTGTACTTTCCTCATTAAGTCTTTAAACATGTTTTATCTTAAAATTGTATTATTTTGTGTACAAATAAATAAATAAATCTGGTTTTGATTATCTAACTTTGCATGTCTAATCATACCACTCAGCAAAGTTTATTTAGTTTTTAGAGTGTTGTCATTTAAATGTAGCTATATATTTCGTAATAATTACTTGCAAGACCAGTTAAAGGTAGTTGATACAAATGTAAAGATAGACAAGATAGAACGACACCAAATAATCAATATCGTGACTCATGGATAGCTATAAAACGATCATGTTCTTATAGTCTTGCCTAATAAGGAAACGCGCATTCTTCAACCACTACAAGCCTCCAAGAAGATACATGAAGACAGTAATGTAAGATACAAGATTAATTTGAATCCTGCTGTTTATAAATTTATGGCAAATGCGTAAAAGATTGTGCTTGCAATTAATAACAAGACTCACGAATGAAACAGAAAATAAAGAATTCTTACAAAAAGTTTATGCGATAAAAAAGAAAATAATTCAAACAAAACGTATTTTTGCTGTCTGAAATTATTAGTTTGCGTATTCGATATCCTGCTTGTAACTTTTAAAAGTAAAACACATTTAAAAAACAAAATGCTGTTGACATTGAGTTTGGGTGGAGTCCGAAATTGTCGCAGGACTTTTCGTACGCACGCAAAAATATTGCAGGGATTACAGTGGGGACACAATGTATAAAAACTAAGAAAGTTCTTAGTCTCCTTAGACTTAATTCTCTACTGCTGAAATTAAATTGCAACAAAATGTTCAAATTGGTAAGAAATATTTTACATTAAACAACCAAGATTTATTAGACTCGAAACACAAGACTAGACATACAAAACTAGACAGACAAGACTAGAAAGACAAGACCAGACAGACAAGACTAGGCAGGCAAGACTAGACAGACAAGACTAGAGAGACAAGACTAGATAGACAAGACTAGATAGACAAGACTAGACAAACAAGACTAAACAGACAAGACTAGAGAGACAAGACTAGACAGACAAGACTGGACAGACAAGACTATACAGACAAGACTAGACAGACAAGACTAGACAGACAAGACTAGACAGACAAGACTAGACAGACAAGACTAGACAGACAAGACTAGACAGACAAGACTAGACAGACAAGACTAGACAGACAAGACTAGACAGACAAGACTAGACAGACAAGACTAGACAGACAAGACTAGACAGACAAGACTAGACAGACAAGACTAGACAGACAAGACTAGACAGACAAGACTAGACAGACAAGACTAGACAGACAAGACTAGACAGACAAGACTAGACAGACAAGACTAGACAGACAAGACTAGACAGACAAGACTAGACAGACAAGACTAGACAGACAAGACTAGACAGACAAGACTAGACAGACAAGACTAGACAGACAAGACTAGACAGACAAGACTACACAGACAAGACTACACAGACAAGACTAGACAGACAAGACTAGACAGACAAGACTAGACAGACAAGACTAGACAGACAAGACTAGACAGACAAGACTAGACAGACAAGACTAGACAGACAAGACTAGACAGACAAGACTAGACAGACAAGACTAGACAGACAAGACTAGACAGACAAGACTAGACAGACAAGACTAGACAGACAAGACTAGACAGACAAGACTAGACAGACAAGACTAGACAGACAAGACTAGACAGACAAGACTAGACAGACAAGACTAGACAGACAAGACTAGACAGACAAGACTAGACAGACAAGACTAGGCAGACAAGACTAGACAGACAAGACTAGACAGACAAGACTAGACAGACAAGACTAGACAGACAAGACTAGACAGACAAGACTAGACAGACAAGACTAGACAGACAAGACTAGACAGACAAGACTAGACAGACAAGACTAGACAGACAAGACTAGACAGACAAGACTAGACAGACAAGACTACACAGACAAGACTAGACAGACAAGACTAGACAGACAAGACTAGACAGACAAGACTAGACAGACAAGACTAGACAGACAAGACTAGACAGACAAGACTAGACAGACAAGACTAGACAGACAAGACTAGACAGACAAGACTAGACAGACAAGACTAGACAGACAAGACTAGACAGACAAGACTAGACAGACAAGACTAGACAGACAAGACTAGACAGACAAGACTAAACAGACAAGACTAGACAGACAAGACTAGACAGATAAGACTAGACAGACAAGACAAGACAGACAAAACTAGACAGACAAGACTAGACAGACAAGACTAGACAGACAAGACTAGACAGACAAGACTAGACAGACAAGACTAGACAGACAAGACTAGACAGACAAGACTAGACAGACAAGACTAGACAGACAAGACTAGACAGACAAGACTAGACAGACAAGACTAGACAGACAAGACTAGACAGACAAGACTAGACAGACAAGACAGACAAGACTAGACAGACAAGACTAGACAGACAAGACTAGACAGACAAGACTAGACAGACAAGACTAGACAGACAAGACTAGACAGACAAGACTAGACAGACAAGACTAGACAGACAAGACTAGACAGACAAGACTAGACAGACAAGACTAGGCAGACAAGACTAGACAGACAAGACTAGACAGACAAGACTAGACAGACAAGACTAGACAGACAAGACTAGACAGACAAGACTAGACAGACAAGACTAGACAGACAAGACTAGACAGACAAGACTAGACAGACAAGACTAGACAGACAAGACTAGACAGACAAGACTAGACAGACAAGACTAGACAGACAAGACTAGACAGACAAGACTAGACAGACAAGACTAGACAGACAAGACTAGACAGACAAGACTAGACAGACAAGACTAGACAGACAAGACTAGACAGACAAGACTAGACAGACAAGACTAGACAGACAAGACTAGACAGACAAGACTAGACAGACAAGACTAAACAGACAAGACTAGACAGACAAGACTAGACAGATAAGACTAGACAGACAAGACTAGACAGACAAGACTAGACAGACAAGACTAGACAGACAAGACTAGACAGACAAGACTAAACAGACAAGACTAGACAGACAAGACTAGACAGACAAGTCTAAACAGACAAGACTAGACAGACAAGACTAGACAGACAAGACTAGACAGACAAGACTAAACAGACAAGACTAGACAGAAAAGACTAAACAGACAAGACTAGACAGACAAGACTAGACAGATAAGACTAGACAGACAAGACAAGACAGACAAGACTAGACAGACAAGACTAGACAGACAAGACTAGACAGACAAGACTAGACAGACAAGACTAGACAGACAAGACTAGACAGACAAGACTAGAGAGACAAGACTAGACAGACAAGACTAAACAGACAAGACTAGATAGACAAGACTAGACAGATAAGACTAGACAGACAAGACAAGACAGACAAAACTAGACAGACAAGACTAGACAGACAAGACTAGACAGACAACACTAGACAGACAAGACTAGACAGACAAGACTAGACAGACAAGACTAGACAGACAAGACAAGACAGACAAAACTAGACAGACAAGACTAGACAGACAAGACTAGACAGACAAGACTAGACAGACAAGACTAGACAGACAAGACTAGACAGACAAGACTAGACAGACAAGACTAGACAGACAAGACTAGACAGACAAGACTAGACAGACAAAACTAGACAGACAAGACTAGACAGACAAGACTAGACAGACAAGACTAAACAGACAAGACTAGACAGACAAGACTAGACAGATAAGACTAGACAGACAAGACAAGACAGACAAAACTAGACAGACAAGACTAGACAGACAAGACTAGACAGACAAGACTAGACAGACAAGACTAGACAGACAAGACTAGACAGACAAGACTAGACAGACAAGACTAGACATACAAGACTAGACAGACAAGACTAGACAGACAAGACTAGACAGACTAGACAGACAAGACTAGACAGACAAGACTAGACAGACAAGACTAGACATACAAGACTAGACAGACAAGACTAGACAGAAAAGACTAGACAGACAAGACTAGACAGACAAGACTAGACAGACAAGACTAGACAGACAAGACAAGACAGACAAAACTAGACAGACAAGACTAGACAGACAAGACTAGACATACAAGACTAGACAGACAAGACTAGACAGACAAGACTAGACAGACTAGACAGACAAGACTAGACAGACAAGACTAGACAGACAAGACTAGACATACAAGACTAGACAGACAAGACTAGACAGAAAAGACTAGACAGACAAGACTAGACAGATAAGACTAGACAGACAAGACAAGACAGACAAAACTAGACAGACAAGACTAGACAGACAAAACTAGACAGACAAGACTAGACAGACAAGACTAGACAGACAAGACTAGACAGACAAGACTAGACAGACAAGACTAGACAGACAAGACTAGACAGACAAGACTAGACATACAAGACTAGACAGACAAGACTAGACAGACAAGACTAGACAGACTAGACAGACAAGACTAGACAGACAAGACTAGACAGACAAGACTAGACATACAAGACTAGACAGACAAGACTAGACAGACAAGACTAGACAGACAAGACTAGACATACAGGACTAGACAGACAAGACTAGACAGAAAAGACTAGACAGACAAGACTAGACAGACAAGACTAGACAGACAAGACTAGACAGACAAAACTAGACAGAAAAGACTAGACAGACAAGACTAGACAGACAAGACTAGACAGACAAGACTAGACAGACAAGACTAGACATACAAGACTAGACAGACAAGACTAGACAGAAAAGACTAGACAGACAAGACTAGACAGACAAGACTAGACAGACAAGACTTGACAGACAAGACTAGACAGACAAGACTAGACAGACAAGACTAGACAGACTAGACAGACAAGACTAGACAGACAAGACTAGACAGACAAGACTAGACATACAAGACTAGACAGACAAGACTAGACAGAAAAGACTAGACAGACAAGACTAGACAGACAAGACTAGACAGACAAGACTAGACAGACAAGACAAGACAGACAAAACTAGACAGACAAGACTAGACAGACAAGACTAGACATACAAGACTAGACATACAAGACTAGACAGACAAGACTAGACAGACAAGACTAGACAGACTAGACAGACAAGACTAGACAGACAAGACTAGACAGACAAGACTAGACATACAAGACTAGACAGACAAGACTAGACAGAAAAGACTAGACAGACAAGACTAGACAGATAAGACTAGACAGACAAGACAAGACAGACAAAACTAGACAGACAAGACTAGACAGACAAGACTAGACAGACAAGACTAGACAGACAAGACTAGACAGACAAGACTAGACAGACAAGACTAGACAGACAAGACTAGACAGACAAGACTAGACAGACAAGACTAGACATACAAGACTAGACAGACAAGACTAGACAGACAAGACTAGACAGACTAGACAGACAAGACTAGACAGACAAGACTAGACAGACAAGACTAGACATACAAGACTAGACAGACAAGACTAGACAGACAAGACTAGACAGACAAGACTAGACATACAGGACTAGACAGACAAGACTAGACAGAAAAGACTAGACAGACAAGACTAGACAGACAAGACTAGACAGACAAGACTAGACAGACAAAACTAGACAGACAAGACTAGACAGACAAGACTAGACAGACAAGACTAGACAGACAAGACTAGACAGACAAGACTAGACATACAAGACTAGACAGACAAGACTAGACAGAAAAGACTAGACAGACAAGACTAGACAGACAAGACTAGACAGACAAGACTTGACAGACAAGACTAGACAGACAAGACTAGACAGACAAGACTAGGCAGACAAGTCTAGGCAGACAAGACCAGTCAGACAAAACTAGATGAACATGTCTAAAAAACAAGAAGACAATATATATTGGACATGTTTATTCGGATAAGACTAATTAATTATTATTATCTATTTCAGTTCGTGTTTGTGGCTTTGTGCCTTGCCTCTGTCTTTGCCGCCCCCGGTGTTGCCGCTTTGGCCTATAACGCTCCATGGTCCTCCGCCCACCTTGCCTACTCTGCTCCGCTAGCCTATGCAGCCGCGCCCGTACACTACGCCGCCCCTGTGCACTCCGTGTACGCTGCCGCCCCATCTTATGTGTCCTACACCGCACCAGTGTCTTACACCAGCGTCAAAGTCGAGGCTAAGCCCATCGAACAACACGGTTACCAAATTGCTTATTGAGAGATTTTGGATTTGAACATGGCTGTTGATAGTTGATGAATTAGATTGAAGGGAATAAAATGAAAATGTAAATAAAAAAATTATATATAATCATATTTGTGTTTGAATGCTAACTGATATTATATTGCTTTGAAGATTTGATTTGACCAAACCGATAAAATTAATTTTATCTACGACCACTATTGTAAATGCCCAATATTGTACAGTTCGTGGACTATGTAAATACATCATAACACACACACGTATGTAACAGTCCGCGATTAATGAATAGTTATGATTGATAACGCATACGTGCGTTTGGTTTACAATTCGTCGATTGCTTGAAAGCTGCTACTACTTGCTCATACGTTCCGCGCCCCCCGTGCTACAATTCAAACTAACTGAAATTGACATTGCGTACATTGGGTTGCCTATATCTATGAGTACTCTTATTCCAGTTTAACCCAAATAAGTACTACATTATAAGGTATGTAACCATTAAGAAAGTATATCTTTTCATTTCTATCAAGTTAAATAATGCCGAGTAACAGTTATATATGAAAATACAACTGTTTGTTTATTATAATGTTAAATAATGCACCTAATAAGAAATAAATGTGTCACGTCAAACATATTTTTCTTATAAAACAGAAACAAATTAGTGTGGTCGTAGATAAATTATAGTACATAACTCGAGTTGTAAGGCAATGACGTACTCGCGAGAAAAAAAAACTGTTCCGCTCGTACGTAATATGCTTCTTACAACTCTCGTTACGTAATATATTAGTATATAACTAGACATTTAAGATAAGAGACAAAATTTTAACAAGACTGGAGAAACGATGCTAGAAAAAAGGCCGGAGGAAGGCGGTAAGAAAATTATTCTAAGCATCAAGGCGCTCACACAACAAGGTCACCAAAACAACAACAAAACAATATTTGAAAAATAGAGATCTTAATTTATCAGTTATTTAAAATCAAGATAAACGAAACACGGTATTATTCTTATTATTATCATATAGGGCCATTAGAGACCACGTTAGGCAACAATTTCATTTTGCTGGAAGCCTTCTTTGCAGCCTAAAATCTTTGCATTCTTTCTCTGGCAGCCTGTCGTCTTTCTTCTGTTCAACCACTGTTGTTTTTGTTTTTGGTTCGTCATGAAATCCCTTAAACTTGTCTTATCACTGATCCGTATTTTGTTCGGTTTGAGATGTCTTCCCAATTCAGTCCAACCTGTTGGAGATCCTTTCTCACCTCCCTGAACCAATCTTTTTGTTAGTCTCTTCTCATCCATTCTAAATAAATGCCCATAGAATTTGACTCTACGTTTTCTCATGGATTCAATCAGTCTTTCATTGTCCTGTTAAAGTTCTTCCCTTAACCTATACTACCCACCAGAAGGGTCCATGGGTCCAGTATCTCTGGACCCATGATCTTCCGAAGGATCTACCTTTCAAATTTGTCAGCTTCTCTGAATGTAAAGCCCGACGACACGCCAGAAATTGCACAGGCCGAAATTAGAGCTGCGCTACACCACACAAAGAACGGGAAAGCGCCCGGCGACGGGATAATAGGCGAGATGTTGAAACAAGGGGGTGACACGTTAACCACACTACCGTTATTGCTGTTTAACATATGCCTGGAAGAAGAGAACATTCCTGAAGACTGGACAAATGCGTTAGTGGTGACTGATTCACAAAACCGAGACACAGAAAACCATTTTTTTTCTATAGAGGAGAGGAAATGCTTTTACGCACCCCCAAATACGGTTTCAATTTTGGGGAGTGTGGGACTCACCAGCCCTCTAAGGCAGTCATACCCACTAAAACCATCTCCTCTTTATTTCTCTCCTGTAGTGTTCCCGCCTTTCAGCCTTACATCCTACAGGTATGGTCTTAATATCCTTTATTGGTTGTCGTCTCTTTCTCTGCTCTGTTCTTCTAATTCATCTTTTGCCTTTTTCCGCATCACTTCTTCTACAAAATTCTTCACAGTTTCCCAGCTGTCCTTGTGTCCGATCATTTCCTCTATTATGTTTTCAGGGGACATGACTCCCGCAGGTAGGTACAGGTTTCGTTTTACATTGTCCCTTTCGTTATCCCAATTCCCACAGTGGAATATTGTGTGTTCTGGAGTATCATCTACTTGCTCTGGACAGTATCGGCATTGTGCACTTCCCCTCTTTCCAATTCTCTCCGTGTAGGAGCAGAAGACTCCGTGTCCTGTAAGGCACTGTGTAAAGAGGAAATTTACCGATCCATGCTTCCTCTCTAGCCACTTCTTGATGTCCGGTATCATCCTGTGGGTCCACCTTCTGACTTTAGCGAGGTCCCATTCTGTCTGCCACTTCTGGTTAGTCATTTCCCTCTGTTCCTTCGGGTCTGTTATTGTTTTGTTATTGTCCTGTGTAGGTCATATAGTCGCTTTCTCTCTTCGGCAAGGAGGTGTAGCGGTACAAGGCCTGCCACTACAAGCGCGGCATCTGCAGATGTTGTGCGGTATACACTGCATACTCTCAAGGCCATTAGTCTTTGGGTGGACGTGATTTTTTTCGATATATTTTACGTCTTGCTTCACCGACCCATAGCGGAGCCCCACATTATCGTACATCATTATCGACTCCATTGCCATCGCTAGTACCTTCCTTTTCTTCTGTCCTGGGCCTCTAATATTAGTATTAGCAGTATGCTGCCGAGGGCCTTCATTGTACGTTCCGCCTTCTCGCACGCGTAATGGATATGTCGCCCGAACGATCTATTATCAAGCCCAGATATTTTATCTGTCGCACTTGATAGATATCTTCTCCTGCCATGGTAAACTTTATAGGAGATTATTCGCAATTAAATAAAAAATAATGTCAGTCATTTGGAATTAATAAATTCCCCGACGTAAAAAATTATGTTGATTCTGCTATTAATCAACTTCCGATCATAAATTATTTTTCAATCAATAACATAAAAATCTAACTAAAAAATAATTAAACTAATTCTGAATTAAATATTAATGAAACAATAACTGTTGTACAATTTACAGATCAAATTAATTCCAAACGCATTTTAACACTATACTAACTGCGCGATTGCCAAGGTGAACATTCCTAGTTTTACCAAAAGCAAAGATCAAATGGCAAAATTTCCAAATTCGAGTTTTTCAGAGGGCCAAAATTTCTTCTGTTTTTCTGGTCAGGATCCAAATGTAATATTCGGCCGTTAACAGCACCCAGAACCGAATTTCTTTGTGATTTCGTGATTTTCCATAGAAACACCATTTGGGGAAGGGCGAAAAACCCCAAAATCTTAGCTATAGTTTTTCCAAATCTCAAAAACGAGTTGAGATTTTTCTTACAATTTCTTCAGTTCCTATTTGTCTGATCGAAAATCATCATTTTTTTTTTCGAAAATCAAGGGAAACTCCAAATCTTCCAACAAAATTTTCAGTTCCCCAAGGTTTAGTTTGTAATCAATATTACGGTATTTTTTTAAATCTTGTAAAAACTCCTCTTCCCTTAGCCTTGTTCAAAATCAGGGAAAATATTTAAATATGTCTTCCCATGGCGTTTTCTGTTTTTCATGGGCATAGTAGGTGAAGATTTTTCCGAAAAGCAAGGATCACTTCTTTAGATCCTTCTTGGTCTTGTTCAATGCCCAAGTAGGAGTTTTCTCGATGATTGAGAAAAAAACTTTCCATGAAACCAAAAATGATTTTTCCAAAGGAAATCAATTTTTTAAGTCCGTTCCTTCCGAAGAATCAAGGGCGAAACAGAACAATTTGTTTTGTCGGCTTTCGAGAACTTAGATAGTTCCGAACGGGAAGAAGTTCCGCACGAAGCTGGAAAGTCTAAATAAATTGAAAGAGCAATAATTTTATATTTTTAGAAGATCTTTTACAAACAAATTTAATTAAAAATGAAATAATATAAATATGGAAATTTCACGAAAATCTCAAAAGGAAATACAAAACGTGAAGATACTAAGAAGCGCCAGTCTGGACACAAAGGTGCTGGAAGCAATGCCATGGGCAAGCTAACCGAGATTATCCAGGACATCTGGGAAACAGAGAAATTACCACCCGATTGAAAATCGGCTTTGATCCAACCGCTTCACAAAAAGGGAGATTAAACTGATCTAAACAACTACCATGGAATTTCTCTCGTCCCGGTAACATACAAGATTCTTTCCAAGGCGTTACAAACAAGGGCAGAAAATCAGCTGGATAGTCAACTCGGAGAATATCAGGGAGGCTTCAGGAAGACCAGACCCTGTGTTGAACAGATCCTCAATCTTAAAACTGTACTTACATTCTACTCCAAGATGAGAAACCGTAAGGTGGTCGTCACCTTTGTTGATTTTAAGAACGCTTACGATTCCATTGATAGAGAAACGCTTAACAAAGTTCTCCAGGAACTAGGGCTAGACAACAAAACCTGCAGGCTCATCCTAGAAACCTTGACCAACACCCATTCCAAGGTTAAATTTAGAGGTGAAATCTCAGAAAGCTTCGAAATAAAAACTGGAGTGAGACAAGGAGATGAACTTTCCCCACTTCTCTTCAACTGTGTCCTTGAAAAGGTTATGAGAGAATGGCGCAAGGAACTGGTCAACTTGGGTGTTCTAGATGAGAGTGGTATCTACGTGGAACGTACGAATGATGGGCTGATTATAGATTGCCTGGTCTTTTGCAGATGACATGGCACTGATTCTCTTGAAATAGCAACAATGCAGGTAAATTGCCTGAGAAAACAGGCTGCCAAAGTGGGTCTTCACGTGTCGCTGGGAAAACAGAATTCTGTACCAACATCAAAGAAGCAAACAGGCAGATGTTACGAGAGAAGGGAAACATTAAAAAGATTGAGAAATTTAAGTATCTCGGCGGATGGATTGAACCTAACTTATCAGAAAGAGCATCATTATCTATGAGAGTCAACAAGTTAGATCTAGCCTATCGACTGACAAAGAACACCTACAAGAAGAAATGCCTGTCATACAACCTGAAACTTAAGCACTACAAATCAGTCATTTGACCAGAAGCCCTGTATGCCATGGAGTGTCTTTCCTTGTACCGTAGAGGTCTGGTAGAGAAATTGGAAGTCAGAGAGAGGAATCCTCAGGAAGATCCTAGACCCGGTAAAGGAAGATGGGAAATTCGAAGGAGACATAATTCTGAGCTCTATGAACATATTGGGAGGCTCTCTGACTATGATAGGAAAAAAGGGTAGCTTTCTATGGCCACGTTGCAAGATTGCCTCCAAACCGACTAACCAACCGTCTGTTGACCTTCTGGCAAAACAAGATAGTTCGTGCCACTTGGCTGACAGAAACCGAGAAGGATATTAAAGAACTGGGAATAACAGATCTCCAAAACAGACAGTTTGTGAGACGCACCCTTAAGGAAGTCCCCTGGACAGAAGAGAGAATGGAGTTGGACCGGCAGAAGATGCGACAATACTGGGCAAAGATCAAAGCCCAACAATTGAACAAGCGTGGTCCAAAATAGGGCCTTTCGGAACAAGAAGAAGACAAAGATGATTTTTCCAAGGAAAATCGATTTTTCAATTCCGTTCCTTCCGACGAAACAGAAAAAATCTTTTGTAAGCTTTGTGCTATCTAGTAACCAATATTCGGATACTATATAGTTCCGAACGGGAAGAAACGCCCGAAGATGGAAAGTCTAAATAAATTGAAAGAAGAATAGGGAATGATGATTCGTTCTCGAAACATCGCCACCACTTCCGGTGACCTCGGCCACTTCTGGTGACTTCGGCCACTTCCGGTGACCTTGACGATTTGCGGTGACCGTGACGACTTCCGACCTTGACGAGTTTAAGAACAGAGTAGCCAGCTATAGAATTAATAGTTCAGGGAATGATGTAGATAGATTTATTAGTAAATTGAACAGCCGTTGTACGAGAATCCGCATTCTCAACAATTGACCCCAGATATAATTCTAGAAGGATCTAACAATCCCATATATTCACACTATGAAGTTTATCTCCGTTTAGGTAAATACGTTCATATGAAATGTCCTTCACATGAGATCTTGATGATTCCCTCATTATCCTCAATTGACGAGCTAACTACCGTTAATCCATTAATGGGTGAGGGCTAGGCTGTATCAGCTTTTAAACAGCTTTTAATCAACTTTTAAGCTTTAATACCCTAAAGAGTGTAAGGTCTATGTAGTCTCACGCTAAACAGGGTGTGAGGTCTATGTAACCCCACGTTAAACAGGGTGTGAGGTCTATGTTGCCTCACGCTAAAGAGGGTGTGAGGTCTATTTTTAATCAGGTTTTATCAGCTTTTAATCAGTTTTAGTCTCATTGGGTAAGGTTAGGTTAGGTTAGGTTTGTTTTGCCTTTTGGATTTTAGCAGGTCCTGTTGCAGGTCTAGCAGACTTTGTTCAAATATTGCATGTGGACAGTTAGGGCTGATATAGACACTGTAGAGTGCATACTCTTCCACGTTCACACACACAAAACAGGAGCCGGTACGGTACGAAGTCACAAACATGTTTTTGGAAATGTTTATGACGGAAACTAGGTGGATTTGGTTGCTGTAGGTGTGGTTGCCACCGTTTTTGCATTTTGCAATGTTCGGCTCGCTAAGGACAATAAAGTCGCATTTTTCTTAAACTGCGATTGTAGATGCCATGTCGTGAGACACAGAAAATCTGGCGATCTACAGACCGCTCAGCTTACTGTCCCAAAATTACAAACTGTTCACAAAACTAATATCCACTCGGATTACCTCGAAACTGGACTGCTATCAACCCATCGAACAAGCAAGATTTCGCAAGGGGTTCAGTACAATCGAGCACCTACAAACAATGAGAGTTCTCATTGAGAAGACCACAGATTACAATGTGCCTCTATAGCTAGCGTTCATAGATTTCCGAAGAGGCTTTGGCACAGTAGAAATCTGGGCACTCCAGCAAGCCCTAAAATAGCCAGAATTGACCATACAAAGTTTTTTCTATTGCTTTTCACTATTCATCAAATGAATCTCCCTATTTGTCAAATAAATTTCACGCGTGTCAATGTCATATCAAAAGCTTTCCCTATTTATCAAATGCTTTTCCCTCTGTTGTATATTTTCATAATAAAGCTGAGAAACGGCAACAAATCAGTTTATTATTAATTATTGTACATAAAAATAAGGTAATACATATTTTATCAACAAAGGTAATACGGGTATTAACGGGTATTAACGAACAAGGAAGCCAGCAACAAGGAAGAACTCATCACACTCATCGACGATATCTTTTTTTTCTGAGAGGAGGGGGAATGCATTGTTGCACACCGGATATTCAAACCGGTGTAGTGTGGGGCTCTCTGATCGAGTTCTTCGTGACCAGCATACCCACTAAAACCCCTCCTCTGTCTCTACACTACACTCCACCCGGAACTACGTGAGCATTACTTCAGGTGGGTGGTGGTGTTTGTACCAATTGTTTCCTTATCGTTCTTTTTATTGTCCTTTACTCGTTTCGATTTCGTCTTTCGTCTTCTGTCCTATTAGTTATGTAGTCGTGTGATAACCCATTTTTCGGTCTTTTCGTCGCACGTCCCACGTTAGCTTCCTTGTGTCTCGTGCGATATTATAATCGCCTTCCATTCTCTCTCCATTGTTTTCTTTTCCCATCATGATTTCCATATTTCCCAAAATGTTTACATATGGCGAAAATTTGACAGGAATTAGATTTTTGGGGCACTGATTACGAATCTAAGTTTTATTTTTTCAAAAACAAAATGGCGGATGAAATATGGCGAACATTTTCCTGAGAAAATGTTTTCATATCTTGACAATTTGATAGTCCACATCCAATTATTACCGATAATGCCTCGTCATCAGAAAGTTGTTGTTCTGGGACAAATTTTAGAGATTTTCTATATTTGGAAGGTTTTGATGGACTACCATACGTGATGTCATGTAAAACCTGTGCCGCAGCCGATTTTCCCTCTGCTCTCAAACTAATTCGCGTTGCATATGCCAGTTCTGCTTTGCTCCTATCTTTTCGAATGTCCTCTGCCCTTCTGCGTTTTGTTCTCTCACTCGCTTCTGAGAAGGCTATGGGAGACCGACTCCGGCTAGCCGCAGAGGTCGATTGTTGAGAAGGTTCCGATAGCGATTCGTCAGTGAAGATGATAAACTTGTCCAGCCAGTCCTTAAATTTATTTAGGAATTTGTCTTCTATGCGAGAAACTTTCTGCCACTTCACGTGCACTTCTCTCACAGTTATGCGTAAAATAGTTTTATCAACTCAACTCAAAATTGTATCTTAATTTATTATTCAATTCTCTTTCCACGGTAATAAATATATCACTTATTTTGTCACCCAAACGACCTTTCAATAAATAAAAAAATCTCTCCTCGAGATAATACCTTTGTCACTTGGATCTGAAATAAAAAAGGTTAATATATTAAAATAAAAACTTCAAAGAAATTGTTTCAAAAACAAAAACTGCACAAAAAAAAATTCGTGCCAAAAAACATTTCATCCCCTATTTTCACCCTCTTTTCTTCAAACTTAAATGGGACCAATCGTGAAGTATACCCTAAGTAAATAAAATTTATCGGTTATTTAGTCGGTGCATTATAAAATATAAATGAGAGAATTTCTCAATTTCATAAATGATTTGATAAAAAATTATACTGAAGACAAAGTAGCAGCTAATAGCAGCCAATTCTTGATTTTCTCAAACAATAAATGTCTAATAAAGCAAACTTGAGCAAATTTAGAGCACTCATTTGCCCTCATTTTTTTGTATCTTTCCATAAACTTGAATCTTCGAGTTCAAAACGTTGTAGTTTTTGCTATGAATTATTCTTCAATACTTCCTACACAATAACAATCTATTTACAGCCAATGATGTATTTAAATTCTACATACCCTTCTGTGCCTCAGCCATTTTGCAAAATTCAATTCGAAAATGTTTTCACTCTTTAATACACAATCAAAGTTTCACGTATTTTCACTAACTGTCGCGCGCACGATTCTACACACTTAACTGCTTCGTTTGGTATGAAAGTTTGGGTTGGTTTTCAATACCTGGTTCTTTTAATTACCGGAATCCGATAGTTCCAAGGGTTCTCTAATGAGATGCATTCTTGGAATCGGATTAAAAAATTATTATTTTTCGGGTTTTTGGCCAGTTTTTGGGGATTTTATCCCACTGTGCGCCCACCCATATTTCCGCCGCTTAGAGAATTTTTGAGTGTACCACATTGTTGAGAAGTTTCCGTTTCAATTCCCTCGGTCCTCCAATGTTCGGCATCAATCTTACCTGAGCTGTCACTGTAGACGCTGCCTTTTTGATGTTTTTGCAATATGGTCTGTGTATCTCAGACCGCTATCGAGTTGGACGCCAAGGTACCTCAAAGATTTCAATAAAGGGATATTTTGCCCTTCCAGAACGAGTTTCGGTGGGGTGAATAGTCTCTTATCCGTGATAAGTATCGCTTCTGTTTTATGAACTGCCATTGTTAGACCCTGCTATTTTAACCAATTATTTGCCCGCCGGAGGGTTTCGTTAGTTGCTAGTTCCAGTGTGCTTATTTCCTTTGCAGTCACCACCACTGCGGCGTTATCTGCTAACCAAACTATTCGCGCTGTTCTAGGCAAGCCTAGGTTTAGCAAGCCATCGTACATAATGTTCCACAAGAATGGGGCCAAGATCCTTGTGTAACACCCGCCGTTACCTCATACTCAGGTTCACCTTCGTCCGTGTGGTATATCAACCGTCGGTCGCTCAAGTAGCTGCTTACAATCTTTCTCAAGTATTCTGGTGTCTGTCTTGATGCTAATGCCTTCATGATTACATCCCACTCATCGACGATATCTACAAAGCCACGAAACGCATAAGATTGAAAATTAACATCAAGTGCTCTAAATGCTAAAAATCAAGTGCTACATGATGTCAGATAGAGAAGATGAAGAAAAAATTACCATCGAAGGCAACTTAATTGAGAAAGTACAAACATATAAGTATCTTGAGCAAACACTAACAATAGGTAAGGCAAATCAAGAACTAGAGACAATAGAGAGGATCAGACAAACCTGGACGGCTTGTAGCAAGATATATGATATACTAGCGCTGGACCTCCTCGAGTTACAAAGCGCCCTATACAATCAGTGCATACTACCGATGAACACTTATGGATCGCAAACCTGGCCAATTACTGAAACAATAATGGAAAAGCTAAGGGTCAATCAAAGAGCAACCGAAAGACTATAGAATATCACTGAGAGACAAGAAACGAAACGATTGGATCAGATAAGACAAAAGCAAAGGATGTAACAAATGTAATACTACAGCAGAAATGGAGTTGGGTTGGCCATGTCACAAGAAATGAAGACAAATGGAGCGGAAAAATTATAAGATGGAGACCCTGGAACAACAGATGAAGCGTAGGAAAGCCACAGATGCGATGAAACGACAACAAAAAAAAACTTCCAACAAGCTCATGGTACCTTGGTTGTTAAAGAATTCTTAAATTTACATTTTCCTGGTAGATGGATTGGACCACATTCAACAATACATTGGCCATTGGTCACCTTACTTAACTCACATGGATTTCGTTCTTCGGGGTTACCTACAATTAAAAAAGAAATTATTGTAATAAAAATAACTTTTTTTTGTCCAGAAAATTATAAGATTAATGTTTGAGTTTTGTGCCATCCTGTTTCGTGCCATCCAACAGAACGTCATATTTAAAATCAACAACGCGACATAATTTTAAGTTTTTGATATTAATGATTGATATTAAGTGATTACTGGTTTTTTATTTGAATACTGCTGACCCGGCGAACTTCGTATCACCTCAGAATCTGCAATCCTTTAAAAATATGTTATTAGCTGAATTTAAGTCAAATGTTACGAGTATCGATATCTGGTAACAAAATCGAACACGATTATATAATATATGGGAATATAATCGTGTCTGTCCTCTCCCTCGCATTAGGTACGATGTATAAGAAAAGCACAAACCTCAAAAGTCGAATTGCATTCACTCAATCAATAGTATTTTTTGTCATTAATAATAATGTTCGGGAACACTTGTTCGTCCTTGGTTGAGACGACATTGCAAAATATATGCGGAAACGAAATCATAACGAAGACAGCCAACAACAATTGCTTGGAGAAATCTTCGTCAGATTTAACGTTTAGCAATGCAATTCGCATCTTTGTCGTCAGCTGAAGTTTCTTAATATAGCGCCACAGAGTAGGTGATTTGTGGCAAGCGTTTATTTCATCGGCAGCGTTAAATCTTGGAATTACTGGTAGTGTTTGCAGGAAATTGCCAGACAATAGAATCATTGCGCCTCCAAAACATCTTGAGTCATTGCGCAGATCTTTCGTGGTTCGATTTAGTGCTTCCAATGAACGTTTGTGCGACATTGTTCAATCATCCCATATGATAATTTTACTTGCTTTGATACTTTATTAATACTTTGGCCATTGCCGATTGTTTCGCAACATTGCATGTGTTTTAGTCTTTTAAAGGTTTAACGGTAATTTAAACACTGATGGAGCCATTCTGCATCCTTCTAGCAACGTGGCCGCTATATCTGAAGAAACAACTGCTACGGCAATTTCGGATGTCGCACGAAAAGTGGCTAAATCAATGACATGAGAAATGTCTTTCCAGTTCCACCAGGCGCATCGAGGAAAAATAAGCCACCATTTCCATCATCAATTGCCTCCATTAACTTATCGTACACATCCTTCTGTTTTTAGTTCAACAGTGGTACATTCATTCAAACTTCTTCGTTCAATGCATCTCGGTCGTATTCACGTTCATGTTCCAATTCTCGATTGAATGCGTCGTTCATAGCACGATTTGGTGTTGGCGTTCCTAACTTTATTAACAAACTGCTGCACATGAGGTAACACATGTCTTCTAGTAAAAGCAAGGACTGGTTATGTATTTCCTCATTCACCTCAAGATCGGGATTCCCTGAAGAGACACGAATTCGATGTAAAATGTCTTCTGACTTGACAGCTTTGTACTTGTACTACTTTGTACTACTTTGTACTCCGCAGTTCAATTGAATTCGATCGGAAACATGTCAAAATAATCATAACAATCAATTTCGTTTTCAAGCAAATTGAGCTATTGAAATGCAGCACGAAATGTGGGGCACACTGCACCACCTTGCTTAAACATTCCTATCGGGAAAGGTTAATTCCTATATGCTTTTTCAGAATTTTAATAGCAAACATCATATTTGAATAGGAAAAGTTACGAAATTTCTGGCAACCGGAAAATGCCTAATAGGTTTATACAAATCTGAATAGGAAATAAAATGATGATCGTTAACCTATAGATTTTAGAGCTTTCCTATTGACACAACTGAATAGGATTATGATGATTCTAAAAGGTAGAGATTCTATAGGAAATGAAGTTTTTATGGGAAATGAAAATAGAGATCTAAGTAGGAAACCAAGTGATTCAATAGGATAATACGACTTAGAAAATGTATCTTTATTTCTAAATTTCGCAATGGAATTCTGTATTATTCAATAGGTTTGGCTTCACCAATGTCCAATAGGAGATGAATAGATGTCAATAGGAAAATACGACTTATGCCTAGGCCGTATTATGGCTAAACCGCCGCGGTTTTTAATCGCGTGATGTTGTGACTCAAGTAAGCTAATACAAGCGGCCTTACTTGCGGTTATTTCCTTCGACCGATTTTTCGCATAGCGTACTGTGTATTTTTGAGCGGTTTCGCGATTATAGCGGTAGTGCAGCCTCGGCCTTTAAAATTATTTCAATTGTCAAATAAACCTCAATGGGATTCTACATTTTTCAATAGGTTTGACTTCTCCAACGTACAATAGAAGATGAATAGATGTCAATAGGGAAATACGACTTGAGATTATTTTTATTTTTAAATAAACCTCAATAGGATTCTTTGATATTCAATAGGTTTGGTTATCTATAGGTAGCTTGTAATTTTTGTTTTGTTTACTAAACAGGAAGTAAAAGGAGAGGGTAACCAATTATTATAAATAATATGTTAACTATATTTAAACTTCTACTTTTATTAATATCTTTTTCTCGCTACAACTGTGGTGTGGTAACTAGTACTTGACTTTCTAGCTTTTATTCTGTCTTACCGACCTCTTGGCACTTATTCTTTGCGCAGCCTGGTGGCTGCTGAATCATGTTAACTGGGCCACGACCACCACAATCTTATGGTAAATGGAGTAGATTGAAGCACAAATAAATAAGAGGAAGTACAATTACTAATATTTATTATTCAAATAAAAAAACAATACAAAATGGTAAGCAAATTTATTTAAACGAAAGCGAAAAATATGTTTTTATTACTACAGCCGTAGGATCTTACTTATATTACTTGCTAACATCTTAGCCTACGGGTTTCCAGATTGGCCACTCATAGCGTAAAGGCTTGGCTGCGCAAACCACTACAATCTCATAATGCAATCAATCTCATAATCTCATAATCCAAACTAACAACAATGATAATGAAGTAAGCAAGCATATAACTACTGCAAGCAATGATAATGAAGAATATCATAATATACACACAAGAAATGATGATGACAGAGTTAATAACAACGTAGAAAAGGAAAGGAGTGATGATGAAGAGCACGACCGTTTAGATCGTGAAGAAAATGTTGATGAAGTAGATGAAGAAAAAATAATTAAGTTAACGACGATAGTGGTAGTGACAGTGACATACAAAGTGAAAAAAAATTAAAAATTATTACAGAAAGTGAAAGCGAAGCCACTGACGGACAGGAATAAAAGTTCGAATGAAGAGAAAAATTTATATTAAATAGTTGAGTAGAATGAAGCAAAATGAGTAGTTTATGATCATTAAGAAATCCCTAAATTAATACATACAGCTTGACTTTATTCAATGGGAAATTATAATCTGAGAAATCCTATACAATTTATTAAAATCCTACTGAAGAATCGAATAGGATTCTGGATTATGCTATAGGAAATTCTCAGACCATAATATTCCTATTGAATAATATTAAATCCTATTGGGAAATCGAATAGGATTTAGCGTATCACAATAGGACAACTGGATAGGATTCAGGAGATTTCTATAGGAAAATAAACCTTCAATAGGATTCAATAGAAAATTTCCGATGCAATTTTCCCACTGACAATGAATGAATGCGAATATATTGGCGTTCCTTAAAAAAAAGAGAAATTGAATTATTTTCATTATTATTACAAATACAAATACAACAAATCAAAAATCATAAAAATCCGTCCAGCCGTTCTTGTGTTTTTAAAAGCCAAAATTCAAACTCAACTGTGTTTTATATATTAAGATGGGGGGTTTCGATATAAGCAACATTTTTTATAAAGGATAAGATTTTCTCCTAAAACTCATATCAAAAAAGTTTTCCCTATAGGAAAGCTCATCACTTTACACACTGCATGTCTTATTCCTCTTATTAGTATGCAACCAATGTTAGTTTGGTCGTGATATTTAAGAATATTTCTGCTTATGCAACTCAATAATACGAAAAGCTGAGTGTTTTACATATAATAAAACAATAATTCGCCTATATATAAATTTGTGTTATAACTAGGGCTAGCCGACTGGCTTAAATATTTTCTACAAATATCATGTCATCATTTGTCATAAAATTATTTTACAAATTTAAAAGCGCGTCGCTTGGTCAAGCTCTGGTTATTCAATTACACTAAACCAGGGCTGCTCAACCAGTCGGCCGCAATGATTTATCAATCGATCGTTTCCTGATTTCCCGAATTCAGAGGTAGGATTCAAGAATTTTTTATGGTATTTATTTGAGTTAAAAACCATGCACAATCCTTTAAATTGAGTAATTATAATAATAACCTTAGATAGTCATTATTATATATAAATATGTAATAAAATTAAGATTCGCAGTCGAACATAGTCAGTGTGTTAAAACACGGAGTGACAGTGTGTTAAACTAAAACGACAATTTAAAAACTTAAAGGGTTACAGATGTTTTTGGCGAATACTGTATTTGAAAAAAAAATCTGATAACATACAGAACTAAATCCATTTACAGTAAATATCATAGTGCTGTTTAGTCGAAGTTTGACCACCCCTGGGCTAAGACTAGACTGGGCAAGCTATAGTTTTAATTATTTAATATAGTCATAATTGGCTTATTTGTAATATTTGTAATAGAATGAAGAGCCGCAGTCGGCATAATTCGCCACAATAGTTTGAAAAAGTCGCTTGAGCGATTATTTCTATTATAACTATAGGGTCTTTCATTAAGCGCTTTATATCTTTAAATTTAAATAAAACAAAGTGTATGTGAGATATCATCGAAATTTTTTATTTGTTTGAAAGACATATCGATGCCATAATGTATGGAATATAAAACATCCTTCAAATGTCCGCCGCGGCTTTCCCGGGTGGCACGCTTCTAAAATGTCAAATTCCATAAATCTGGCGCATAAATCAGGCTGTATTTGACCGATGGCATGAGTTATTTTAGCTTTGAGGGCAGCTGTGGATTGTGACTTATTCGCACAGAAATGCGACTTTGAAGAAAACGCCACAAGAAAAAATCTCAAATCTAATCCACTCTCAAATCTAATCTCGGTGGACAGTTTACATCACCTCCACCTGAGATGACCATGCCTACAAATCGCTCGTGCAGAATGTCCAATTTAGCAAGAGCAATGTGGCACGTAGCGCCGTCTTGTTGAAACCACATGTCGTTGGTGTCCATACATTGGAAATCACAAGTATTGGAGAGGAAATGCTTGGAGAGGAAACACCATACGTGCCTACGTCTGGTAGGCACATAAGCATAGTAGCATAGGAAGTGTGGGGGTCTCCAGTGGCCCGGAATACCCACTAAAACCCCTCCTTGCCTGCTACGATCGCCCGGTTTCCACATTATTCTCTTATGCGCTCCGTTTCCACATTATTCTCAGGTAGTTTCTTTGGCTGTTTCTTTGTAGTTCTTTTATGCCCTTTCTCTAGCTCCTATTTTTTTTGTCTGTTTGTTTTTGTTTCATGACTTTTTCCATGAATGTCTTCATTGCTTCCTAGTTTTCTTTTCGTTCTAACATATATTGGACAAGGTTTTCTATATTTATTTTTCTTATTTTTAAACTGAGCTCCATTCTTTCTCTTTCAAAGCGTGGACATTTAAACGATGTATGCTCTGCTTTATCTGCTTCTCTGTCCTACATGCAGATGTCTTTTTGTCTTTTATCGATTCTCTTCAGGTATGCCATGACGCAACCGTGTCCTGTGAAAAGTTGCGTCATGTAGTATGTAACAAGTTTTTTATACGTGTTTTGGTCCATTGAGCTTCGTCGTGAAGACAATTCCAGCTTTTCAAAACTTGACATGCTTAGAGTGTGCTTTCGCGCTCCTCTTGCATTATCACTGTTTTTTTTTTGCCTTTATTTCTTGTGGAACTTGTGGTTGGATCGCTGTGATTCTCTTTTCTATCTGAGATTTTTCTTTGGTTAGGAGTTCTATTGGTATAACTCCCGCACAAGCCGTTGCTGCTTCTGCCGATATCTTTCTGTATGCTCATACTACACTTAAGAGGATTCTTCTTTGGCAATTTTTTATTTTTTCTCTATATTTTATTGGTGATGGCCTGGCCAATGTCGTTCTCAACGAAATATGGACCGATGACGCCGCCATCCCAAAATCTACACCAAATTGATGTTTTCGGGATGCATTGGACGCTCTGATTGGATGCTCATGTGGATTGTTATCGTCCCAAAGTCGACAATTTTGTTTATTGACATACCCATTCATCGAGAAATCAAACCTCATCGCTGAAGCTGATGTTTTAATGAAAATTAGGATCAGTTTCCAACTGCTTCAGGGCCCATTCAGCAAACACACATTGTCATTGTCATGTGTAACCGTCATTGTCTATGGTCGTTTACATTTAGCTCCTGGATCAATTGAATTTTGTACGGGTGCAGGCCCAAGTTATACTAATGAAAGACTATAATATAAAAACGAAAGACTATAATATATAAGGATAAATATATTCAGCTTTTCCGGAGTTCTATAACAATTACTTCGCCAATAAAAAAAAATCGCCAAGTTATGGTAAGCGAAAGGTCGAGTTTTTGTGAGCGACACGAAATCGACTGCCTCGAATTCTCCTGCACACTCTTACTGATAGCAGCGATGTTTTCGCCATATCTTGCGTTTCGTCGTCGTACTTTTGTTGGTTTATTGGTTACTAAACCAGTGGATAAAAATTTATCCACCACACTGCAAGTCTCAGTAGGACGATTATGGTGACCGCAAAATGAGCGCAGCGCGCGGAACGTTGCCCGAAGAGAACACCTATTTGAATAAAACAATTTTATCGCTTTTATCGCTATGTCCGTCCATGATGATTTGGCAAAACAGACTGAATAAATGACAACCTATTCAACGGGTGTAACTTCAACATTATATATAACCGCTACCAATTGTCAAAGTTCGGAAGTCAAGGGCGTGCCCAGGATATGAACTAGGGGGGGGAGGGGGGGGGCATCTCATATTTGTTTCGAGGATTATGAAATGAATTATGCATTATGAAATGAAGGATCCATCTGTCGTACAATTTCAGAACTGCTTCGCCATGCTCTTTGCACCCCATTGCACCCGAAGACGTCAGGCTGAGGTTATAATAATGTTATAGATATTTCTGTGCGGCGAGGTGGGTTCTACGGGGGGAAGATGCCCCCCGTGCCCTCCGCTGGGTATGCCCTTGTCGGAGGTCCCTATTGGAAGACCCGTTATTATTAGTCTAACTTTCAATAACTTATGATACATCATGTAGGACCAGCTTAAAATTCTACACAGTGTTTAAAATTTTGAACTCAAGATTGGAGGCCAACCTTCCAAACGATTTTTGCTAATTTTATGTTGCGTGAGTAACTCAAAGACGAGTAACAAAATTCTATTATGCGTACTATATAATATAATAATTGTGTATATGAAACAAGCCCTAGCAAACGTCTTACAGAATCTTTCTCATGAGGCAAATTCAAGAGCGACCTAAACCTAAAACAAACGGAACACAGTCTGAATATATAAATATATTCAGCCTTTCCGGAGTTCTATAACAATTACTGAGTCTTTTTAGGACTACCAAAACAAATCTCACATGAAATTTGTGGAAAAAATGCATTTGCATGGAAGCAAAGCTGTCCTGATGAGAGATAAATCTCGAAACGCGTCCACGGATGGCTATCCACTTAAGGCATCGGAAAGGCATGATCTTCAAAAACAATGTTATTTTTGTGGTTTTTGTAACAGAAAGCTATTAAATATCTGACAATTATCACATAAGATTTGTTTTGGTAGTCCTAAAAAGACTCAGTAATTGTTATAGAGCTCCGGAAAGGTTGAATATATTTATATATACAGGCTGTGTTCCGTTTGTTTTAAGTTTGTATGACTATCTATAACGTAGGATGGTTTTACCAATTCTATCTTAATTTCTAATAGTTTGAAAAACAGTCTGATGAACGATAAATTATTATGTGTCTAACGATCGATACACGTGATACATCATGTAGGAGCGGCTTAAAATTTACCACATTGTTTCAAATTGTAGGCCAAGCTAGCAAACGATCTAAGCTTATTTTATGTTGCGTGAGTAACTCAAAGAAGGGTAACAAAATCCTATCATGCGTAGTATGAAATAGAACATTTGTATACACAAAAACCCGCCCTAGGACACTATCAATGTTGGTCCAGACACAATCAATCACACCTTACAAAATATTTCTCATGGAGCAAATTCAAGAGCGAGCATATGAACACGACATTGATTTACAACAAGCTATTCATATATTTTGAACGTGAACAAAGAGCGGATGCTTTACGATATTACTCTATATTGGGAGCGTCGCTAAAGTATGTGAGATGTATCAAAGCTACCTTGAACGGATCCAAAGCAATAGTAAAAATAGATGGTGAAGTAAGCTCGCTTAAAGTAAACACAGAAGCGAGGCAAGGATATGCATTGTCTGCTGTGCTCTTCAATGTTACCTTGGCATGCAGCCATCTTCTTATTTCTGTCCTTCTCCTATTGGAGGCTGGCTATCATCCTATCTATTCGAATTTTGTTGGAGGCTGCTCTAAAAATTCGGTTTATTAAGGTACCCATTCATCCAGAGATGGGCCTCATCGCTGACGCTGATCATTTGATGAAAATTAGGGTCAGTTTCCAACTGCTCCAGGGCCCATTCAGCCAACAAACGTCGTTGTCTATTGTGGTTTACTTTCAGCTCCTGGGTCAGTTGAAATTTGTACGGGTGCAAGCCCAAGTTAGGAAGCAAAATTCGACGCAAAAGTTGTCAGCGAAAGGCCAAGTTTTTGTGAGCGACGCGAAATGGATTCGGATTCTCCTACACATTCTGACGGATAGAATTACGTTTCGTCATCGTAATGGTGTTGGTTTAATGATTACTAAACCAGTGGATTCAAATTTATCCACCACACTGCGAATAGTAGGACGATTATAGCGACCGTTGTATAACATATGATCCTCTTTTTTAATTGCTTGTTTTGAGGCAGAATACTGTGACAGTCAAGTGTCTTTGACAATCCTCAATAACAACACTTAGTATCTCAGGAGTTTTAAATTGCTCGGTCCCATGATGTTTGATATTATTCTTAATATCAAACGGATAATTGCGGATCCTCCGTGTGACGTGCCATCCGGATGCATTGTTTGGTATAATTTGTAATTGAATGTTTTCTGATATTTTTTTTGCGAAATGTGTTCCAGAATAAGTAAGATATCAATTCTGTTTTGTTTTTAAAAATGCCTCTACTTCTGGGACATCGTGTGAGAGCTCCTTGGCATTCCGCAGGGCTATTTTTAATGATCAGAATTTGTCAGTTTGGTCATGATTTCCATTAGGAGGTTTGTTATTGAGGTTAATAGTAGCATTTGTTGTGTCATAGTAATCATGTTTTCTTTCAAGTCATTGTTATTCGTTTAGAGTTTTTGTAATTCATTTGGACTTGGTGTGTGGTGGTGGCTCAGATAGTTAAGCACTTGGCTTCGAGTCAGACAGCGCGGGTTCGAATCTCACGCTGAACTAAAGCAGTAAAAATTAAAACTAATGGCTGCAACCCACCACACTCAATTCCCCAATCCGGATTAGGCAAACGTGGGGTCTCACTCTCTATCACCTTCTCTGGAAATTTGTCGTTCGGATTCGACGTTAAACCGCTAGGTCCTCCATATCCAATCTTAGTGCTGAGGTTGATATGTGGCAGAGAAGAGGCCGGTGCCCAGTAGTGGGACATAAAAAGGCTAATGATGATGATGATGATTTGGAATTGGAGGTGTATTGGGTATTAATGCTTGGTTATTCGCTCCGTGCATAATCGCGCTTAGCGCTTCCCGTGGCCAAAAAGACAACTTCGTCTCCTATTCAATAATTCTTCTACCGGTTAACTGGAGATTCTGATCTTTTCAATGTGTTTGCTGAATTGTCAAATAAAGTCGGATTGTAACTTTCTAGGGCTTTCTGGAATTTCGAATTTCTGAACATTTTATTGCCAGCAAAATAAAAACCACAAATTCTACTCTGCTTATTCGGAATAAAAAAGCGGCTAGCAAGATGCTATTTCCAAATTTATAACCAGCAGGGAAAACTCTTTCAGACACACTTTGAAATTTTCATTCACCTGATAAATAATGATTTTAATGAAATACATTTTCTCACATTCTCCGAAGATTTCAGAATGTCATAACTTTTGAACGGCTTGCAACAGAGACTTCTAGTTGGCACCAATAGATTCACCATCCAAAAATTTCTTGAGTTACAGCAAAATTTAAAAACGTTTTTTAAAGAATTTTTGCTGCTGATTACAAATATGCAATGATTTCGTATATTTCGCTAGCTCTTTCCATTCACGATGGCCTGGTAAAACTGAGTCAAATTTGAAGACATTTCGGCGTTCGAGTAGAGATCTTGGAAAATTATGAATTTTCCTTGGATAATCTAAGTATGTCACTATGAAAATGACCTTCTGAAAAGGATTCCGCAATCCGTTCTTGAATATCTACAAGCGTTTCTGAGATATCGACTTATCAAATCAACAATCATAAAATTTCAGTTTGTTATTAATCTTTCCGAACATATTACATACACATCCATTTGTTCGTCTTAGCGAGCAGTTTCTGTCTGCCAAAAATGATTTCGTTGCTCTTTACCGTTTTAGAGTAAATTGCAAAAATCAAAAGGCACTTTTTATCGACTGAAAAAATTACACCATTTTTTTTTTTAAATTTGGTGGACATTTTTTTTTATAACCCGAATGAAATCGAAGTGCTACAAGCGGTTTTCCAGTTTATTTCGCTCTAAAGTTACAAATAAACAAATTTTATAATTTGTTTCGCTGTATACAATGACATATTTCCTACTGATTTGACGCTGTCATAACTTTTGAACCGCTCACCACAGAGACTTCTAGTCTTCGCCAATCGATTCAGCGTCCCAAAATTAGGAAAACGTATTAATATTGCCTGGGAAGCTTTCAGTTAAGAAATACCATAGACTCGGGAAGTCTCAACCGCGGAAACGACGAAATGTGTGAAAATCGATTTTTTCAAAATCGTTATTTTTTGAGTCACAGCAAAATTTAAAAACGTTTCAGAAATAATTTTTGCTGCTGATTACAGATATGCAAATTATATTTTGCTAGCTCTTTCGATTCACTTTCGCTTGCAAAAATTGAAGAAATTTTTATGAAATTTCGGCGTTCTAGTGGAGATCTCGGAAAGTCGTGCACTACCCGCGGACAATCTTAGTGTATCCATAGGAAAATGGCCTTCTGAAAACGATGCCGCAATCCGTTTTTAATTATCTGCAACCGTTTCAGAGATATCTACTTAGCAAATCGAGAATCGGGTAAATTTCAGTTTGAAATTTATCGACGAATTATTGAATATTTCCGGACAATTTACACATCGACTTGTTCATCTTGTCGTGTAGTTTCTGTGTGCCCAAAATGATTTCGCTGCTCTTTATAGTTTTCGAAAAAATCGAAAAAAACCGAAAAAGCATGTATTTTTCGGACGATGGATGCAAAATTTTTGTCGAAATTTTTTTTGCAAATTTGTTTTCTGTTTTTTTTTTGTTACACGAAGGAAATCGAAGCGCTGAAAACGGATTTCCAGTTTATTTTGCTCTAAAGTTACAAATAAACATTTTTTTTTCGCTGTACACATGTGTGATTGTGTACTACTGATTTTTCGCAGTCATAACTTTTAAACCGCTCACCACAGAGACTTCTTGTTTTCACCAATCGATTCAGAGTCCCAAAATTAGTCGGAAAACGTATATAATATTCCTTTGGAAGCTTTCAGTTAAGAAATACCATCGACTCGGGAAGTCTAGACCGCGGAAACGACGAAATGCGAGAAAAGCTATTTTTTCAAAATCGTTATTTTTTGAGTCACAGCAAAATTTAAAAAGGTTTATGAAAGCATTTTTACTGCTGATTACAGATATGCAAATTATATCTCGCTAGCTCTTTCGCTTCACTTTCGCCTGCAAAAATTGAAGATATTTTTATGAAATTTCAGCGCTCTAGAGGAGATATCGCAAAGTCGTGAATTTCCCGTCGACAGTCTTATTGTATACATAGGAAAATTACCTTCTGAAAACGATGCCGCAATCCGTTTTTAGTTATCTGCAACCGTTTCAGAGATATGTACTTAGCAATTCAAGAATCGGGTAAATTTCAGTTTGAAATTTATCGACGAATTATTGAATATTTCCGGATAATTTACACATCGACTTGTTCGTCTTATCGTGTAGTTTATTTCTGCCCAAAATTATTTCGCTGCTCTTTACCGTTTTAGAAAAAATCGAAAAAAATTGATTTTTTTCGGAAATTTTTTTGCAATTTTTTTTGGTTACATGAAGGAAATCGAAGTGCTGAAAACGGATTTCCAGTTTATTTCGCTCTAAAGTTACAAATAAACAAATTTTATATTTTTCGAGTTTATTTCGCTAGAAAGTTATAAATAAATAAGATATAATATTATATTTATAAAATAACTTATAAATGGTTATATCTTAGCGAGAAACGCTTAACAAAGTACTCCAGGAACTAGGGCTAGACAACAAAACCCGCACACTGATCCTAGAAACTTTCACCAACACCCATTCCATTAAATTCGGTTAAATTTAGAGGCGAGATTTCAGAAAGCTTCGAAATAAAAACTGGAGTGAGACAAGGAGATGAACTTTCCCCACTTCTCCTTAACTGTGTCCTTGAAAAGGTTATAAGAGAATGGCGCAAGGAATTGAAAAAATTGGGTGCTCAGAGTGGTATCTACCTGGGACTTAAGAACGATGGACTGGTTGTAGATTGCCTGGCATTTGTAGATGATATGGCACTATTTGCTGATTTTTGCTGATTCTTGCTGATGCTGATTCTCTTGAGATGGCAACAATGCAGGAAACTGCCCCAGGAAACAGGCTCCCAAAGTGGGTCTTCAAGTGTCGCTGGCGAAAACAGAATTCTTCACCAACATCAGAGAAGCAAACAAGGAGATATTACTAGAACAGGGAAACATCAAGAGGACTGACAAATGTAAGTATCTCGGCGAATGGATTGAACCCAACTTATCAGAGCATCATTATCCAAGAGAGTCAACAAGTTAGAAATAGCCTATCGACGGACTAAAAACAATTACAATAGAAATGCCAGTCACGCAACCTGAAACTTAAGCACTACACATCAGTCTTACAACCAGAAGCCCTGTATGCCATGGAGTGTCTCCTTGATCCGAAGAGATCTAATAGAGAAATTGGAAATATAGAGAGAGGAGAATCCTCAGGAAGATCCTAGGCCCGGTAAAGTAAGATGGGGAATTCCGAAAGCGGCATAACTTCTACGAACATATTGAGATGCTCTCTGACTGTACAAGGAAAAAAGGGTAGCTTTCTATGGCCACGTTGCAAGATTTCCTCCAAACCGACTAACCAACCGTCTGTTCACCTACTGGCAAAACAAGAACGTTCTTACCACTTGGTTGACAGAAACGGAGAAGGATATTAAAGAACTGGGAATAACAGATCTCCAAAACAGAGAGCCTGTGAGACGCACCCTGAAGGAAGTCCGTGGATTTCAGGGAAAACCCAGTAGGAAAGGTACCCCCTGGACAGAACAGAGAAAGGAGTTACACCGGCAGAAGATGCGACAATACTGGTCAATGCCCAACAGTTGAACAAGCGTGGTCCAAAGTAGGCCTTTTCGAAAAAAGAAGAAGATAATAATAGTGTTTCGCTATTATAAGCCTCAAATCCTCAAAGCCCAACGAAACTATTTTAAAACTAGACTACAAGATGAGCAAAACGATGTGTATATTGTTTGGAAAGACTAATTTTTGTACTGCGAAATTCTGAATTCAATTTTTCGCGAATTTCGACTTCGTATCTATATAACGTCCGTATCTCGAGAATGGTTGCAGATATTAAAAAACAGATTGCGGCATCGTTTTCAGGAGGTCATTTTCCTACATCAGCACCCAGATTTACTTAAGAATATTGATTAGCTACCCAGTTCTCTGTTCGTGCGCTCGATTTTGCCAATTTTATCAAGTGATATCTCGCGAACGGAAGCTGCTAGCAAAATTCAATTTATATATTTATCTACGACCACTATTATAATTGCCCAATATTATACAGTTCGTAGATTATGTAAATACATCTTACAACACACGTATGTAACAGACCGCGATTAATGTTATTTAATGATTCAATAACACATTAGTGCGTTTGGTTTACGATTCGTTGATTGGTTGAGAGCTGCTACTATCGTAATATAGGCAACCCAATACATTCCGTTATTTTTCAAAAAAATATTAAACGTCAAACTAATACATAAATACTATATTTTTCTTCAATTAAAATAATGTCCAGTGATAGCGAAATAGAAAATGCTACTCCGCCCGAAATTGTTGAAAAAGAGAAACAAGCTGCCCATAATTTGCTACCGATTAAATCTCGGGATCGATACGAGGTTGCATATAGAAAATTTATGGACTGGAGAATGAAGCATAAAGTTAAATCGTTTTCAGAAAATGTTGTGTTATAATACTTTGATGAGTTATCTCAAACAATGAAATCATCTTCACTTTGGGCAATTTATTCAATGGTTCGGACAACAATTAATATAAAGCACGTCATCGACATTTCGAAATATTCAAAGTTAATAGCTTTACTAAAGAGAAAATCTGATGGATTTAAAAGTAAGAAATCAAAAATTTTAACCATTCAAGAAATTAACATTTTCCTCAATAATTCGCCGGATAACAAATATTTATTGATGAAGGTATTCATTACTTTTTTTTCTTATAATGCTCTCTAATGGGCATAACGACATATTTTTTATATAATTGTAGGTTATTCTTATCATTGGCATTAGTGGTGCTTGCATAAAACAAGAACTACGAAATATCAAACCCTGCCATATAGAAGACACCGGAGCATCTCTGATCGTTAAAATTCCTGATCCTAAAACAAGAACTCAAAGATCTTTTGTGGTACCGAAAGAATTTTACCAAACCTGTAAAAAATATGTTAACCTACGCCCACAAAAAATGGACAATGATCAGCCTTTTTTTCTAAATTATCAAAATGAGAAATGCACTAAGCAATGTTTTGGAATAAATAAAATGGGTTCTATTCCTAAACAAATTGCCAATTATCTTCATTTAATTATTATTTAATTTAATTATTTTATTATTATTATTTAATTATTTAATTATCTTCATTTTCCGGAAGCAAATCTTCATACAGGACATTGTTTCAGACGTTCGTCAGCCACCATTCTTGTGGATTCCGCTGGTGATTTATTGTCACTAAAAAGGCATGGTGGCTGGCGTTCGTCTGCAGTAGCAGAAGGATATATAGACTGCTCCATATAAAATCAAAATGATACTGCTATAAATATTTTTACTGCGATAAACAGTAATTTAACCTCCACAAATGCAAGTACATCATGCGAATATGACTTCAAGTACTCATAATTCAACCAATCTTAATATTCAACAATTGTTGAGTTATTATAAACTATAATAAAAAAAAAATTAAAAAAATTATAAATATATCTTAAGATCTCATCATTTTTATTATATTGTAGTTTATTCTTGGGAAAAGGAATTTATTTTAATAAAACACTGATGTCGATATTTTGCCAACGTTTCGGTTTTTTTTATTCTGACCTTCTTTAGGGCTTATATCTATTTAGTAGGTATTAATGAAATTAAACATAGAAAATATAAATTTTAAGTAAATATACATTATTTCATTTGACATTGACACTGCGTACATTGTGTTGCCTATATCGATGAATCACTATATCAGTTACATCAAAAATATTTTTCTTGTTAAATAGAAAAAAAATAGTGTGGTCGTAGATAAAGTATAGTACATAATTCGAGTTGTAAGGCAATTACGTACTCGCGGAATTACGCGCAACCCGCGTAGCGGGGACTGTTCCGCTCGTACGTAATATGCTTCTTACAACTCTTATTAAGTAATATACTATTACAACCAGCAGAGAAAACACTTTCAGACACACTTTTAAATTTTCAATTCACTTGATAAATAATGATTTTAAGGAAATATATTTTCTCGTATATCGGTCATGAAGTTCTTGAAAGTGTCACCTTTGGTGCGTGTGCTGTTGCGCTCGGAGCAAATACGACGGTTGTTTTTGTTGCCTTGAGGTGCCAGGCTGGTCTGGTTGCTGTTTGATATGCGTTATCTGATAGAGTTTTGCCGGTTGAGTAGGTTATTTGATTATCTAGAGCTCCATATATATTGGCCAACGTTTATAGTTTGCAGGATGCTTGCCATTGGCAGGTACACATTTAACGATCCGACCGACCGACCTTTCTTCCTTTGCGTTCGCACTTGGACGATGCATGGTCTCCAGAACATTTTATACATTTCGGTTTCCTAAAACGGTAAAGACAAAAAGAAAATATATTTTAATGTTAATTAACATTACAAAAATTAGTAGACAAAACAAAATTCTAACTTAACAAGTATTAACTTAAATATTAAAAAATACAATTAGGAGGTCCAATGTTGAATTTGGGATATTAATTGTGAGTTATATTCCTTATAATTTATTGGCTCAACTCTAACAGCAACAGTTTTTAACCTTGCCTCATCATTGTAAGTCTCCATCTTAGCCCTGCTTATAAAAATAAACTGTTTGAAATGTTGCCTCATTGGCAATCTGCATCATTGCCTCCTCGCTTTGCTCAGCAGCTTCACCAACTTCTTGAGCAGTTTTCCCAAGCACATTTTCAGATTCCGTTGAGAACATGCTGATCCTTTGATTACCAATCCAATCGCCAACATTTAAATTTTCTAATAGACGATATTTGCAGTTTGGGTTCACAGTATTGCATTTTTCACAGCGGTATTGTCCATTCTCCATGTCAACTATCTTCTTGTTGCAATTTTCTTGTGGGCAAGCATTATCACTACGAACCAATAATACTGTCCCTTTGGTTTGATTATAATCTCCTTTCTCGGCATTTTCTAATCTCATGTCTTTAACTTCCTTGAAGCTCAACCAATTGCTTTGGAAATTATCACCAGTTCTGGCAATAAAATTTGAAGCGTCTTCATTAACTCCACCATTATCAAACCATCCTCGGATAGTAAAAGCTTCAGGAATATCGACATTATATGTTATTGTAGATCCACTTCCAGCTGAAATATTTTTCCCTCCCCCAAATTCTCCAATTCTAGCTCCCTTAATTGCACGGGATTATTGTAATCGTAATTTTCAGCGTCTTGACCCCACAAAGTTAAAGCAACAGAAGTTTTTGACATGTCAACTAAAGTTCGTTCCTTTTTCTTTAATTCCCTGCCTGTGCTTTTTGCTGTGAATAATTTCAAATCTCCAGAATATTTACATATACCAATTATATCAACAACTGCTCCAACTTCCATATTTGCTAGTTTATCAATGCTTAGAAAGTTGTATTGAGTTGTTGGGACACGGCTAGCATCATCAGTACATTCTTGAATGATTCTTGATTCTTGACATCATTTGATAATCATTCTTCATAGTACTCTATTGTTTATTAGCCATTTTCAACTGGCATTTGCATATATAATACACTTTATCCACCTGTAAGAAGTCGTAGTATTTATCAACAATTTCACGAAAAGGTGTTAGTTTCTCTTATTTCTCCACTCTCATCCAAAAGATCAAAGGAGAATAATTTCCCCGAGGAGAAGGGTATTGGCCCATGCACGGATTGTAGATTTAATTGTTACTCTTGCTTTAATAACCCACTTATTTTGATATGGACTCAAACCAGAAATAGGATGTGTGAGCTGTTCCTGCAATGAAACATTCATACTAGAATTATGACTCGCAATAGAATTGGACAGCGTTGGTTTTTTTGGCTGGAGGAGGTGCAGAATCGTTATTATTTGTTGCAACTTTTTTAGGAGCTGCAGTTTCTGCTGCGTCACCATCAGGTAGCTGCACAGGATCTTCCATCTTTTCAACAACCTCTACTCCATTAACCAACATTTTCATATCCAAAATCACTAAAATACATTTTTCGGAACTTTTGCCAGTGTTATTTATAACGCTGGTGATATATCTTCTGATTTTCATTTTGGAAAACATGGCCAGTTCCAAGTTATTAATTTTATCCTTAATCTGTGAGGTTAACATTGCAAAGGAAATCAGGTATTTGCCATCAGATAACAAGATTCTGTATCTTTCTTTTTCTGCACTCCCTGAAGCAATTTTCTTGCTACCAAGGACTTGCAATATAGGATCACATTTCCGCCCCTCATATTGATACTCAACGCTACGTTGATTAATGGATATTTGTTTGCCATTTTGTTGAGATAGTCATAGGTTCCTAAATAGTCAGCCGATTCCAAAATCGAACACGAAATACAAAGAAGGAATATTACCGACCGAATGTACTAACTGTAGGATTTTGGCGCTAATTTAAAAGTGTTTTCTTGTTTGCGCATATTTTTGGCAATTGCTACATTGTAGAATTTCCCGTTTAGGTCTTGGTGGTTCCAAGTAGAGATGAGTATATGATCCCATCGACGCACCGCATCCCATGCAATCGTCCTATGGGATGGGATGAGTGGTATGAACATTGCGTGGGATGGGATGGGACGACAAAATTGTAACGGAGGAATTGTGATTGGACGGAGTGGGACGAGTTTTGATAACCTAGTAAATCTAGTTCGTGCATAATTAATTGCTTAACGAGTCAATACGCACATTTTCCATAATATGTCCAGCCCACAAGATTTCTGTGATAACGATGTAGTTCCGTCTTACGATCCGTTTGCGACAAAAAAGAATTACTCACTGTCAGCTAAAGTAATTACGGAAAAATTAAATTTGAACGAATTATCGTTAAGAAAATTTGAACCGAAAAGAAAGTCTGCTGTTTTGGAAAATGGGATGAATGGGACGGGCCACGTGACCGGGATGAGATGTGATGAATGTGATAGGATGGGAAGAAAATTTTTGGTTTGTGCGATGGGACAGTGCAACAAAAATATGATGGGATGAGACAGTGACAGGGATCCGTCCCACGGGATGGGATCTGGAACGAGAAACTCGTCCCATGCTCATCTCTAGTTCCAAGATGACTGTGCATTGCAAAAGGCTTTTGTTGTCATACATATGTTTGTTGTTGCTATTCTGTTCTATTTCTATGAAGTATATTAGTAATGGTTTTTTTGGTACTTTGTTTGACGTTCCAAACATTAGTGTCTCATTGATTTTGTGATAGAGTCTTGCGTATCATTTTCTAGCACGGAAAATCTGTTTGAGGTTGGTATAGGTTGGCTCAGCCAGTATGTATCAAGTTTCTATTGTTTTTGAGCTTTGTTTGTTTCAGAGTTTTCACGCTTCCTTCTCAGGTACTTTTGTCCATTGGTTGCTGTATCGGCTGGTCGGCTGTAGGTGTACCCATTTTCGTATATGCTGGTGCTATGAGGAAACAGCTTGAGAAGATTGAAAGTCTGGCGTGTGTCTGCATCATGGGGGCGATGGGGTCGTGCCCCACAGCAGCAATGGTGCTGCTGTTGGATCTGACTCCGCTGCACCTTGTCGTGGAGAGGGCCACCAGATCGGCGATTGTAAGTTTCAGCAAGGAAGGAATAAGCAGTGGTAAAATAATCGTGAAAAGAGACCGAAACAGCCTCGCTGCCAAGATCCCCTGACTGGAAGCTGCAAAAGACGAAATGGTATGCAAATACCACTTCGAGAAAAACTACACAGCAATGTGTAGTAGTAAAGCCGATTGGAGCGACGAATCCTCAGCATACCACATAGAGCAAAATGCTATCAAGTGGAATACCGATGGTTCAAAGACAAAGGAAGGTACTGGTGCAAAAGTGTTTGGACCTCGTACCAAATACTTCGAATCCATGGGAACATTCCCAAGTATCTTCCAAGCAGAAGTACACGCAATCGAAAGATGTGCACAATTTAAGCTCGACAGGAATTATCGCAAAAACCGAATTGCTATCCGGTCAGACAGTCAAGCAGACTATTAGCTCATACACCATTAGATCCAAACTGATATGGGACTGTGTGGGAAAGCTAAACAAGATTGGCGAAGATAATAAAGTAAAGCTATACTGGGTACCAGGACTCACTGGTCGAAACTAATAGACGGAAAAAATAGACGGAAACGAAGAAGCCTAGCAAACAAGAGATCCAGTAATCCCTTTATAGGCCCCGAACCCTTTTGCGACATGATTGTGAACATCGTCCACAAAAGTTTAGATGAAGAAATAAGAGAACAAGTGATGAAAACCTGGAAAGAATAGAATACATAGACGGAAACGAAGAAGCCTAGCAAACAAGAGATCCAGTCATCCCTTATAGGCCCGGAACCCTTTTGCGACATGAGTGTGAACATCGTCCACAAAAGTTTAGATGAAGAAATAAGAGAACAATGGATGAAAACCTGGAAAGAACTTCCAGGGTTGAGACAATCCAAAGTGATGCTGGGATCTTTTAATCGGAAACGAACTAAAGCTTGCCTTAAACTAAACAGGAACAAGCTTAGAATTTTGACAGTGCAAGCTTAGAAAACAGCATGACGGTTGTAGATTCTGTGGTTGAGTAGAGGAAACCCCATACATATTCTCAAAGACTGCGGAGCACTGCTCCGCAAGAGACAGATGTACCTCGGGGCTCACTGCTTGAACGCGGATGAGTTGCAGTCCTTGAATCCCACCCAGATCCTGAAATTCCTAAAGGAATTAAAATTAAAGGAGGCGTTCTAAATGGGTAAGTACACCAACGCTTAGAGGAAGAGGGTGGGGTACAATAGATCTATAAAGATCGCAGTAAAAGTCGTCACCACCATATCTACAAACCTAAAATCTGCTGGTGCTAAGCTGTCGAGGTTATTCAGTGACAGGGTTCTTGTTTTTATAAAGATGGACTTGTGAAGGATTTGTTAGTATTTTCTTTTGGGGTGTTCTTGAGAGGAGGATTTCGATAATTCTTTATTTTCCATAGTGTTTCCACGAGTTGAATCGATTTAAACAGGTCGCACTCGGGGTGACACCCATTTCCATGCGAAGGCATTATACAACAATGTGAGCCAGGTCCATTGAGGTTGGTGCTAATGGCTGTTGATCCATCTGTCATTCATCCTATTGGCGCATGTCCCGACGAAAGATTGGCGTTTTATGGAGTTTTATGGAGGCTTTCTACCTCTTGGTCCGGGCGGCTAAGCCGAGACCCAGATTTCGCTTAAGTTGGATAGTTGAAACGAAGTGGCTGGGTGTCATTTCCTACCTCTGCTAATACACGATCGTGTTAATTAACAGTCACCCGAGACTCGACGTTGACCTTTTACGGTTAATTTGTTCTCTCCTAGAGCAACCAAACCTCCTCCTTTCTGATACCGGCTTGGGACCGCCAATCACGGTATTAAGCTGAAAGTTTACAAAACGTTAATACGTCCCCTGGGTTTGAAGGCTGGACATTGTCTATTGCCGACTCTAACCAAATACGAATCTTCGTAAAGAAGTTATTGCGAAGAACTGATGACGCAATAAAAGAGAAAGACGACACCTGGAAGGCGATCAAGAACTCAACCAACTTATCGAAGTGACGGACATATTAAGATTCGTTAAGAGCATGAGACAGGTTTGGATAGGCCATCTACAGCAAACAGAAGGGGATATGATGACAAGGAAAATAACTAAGTAGTAATCAACGGGGACGAGGCGTAGAGGAAGACAGATGAAGCGTTGGACAGACGATGCGGAACAAGACATACGGGTACTGGAAGTTGTAGGATAGAGGAAGATTGTAACGAAGAGAGCAGAATGAAAGAACATTGTTGATCGGTATAAAACCCACCCGGGTTTGTCAAGCCATAAAGGAAGAAATGATTTGGATAGCCCTGACGAAGATCTATTAGATTCATAGTTATATGTCGTCAATGTTTCCAATTTTACAGGGCATTCGGTAGACATGCGGCAAAATGCAAGGGCTTATTCCTTGGCCTATTTAAAGAATATTCTAAGAAACATTTTGTCTTATGACGATTTCTAAAAACCCAATGTTTCGGCGTTGCAGAGTGAACAAAATTTGCGACATTAACAACAATATATTATCAAAAAATACATGTAAAGTTGTTATATGGTTGTTATAAAAATTATTTATTGCATTTCTTGAGAAATTGGCTTCATCGGTGAAAATAATCTCCGTCAGGCATTGAGGGATTAGAGCTAATGTTTGCAAAAGCCATTGACATAACGCAATACGTGAACGATAATCAGCAGATAGTAGTGCCTGAACACGTTGAATGTGATATGGATACAAAAGATTGCCCTTAAGAATTTTCCAAACTCTCCAATGACTTACATTCAAAGTATTGGCAATTTGTCGCGTAGAAGTGGATCTTCCTCTACCATGTCCAGCACATTCTATTCCAGTTGTACCGTTCTTACAGTCATTAATCTTCCTGGCACTTCATTTACTTTCAATATGCCTGTTTCATGGAGACGTCAATGAATGTTTGCGAAGATTTTTCGGTCGGAGATATTACGGCTAGGAAACCGTTCAATGTACTTACAGAAGTCCTGACGGGACACTGCAGACTTCTCAACACTGTACAAAACATGCAAGTCCAAACATGAAATGCATGTCAGTCAACTCGGCGTTCGTATACATAGTACCCATAGTAACATAGGACCCTCACTAACTACTAAAGACACGTCACAACAGCCAAACATCACTCAATGTAACAACCGCGACCGATACAAGTTATGATCACTGACGAGACGATAAATGATATTCACTTGTGCGTCAACAATTTTTTGTTTAAACTGTTTAAACTAAAATTGTTTGATAAACTCATTAATTTTTTATACTTATAAACTCATTGGCGCAAGCTATATTTTTATTTACATTAATGATTTTAACAAATATCGAAAATGGTTGTCGCAAATTTTGTTCACCCTGTATCTTCGAAACAAAAGGGTTTTTCAGAAATCATCATTGGACAAAATATTCTTTGAATTGGCCAAGAAATAACTCCTTGGATTTTTGCCGCTTGTTTACTTAACACGCGTATAACTAAAATTGTAAATAAAAATCGTGAAGTATTATTGTTTACCGAGAATTATTGATTCTAAATTAGATCGAAAACTTCGACCTACATAGCCACATTCAAAAACTACATCGACAATACAAATTACAATTTGTTAGCCAACTCTGTCAATACATCTCAATGAATATGTATGTTGGTTATTTCACCATCGATAATCGAATAATAGAACGTTAACAAACGAACAATTAAAAGAAAACCCAATGCAAATGTCCATTGTCTAAATCCGAAACAACGAAACCGACAAAATATCTAACGAACAAATATATTTCAGCCAGCGTTATCTCCCATAAAACTGAATTTGATTGTGTTATATTAATGGCTTTCGCGTGTAGTGAGAGCATCCATATAAATCCATTGTTGATACGGTTTAGAGACTTCTCTCCTAAAACTTTCTCCCGGATCCGTTTACAAGATTCAATTCTGCTTAAGTTTATTCACCGGGAATTGCCTGCGCCGACTATATTGCGCAACATGTTGTTTATTTACAATTAAAATGAAGAAAACTGCGTTAGAAACAAGAACAGACTACTTGCTTGTTCACTCACTGAATAGTTTTACCTCACTGAATAGTCTTATCTATCATATCGATCTAGTCTTGCGTAGGTAGAATTGTTTGTCTAGACTTGTTATTCTAGACTCGTACTCCTACGCGTGAAACTTGGTGGCAAGTTGAAGACTTAAGTCTAGTCCCATTCTAAGTCTAGTCTTCTTCTACGACTAGTATACATCTAGTCTAAGTCTAGTCTACGTATAGCCTACGTCTCGTCTAATCGACGTCTAGTGTACGTGTCTTGTCTTCGTCTAGTTTTCGCCTAGTCTACGTCTAGTCTACATCTAGTCCACGTCTAGTCTACGTTTAGTCTGCGTCTAGTCTACATCTAGTCTACGTCTAGGCTACACTAGTCTATGTCCAGTCTACGTCTAGTCTACGTCTAGTCTACGTCTAGTCTACGTCTAGTCTACGTCTAGTCTACGTCTAGTCTACGTCTAGTCTACGTCTAGTCTACGTCTAGTCTACGTCTAGTCTACGTCTAGTCCACGTCTAGTCCACGTATAGTCTACGTCTAGTCTACGTCTAGTCTACGTCTAGTCTACGTCTAGTCTACGTCTAGTCCACGTCAAGTCTACGTCTAGTCTACGTCTAGTCTACGTTTAGTCTACGTCTAGTCTACGTCTAGTCTACGTCTAGTCTACGTCTAGTCTACGTCTAGTCTACGTCTAGTCTACGTCTAGTCTACGTCTAGTCTACGTCTAGTCTACGTCTAGTCTACGTCTAGTCTACGTCTAGTCTACGTCTAGTCTACGTCTAGTCTACGTCTAGTCTACGTCTAGTCTACGTCTAGTCTACGTCTAGTCTACGTCTAGTCTACGTCTAGTCTACGTCTAGTCTACGTCTAGTCTACGTCTAGTCTACGTCTAGTCTACGTCTAGTCTACGTCTAGTCTACATCTAGTCTACGTCTAGTCTACGTCTAGTCTACGTCTAGTCTACGTCTAGTCTACGTCTAGTCTACGTCTAGTCTACGTCTAGTCTACGTCTAGTCTACGTCTAGTCTACGTCTAGTCTACGTCTAGTCTACGTCTAGTCTACGTCTAGTCTACGTCTAGTCTACGTCTAGTCTACGTCTAGTCTACGTCTAGTCTACGTCTAGTCTACGTCTAGTCTACGTCTAGTCTACGTCTAGTCTACGTCTAGTCTACGTCTAGTCTACGTCTAGTCTACGTCTAGTCTACGTCTAGTCTACGTCTAGTCTACGTCTAGTCTACGTCTAGTCTACGTCTAGTCTACGTCTAGTCTACGTCTAGTCTACGTCTAGTCTACATCTAGTCTACGTCTAGTCTACGTCTAGTCTACGTCTAGTCTACGTCTAGTCTACGTCTAGTCTACGTCTAGTCTACGTCTAGTCTACGTCTAGTCTACGTCTAGTCTACGTCTAGTCTACGTCTAGTCTTCGTCTAGTCTACGTCTAGTCTACGTCTAGTCTACGTCTAGTCTACGTCTAGTCTACGTCTAGTCTACGTCTAGTCTACGTCTAGTCTACGTCTAGTCTACGTCTAGTCTACGTCTAGTCTACGTCTAGTCTACGTCTAGTCTACGTCTAGTCTACTTTTAGTTTACGTTTAGTCTACGTCTAGTCTACATCTAGTCTTAGTTTTATATCTGTTGCTTTAAAAGCATAAGTCTTTCTTTTTATAATTAAACTTAAACGTTGTTGGAAAAGTAAAATCAGAAATCAATTGGTAATTGTTTCGCAGTTTTTGTTGGGCGTGTGGTCCCATGAGTTTCTTTTTTTGTTCAATGACAAATTAAAGGTTTTCGTTATATGTCATACTACAGTTAACAATGTCTGAAATTGCTTAAATTTCAAATCCGGGTTTGAAATGTTACTCACATTAAGTGTTATATAAACATTTCTTTTTGTAATCACTGACCTAAGTTAAATCGTTTGAATAATTGAAACACCCAAAATCAATTTCTGTTTAAGTTTTCTCATTGTGTTATTAATAAAACTTATTTCATATTTATTAAAATTCTCTCTCTCAAGCTTTATGTATCTAGTGTTATCTAAGCCATCTTACGTACGTGGTTAGGGATAGGTAAATAGAGATATGGATAGAATCCTCTTCACTTTCGTAACTAAATTAATTACTTTACGTCAGGTTAATGAAGCAACAATCTACAATAGTCAGTAATGATCTGAACGAGAGAGTTATCGATAACCTAGAAGTGATGAGTCTGATAAATCTCCAATTTTAGATAATAATTGAGTGAGAAGGTAATCAATCATAGCTTTAACTTACTGATATCGGATATTATTGTAGGTTAGGTTTAAAAATGCACTATATGTGTATATCTGATTGCTGCTTTTATCAAATTGCATAACAATTTAATATTTCTCATACATTTAAATTAAGTGATAACTTTATATGATGGAGTGTATTTTTTCATCGTTTTATTTTATTTTACCGATTTGGGTCTACTTTTGGGACCACGAGGCTCGTTTTGACTCTTTATATGGGTCTGTTGTTCCTTCTTGGCCCAGAAAGCTTTCATTTTCAGGCTGTGGGCAAGCTTCCTCGTCTCTGTCCACTTTGTCTGTTGGTTCCTGTGCTGTTTTTGCTAGTAAGGGCCGCTTGAAAATACTCCTTGTCGAATGGTCAGCCGGAGTTTGGACCGATCCTCTATGGTTTCTGGTGGAATTTTAAGTTGCTCCAGGTCTGATTTCACTGAGGTGATCCATTTGTTTTTGGAGGCTTTTCCTCTACTTGTCGTGGTGACTTGTCTTCTACTTTCCTCTACTTGTCCTGTTCATGAGTCTGCGCGGTTTCATGCGGGTTAAATGTCCATAGAAGGTTAAGCACCTTTTCCTCATAGATGTGATTATGTCTTCTTGCAGGTGGTACAGCTCACTGTTGTGTCTGATCCTGTATGTGCCATCCTCTTTTCGTATTGGTACTAGTATTCTCCTCAGGATTTTCCGATCTTTAGACCCTGTTCATCAAGAGGCATTCTAAGGCATAGAGTACTGAGGGGTTTACTAGTAATAATATGTATTTTGTAATATGGAAAAAAACTAAATACATCATCTTCCAAACATCAAGGAGAACTTTGTGTTAAGATCTAAACCTACAATCTGGCCCAATAATGCGTTGAGTAAAATCTATAATTAAATGCCACAATAAATAATATCATCACCAAAATAAATAAAACAACATTTTTGTTGCGTAGCATGCGACAACTAATCAATATGTCAGTTGTAGTTCAAATCTTTCAGGCGGAGATTCAAACTAGTGTCAACTATGGTGTTGTCGCTTGGGGTTTTACGCCATTAATTAAAGACATCTTGAAAGCCGAAAATAGAGCAATTCGTTGTTTAGTGGGCATCTCTAAATATACGTTTGCAAAACAATACTTCATAGATATGAATTTATTAACTACCACGTGTATTTACATATGCAAAACTAGCATGAGTAGGGAAAGGTGGTTCCTTTTAAAGCCGCCTCCCACTTCCCGCCTCTGACTTTGATCTGGGCACTTCCGGTTTTTTACTTCCTTAGCTTATGAAGCTAATAGCTTCATAGCTTAGCTTATAAGCTAAGAAGCTAATTAGCTTTGAATCAGGTTTAGTCGGTTTGTTATCTGGTTTATTCAGCATCTAATCAGGTTTAATTCAGCTTTATCAGCTTTTAATCATATACATAATCCTTTGAATCACTTGTGTACCATTTTGCGTGTCGAAATGATAAGAGTCCCTGTGGAGATATATGACTACAATTTTTAATGGAATAAAATCGATAGCAACTATATTAATCGATCAATCATGTCTCAGACATTCACACTGCAAATTACCATAAATGTTCTCTCTATAAATTATTACCCATCGATAGAATTAGACGCATTATATTGATTAGGACTTATGGGATTTCACTAGGGTTTCTGAAAATCCGCACTTTTCCGCAAAACCGCGGTTTCCTGATTTTGAAAACTAAAATTCGCGTTTTCGGTTTCGGGTTCGGTTTTTAAGAACTTTTGGTAGCTTTTTGAAGGGTGATGCAACTAGACTCTTAATATATATTTCTAAAAATAATTCGAGTAGTTTTGTTTTAACAGTTAATAATTATTCACTTCCTCTATGAATATTTTTTGTTAAATACTTCTTGAATGATACTCCTTTTTGAACTTCGTCTTGCAAGGAAATTGCAAGGAACACAGGTCTTTTAATTGTTACTCCTTCTAATTCTTCTGAATTTGTGAAACATTCACCTTCAACTTTAACATTATTATGGTCTGCATAAAGTCATTCAAAAAATTTTCGGCCAATAACTGACTTCGTTGGAATTTAAGGATCTAATAAGCATCTAGCCAATTTTGTTAAATCCAGATTCTTACGAGTTTTCAAATATTTAACAAAACGTTTAAATATAACAATACTTTTTCTCTTACAGATGCGGACGATTATTTTCTTCCCGCACAGAAACTTCTCGTTTTCATACATTTTTTAGATAAAACCGAAAACCACGGTACTTTATGACGATTATGAGGTTTCGGTTTTTGCATAGAAAACCGCGGTTTTGTGGTTCGGATATAGTCGAAGCAGAAACCCTAGATTTTACACATACTATTCCGAATATTGAAGAAGATCGTAATAATCTATTAGAGTACGCAGACTGAAAGCTGATTGTAAGCTGGTCAAACCTTATTAAAACCTGATTAAAGCCAGAAAACTGAACCGGAAACGGCAAACGTTGGCAATCATTAGGGCACTCTGTGCTTTGTCGATCGCTTTTCTAAATAGAGTTCTCGTAGTCTCACAATACCATTGTCGCAAATTCTTTGGCCACGATATTCTTCGACGCCCGAGGGCCACATCCGGCCCGCGGACAGATTTTGTCCGCGGACAGATTTTGTCCGGCCCGCGGAGAGCTAGCATACTTGAAAACTCCTTTTAGAGAACATATTTTTTATAGCAAATTAAATTTAGTTTACTGAAGTATTCTAATTTTATGTTGAATAATTATTAATATGACATCTACATTGATATGGTCATGGGCTAACTACTCATAACATTGTTGTTGGCTTATTGTTATTGTTTTTGTGATAAGTTGGATAAAGAAACACAGAATTGTAATGAGTAAAGACATGTATAATATGCAGAAAATTTAACTTCAGTATATAATAACTAACAAATTATTGAAATGAATCCAACTAACATTTTATACATTTTAAATAAAAACATAACTTATAACAAGCATAATGACATATGAAATACTAATGAGATTTATGTACTTGAGATTTTCCACTGACAATAGTTTGTAGTTGTGGACTAATTTTACTTGTACCAATTATTAAAAGAGATTTAAGATGCTCATCAGTTAATTTAGATCTGTAAACATTTTTTGTGTACTTCATTTTGGAGAAGGTCTTCTCACACAAATAAGTAGTACCAAAACCAGAAAACAGCCCACGAGCAGATTTATACAAATTATCCAATTGTGTTAGTGGAAGACTCTTATAAAATTCCAACAAAGATGAGTTTTGATATTTGTTCTTAATTATATCACTGCACTGTAGATCAATCATTTCCATTTGAAGATCCGGGGCTAGGGTTTCAATGTCAGTATCAAAAGGATTCTGAAAAATCTTAATTTGATTCGCAATGGCATCAAAGTCCGATAAACGAGTATCAAAATTTATTTTCAAAGCACTCAAAGTTTCGATTGCAAAATCGATAGGAAACTCAGTCTCAGTGGTGTGGCTGAATATTACACATGTTTTAAAATGTGAAAAACATTTACTTCGTAGTTGTGATTGAAACAGTATCAATTTCTTCCGGAATGATTTGATATTAGTGTATAAATCAGGAAGATGCTGGTTTTCTCCTTGCAATCTCTAATTCAGTTCGTTCACATGTTTTGTCAAATCAACATAGAATGCTAACTTCCACAGCCATACGTTGTTTTGTAATTCAGTAAGAGGGCGATGCTTTTCATTCAAAAAAATTTCGATCACTGCTTGAAGTTCAAAAAAGCGCTGAAGGACTTTCCCACAACTAAGCCAACGTACGGCAGTATGATAAGGTAAGTCATTTTCTCCAATCTCTTCAATAAATTTTCGGAATTGTCGGTGATTCAGCCCAAAAGATCTGATAAAATTAACAGTTGATATGACTGGTTTCAGAACTTCAGACATATCCAAACATTTTCCGCACAAAGACTGTTGATGAATGATACAATGTAAGATTAATGGTTTTGAACCACCGTCATTTTCTACAGCCTTTGACACAAGAGCGACCACTCCTTTATCTTTCCCACTCATGTTTTTGCCTCCATCAGTTGTAATACATTTCAAGTTTTTCCATCGAAGGTTCTTTTGATTATCGAATGGCCATTTCAACTCCTTTAAAAATATCTGTACCAGTAGTTGTGCCATGAATAATTTTATCTACTCCTCGAATATAAATCAACACCTGAGCAGTATCTGACACATCCGTTGACTCATCCAAGGCCAAAGAAAACCACTCAACATGTCCATTTTTGTCGAACAGTTGAGAGGACATATTTTCAGCGATGTTTTCTACCCTTCGAGCCACAGTGTTTGCAGACATACTGACAGTTTTTAATAAAAAAATACCTTTTCCGGGCACATTTCTTCGGCTACTGCAATTATGCATTCTTTGATCATTTCTCCATCGGTGAATGGTTTTCCACGTTTTGCAATTTCAAGAGCCACACGAAAGCTGGCACGAATTGCAGCCTCTTGTTCAGTTTTGAGTTTTGTAAATGAAGATTGCTGCGATTTCAATCCGCGCTTCATAGCTTCGAATATTTCTGTCCGCAAACTTCCTGTATATTTTGAGTAATTTTGAAAATATTTTGTTTCATAATGACGTTTAATGTTATATTCCTTGAGAACGGCAATGATTTCATTGCAAATCAAACATAGCGCCTTGTTACTGGACTCAATTACGAAATACTGAATGTTCCACTGATCTTTGAATTTTCTGCATTCACTATCAATTTTTCGCTTCTTTTCCATACTACTAAATCACACACAAAAGCAACAATTCAAATCAAAATACTGTTACAAAGATGTCTTAAACTTAAACACGCACAAACACGTTTTAAGGAGGTACGCACTATTTTATTTCACAACAGTGTCATAGGAACTGACTTGTGGTTGCGCCACTAGCCTTCTTATATATTCCAATTGCTGCCATCTAGAAGTGAGTGGAAGACACCAGAACTTTCTCGAACCAACGAGATTATTTTGTACATGCTATTAGCGCCATCTGTTAGCGATAGAAGGTAATACCTATTTCCGCTTGTGTCCACCAGATGTCGTGTCACGTAACTCCTCATGGCTCGTACTCAATTAATAACGACTAATCTAGAAATTACAGATGACAGGAAAATTAATAATATGTAGTGTTGCCGTTTTGCGGACTTTAGTCCGATTTGCAGCCTTTTTTAAACATTGCGTACTTTTTCGGACTTTTTTTTTCATCAGTGGACTATTTCACTTTTTACCACCGGCAACAATGATAATATGGTTTTGGCCCTCGGAACTTACTGGAGTAATCAGTATGGCTCTAAGGCTGGAAAGTTTGGAGACCCATGATCTAGACCCTCCACCTCCACTGTCATGCGCATGCGCGATGACCTTTGACCCCTAACCTTGACCTCTGACCTTGACCTTGACACTTCCGGTTTCGACTTCCGGTTTCAACTTCCGGCCTCCATTTTCGGATGCGCTGGAAAATTCAAAAAATAGACGCGAGGCGGGGAAATTCAAAATTAGATCCTGTTGAGACAAATAAAATGTGAAGTTGGCTGCAAATATCAACGAGACTAAATACATGAGTCTAGACAGACGGGGCTAGATCCATGAGACTAAATACATGAAACTAGATAGACGGGACTAAATACATGAGACTAGATAGACGCGGCTAGATACATGAGACTAGATAGACGGAACTAAATACATGAGACTAGATAGATGGGCCTAGATACATGAGGTTACATAGATGAGTCTAAATACGTGAGACTAGATAGACGAGGCTAGATACATGGGGTTAGATAGACGGGGCTAGATACATGAAACTAGATAAGACTGAACTAAAATATATACGGGATTGTTTAATTTAACTAAAATATATTTTCAATTGTTTTTTTCGTTTAACTTAAAAAACATAATAAGATTTGAATGTATCAGGAGCCAGTTAAGCATAGCAGGATGTTTGTGTTTGTCAGTGTAGTCAATTTCTTCGAAATGTTTTTCATATTTGTTTTTATTTCAATCTGCTGCCCTGGCTTGGCGATTAGACGCAGCCGGATGTTTGTCAGTCATAAAAACTTCTGCAATCTTATCAGCGGTGCGCGAGCGGAGAAAATAATAAATTATGAAGCGTGGTCTAATCAATTTCTTAGGCTTTGTTTTCGTTTTAATTTAATAAACACAATCACGTGAAACATCCAGCATTTCATTTATATAAACCAGAGTCTATGTAACCCCACGCTAAACAGAGTGTGAGGTCTATGTGGCCCCACGCTCAACAGGGTGTGAGGTCTATGTCACCCTACGCTAAGCAGGGTGTGAGGTCTATGTGAACCCACGCTAAACAGGGTGTGAGGTCTATGTAACCCCACGCTTAACAGGGAGTGAGGTATATGTAATCCCACGCTTAACAGGGTGTGGGGTCTATGGTGCCCCACGTTAAAGAGGGCGTGAGGTCTATTTTTAGTCAGCTTTCATCAACTTATAATCAGCTTTAACCCCATTGGGTTAGTTGTGTTAGCATTAGGTTAGGTTAGCATTAGGTTAGGCTACGTGAGGTTAGGCATGAAGCGCGCTTTAAAAAAAAACCTAACCTAACTTAATGCTAACACAACTAACCCAATGGGGTTAAAGCTGATTATAAGTTGATGAAAGCTGACTAATAATAGACCTCACGCCCTCTTTAACGTGGGGAACCATAGACCTGACACACTGTTAAGCGTGGGGTTACATAGACCTCACTCCCTGTTAAGCGTGGGGTTACATAGACCTCACACCCGGTTTAGCGTGCGGTTACATAGACCTCACACTCTGTTTAGCGTCATGAAAATTGGATGCAAGTAGATGAAAAGTATATGCCAGAAAATTGAACTCTAGTTTATATAAATGAAAGGCTGGATGTTTCACGTGATTGTGTTTATTAAATTAAAACGAAAACAAAGCCTAAGAAATTGATTCGACCACGCTTCATAATTTATTATTTTATCCGCTCGCGCACCGCTGCTAAGATTGCAGAAGTTATTATGACTAACAAAGATCCGGCTGCGTCTAATCGCCAAGCCAGGGCAGCAGATTGAAATAAAAACAAATATGAAAAACTGATGGCTACTGATAAATTCAAATCTTATTATGTTTATTAAGTTAAACGAAAAAAACAATTGGAAATATATTTTAGTTTATAAATTAAACAATCCCTTATATATTTTAGTTCAGTCTTATCTAGTTTCATTTATTTAGCTTCGTCTGTCTAGTTTCATGTATCTAGCCCCGTCTATCTAGCCACATGTATCTAGCCTCGTCTATCTAGTCTCATGTATTTAGACTTATCTATGTAACCTCATGTATCTAGCCCCATCTATCTAGTCTCATGTATTTAGTTCCGTCTATCTAGTCTCATGTATCTAGCCCCGTCTATCTAGTCTCATGTATTTAGTCCCGTCTATCTAGTTTCATGTATTTAGTCTCATGGATCTAGCCCCGTCTGTCTAGACTCATGTATTTAGTCTCGTTGATATATGCAACCAACTTCACACTTTATTTGTCTCAACAGGATCTAATTTTGAATTTCCCCTCGCGTCTATTTTTTTAATTTTCCCGCGCATCCGAAAATGGAGGCCGGAAGTCGAAACCGGACCCCGGAAGTCGAAGCCGGAAGTCGAAGCCGGAAGTCAAACCGGAAGTCGAAACCGGAAACCGGAAGTCGAAACCGGAAGTGTCCAGGTCAAGGTCGGAGGTCAAGGTTAGGGGTCAAAGGTCATCGCGCATGCGCATGACAGTGGTGGTGGAGGGTCTAGAACATAGGATCTTTCCCTACTCCCGGGTCCTCGTCTGCCTTCGATCTTTCCTTCTATTATTAATTTGAGAAGTCTGTATTTTTCGTTTCTGAGAATGTGTCCAAAGTATTCCAGCTTTCGTCTTTTAAGTGTGCGCACGACTTCGAGATCTTTTGACATTCTTGTAAGCACATCCACATTGCGCACTCTGTCTATTAACGATATTCTCAAGATTCCTCGATACGTACACATTTCGAAAGCTTCCAGCTTTTTACACATAGCGTGTCATGCCTCAATTCCAAGAGAATACTGAAGACGTAACAATGTAGTACTCGAGTGCGAACGGAGAGTGACAGATTTCGGCAACACAACGCGGACTTCATTTTTACAAATGGTGCTCAGGCTTGTTCAATTCGAGTACGGACCTCCTGCATATTATCCCAGTTTTCGTTGACCTGGCATCCGAGATATTTGTATGACTGAACGCGTCCGAACGGGGACCGGAAGTGAAAAACCTGAACTGGAAAACCAGAAATGTCAAGGTCAAGGTCAGAGGTAGGAGTTATGAGGAGGCTCTAGAAGGAACCATCTTTCTCTACTAGCATGCAACATCTGCAAAAACAAACATCTACATTACTCCAAACAGAAAATACACCACTATCACACTTAAGAGAGAAGAAATCTGCTGGTTCCCAGAGTAAAATTAACAATTTGTGGCATAGCTCCAGATGTTATTGGCATTACAGTGTACAACACGTTACCTGATAATATGAAAAAGCAACGCTCCTTCAAGCTTTTCACATGAAAAGTGAAAAATAGCTTAATGTAGAAGGCATATTATAGCCTGGAAGAATTATTCGAAAACCAAACTCTATGGTATAATAATATATACTCAGTATGGTTTTTTCTTCTTCTTGTTTCGAATGGGCCTACTTTGGACCACGCTTGTTCAACTGTTGGGGTTTGATCTTTGCCCAGTATTATCGCAACTTCTGCCGGTGTAACTCCTTTCTCTATTCTGTCCAGGGGGTACCTTTCCTTCGGTATTTTTCCTGAAATCCACGAACTTCTTTCAGGGCGCGTCTTACATACATTATTGTTTTTTATCATTATAATTATTATTTTTCTTGTTCATGGCGTGTTCTATATGTACTTAATTGTATGTCACATAATTCATACATTGATTTAATTTGATTTAATTCAAATACATTCAATTCAAATGATTTAATTCCTTCGCTTTAGTCTGGCGTATAAACTCTTCCCTGGTTTCTTTGTCCACCTTTCTCAGGTTAGTTGTTACCTGTCTAGTCTCGCCTACCATTAGTTTAGTTTTCGATGCAAACAAAAAAAAATAGGCAAATTTAAATTAATGTGGGTTATAGAAAACAAATAAATGAGTTAATAAAGTAAAGTGGATTAATTACGACAAACATAATCTTGCTTATTACCGAGGACTATTGCATATAAGCAACATTCAATTCCAATAATTTTGCATCAAGACTGTATTTGCACGTTCGAAAAACAAATGAAATATCAGTATTAATTTACATCAATATTTTCTTTTGTCGCTGTTAATTGATTTTGTAATTGATTGCATCAGAATTGTCAGCTTATTGAGCGTTTAACACTTCTTCAAAGTGTGTATAAAGAAATAACAAACTTTCTTTATGCGAAATTGCTCTTTCACGTCGACAAATTTATGCAATGTCTATTTTAAGAAACAAAATAATTAGTTACCAAATTATCTAAACATTTGTAATATGTTTTTTAATTTAATTTTTGCACAAAAATAGCAACATAATTGTATAAAATTTGTTGGCTAGTTAGTTTTCGTTTTAGGAATGCTATTCGAGTTGAATATATAATTTAGTATGAGAAAATTGCAATTTAGATCATATTTTAAATTAAAAAAATATATAATTATAATCGTAAAGTCAATTCTTATAATCGTTTTTAATTGAAAAGAAAGTTATTTGTAATTATTTATGAAACAAAATATTTTTGAACTTAACGCACAAAGTTTAACAAGTGATGTTCTGAATGTATTATTTTCTGACTACAATATGTATTACATTTAAACAAATAGACAGACAAGACTAGCCAGATAACATTAGACAAACAAGTCTAGACAGAGACAAGCCAAGTCAAGACTAGTAAACTATTTAAAATAGACAAATTAAAATTTTTAATATTCAACAGAAATAGAATAGTATATGTATATAAAATTTAAAGATTCAGATTTAGGCACTATGTCAGTGGTTTCCAACCTTTTTGTTACTACGCCTCCCCCAAAAAAAATTCCGCGCCTCCCTTACCGTTTATTTTTTTAATAGATTAAATAATATAGGCACGTTTTAAATAATAAAAACTTTATTACAAAAATAAACTGAAAACCACAATTAACAGAATAATAACAAGGTTTAGTTATAACATACAAATACGTGTATATTTATTTTTATATATGTTTTTTTAAACAATTAAACCGCATAATTATCGCATAAAAATTTAAGGCGACGGTTGTTGTTGTTTATTAGCACAAAGCTTATCAAATCTTGGGGGCAATGTGGAGAGTGCCACTCGTATCTCTTTTTCGACTACTAACCTGTTGCGATATTTAGTTTTCATTGCAGCCAGTGCCGAAAAGCCCGTTTCGCATAAATACGACGTCACAAACGGTAGAAGCACTTGCATTGCTTTGCAATACAAAGATTCATACTCTCCTTTAAGATTCACCCAAAATTGAATTAAGGTTTCATTTTGAAACTTTTGTTTTAGTAGGCTATCGCATGATAATTCTATAAGTTTTTCCTTTTCAATGGTTGTCAGTTCAAATTTGTCGTTTTCATCGTCGATAAATGGATTCTGTACCCACAAAAACTTTGAGAAATCAAGGTCTTTAAAATAATTTGAAAAATGCAGCACTAGACCATCCAAGTGTTCAATAACAAGATTCTTGCTTGTTTCAATATTGGCTGTGGCCCAGAAATCTTTTGACAGTGAAAACATGTCCAACTCATTCTTTTGTAAATTTGACTTCCATAACTTCAACTTTTTAATGAAAGCTTTTACTTTGTCTTTTTGAACAAGTGGATGCATTTGTGATCCCTGCATTGATTTATTCAAACTGCTCAATTTTCCAAAAATTTCAACTAAATAGGCAAGTTTAACAAGGAAATTATCGTTCGTCCACAAATGTGCCTCTTCGTGGTGATTTTCTTCGAGAAAGGCTGTTATTTCTTCTTTGAGTTCAAATACCCTTTGAACCGCTTTTGCACGAGATAGCCAGCGAACTTCACAAAAATACAGAAGTGAGGTATAATTAGCTTCCATATCGCCACACAACTTTGCAAACAGCCTAGATCTCAAAGGACTGTTCTTAATGTAGTTTATAATTTTTATAATTTTTGTAAAAATGTTGTTAAGTTCCTCGCTCATATTTTTTGACACTAGAGCTGCTCTGTGAAGCATACAGTGCGTCCAGATAGCATGTGGTGCTTTCTTTTTAACTAATGCTTGAAGACCTGCTTTGTGTCCGGACATTGAGTGAGCTCCGTCAGTACACAGTCCAATACAATTACTCCACGTTATGTCGTTTTCTTCAAAAAAACTGTCCATTATATTAAAAATTTCAATGGATGTGGTCTTTCCAGGAATGGGTTTGCAAAATAATATATCTTCTAATATATTATTTTCCAAAACATATCGAACATATGCAATTAAATGGGCATCTTTAGCTATATCAGTTGCCTCATCTACTTGTATGGCGAATTTCGAAGTACGCAGCCGAGAAACTAATTGATCGCAAATATCTTCAGATATATCATTGATTCTTCTTCCGACAGTATTATCAGCAAGCGGAATTTGTTGCAACTGTTTTGCATATGATTCGCCGAACATTATTCGAACCATATCATTAGCTGCTGGTAAAATTAGATTTTCTCCTATTGTATGTGGTTTCTTACATTTTGCGATTCGGTAAGAGACATGGTACCAAGCCAATAATGCATTTGGTGATACAGAAAGAATATTTTTGAACGTTTGCTTTTGAGTATTAAGCTCATCCAATTTTCTTTCAAAATATTTTATGGACTTATCAACGTATTCAGGATGTAAAGTTTCATGGTGGCGTTTTAATTTGACTGGTCTCATACTATCTGAAGCCAAAACTTTCAACACATTGGTTTTTCCAAGCCATCTATAATGACAATAGTGAATCCTAATGATAAATAGGATGAACTGTATTGTCTTTTCTTGGGAGCTTTTCTTCCTTGTACTTTTTTGATTTTATTCCCACTAGTATCAGCATCAGTATCTTCATTATTGTTGACTTTTCTCTTGTAACCACTCAAAAATTTATCCATTCGTCTAAAAAATATTTTATTGATATAAATAAAAATCAATGATAGTTTAAATAAAAAAAATGAAGTTTAAAATATACTAACGATTATTTTCAGGAAGAAATCACGTCAGAAACAATTAAAAAAACAATATCACGCCCTGCCGAGACGCTTCAGTTGACACGAGTGACATTTAAATTTGAGGTTATTGTTTTATGCAACTAGCGGTCGTTTTGTGTATTACCGAAACAGAGCGTTTGCAAACGCGCCATTTTTAAATTTCTCCGCTCCAGATAATTTTTTTAATAGGAATTAAATATATGTAAATGTAAAAAAATGAACATTTATGCACTGAATTTTCACTGTTACGTTAATATATCAAGTTTTATTCATTTGTAGATATTATGGTATAAAAAATAATTCATTAAAAAATGTTGGCGCCTCCCCCTGGCAATAGTCCGCGCCTCCCCTGGGAGGCGCGCCTCCTAGGTTGGAAACCGCTGCACTATGTGGAACATTATAACAGAAATAATGATAAATTATTATCATTAACGCTAGGTGTAAGTTTCATAATAGTATATTAAAGGACGATTTCAATAAGCGCGGTTTTACAGCACGCGTCCATGTTTACAAAACGACGAGCGTAGCGATTAATGGACCATGAAGTGCCATAAACGCCTTATGAACGAGTCCTTATAAACTTATGAATCTGCCCACTCCTGATCTTAATCTATTCAAGGATTTCCAAGTTAACCATCCTTGATCATGACCAGGAGGTAAAGTTTCCGCTATCCTTTTCTAGTCCAATGGAAGAGATTCCTTAGCTTTCCATAATTCTAGCCGGGCTTTCTCGCATGTAGTCTTCAATTCTATGGATGTTTTTAGAAAACTCTTCCTAGACTTCAGCCTCTGAGCAGGTAGTTCCGTGCCCATGTAGAGGATGGGTAGCTTCCTCAGCTTTGTTCCGTTCCTTGTTTGTAGCTATTTCTCGTCGAATAGAGGGTGCTATTCCTGCGAGCTGGTAAAGGCACCCAAATGGTGTTGATCTTAAGCATCCAGTTAGAGTTCTACATCAGGGATGAGCAATCCGCGGCCCGCGGGCCGCTTGCGGCCCGTTAAACACGCTTTTGCGGCCCGCCAAGCATTTCTAAAATTGAATTTATTTTATCGACTTTCTCCCATCAATATATTGTTATAAAAATAATTATAATAAAATGGTAGTACATACTAAACCGAAACAATTTTTTGTGACTAGTTACTCATTTGTCGGAGACTTGTTTAAACATGCAATACGAACGCGCTGCGTCTGTGCGATTTTTTTTGACGAAATACTCACTTGTCGGCGACTTGTTCAAACATGCAATACGAACACGCCGCGTCTGCGCTTCTTTGCGTTTGCTCTGTCACACTCTGTCACTTCAGTCAGACTGGTAAGCTGTTAACTAGCAATTTTAGCACTTCTTGTGTTTCTTGAAAGGCGTGAGTGTAATATTATTGCCAAAAAGGTAATATTAGAGTTTTTTTATTCCATTAAGTTTTCCTACAAATTTTTTTAACTTTCAAATTTTTAATCCATAATAGCATGTCGGAAAATCAAACAAAAAAACGAAAGGTTGCGGATGAGCACAGACAATTCCAAGAAAAGTGGAAATTTGATTATTTTTTCACTTTCGTCAAAGATAAAGCTGTATGCTTAATATGTTCAGAGACTGTGTCGACATTAAAAGAATATAACCTAAAAAGGCATTACGATACAAAACATGAACAACGATATAAAAACTTAACAGGACAACTCCGGATAGATAAGTTTAATCAAATGGAGAAAAATTTGGGAAAACAACAGGCTATTTTTAAAAATCAAGCTATTTTATCAAATTCGGCAGTAAAGGCTAGTTTTGTTGTCAGTCAAATACTGGCAAAAAAATGAAACCCTTTGCGGATGGAGAGATGATTAAAGAACGTCTAACTGCTGTTGCAGAAATAGCATTTCCTGATAAAATAAATATTATTTCAAACATTAGTTTATCAAGATTCACCATTGCAAGAAGAATTGAAGACTTGTCCGAGAACATAGCAACAACGCTTCGTGAACGTATTTCAAAATTCGAATACTGTTCTTTGGCACTTGATGAGAGTTGCGACATTAGCGATACAGCACAACTGGCTATATTTTTACGTGGTATTGACACCAAATTTAATATTACCGAAGAATTGTGTTCACTGATTCCAATGAAAGGGGCTACAACCGGCAAAGACCTGTACGATGAACTTAAGTCTGTGTTGGAAAAGTTTTCAATTTTATTAGAAAAGATTATTGGTATATCGGCAGATGGGGCACGAGCAATGTCAAGCATGGAGGTAGGAGTATCGGGAAGGCTATTTCAAGATATTAAGAAGGCCACAGGAAGGGAAATATTCGTTAACCATTGCATAATTCACCAGGAAAATTTGTGTGCGAAGTGATTGAGTTTGCCACATGTCATAGTACCAATAATTAAAGCAATCAATTTTATAAAGTCGCGCGCGTTAAATCACCGTGAATTGAAAGAATTCCTGAAAGAATTAGAAACTGAATATGGCGACGTGGTTTTTAATACCGAAGTACGTTGGCTTAGTAGAGGTGCAATGTTAAAAAGAGTATACAACTTAAAAAGCGAAATACAATTGTTCTTGGATATGAAGGAATATGCCTTTCCTCATTTTGGTAATAAAGAATGATTGTGCGATTTTGGGTTTCTTATCGACATGACTCAGCATCTCAATGATCTTAATGTGGCAAACTTCAAGGCAAAGGACAGTTTATTCACAATTTTTATGATAAAATTCAGGGCTTTGAGCGCAAATCAAAATTATGGAAACAGCATCTTTTCCAGAATAAGGTGTCTCACTTTCCACATTTAGAAAAAGAAAACGTTACTACTTCTCAAAAATACGCAGAATATATTTTATAGACATTTTAATCAACGAATTTCAATTACGATTCAAAATGTTTAAAGCTGAGAAGACAGCGGTTTCTATGAAAATGTTTTCCTCGCCATTTAATATCGATGTGGATACAGTACCCGAAGACTTTCAAATGGAAGTAATTGATCTGCAGAATAATACCAATTTAAAAAATATATTTTTCTCAGTAAGCATCGATAATTTTTATAAATCTTATGTTAGCCCTGAAAAATTTCCGCTTTTGACTAAAAATGCAAAGCAAATGATGTCTCTGTTCGGAAGTACGTATGTTTGCGAACAATTATTTTCAACCATGAAATTAATAAAAAATGACTACCGATCAAGACTAAACGATGCCCGATTAGAAAGCTGCGTACGTGTAGCTACCTCTTCAATTCCGGCTGATATTGATCAGCTTGTATTAAAAAAACAATGCCAAATTTCGCCTTAAAAATTTCAAGTAAAATCCTTTTTCTGTTCTTTTCTTGTTTGTTTTAATTTTGTATTAAAATTTGTATATGAAATCTTTACTTTTTTTTAAATTTATGTTTTTTTATTCTAATGCTTATTATAAATAAAGTTTTGTAAAATATTAATAAGTGTTACTTTTGCCTGCCAAAATTTTTTTAAATTTAAATTGGCCCGTTGATTAAAAAGGTTGCTCACCCCTGTTCTACATGTTTCATTGAGAGCTACGTCCACCTGTTTAGCATTAGTTGAGTTTTACCAAACCGGACAGACGTACTCTTCAGCGGATTAGCACAATGCCATTGCAGATGTTCGAATGGTGTCAGGTTGACCCCATTTTGAACCAGCCAGTTTTCTCAGGAGATTCTTCCTGGTGCAAACTTTTGACTTGGTGTTCAGACAGTGTTTCTTGTAGATAAGAGCTCGGTCAGAGTTCCAGTTCTACTCCTGACCATACTACCTTCAATTCGCGAAGAGCTTCCCAGTTTTTCAAGTGAAAGGCACATGTTTGCGTGTTAGAGGGATTTGATTTCAGTTAGTTTGCAAAATAGTATTTGGACAGACCCGTAAGGGCATACGTGAGGTTATTCTCCACTGATTAAAAATCTTTACACTGTGCAGCAAGAGCGAGATCGTCAGCGTACAAGAAACTCCTAGTGTTGGGAGCTATGGGTTGGTCATTTGTATATACAATGAATAGAAATGGAGCGAGAACACTTCCTTGGGGTAGGATATTCTTCTGTAGTCTCCATCGGCTACGTTGCCCATGGAAGTATACAAAATATCTCCGATTCTGCAGGAGAGAAGCAATGAACCTGGTTACGCTGGAATTCTTAGTCAACGTATAGACATTAGCAAGTAGAAGCTGATAGTTAACAGTGTCGTAGGCTGCCGATAAATCAACAAATACCACACCAGTTACCTTAGCTGCTTCGAAACCATCTTCTATGAACTGCGTAAGGTTCAGTAACTGTCCAGTACAGGTTTTGCTGAGACGAAATCCAGGTTGTTCGGGTATGAGCATACCCGATTCAGAATCATTCTTTCTAGTAGTTTGTAGAGGTGACACAGTGCTTCGAGTTGTTCTCTTCTTTGCCAAGTTTCAGCAGAGCTATCACACGGCTCTTCCGCTATGTCTTTGGGATTTGATAATTCTTCATGCAGTTATTGAAGAGCTAGAGTATTCATTCCCTTGTTTTTGAGCCGAAATGCTTAATTTGTTCTGTCCGAATGTCATCCAAGCAGGCTGATTTTTCATTTTTAGTGTGTTTGTTAGCCTTCTCCAGTTTTGTCATTTTTAGTGTTATTTTAAGATCATTACTTTCCTCTTGAATTTCTCTTTGATGTCTTGGCACGTTGTGCTTGTGGATGGGCTTCGCGTTCGTCAAAAGCTGATGTGCTATTTGGTTGGCAGTGATGTTGTAATGTACAGAGGTCTCTGTCGGATCATTGCTTAGACGTCTTAAAAGTCTCCATGTCTTATGTCTCTTCTCAGATCCAGGTGTTCTGTAGCCCATTGATCCCGTTTTGTTTATCTAATGACGTAGATGAGACTGTTCCCAGTTTCTACTGTTGACTTACTTAAATGTTTTTCTTCAAATAATTTCCTGTATTATGTGAGTAGAGCAGCTTCATCTGATGTGAGACCAGGGATAAAACCGCGTCAGCCGCGAGGTATAGACCTTGTGGAGCACTACTTTACAGTTGTGGTGAAGATGTCGTAGGATTCTGGTGTGGGTTCTATGGAAGACACTTCGATGTCCAACATATCTGCAAATTTCGACTAGTCTGCTTTCTTGAAATTGTACATCCTGCGGAATGTTACCTTCTGAGGGCTAACGGCAGCAAATATTTGGCACATTATTGCCCGGTGATGTGTATTAGGTATAGGAGAACAGCCAGATTTTACACATAGTTGACTCTGAAAGTGTTTACACATACACAAGTTTTACACATAGTGTCTCTTAGTGCTGAAAATGAGGTCAGGTCTTCTATTGTAACCACAGGAGCTTAAATAATTAAATAAAGCAGCCATTTGATTTGATTTGATTCGATACTGTACTAATCTATTACTAATACTAGTACTAAACTAATCAATTTTTAATCTAATGCTAAATATTGATTTTAAAATATCTGCTTACATCAAATGTGTCATTGTATTTGATCTAGTTTAAGAAATTTTGGAAAACCCTAACTGTGACAATTCATCGAAGTAGTTGCGTAGCCTTTCTTTTATTTACAAAAACTTGTATGCAAATTATGTGTAATTTGAGTGCGAAGGTCACGCTTTGTTGCTACTAAATTATTTGATAAAATCTAAACACGAAATGGCCTAGTTTTAAAAAACGAAAAGAACAATTTTCAAGATTTCTTTTGGAGACAATTTAAATAATTAAAGCTCAATTAAAAGCTCATATTTTATATTATACACGTTGTTAGGTAGACATGCGGCAGAAATTCAAGGGGCAGTTCCTTAGCCTATTCTAAGAATATTTTGTGGTATTATGACTTATGAAAAACCCCTTTGTTTCGAAGATACAGGGTGAACAAAATGTTGCGACAGTCAATCATTAGGTAAAGCAAATAAAAGTATGGCGTATGCCAATGAGTTTATCAAAAAATTAATGAATTTACCAAGTAAAAAACATTGTTGACGATAACTTGGAACGGCTGTTTTAACCATTAACGTACAAGTGGATTTCATTTGAATACGTCTCGTCATTCATCATCACCTGAATCGGTCGCAGTTGTTTACATTGAGTAACGTTTGGCTGTTTGACGTGTCCTTAATACTTTGTAAAATCCTCTATCATGTATAGGTATACGAATGCCGAGGTGACTAAGACATTTCATATATGGACTTGCCGATGGCTATTCATTACAAGCTAGAAGCTAGACGATTGTAGCCGTAATATCCCCGATCGAAAAATGATCGAAAACATTGATCGACGACGTCTTCATGAAATAGGCACATTGAAACGAAATGTAGGGCCAGCAGGATTAATGACATTAAGCACGGTATAACTGGAACAGAATGTGTTGGACATGATAGAGAAACATCCAAGTACTTCTACGCGACAAATTGACAATTCTTTGAATGTAAATCATTTGGACAGTTTGGAAATTCCTTAACCCTTGCGAGACGACGATTTTTTTCGAACACGGTCCCTTTCATCATTGCACACCGGGTGTGCAGCTCGCTCCTCGGAAAATTTTTATTGCGAGGATCAGACTGAACACTATCTGTGCAATGTAAGGTAAAATGAAAATACATCATTTTTACATGTAAGAAAGGCCTCAGATAATTTGTAGATTTTTTGGTACACAGTAAAACCAGTGCCAAATTTTTCCTGTACTTTACAGATTTCTTTAGTTCAAGAAAAATCTTATTTCGACTAGTTTACTCAGAATAACTGATAATTGCACATTACTGTTATTGCACACACGGTGTGCAGGCCGTCTTATAGCCTCGGAAATCAATTGCACACACGGTGTCTCGAATGGGTTAAGGGCAATTTGTTGTATCCATACCACATTCAAAAACGTGTTCAGACACGACTACCTGCTGATTATCGTTCACGTATTACGTTATGTCAATTTCTATTGCAAACATTAGTTCTAATCCCTCAATTCCTGACACAGATACTTTTCACCGATGAAGCCAGTTTCTCAAGAAATGCCATAAGGTATTTTCATAACAACCATGTGTGGGCAGATGAAAATCCGCATGCGGTATGTGAAGATCGGTTTCAACATCAGTTCTCCTTGAATACTGCCCGAGTTTCTGCAGATTATACCATTGGCGACAAGAATTGCAATGTGGTTTATACACGATGGTGCAACACCACATTTCAATTTGGTTGCTCGTTATTTTTTAACAGTAACGCTGGTATTGTGCACCACCACATTTCAAATTGGTTGCTCGTGATTTTTTAACAGTAACATACGGAGATCCATGGGCGTACCCAGCTTTCGGCCCAAGGGGGGGCAAACCAGAAATTTCTTAAGCGGGTCCCCCTCACATGTTTTACCATACACATTACACAAAAGGTAGATCTATGTAGTGTGTAGGGAAAACACCCGCAGAAGATCCTGCTTTCTAGGTAGAAAAAAATTAAACATAAATTCAAGTAGGTATGCATTTATTTAACTTAAATTGTTTTAAAGGTAAATAAAGGTTTTAAATCTATTTTAAAAGTAATTTTCTAGGGTTATCAGCAAAACGCTTTATGACGTCTTCCGTGAAAGAATCGCCCATACAATTCACAACTTTTCTATGTACACTGGGCATACAAAGTCCATTTAATCTATCTTCGATCATAGTTGATCTCAGTCATGTTTTTACGCGTCTGAGTGTACTAAATGACCTTTCAATTGTAGCCGTGGAATAAGGTATTGCCAATAAAATTTCTAGGGCTGTTTTCACCTTTGGATAAAAAGACTCGGCTTGTTGAATTAATTCTGCAATTTCCAAAATTTGAAAGTCCTCCTGTTTGTTTATCCAATACGTGGGCCACAGCTCGGCTTCTGATGTGATCCCTTCTAATCCATAAAATTTTGATACTTCCTCCATACATTTTTTAAGTTTTGGAGCTGTAATTTTTGTTAACTGAGCAGGGTGTAACAATGAAAGAGCAAATGCTGGTGATTGGACTTTGCCGAACCTCGACTCTAATGAGGATGATCACGATTCCAAATAGGGCACGTATAGCGAGCGACGAAAATACTCGCTTAACGAACCAGCAGGATGATTTGCCCTATATTGTTGACGACTTGCTGTTCTTGGAAGACGCAGATCTATGTTTAGAGCCTTAGCAATTTCATTAGCTGATTCTAATAATTCTTCACTACCTTCTTCGGCAGAACGCCTGTGTCCTGCAACTGCAGTTGTTATGGTTTGGTTGTGCTCTGCACATTTAATTACGTCCAAGGTTTTTGACTGCAATGTGTTTGCGACCGGTTGCAGCAGGAAATTATACTTGTCTATAATACATAGAGCCAGAATGAATGTTGTTTGTCCAACTGCGGATAACAACTGGAAAGCTATTTTTCTTGTCACAGAATTCCCTTCCTGAGAAAGTTTTTCCAAGCCTTCCACAATTTCGACAAAATGCTTCATAAACATCGAAATACTTTTGTATTTATAAGACCACCTTGTTTCACACAGCAATGGTATTTTTGGTGCATATTTTTGACGCAAAACTGATTCTCTTAAAAAATGTATCGTATCTTTTACAGTTCCAATGCAGTTGCGGATCTCAGGAACATTATTTAAGTCGTTTACTACGAGGTTTAATTTGTGGCAGGCACAGTGAAAATACAAACCCTTTTTATATGTTTCTCTTATTATTTTTTGAACACCGCCAACATTTCCCGCCATTGTAGCACATCCGTCGTAACCCTGTCCCGTGCATTTATTAACATCAATGTTTAATGCATTGATGAATCCATTAATAATATCCATTAATACTAAAATAGTTTGGTACGCCTTTCCGGGAGGGGGCGGGAGAAATGCGTCGGGGTTTCGGGTTTGTAGAATGAAAACGCACGTTTTTAGTGATTTTCGAAAGAAATTTTGCCGGGACAAAGTGGTAAAATATTTAGAAAACTCCAGACAATTGACTTATCTTTGAGAATTTGTGGTGCCGCTGAAGGCGGCGGGGCTGCGGCGCGAAAACGAAATTTCCGTTTCTCGGCCGCCGAGCGGCCGAATTTGGACCGATCGCGACGCGAATGGTGCTATCTGGAGCGCCGATTTTTTCCGCACAAAACTGTCATCTCAAATTTTCGAGTCTTCGCTGAAAATTTGGAGAAAAGTGCGAAAAACAGAAAAAAAATATCGCAAAAAACGATCTTTTTTGACGTTCTATTGCGAGCCGACCGCAGAACAGAACTCCTTTCCGTTTGCGAGTCCGGTTTCGTAGGTTCTTTCTCTCTAGGTCTTCGAAGAGGCCGTGCGATTTTTGCAAAACCGCACGTTATCGGCTGCCGAACCGGAAGTGGGTGTAATTTTGCAATTTCTTCTAATCCGTTCGATGGAGGTCGACGGTATCTTGCGTACGATGTGCCAATTTGCCGATTTGCAGAAACCACGAGGTCGCCACGGCTGATAGTAGCAAACCGGTAGGATGTCAATCCGCAATCGAGATCTACAAAAGTACAAATGGCACAACTTCCTGCCCTACAGTGGCAGATAGAGAATAGACTGGACCGCGCCATAGGCTATTAAAAGTTGCAAAAAGTTCGCAACTGGCAAAGTTATTGCAAAAAAACGAAATTCGCATTTTGAGTCCTAGCTAAGAGGCAAATGCGAAATTTTTTGAAATTTTTGAACGGTGTGCTTCCGCCGGAAATTGCCGACATATATTTGTAAATACAGAAATTTTGAAAAAAAAATGTAATTTTGTCAAATCTTTTTTCTGTCCTTTTTTCCAAACTCTACCGAACATGCGTTTAACACTTAACACGCGATAGAGCAGATTTTCATAAAAAAAGATTGGGTTGCACACCGCGAAGCGGCAGATAAATCAAGACCATACGCGCAGCAGCACCGTGCGTATAGTTTTGATCAAATAAAACAAGAGCAGGCAGCGCCGCGCGTATGTGGTAAACATACGCGCGGCGCAACATGTGGTTGATCAGATAAATCAAGATCCAAAAGCTGAAGGCAATGTGGCACAATACATTTTTTATCGAAATATTAAAAGACTATACCATTTGTTTGTACAGTATTGCGTGAAATTTAAAAATAAAGCGAGTTTTGGATGGCATATTCTTTCAAAAACTCTATTGCTAGGCTACGCTTTCACTAAGCTAAGCGTGTTGATTGGCACAGTCTGGCAGTATATTTACAATAAACTATAGTCTACCACATGCCGCACCAGGTGGCGATAAAAGCGCCAGTGGCACTTTAACACTTTTAAATTTTCCATATAGGGTGGCATACAGGGCTGAATACCGCCCAGCGGCAGAACAATTGCCAGATTAAAAACACCACATGATTCCTTCATCGTCACCAGTGACGTGCACATCTAAATTCTCCACATTATTCCATCCTCATCAACTATTTCAAAAACCTTAAATATAATACATAACGAGATTTTTAATAATAGTTTGATATCGACATTGAAAGAATATTTTTTGTAGCCTATGTTTGGCTCTTTCAAATCAAGAACATGTCAAATAAATTCAATTAATGCAGTCTCACAGTCTCACTTGTACTAAAGGCTCTCACGGCCTGTGGCTTGGCGAACCTGACTCGAAGTTTCTCGAATATGTACTTGAATCTGTAGACGATTGACTGTGTTTGTTAATTCCTGAGCCACACCTTTCCCACAGAGCGTTGTTTGACAAATCTCAAGCCACCTCAAGCCACCATAATATATTGTAATTGTAAAGTAAGTCTTAACGTGGCTCTAACATAACTTTCAGCGACAACAGTTACTTGGCACCTGCTATACAAAATCCAGGGGGGGGGCGGCTGCCCTCCCCTGCCATGCAATATTGTACGACCTAAGTGAAGAGAATTATCGAAACCAACAAAAAAAGGACAAAGTTTCGAATGAAATTTCTACTATATTAAATAAAAGCGGATTTCAATCAGTTTTATTTTCTTTAATTCACATTAAACATGGTTTTCTTGCCAAGATACTTGACCAACTTCTGAGCTAAAATAAACGTTGAGTTGATTCCGCACCTGTACAGCATTATATGAAAATCCCCTAGTACCTGCCAGATCAATCATGTTTTCAGTGGGGTCTTCTTGTGTGTTGCGTACATAGTACGGATGAGTAGTATCCTCCAGGTATGCATCACGTAAAAGGTTGTGAAAACAGCATGCTACAAGAATTAAATCAGTGCAAGTGTCTGGTGCTATTGCAATTGGAGTGTAAAATACTCTAAAAACTTGACTTAATAATCCAAATGCATTTTCTACTACACGACGTGCACGACATAGTCTATAATTAAATAGCTCCATTTGGCGATCTAGTCTTGTTCTTCTCGGATAGGGCTTCATCATGTAAGTGTTTAAAGCAAAAGCCTCATCTCCTATCAAAAAGTGAGGCAATTTGACATTAGTGCCCGGCAAAGTTTTTGCGTCAGGCAAATTGAAATTGTTGCTTGCTATTTTTTTTTCCAATGACCGACTTCCTAAATATATTACTATCACCTTCCTTGCCATACGAGCCAGCATCAACAGCCACAAACTTGTAGTTAGCATCCACCAAAGCCAACATTACAATTGAAAAATAATCTTTGTAATTAAAATAAAGGCTACCACTATGCTCTGGTGCTTTGATGCGAAAGTGCTTCCCATCAATACTTGAAACACAGTTTGGCATATTCCATTTTTCCCAAAAATCTTTTTCAATTCGCTTGAAATCATTTTTGTTTGGTGAGGGCATTGCAATTGGGATTAGTTTTTGCTTTAGCAGTTTAAGAACTTCTCGTATGATTCGGGAAATATAACATGCCGATATTCTATAGGCAAACGATAAGGATGCGTAGCTCTCCCCAGTCGCAATGAACCTGAAAATAAGAAACTCGTTTGAAAACTGATATCAAAAAAGTTTTAAACATTTCTCCTGTTTGATTTTGTTTTTTTAGGTGATAGCTGCAAGAAGCGTTGGAAAAATATTAAAGACACATATTTCCGTCAGGAACGAAAAAATAAATCTGGAACTGGATCAGCAGCGCCTAAAAATCCAAGATCAAAATTTAAAAAATACGCAAATTTGTTATCGTTCGTAGAGACAGCAACAAGGGAACGGTTAACGATAAGCAATATCGAATATGATGATTTCACTACTCAGGATACCCAAATGTCTGGTCAGCTCCATGAATCTTCTTCTTTGCAGAATGACGAACAGACAGAGAATGTTACGGAAGACAGACAAACTAATATCACTCCACTAACGGGCACACCCTCAAGTTCAAAGGGATCTGCTACGTTTCCGAAATATAATAAAAGGCAGAAGAAAATGGACATATTAGATAACCTTCAAAAAAGAGAAGAATCTCGACAAAAAAATTTAGAAAATATGTCCACGTATAGTGAAGATCAAGACCTGGCATCATTTTCAGACCACGTAAGAAGCATGTTGAAAAAAGCTTCCACCAATTCTCAAAATAAAAGCAAAGAAGGAACTTTATGATGTGCTTAGCAAATATGAATTTTTAAGTCTTGAGTCACAATATTCTCCGTCACATACAATTTCTTCTAGTGCATCGAATTCATATCCATACTCAACAGCAAATATACATCTGGAACCACCCTTGTACTCTCCTGTACAAGATGAGCCGGAAGCTACTATTTCAGAATCAAACACATACATGTTTGTACAAGAACAGGAAGCTATTGATTTATCTTTGATTTGTTTCCATGAATTATAGTGATTTTATTGCAGACCTAAGTCAAAAGCTTCCTGTTATAGTAAATAATAATGTAAATACTTTATTTTGTAAAGTGTGAATAATAAATACATACTTACCGCATAGTTAAAAATAGTTTTTCTTCGGGCCCGATACATTTTCTTGATGTTTTTGGAACAAGTTCTTCATTTATCAGTGATAAAATAAAATTAAATTGTTTTTTATTGAACCGACAGAAACTCCTGAACTTTTCGTCATTATAATTTAAATGTTTTTTTATAAAGATATTATAAGTACCCTCAATATTTTGACTTGTGAAAATGGGGTCTGGTAAGTTTCTCTCAAGACTGAGATAGTGACTAAACAAAAGATCATCATCCTCTTCTTCTTCTAATAAATTTTCAATTATCTGCTTCATTTCTCGACCGACGCAAGCGTTCTACTGAGAGTGTATTGAACAACTGACAGTTTCAAACGTCACGGCTGACGTCGAAGCCGCGATGCTCGGAAGTCGATCTCGCGATAGAATCGCTGCGACACTGACGCTCCGGCTTTGACGCTACGATCGTTGCGATAGTGTCGCGTTGCTCGGAAGTCTACCTTAAGATAGTCCGCATTCCAGCCGAAGTATCTTATGGAAATAACATGGGAAAAATTTCTTTCGTTCTTTAGAATTTTATAACTCGGGTAAAAATAAATCTAGAATAACGAGACATACATATTTTTGTAGATAATTTAACGCTCAAAAAAAAAGGTTTCCTATGATTTTTTGCTCAGTGTATTGGTTGAAAAGTTATTCTAGCTCAAAGTTTAATTTTTATATAATTATTAATATTATCAAGTACTTTCGTCACCTATTACGATATTTATGTACTCAAACATGTCGACGCTTAAAAACATTCATAAATCACATAACCTCCCTTTAAAATAAACAATCTGTGTGAGTTGTCTGATCAAATAATTATTCATCATGACATCAAGATTAGTTTTACGTCAAAATATTTATTTAATTGGAGATGTTCACATGTTCACAATTGTTGAACACTCAAATCATCGATAATAAATTGCCATCAAATTTACAAATGCTGACATTTTTTTATCATACATTATCATCATACACGGATCCTCAAATTCAAATTATGTGAAAGTGCAGAAACCTGTATTGATGAAGTTAGACTGTTTTGGAAAAAAAGCTCAAATTCCAACTAAAAGAAATGATCATGGCATAGATAAGTTGTTAAAATTATATGAACAATATCAGCGTCTTCAAGAAAGTGTTAACAGAGAGTCAAATAAAATTAAAAAGGATGAATTTAAATCTTCATTGTCGAATTTATTCGACATTGCCCATGCGAATTCTGCACGAATGGTCAGTGTAAATACAAACATTTTTTTGACTAATCAAAAGAAAAGACGGTAATCTTTTAGATTAGGTTACATAGCTAACATTGAGTCTGACGATAATGAACAAGCACAGAGAATTAAGGATGAATTACTACTAGGAGAGAGAAAAAGCTCGAATAGGTAAAATAGATTTTATAATACTTTATTGAGTTTAATTTATTAATTAAATAAATAAATGCATGTTAACTTCAATTTTGAAATATTCAACCTGTTCGTAAATCTACAAAAAATAATTAATAAAAAATTAATTAATTAATAGTTGTTTCATGACATTTGTCAAAGTCCTAGTAGGACTTAATTAATTTTTTATTAATTAATTTAGTTGTTTCATGACATTTGTCAAAGTCCTAGTAGGACTTAATTAATTTTTTATTAATTAATTTTTGTAGATTTACGAACAGGTTGAATATTTCATATTTTAGTTTTTAAATGCATCTACAAATAGTTAGGCCCCCTTAATTTTCAGTTTATTAAATAGATGAATTCATAGAATTTACACCAAGCAGTGAATCCGAAGGAGTAATTATGTTGAGTTAAAAAACAATATCATCGGTTTCGAATTTTTCCGATGAACTGGGAACTACTCCAATGCAGAAACCAAAATAATCACGTGGGACGATAAATATCATAGATGATAAATTAGTAGCAGTGTTCGATCATTGTAAATTAAGTGACCGCAACGCTGTACGTTTGATTGTAACTTTATGTTCAATATTAAATATCGACGTAAATCCATTAATCGTAAATAGGTCATCAATTCGCCGAATCAGAGAGAAAATACGCGAAGAAAAAGTAAAACAAGTCAAAGAACTTTTCATAAATGAAGATTTAAATGCTAGTGTCTTACACTGGGATGGTAAAGTTTTAAGAACTTCAGCTGGAGAAACTAAAGAACGACTACCAGTTGTATTAAGTTGTGGAAAAACTGAAAAAATATTAGCCGTTCCAGTACTAGATGATGGCACAGGACAGTCTCAAGCTGATGCACTGTTTGACGTTATTGTTGATTGGGGAATTTCTAACTGTATCAAAGCACTTTGCTGTGTTACTACTCCTATAAATCTGGGGTCAAATAAAGGAGCTGCAGTGATACTTGAACAGTTGCTTGAGGAAAATCTACTGTATTTGCCTTGCAGGCATCATATCTTTGAACTTATTCTACGAGATGTTTTTGAATTGAAAATACCTACACCTTCCGGTCCTGATAATTGGAGATAATTGGACAGAAATCGATACAAGTCAATATTCTACTGGTATTGAAGACTCTTATGTGCAAAACAAATTATATAATCACATTGAAGATATTAATCATTTTTTTCAAGAGCAGCTTAATTCTGAACAACCAAGAGAAGACTACAAAGAACTTTTGGAGCTGGTTCAGATATTTATTGGTAAAGTTCCTCGAAGTGAAGTCAAATTTAGAAAACCGGGTGCCTTCCATCACGCAAGTTGGATGTCAAAAGCGATATATACTATAAAAATATTTTTATTTAATGAGCAATTTGAAATAACGGCAAAATTAAAAAAATCTATTTCTGAAATTTGTATTTTCGTTGCTACAGTATATATTAAAGCATGGTATACTTGTCCTCTGGCATCTGAAGCTCCAAACAACGATTTATCATTTATAAAAAAACTTATTGATTATGAATCAACGGATGCTAAAACGTCTCAAGTGGCATTAAAAAAAATTTGCCAGCACTTGTGGTATATAAACCCAGAAACTGCAGCTATGGCATTCTTTGATGAAAAAGTGTCACTAAATATTAAAAAGCAGATGGTGATTATGTTGAAAAGTATTGACAAAGGCTCAGAAAAATTGAAACGCTTAGAAATTAAAAATATAAGCGACTTATATAACTTGAACATAGCCTCATTTATCTCGTCAAGGTCACTCCAGTTTTTCAAACGGTTTGGAATAAGTAGAGATTTTTTAATCCTAGATCCGTCTGATTGGTGCAGAAATGAAGATTTAAAAGGGTTTACTATTGGTGAGAAGTTTGAAAGTGATTAATGACATAGCCTAGCGTGCAGTTAAACTAATTGAAGGTTATTACAATGGTATACTAAGTAAGAATCCAGAGCAGCAACAATTTATAGTTCAATTTTTATCAGAATACAAGCAATATTATGCAGATACTCGAAAAAGTTCAATCGTTAAAAATATGAAGATTGTGTGAAGGTTAAGTATTCAAATGGTATCATTTCATCTACACTTGTATCTACACTGTATTCTTAAATATAGAGAAACTTTCACTTTTTTTTTACATAAAATAATAATAAATAAAATAATTTACAAAAAAAATGTGTTTATTTTATTAATATACTTTACTAATATATGATATTGATAATTATATAAAAATTAAACTTTGAGCTCGAATAACTTTTGAACCAATAGACTTAGCAAAAAATGATAACAAACCTTTTTTGTAGATCGGTAAATTGTCTATAAAAACATATATGTCCCACCATTTTATATTTATTTGTCCCCAAGTTATAAAATTCTAAGAAACGAAAGAAATTTTTCCCATGTTATTTCCATAAGATACTTTGGTTGGAATGCGGACTATCTTAGAGTTAATATTAAGAGCTAAAATTCAGAGCCCCTGGGAGCAAAGAAATTTGAAAACACCCCTGCTAAGGACCACCCTAATATATATATATATATATATATATATATATATATATATATATATATATACATTCATGTTCACATATATATATATATGTATATATATATATATATATATATATATATATATATATATATATATATATATATATACATTCGTTTCGCCCTCTAAGGAGCGCGCAGAATGTTTATTTAGCACTGGTCATCTTGTTCTTTTTATCTTCCCAACACTTCCTCATCCTTTCGCTCTGGGCCTGTCTTCTTTCTTGCGTTAGTGCGTTTTTTAGTTTCAAACGCTTAGCTGTTGGATTCTTTGATGTGAAGTTATGTGAATTTATTTCCTGTCTGTATTTAGTTCGTGTAGTTGCCAATGGGTCTATATTGATTACTGGGAGGTCATTTTGAGTGTCTACCAGCCAGCGTGCGTTGGAATGTCGGGTTCCATTAATGATGTGGAAGATTTTCTTGGTCAATCGAAAGTCATCCATTCGTACTATAACCGTAGAATTTCAGACGTCCTTTCCGTGCAACTGAGGTGAATCGTTCTGTCAGGGAATTCAGTTCTTGTGAGCTTTTACGCATCCCGATACTATCTTGTACGTTGGGTCCAAATATTTTTTTAGTATCTGCCGTTCTATTTTCTCAATGTCCTTGATGTAGATGGTTAATGATGAAGTTTTAATTGCATAGAATGCTTCTAGAAGAATGACTGTATGGTAGTGACGGGGTTTTGCTTTGGTAGAAAGTAATTTCTTATTGTACGTATTCCAGGTGATTGTATAGACTTTACGTAACTTTTCTGCACGTGTTTTGTTAGCCATTCTTTCCTTACCAGTGTATCTAATTATTTCACCTAAGTATTTGAAGAAAACTATGCTATTAATGAAACCTCTACAACACAAATCCGGACGGACAAAACGAAGACAACACTGGCTACACTTAAGGAAAAGTTACGTTTTGGATGCTGGAACGTAAAAACTCTATACGAAGCATCAAAACTGCATCAAGCGGTGAGAGAATTAAATAACTACAACATCTCAATTTTAGGTTTATCAGAAGTACGCTGGCTTGGCAAGGGGGAGCTCAACTTACAATCTGGGGAGCTTTTCCTGTACAGTGGCAAAGAAACTGGGTCTCATGAAAGAGGCGTTGGTTTCATAATTACTAAAAAAGCCAGAAAGAGCCTAATTTCATGGAACCCCATTGATGACAGAATAATTACAGCAAGGTTCCACACTAAATACAGAAATATCACCTTTGTACAATGCTATGCACCCACAAACAGTGCGAGTGCTGAGGAAAAAGAAAATTTCTACGATATCCTTGAAAGTACGTTAAGGAAGATAAACAGAGGTGATATCACCATACTCATGGGTGATCTCAACGCTAAGGTCGAGACAAATAACATTAACCTAGAAGACATCATGGGTAAAGAAGGATGTGGGGAAAGAAACGAAAACGGTGAACTATTCACGAAACTCTGTTCAACATCAGACCTAGTTATCGGTGGAACAGTGTTCCCACACAAGCAAATCCACAAAGTCACATGGATATCCCCCGACAAGAAAACCCAAAACCAAATTGACCATATTGCCATATCGAAAACATGGCGGAGATCCCTACTTGATGTCAGAAACAAAAGGGGTGCAGACATTGCTAGCGACCACCACCTTCTGCTCGGCACGTTCAGAATCAAACTGGCCGTACCAAAGAAACCTGAACAATCAAAGAGAGTAAAGTTCAACCTACACAAACTGCGCCAACCAAACTGCAAAAAAGTTTTCCTAACAAACCTGCATGAAAATGCAGAACAAAATCCCATAACATTTTGGGATGGCTTAGCCAAGGCACTACTCGAATCGGCCAAAACAACCCTTGGCACAAAGGAAAGAAATCGAGAAGACTGGATCTTAGACCAAACATGGCAACTTATACATGACAGAAAGGATGCGAAGAAACTGGTACTCCAGTGCAAAACTTCGATGACAAAAAATGATGCAATCTGGAGATATACACAACTATGCAAACAAATTAAAGCATCTGCCAAAAAAGACAAGCGAATATGGATTGACCTGATATGTGGGCAAGCAGAAGAAGCAGCCAAAAATAACAACTCGAGGACTCTTTATACACTGACAAACAAGCTCTCCAAAAAGCACACAAAGACCACAAATATAGTTAGAAGCAAAGACAACCGCCCACTGACCACCCCAGAAACTCAGCTCGATAGGTGGAAGGAATACTTTGCTGATATGCTCAGCTCACCCACGGAAGACGAACTTGAGATAGCTCCAGAAGACAATGCAAATGAACAGCTGAATATAAAAATAGACGCGCCTTCAAAAACAGAAATACTAAATACCATCAAGCAGCTGAAAAACAACAAAGCGGCAGGGGTAGACAACATACCTGCCGAACTAATCAAGGTAGACCCTAAATGGATTGCACCTCTACTTGCAAAAATAATATAAACGGATCTGGACAAACCAAGAAATTCCAGCAGAAATGAAACATGGTCTCATTATCAAACTGCCAAAGCAAGGATACCTAACGCAATGCAAAAATGGAGAGGAATAACTCTGTTAAACACCATAAACAAAATTATTGCAAGTGTAATCCAACATAGGCTGGCAGAAGCATTCGAACCCATACTGCGTCCAAACCAAGCAGGCTTCCGCCCAAACCGCTCATGCATAGACCACATAAATTCAACAAGAATAATTATAGAACAATCCGTTGGATGGCGATCGCCACTATATCTTGTTTTCATCGACTTTGAACGAGCCTTTGACAGCCTATCCCACTCTGCTATATGGAAGATAATACGGACAAGAGGCGTGCCAACAAAAATCATCGACACGATTAGAGAACTGTACCATGACGTATCATGTAGTATCCTGCATAGCGGAGCACATAGCAACCTTTTTCCGGTGAGATCAGGAGTGAAGCAAGGATGTGTGCTCTCTCCCTTGCTTTTTAACATTGCTCTTGACTATATCCTGGAAAAGTCTTCCAGACCAAACGATGGTATTCGATGGCTTCTTTGCTCTAATCTCAAAGATCTCGAATACGCAGACGACATTTGCCTTTTTTCGCATACCTATGAAAGTATGCAAAGGCAACTCACCCTACTATCAGACATGGCACAGAAGATAGGGTTGAAAATAAATGTCTCAAAAACAAAAGCGATGCGAATGCACACAAATAACAACGCACCGTTTCAAATAAACGACCAACCAATTGAGAATGTAGAAAAGTTTCAGTATCTAGGAAGCATTCTCAACGAGACGGGCGGAACAGACCTAGACATTCTAAACAGAATTCAAAAAGCACAGATGGCATTCAGGCAACTAAACACAATATGGAGGTCCAACATCATAAAAACAAAGAGCAAGCTGCGTTTATATAGAACAAACGTCAAAGCAATCCTCTTATATGGATGTGAGACCTGGAAAAACACTAATGCCACAAAACATAAACTTCAGGTTTTCGCCAACAAATGTCTACGAATCATCCTCAGAATCTTTTGGCCACAGAAAATTACTAATGAGCAACTTCTTAAACGATGCGGAGAAGAAACAATAGAGCACGACATTAAGAAAAGAAAATGGGGATGGATCGGCCACATTCTAAGAAGAAAACCAGACGACATTGCAAGAGCAGCACTAGACTGGAATCCCCAAGGAACGAGACGACGAGGAAGACCGGCTCAAACATGGAGGAGAACAGTGTTAGATGAACTAAAAGCCCAGAAAACCTCTTGGAGTGAAGCCAAAGCAATGGCCCAGAATAGGGTCCGCTGGAGGGTGCTTATGGAGGTTCTATGCTCCACCTAGGAGTCCAGAACCCATATATATATATATATATATATATATATATATATATATATATATATATATATATATATATGTATATATATATGTATATGTATATATATATATATATATATATATATATATATATATTTATATATATATATATATATATATATATATATATATATATTTGAAGTACTTAACTTGTATGACATTGCCATATTTGGTTGCAAGATGTGTCATATTTGTGCTCTTTGAGTCTATGTATTGCGTTTTCTCGTAAGAGATTTGAAGGCCTGTCCTGATGGCGATTTCATTAAGTTCCTCGATGGCGTGTTTGGCTTCTTCACTAGTCCGGGTGATTATTACAAGGTCGTCAGCCAAAGCGAGGCACTTTATATTGATTCGCTTGCCCTTTGTTTCAATAGATACTCGAGGTACTTCTATCTCCAAAATTTTGATTATCTTATCTTACCCCGTCTTACTCCAGTACTGATTTGAAAAGGATCGGAGATTTCCCCCATGACTTTTACTTTAGATGTTGTGACTGGCAAAGCCTGTTCGATTAAAATAGTTGTATTACTATCCACACCGTATTCACGAAGTATATTAAATAGAGTTATTCGGTCAATCGAGTCATGGGCTTTCTTGAAGTCTACGAAAGTGACAACTGTGCGGTTCGGCTGGCGATGTTGCAGTATCATCTTCAGGTTCCAGATTTGTTCTGCGCATGATCGGTGCGGTCGGAAACCTGCCTGATATTCACCGATCAGATGTTTTGTCTGTTCTTTCAGCATGGTGAGGAGGGCACGTGAGAGAACTTTGTAGGCGATTGATTGAAGGGAAATGCCTCGCTAATGATTTGCATCAGGGCATTGTCGCATTCCAATGCCCACCATCTGTGTTTTTGTTTCCGTGGCGGTTGACCGAGTTTCCTTGCTGATTGCTGGTTTGTCTGAAGAAGCTCGTTCCATGTTTGTGCGTTGGTTTGTAATGATTGTGCGAACTCCTCCGCGTGTTCTCTTAGGTATTCTGGATCTATACGCGGGAATTTAGATTTTTGTAGCTTCCTTCTGTTAGGTAAGAAGCAGGTTTTAATTCGTGAAAGATAATGATCGGACTCCACATAACCCTTGCGTGCCCTCATGATTTCTGGTGAGGATTTTCTGGTTATTGCTACGTGATCGATTTGGTATTCCACGACGTGGTTGATTGGTAATTTCCAGGTTGCCATCTTGCGTGGTGGTTTCTTAAAGTGTGTGGAAATTTGTTGACACTCATTATAAATTCGAGATTTGAATTTTTTTTTCGAATATAAAGCCGGAAGTTTGCATTTCAAATCGTATTGCACTCAACTTCGGTGTTTTTATTATTTTTAAATAAAATATAGCTTATAGTATATAAATACTAGTGTAGAGTTTTAGAATGGGATCTGCTTTCGATTTGGAGATAGATAAACTAAAGTGCGAGTGCCTTACTAGCGATTTCTTTGGTTGACTGGTGTACAAGTCCGGTTTTAGAAAAACACTGCAAACGTTAAAACACTGCCAACGCGCATTACAACTATGTGTGTTTTTAACTTAAAAGTTATATATTTTAAACTCCAATACTTTAATATTACGTTAATATTATTTTATAATTCCTTAAATGATCAATAATATGATGAAAAAGTTTCCAGTTTCTTCTTAAAGTTTGCTTCTGTAGTGCTGGTAGTAATAATACAAATCATACTTTTTGTATCCAAAATGCGAAAATGTTTTGAATAAAACTCGAAGAGAAATAAATTTCTTACAAGAAACATTATTTATTGATTTCTTGTCTGTTAAGTTGGTTATAATCAACTTTGAAACAAAGTTATTTTGTTTTATACTTTTATAGTTTTATAACTTTGAAAGAAATTTCAAAACCTTGTTTTCCATGTTCTTTGTTTCAACCATAGATTTTTCACGAAATATAATTATTTTTCGGATTAATTTGATAAACCTATCAATATTAAATTAAAAACCCTACCTTAACCATAAACACGAAATTCATATTGACATGTGTTGCACACCTTTATTCTAAAGTGGTTAGTTTCCTTTCCAGAAAAACCTTTGAAAAAGCAACGGGCGATTATTTTCCAAACAAATGAATTCTATGAAGATAAGAAATCAAAAAACGTAAAATTTCACATGAAAACGAGTCATTTTATGGTCGACTTTGTATAATTTTGAATGAAACCCGTTTTTACAAACTTTTTCTTTGAAGAAAGTGTTCCCACATTGAAATATGTTTTAGCAAGATTCTACAATGGATCATAAAGCTTTATATCGATGTATATGTAATTAGAACACAATTTTCTCTTTTAATGAAAAAAAAAATTTCATTTATAATCCTCATTATAAAAATTGGCTTTCAACTTAAAATAAACAACAATCTAATGTAAACATTCTGTAGCGTAGATAACAAACTAATTTTAATAAAATGTTATATATTTTAATAAAATATTATATATTAAAGAAAATAAATGCTTCAATTATTCTAAATTTGAAAAATTTGTTAAAATTACCAAATTTTTCATGTTTTAATGAATAATTTCAATTACTTTCACGCCTAGAAGATAATTGTGATCACTTTTGTGACTAGCCAAAAACGTGACAAGTTTAAAAGCGGGCATAAGGTTCTACATGTATTACTTTTTTAATTAGACACAACATTGATTAATATTATTACATCAAAGGCAATAATACTCTACTATTCTTTGTTGGCAAGAATAAACAGAAAAGACTTGTAAGACAAAACTAAACAGACAAGCATAGACAGCAAGAACTTGACAGACTACACTAGACAAACAAAAGTAGACAGATAAGAATAGACAGCCAAGACAACACAGAGACTAGACGGACAATACTAAATAGACAAGATTTTGAGAGACAAGACAAGACTAGACAGACAAGACTACGCAGCGAAGATTAGACAGACAAGACTAGACAAACAGTACTAGACAAACAAGACTAGATACACAAGACTAGACAGGCAAGACTAGACAGGCAAGACTAGACAGACAAGACTTTTTTAATTTTTTGGAGGGGCTTACAAGTGGTCCCCCTGGAAAGATCACACCCGTTCACTCTGGAACTGCTTATCGCATAACCTCTGACTGGCGAGTGGAGTGGTGTAGTTAGATTTGCTTGAAGGTTTTTTAATCTTTTACCTTGTTGCTTAAAGTTTTACAAATGTACCCATGGATGTTGTCCCAGTTCTCTTTATTTTCCAACATTTGCTTTACTAGGCTTCTTGGGCCAATGGGTTTATTCATATGCGTTTCAAGTGTTTCTCTTTCATCCAGCCAACGGCAGCAGTGTGTCTCATATTATCGAAAACTGTGTGTCTCATATTACCTTGTTCTCCGCAATACACGCACAGATCGTCAGATGCTCGGTCCAGATTGTACATGTTGTCTCCAAAGCAGCCGTGACCTGTTAACACTTGGGTTAGGTGGTAACTCGTTTGCTCGCCGCACTCGCCGTCCTTTCTGTTCACCCATGTGACTACGTCTAGGATAAGGAGTTTAGTCCATTGCATTTGATCGCTGGACTCCCATCGTTCCTGCCATTCTTTCAGCAGTTCTTCTCTGACCTGTCTTTTTTCAAGCCTGTTGTGGCTAGCCTCTTGCAGCTTTTTCCGCTCCTTCACCACTAGGTGGATCAGGAAGATGCTGGCAATAACCAGGGCGGCTTGGCAAGAGACTGTTCGGTATGAGCTACGCACACGGAGTTCCACTTTCCGGTGGACAGTTGCAAGTTTGTGTGCGTTATTTCTTTTTGAAGTTCATTGGCCCATATTTGTGCACCGTGCGTCATAGTAGACTGGACACCAAACCCAGTAACCTCCGTTTATCATTTGTAGCCCCCTCCCCCACGTTGGGCATTAATCTTTGCATAGCTGCCATCGTTTTCATCCCGTACTGCTTCTGATATGTGCGCTGAGAAAGAGAGCCTTTTCTCTATTACTATATTCCCATATATATAATAATATACCTATATTACTATATTTCTATATTCCCAGGTACTTGATCTGCTCTTTTGGGAATATTAGTGTATTCTCTAGCGTAAATTTTATCGGGCTGTGCTTCCTGAAGTCAATGAGGAGAACTGCTTTAGTTTTCTCTGGAGCTAAACATAAGTTTTTAGACTTCATCCAATCGCGGATTTTGTTTATTGCATGGTTAGCCGTTACCATCAGCCCCTGTTCTGTCTTAGATGTTACCACCATAGCTAGGTTGTCAGCGAATCCAATAGTCGTTGCTCCCAGTGGATGTTTTATTCTTAAGACCCCATCGTATAATACGTTCCACAGGGTAGGACCCAGTATCGATCCCTGTGGAGCACCACTATTAACTTCACGCACTTCAGTCTACCGCCCAGATTGCAGTATCAGACTCCTGCAACTAAGATTGCTTCTTATCATTCTCGTTAAGTAGAGGGATATCCCTTTTGCTCTCGGGCTATTCATTATACGAGTCCAGCTGTCGCTATTGAAAGCGTTCCTTACGTGAAATGAATTGAGAGCGAACAGTTTTTTTGTTCTTTGCGTTCCGGAATATGCTGATTTAGACAGACAATACTAGAAAGACAAGACAAGGCAGACAAAATCAGAATAATAAAAACATTAAGAATATTATGAAACAAATATTATTCAATGTGAGCTGAGTTCAGTTTCAATTTTCCATTGAAATTCAAGAACATCTCTCTAATTGATCAAATTAACAGGAAATTTCGAAATGAAACTTATTAATACACTCACGGTTTCCATCATTAATAAAATCTAATAATGAAACTAAGAGTTAATATAAACATTACACTTATGAGGCCAATAAAACAACAAACAGCTCTTAAGCAACGCGGGTTTTTCAGCATTTCACAACCTCCGCCTCTTCATCGCGCTCGAAGAAATTTAATCGGGCCAGGGAATACCTCGTCTCAACGTTCCATGAATCAGTCATCTCTTACGCAACTTAATATATCCACTTTGGTCGCCGGAAGGCTGGAAATATTTATTATGAAATCGAACAACATACAAAAAATACAAAATAATATAATATACCAAGATGATTACAGCAAAACCAAGTCATGGAATCAGTGGTATAAATCAAATTTGTCTGGTAAAACAGGTTTAAAGATTTAAGACAAACAAGACTAGAGAGATAGGACTAGGCAGACAAGATTAGACAGATAAGGCTAGACAGACAAGACTAGACAGACAAGACTAGACAGACAAGACTAGACAGACAAGACTAGACAGACAAGACTAGACAGACAAGACTAGACAGACAAGACTAGACAGACAAGACTAGACAGACAAGACTAGACAGACAAGACTAGACAGACAAGACTAGACAGACAAGACTAGACAGACAAGACTAGACAGACAAGACTAGACAGACAAGACTAGACAGACAAGACTAGACAGACAAGACTAGACAGACAAGACTAGACAGACAAGACTAGACAGACAAGACTAGACAGACAAGACTAGACAGACAAGACTAGACAGACAAGACTAGACAGACAAGACTAGACAGACAAGACTAGACAGACAAGACTAGACAGACAAGACTAGACAGACAAGACTAGACAGACAAGACTAGACAGACAAGACTAGACAGACAAGACTAGACAGACAAGACTAGACAGACAAGACTAGACAGACAAGACTAGACAGACAAGACTAGACAGACAAGACTAGACAGACAAGACTAGACAGACAAGACTAGACAGACAAGACTAGACAGACAAGACTAGACAGACAAGACTAGACAGACAAGACTAGACAGACAAGACTAGACAGACAAGACTAGGCAGACAAGACTAGACAGACAAGACTAGACAGATAAGACTAGACAGACAAGACTAGACAGACAAGACTAGACAGACAAGACTAGACAGACAAGACTAGACAGACGAGACTAGGCAGACAAGACTAGACAGACAAGACTAGACAGACAAGACTAAATAGACAAGACTAGACAGACAAGACTAGACAGACAAGACTAGACAGACAAGACTTGACAGACAAGACTAGACAGACAAGACTAGACAGACAAGACTAGACAGACAAGACTAGACAGACAAGGCTAGACAGACAAGACTTGACAGACAAGACTAGACAGACAAGACTAGACAGACAAGACTAGACAGACAAGACTAGACAGACAAGACTAGACAGACGAGACTAGGCAGACAAGACTAAACAGACAAGACTAGACAGACAAGACTAGATAGACAAGACTAGACAGACAAGACTAGACAGACAAGACTAGACAGACAAGACTAGACAGACAAGACTAGACAGACAAGACTAGACAGACAAGACTAGACAGACAAGACTAGGCAGACAAGACTAGACAGACAAGACTAGACAGATAAGACTAGACAGACAAGACTAGACAGACAAGACTAGACAGACAAGATTAGACAGACAAGACTAGACAGACAAGACTAGACAGACAAGACTAGACAGACAAGACTAGACAGACAAGACTAGACAGACAAGACTACACAGACAAGACTAGACAGACAAGACTAGACAGACAAGACTAGACAGACAAGACTAGACAGACAAGACTAGACAGACAAGACTAGACAGACAAGACTAGACAGACAAGACTAGACAGACGAGACTAGGCAGACAAGACTAGACAGACAAGACTAGACAGACAAGACTAGATAGACAAGACTAGACAGACAAGACTAGACAGACAAGACTAGACAGACAAGACTAGACAGACAAGACTAGACAGACAAGACTAAACAGACAAGACTAGACAGACAAGACTAGACAGACAAGACTAGACAGACAAGACTAGACAGACAAGACTAGACAGACAAGGACTAGACAGACAAGACTAGACAGACAAGACTAGACAGACAAGACTAGACAGACAAGACTAGACAGACAAGACTAGACAGACAAGACTAGACAGACAAGACTAGACAGACAAGACTAGACAGACAAGACTAGACAGACAAGACTAGACAGACAAGACTAGACAGACAAGACTAGACAGACAAGACTAGACAGACAAGACTAGACAGGACAAGACTAGACAGACAAGACTAGACAGACAAGACTAGACAGACAAGACTAGACAGACAAGACTAGACAGACAAGACTAGACAGACAAGACTAGACAGACAAGACTAGACAGACAAGACTAGACAGACAAGACTAGACAGACAAGACTAGACAGACAAGACTAGACAGACAAGACTAGACAGACAAGACTAGACAGACAAGACTAGACAGACAAGACTAGACAGACAAGACTAGACAGACAAGACTAGACAGACAAAGACTAGACAGACAAGACTAGACAGACAAGACTAGACAGACAAGACTAGACAGACAAGACTAGACAGACAAGACTAGACAGACGAAGACTAGAGCAGACAAGACTAGACAGACAAGACTAGACAGACAAGACTAAATAGACAAGACTAGACAGACAAGACTAGACAGACAAGACTAGACAGACAAGACTTGACAGACAAGACTAGACAGACAAGACTAGACAGACAAGACTAACAAGACTAGACAGACAAGACTAGACAGACAAGGCTAGACAGACAAGACTTGACAGACAAGACTAGACAGACAAGACTAGACAGACAAGACTAGACAGACAAGACTAGACAGACAAGACTAGACAGACGAGACTAGGCAGACAAGACTAAACAGACAAGACTAGACAGACAAGACTAGATAGACAAGACTAGACAGACAAGACTAGACAGACAAGACTAGACAGACAAGACTAGACAGACAAGACTAGACAGACAAGACTAGACAGACAAGACTAGACAGACAAGACTAGGCAGACAAGACTAGACAGACAAGACTAGACAGATAAGACTAGACAGACAAGACTAGACAGACAAGACTAGACAGACAAGATTAGACAGACAAGACTAGACAGACAAGACTAGACAGACAAGACTAGACAGACAAGACTAGACAGACAAGACTAGACAGACAAGACTAGACAGACAAGACTAGACAGACAAGACTAGACAGACAAGACTAGACAGACAAGACTAGACAGACAAGACTAGACAGACAAGACTAGACAGACAAGACTAGACAGACAAGACTAGACAGACGAGACTAGGCAGACAAGACTAGACAGACAAGACTAGACAGACAAGACTAGATAGACAAGACTAGACAGACAAGACTAGACAGACAAGACTAGACAGACAAGACTAGACAGACAAGACTAGACAGACAAGACTAAACAGACAAGACTAGACAGACAAGACTAGACAGACAAGACTAGACAGACAAGACTAGACAGACAAGACTAGACAGACAAGACTAGACAGACAAGACTAGACAGACAAGACTAGACAGACAAGACTAGACAGACAAGACTAGACAGACAAGACTAGACAGACAAAACCAGACAGACAAGACTAGACAGACAAGACTAGACAGACAAGACTAGACAGACAAGACTAGACAGACAAGACTAGACAGACAAGACTAGACAGGCAAGACTAGACAGACAAGACTAGACAGACAAGACTAGACAGACAAGACTAGACAGACAAGACTAGACAGATAAGACTAGACAGACAAGACTAGACAGACAAGACTAGACAGACAAGACTAGACAGACAAGACTAGACAGACAAGACTAGACAGACAAGACTAGACAGACAAGACTAGACAGACAAGACTAGACAGACAAGACTAGACAGACAAGACTAGACAGACAAGACTAGACAGACAAGACTAGACAGACAAGACTAGACAGACAAGACTAGACAGACAAGACTAGACAGACAAGACTAGACAGACAAGACTAGACAGACAAGACTAGACAGACAAGACTAGACAGACAAGACTAGACAGACAAGACTAGACAGACAAGACTAGACAGACAAGACTAGACAGACAAGACTAGACAGACAAGACTAGACAGACAAGACTAGACAGACAAGACTAGACAGACAAGACTAGACAGACAAGACTAGACAGACAAGACTAGACAGACAAGACTAGACAGACAAGACTAGACAGACAAGACTAGACAGACAAGACTAGACAGACAAGACTAGACAGACAAGACTAGACAGACAAGACTAGACAGACAAGACTAGACAGACAAGACTAGACAGACAAGACTAGACAGACAAGACTAGACAGACAAGACTAGACAGACAAGACTAGACAGACAAGACTAGACAGACAAGACTAGACAGACAAGACTAGACAGACAAGACTAGACAGACAAGACTAGACAGACAAGACTAGACAGACAAGACTAGACAGACAAGACTAGACAGACAAGACTAGACAGACAAGACTAGACAGACAAGACTAGACAGACAAGACTAGACAGACAAGACTAGACAGACAAGACTAGACAGACAAGACTAGACAGACAAGACTAGACAGACAAGACTAGACAGACAAGACTAGACAGACAAGACTAGACAGACAAGACTAGACAGACAAGACTAGACAGACAAGACTTGACAGACAAGACTTGACAGACAAGACTAGACAGACAAGACTAGACAGACAAGACTAGACAGACAAGACTAGACAGACAAGACTAGACAGACAAGACTAGACAGACAAGACTAGACAGACAAGACTAGACAGACAAGACTAGACAGACAAGACTTGACAGACAAGACTAGACAGACAAGACTAGACAGACAAGACTAGACAGACAAGACTAGACAGACAAGACTAGACAGACAAGACTAGACAGACAAGACTAGACAGACAAGACTAGACAGACAAGACTAGACAGACAAGACTAGACAGACAAGACTAGACAGACAAGACTAGACAGACAAGACTAGACAGACAAGACTAGACAGACAAGACTAGACAGACAAGACTAGACAGACAAGACTAGACAGACAAGACTAGACAGACAAGACTAGACAGACAATACTAGACAGACAACACTAGACAGACAAGACTAGACAGACAAGACTAGACAGACAAGACTAGACAGACAAGACTAGACAGACAAGAGTAGACAGACAAGTCTAGACAGACAAGACTAGACATACAAGACTAGATAGACAAGACTAGACAAACAAGACTAGACAGACAAGACTAGACACGCAAGACTATACTTGAATATCCAAGTTATATAGACAAAACTAGACAGACAAAACCAAATAGACAAAATCAGATATAGTTTTTCTATAAGTATCTATAGACAGGATTATTCTTGTCTGTCTATAATGTACAATGACTAAAGTGGAATCCAAACTCGTATCATTTATCAATGAATTAATACTGCCTTACTTAACACTGTCAATTTAATTGTAAGCAGAAGGTTGCAAGCAATATTTTGCAACTGGGAATTTCTGTGGTAAGAAAGGTCTGCTGTGTACTCAAACGGCCATTATGGTTCAACAGTCTCTTACTTTTCCATTGAACACGCACAGATTCCGGATCCTGCTCGTTGCAGTCAAGCGAACAAGGGATTCCCAACGCGGATCCACTTTCCCTTTCTTCGGCGCTTGGCACTCTCTACGTGCCTCATAGCGGTTACGCAACGGCTAACGCAACGAGCTATTATGTCAGTTAGTCATGTTTGAAATACCTTATATGTGCGTATTCAATTTGACACCCGACATGATCGAACTTTTTAATAATCGATGCGTCAATATTTATTGCTCGATTATGCAACCGTGATATAAACAAAACAAACAGAAAATATAGAGTAGTAGTATGTATGGATGACATGAGTGTTAAAGCGCAACTAGCAGTTACACTAACCAAATGAGATTATTCATTTGAAATAATATCGAAGATACTACTAGCGTACTAGACCAAGCCAGACAGTCTAAATTCTTGCCTTTAGAGTCTGTAATGTCTAGTCTCGCCTGCAAAATCTTTTTTGTCCAGCTTTATCTGTCTGAACCTGATTGTCTAGTTCTGTCTAATCCTGTCTTCTCTTTGGTGTTGTCTGGTCTTATCTGGCCTTGTCTGTTCTTGTCTGGTGTTGTCTGGGCTAGTCTCATTTTATCTGGTCTTGTCTGGTCTTGTCTGATCTTGTCTGGTCTCGTCTGATCTTGTCAGTCTTGTCCGGTCTTGTCTGGTCTTGTCTGATCTTGCCTAGTTTTCTTTAGTAGTCTCGCGGGCTATATCTGTTCTTGTCTGGTTTTATCTGGTATTGCCTGGTCTTGACTGGTCTAGCCAAAATACACGTTCCGAATAAATACCGTAGAATTTGAAATCCCGCAATGCGAATCTCAAATAATGTCACAACAACAAAATTGATATCATTTTGTTAATTCTTGTAATGTTTTAATTTCAGAATGTATTTGTCTTTTTTTAATTGATGAGATTACCTAATTACAAAATCAATTTGCATTTCATTTCAGATTAAATTTCATATATGAAAAACTCGATTTTCCGCATATATTTAAGGATAAGTAGCTTGAATTCATATACACACAAGTTATACACCAATAAGAAATAATTATTTTTCAAATTCAAATTTAATTCAGGTCGAAGGTATTCAATAAATAAATTTATTTGGTTAAAAGTCGACAGAAATTTTCCACACATTCAAAAATGTCTCACATTTCCATAAAAATTTCAATTCAAAATTTCTGCTATCGCATTAATTAGAATATAGAGAAAGGCAGAACGAGTACGTGTGTGATTCATTGCAATTTCTCTGCAGTCGTTCACATATTAGACCATTTAAACCATCAAAAACTTCAAGAAAAACAAAACAAAAAAACCATTTCAACGGATTAATATAATTGGAGATAGAAAACACAACAATCTGTTTCTTTTCAAATTGGCACTCGGCAAATAATTGCAACTTATTACAGGAGAAACTCCCATTATTTTCACCTACTTGATCGTATATTTAAACTAAATATTGTATTATTACCAAAAATGATTCTAAATTATAACTACGTATTGTTATCAAAACATACTAAATTGCCTTATGAAGCTTGTGTATCTATAAACAAATTATTTTGTCTTCATTGCCTTATTAAGCGTAGCCTAAACAATCAAACAAAATCTAAGAAACTCTATGTTTAGTCTTTAGTCTGGCCTCAGTAAGTCTTGTTTATTTATCTTGTCTATCTCGTTTTGTCTGTTATGTCTGTTAGTCTTAACTGTCTAGTCTTGTCTGTCTAGTCTTGTCTGTATAATCTTGTCTGTCTAGCCTTGTCTGTATAGTCTTGTCTGCCTACTCAAAAAAACATTCATTCATTGCACTGCGACGATACTTCGTTTAAGTTGGAAACAGTTCGTTGCAATTCGACAACATTTCGTTTGGCTTGGAAATACTTCGTTGCACCAACAGTGTCTTTTGGAAAACTGAAATTCGCATAGTGAAGCTTCGTTCAACTTTTTAATTGTGAAATGACGAGGAAGTGTTAATATTTGTGCCACCCGACCTTTCGTTTGTCTCAAAAACATTTCGTTGCACTTCGACGATACTTCGTTTGTCTTGGAAACAGTTCGTTGCACTTCGACGACACTTTCGTTTATCTTGGAAACAGTTCATTGCACTTTGACAACATTTCGTTTGTCTTGGGAACACTTCGTTGCACCAGATGTGTCCTTTAAAGCACTGAAATTTGAATAATGAAACATCGTTCAACTTTTGAATTGTGATGTGTCGTCCAAGTGTTAACCTTTGTGCCAGCCCGACCCTTTGTCTCAAAGACATATCGTAGGACTTTGACGACACTTCATTAGTTTTGGAAACATTTCATTGAGCATTGACGACATTTTGTTTATCATGGGAACACTTCGTTGCACCACCTGTGTCTTTTGGAGCACTAAAATTTTAATAATGAAACTTCGTTCAACTTTCTTACTGTAAAGAGTCGTCGAAATGTTGGGGAAGTGTCATCGAACTGTCGGAAAAGTGTTAACCTTTGTGCCAGCCCGACCCTTCGTTTGTCTGAAAAACATTTCGTTCACTTCGACACTTCGTTCATCTTGGAAATAGTACGTAGCACTTCGACGTTATTTCGCTAATGTTGAAAACAGTTGGTTGCAATTCGACGATACTTCATTTGTCTTGGAAACACTTCGTTGCACCACCAGTGTCTTTTGGAAAACTTACATTTTAATAGTGAAGCTTCGTTCAACTTTTTAATTGTGAAATGTCGTCGAAATGTCGCGGAAGTCTCGTCGAAATGTCGTGTAAGTGTTAACATTTGTGACGTCTGACCCTTCGTTTATCTCTAAAACAGTTCATTGCACTTCAACGACACTTCGTTTATCTCAAAAACACTTCTTTGCACTTACACGACACTTTGTTTCCGAGTGCATCAATGACGCACTGTATCCAGTGGCAGTTATGCGCGCGCCAGAAATACACTCCCATCTCTGTCTCTCCTGTTGTAATCTGGGGTATTCCAGCAGGACGTGTTGGTCCAGGTTCCTAGGCACTGGGGGCGGTCGGGTGTTACTGCTGCCCCTATTCGGTGGGGATACTCATGGAAGCCACCATGTCCCGTGAGTATTTGGGTGAGGCGATAGTTCACATCACCGTACATCCTGCAGATCCACGGCTCGATGGACGGGATTAAGCGGTAGGTCCAGCGACCGTTACTTGATTTGTTTCATCTTTCCTGACACTGCGCTAGGGTGATTTCCCTCTCGGTCTGTACTCGGTCATTGTCGGCCTTCGTCTGTTGGGGATCGTCTTGGGCCGGCCCCTTCTTCTTTTTATATTGTCGCATTCGCTCTTTTGCAAGCAGGTCTATTGTCAGTGCTGCATCTGCGGATACAGTCCAGTAGGCGCATGCGATTCTCAGTGCACTCGTCCTGTGTGCGGGGGCTATCAGTCTTAGGTATGCGGGAACCTCCGTCATTTCTGCCCAGGTCGGCGCCGCATATAGCAATATCGAGGTGCAAACGCAGGCGAGCACCTTTCTCCTGGCACCGCGCGAACCTCCAATGTTGGGCAGTATCCTGGAGAAAGCTGCGGCTGTTGTAGCGGCTTTGTTTACTGCGTATCTGAGGTACTCCTTGAACTTGAGCCTCTGATCTAGCATCACTCGCAGATACTTTATGGCAGGTTTGCTCCTGATGGTGCATCCTCGGTAGGTTAGTACCATTGAGGTCCTAACCTTTCTGCCGGTGAAAAGCACTGCCTCATACTTCTGTACGGCCAGGGAGAGGCCGACTGACTTCATCCATTCCCAGATAATCTCCATGGCTTCCCCGAACAGTGCAGCGATGGCGTCACAGTCGGTGCTGGGTATAAAGACCGCCACTTCGTCTGTGTACGCTACCAGCCAACAATCCCCTGGCAAGGGCAGCTTCAGTAGTCCGTTGTACAGGGCGTCCCATATGGCAAGATGGACTGCTAAAATACCATCCATCATAGCTTGGAAAAGCTTTAACGTCAGTCTGTCCCACCACTCGGGTCAACTAATAACTGGCCATGGTAACTTCGGGGCGTACCTTCACAGATTTGGGAGGAGGGAATCTCCGTTATGCAAGTGTGGTGAAAATGACACTGCGGAACACGTTATCTTTTCGTGGCCAGATACCGCACAACGGAGACAAATTATTACATTATACAGGCATTACCTGGCCTAGTAACCAAGAGCAGCTTAGATCAATTAAAGACTAAACAGTGATGGCGTACCTTCGACAATAATGCGAAAAAACTAACCAGACTAGACCACCACAGTGGGTTTAGTTAAAAAGATCAATCTGATATAAACTGATAATATGTCTTGGCATCAGTAGATTAAGAAACACAGCCAGCATAGTGTCGAGCTGGACGGAATGCTGACTTTCATATCCACACATATGAAAAATCAAACAAATAGGCTGTCTTGTCTTATCTGTCTAGTCTTGTATGTCTATTCAAATCAAAATCAAAAATCAAAATATTTATTTCCTAATTGAGATACAAGTATCTATACGATATGTCATAAATTTTACAAATCAATAATTAAATTGAAAAGTGATAATAACATCCACTTTGGGACAGTTTTACTAATTAAATCAAGGGAGGAACACGAAAATCTTCTGTTGCTCTCTAGCACTCAGCGCTCAAAATGCATAGTGTGAGCCTTTCGCTACGTCAAAGCAAGTAACGAGAAAGGTCAAGACCTAATATGTTAGGGGCTGACGGCCATAGGTTTATGTACTAGTAAAGTAACATAAGATAGTTATAATTTGTGTAACCTTTCTCGTTACTTGCTTTGGCGTAGCGAAAGCCTCACACAATGCAACTTGAGCGCTGTGTGCTTAAGAGTAACAGAAGCTTTCCGTGTTCCTCCCTTGATTTAATTAGTAAAGCTGTCCCAAAGTGGATGTTATTATCACTTTTGAGCAGGCATTGTCTATGTGACTGTATAAGTCGTTGTCAATTTGAACATTAAAAATTAAATAATTAAGAAAAAATTCACCGATTGAATAAGAATATTGTATTAGTGAGTAGCATCTCCTTCAAAAACTTACAAAATTTCTTGTAGGATTTTTAATTTGTCGGGTTAGTTGGAACATGATTGTAGATCTGAATTCATTTGTTTTCGACTCCATGACTGCATAGGGTTAAATGTCTCCTTTTGGTATCCAAAAGATGTTTACCTCTGGTATTATAATTATGCTTGTCTTCGTTTTTTTTGTAACTTACTTCGGTGTTTGTGAATGTACGATGCGGTTTCGAGTATATAAAGGCTTACGACTGTAAGAATTCTCAACATTTTAAAATGGGGCCTGCATGAATGTAACTTTTATTGCTTGCATGTTTCTGATAATTCTTTTTTGTGCATTAGTATTGCTTGTAGTTGTGACGAAGCTCCCCATAATATAATGCCGTAAGCCAGTAACGATTGTACCTCGTCATAGTACCAGATTCGAAGATCGCCTGTGTTTTTAAAAGTCTCCTCAGTTGTCTTTTTTATGTAGAGTTGCACATATATTCTGCGTGGTTGATACCTAACGAAGGTGCTCCTCCAGATAAATACCTAGGAGTATTGCCTGCTTCGTTCTTTTTATTTGTTGATTTTGTATTTCAAGGTCGAGGTTTGAAATATGTAAACTCCTTACAGTTTTAAATATTATATACTCTGTTTTATCTGCGTTGAGGTGCAGAGTATTCGCAGATTATATCATTTATCAAGATATTTTACCAGTAACTTTGCCTATTCAGTGTTCTCTTCCAAATTATTCCGCAACAAAATAAAACTCGTATCATCAGCATACAATTTACAATGCCGCCCTTTCACGTAGTTTACCAAATCTGCGATGTATAATAGAAATAATGTAGGTGCTAAAATGCTCCCTTGAGGAACCACAATATTTGTCTCTATGATGTCAGATTGGCCCAAATCGTTTCCATGCGACACCGTAACGTATTGTTTCCTATTTAGCAGGTAGGATCTAATCCATCTCCATGCTATCCCTCGTATTTCGTAATCATATAATTTGTTCATCAAGGTGTTGTGCGAGACACAATCGAACGCTTTGGTCAGGTCACAGAAAATCCCTATGGGGTGTTTATCCACCTTTATCCACCTCTTCTAATAATACTAGAAATTATAGAATTCTATCAGAGCAGTTTTGGTAGAATTTGCTTTGCCAAAACCATGTTGTGTAGGTATTAGCTTATAGTTCTCTATAAATCCAGTCATTCTTTTTAGCATACAATATTCGATAATTTTTGCCAGAATGGGCGTTAAAACTCTTGGCCTACAATTATGCATTGCTGTTCTTCCCGTTTCTTGAATATTGGGATGATTTTTCCAATTTGTAATATTTCTGGTGAACTGCTTTTCACTAAAAGAGACGATGATTATATTAGTTATAGGTTTTACTAGTAAATGACCGAACTCCTTAATTATATTTCCCGGAATTTCATCTGGCTCTCTCCACGTTTTGTTTTTTAAAGATAATATTATTCCGAGTACTTCGTTTTCCGTGAATTCCTCTATGTACATAGTATTCGCGTTCACAGCAATGTGTGCATTTGAAATAGTTCTTGGTGTAATACTATCTATTATTACTTTCGGAGCTCGTTCAAAGTAATTGTTGAAACTATTGGCGATTTCTCGTGGTACCGTCGACTCTTTCGTTGTTATCCACTATTGAACTGATTCCGGTTGGTCTGGTTTAGTGATTTTGAGGCTTAAAAAGATTTTTTAGTACATGAAACTAATTTTTGATGTTCGTATTTCTGAATGGAACAGTGCTTCTTATTTCTGGATATTTCTTTTGCAATATAAACAGATCAGCGTGGTGTTTGCCAGTGAAGTAGTTGTTTTTAAGAAAGTTTGTTAAAGAAAGATTAGTTATAGAAATGATGTTAACTTTGTTGACGATATGTATACAATAATTTCCTAGAAATTATAATCTTTGAAGAAAAGATACAAATGCTACTATTTAACAGATCTTTAAGTTGAGCAGCCGATATTTTTACTACTTCAATGACCCACGATTTTAGCTAGTCTTTGGCTTTAACTATTATAAGGCAGCCGAAAAATGATAAATTCCTGATTATTTTCAAATTGTGTCCTACAACTGTTTGTTACTAGAGCTCAATTTTAATAATCTATGGTCCGACAAGGGGGTATCTTCTACGGAGGTCTCTCTCAAATCCACAATTAGCAAAGATGTTGTCTATTCGAGTTTTGGAATTTAATATTATTCTAGTATATTCTTATATATATTCCTCTATACCAGGGGTCGGCAAACTCTATATACTTAAGAGCCAATTTTTTACTTAAATTGATTTCAAACTAGATCAAGAGCCAATGATGACATTTTTCGTAAATTGCCTTTACGATAATATTATTAGTGGCCTTGACTACCAACTCCAATACTTTACAAGTATCTTCTGGAAATATTTGCACGCAGTGTGCTAGTGCATGCAAGCACGCAAGTGCTTCCTGGTGAATTATGCAATGGAAAGATAAAACGTCATGATCATTTTTTTCTTTTAAAATTGTGACAAAATTGTGACTTTTTCCAAAGCCAACATCTTCTCCTCGTTTTGACCCTTGAGTAGCAATAATCCCAGGAGTTCTTATTTGGGACCATCTGATGAAATGTAGCGAGCAAAGAGGATAACTTGCGCAGTATCCTTTTTGTCACCAGGCTCATCGACCGCTATTGATATCGCTGATGCTAATTTAATGCCCTCAACTTGTTGTTGGCATACATTTAAAAACTTTTTTTTTGTCCTGTCTGTTACAGTTTTGGCAGACAATGGTAATTTTTTGATATTATTTATAATATCTGCTTTATTGTTAAAATTGTGAAATGTGTGTCAGAAATTTTTATAAACCAACTTTTTCTGTACTTACCATCAGTGAATGTACTTACCATATTACCATCATTTTCCGTTCTTGACGATTTCGTGACTCACGACAAAGCTTGCCAAGTTAGCATTATTTGCAGACTGTTAAAAGAGGAACTTGCAATTTTTAAATGTTTCTTAAGTTTTTCAATTACTTTCTTTCTTACATACCTCTGTTTGTTAGTTTTCATGGAAAATAAGACAAGTTGGAAGAGCAGCTGGATTTTAAGAGGCCAATTCTGAATTTTCTTTCAAGTTTCTGAACTATGTCCAAAAAGCACAATTTTGAACTATGCACTGACTTGACTGCAAGACACAATAACTAAGAGAAACAACCGAGATCCGCGTTGCGACTGTGCGTTATGAACTTGGCGACGACGGTCGTAACTTCCGAAAACGAGCAGTACACTTTCTTTGTTTGTTATTTTTTATGTTTAAATGTATTTCTAAAGAGTGATAAGTTCACACCAAAAGTGACACATGTGGCTCGCGAGCCACACTTTGCCGACCCCTGCTCTATACTATATTATGCGTCTAATAGATTAATGATACTATGTTGTTCTTTTGTGTTAACTGCAAAATTTATATTAAAATCTCCAACCAAAAAGATTTGTTTCTTATTTTTTGAGACCGTATTTGCCTAGTGTCGCCATGAAAGTTACAAAACATCCCAGTGGGGTCTATAAATATTTAATAATATCGTGCGGATATCGTTCATGTTTGTTTCTACTCCGCATATCTCTATAGTTTTTTCAATAGCGAAATTGTTTATACAATTTTTTCTACCTGACTATTTTAAAAAGCGGGGGGTGTAGCGAATATTGCCACCCCCTTCTATTTATATGGATTAGTGTAATATAAATAGGTTTTTGTAATATAAATAGGTTTATTTATATGGATTAGTGTAATATCATCAACTGATAACCGATAAACCGATAACTGATAAAGTATAGCAAGTATAGCTAGTAAGCAAAATAAAAATTGAATCACGCACGGTCCCATCAACCAAACTTCTATACCAGCAAAGACTCAATAAGAAAATAGAAAGTAACCACATTTTAGAAACAGATAACGCTGAAGATGCCTGGCAAAAAAATAAATCAAACATACTCAAAGCTGCCGAAGAAGCTGTCGGAAGAAGAACATCAAATAAATCTACCAAACCAAACACAAAACCATGGTTTACTAAGGAACTCAAAGAACTAGCAAACGAAAAGCGCAAGGCATACCTGAAATACAGATCACAAAACCCAACACTGGATGAATACAAAGCCGTAAGAAATACAACCCACAACAAAATCCAATACATTAAAAGAGCACATTGGGAAAGTTTATCGGCAGACATGGAACACGATCTTTACGGAGGCCAGAGGAGGATCTGGAACATGTTAAGGGATAGGAAAAAACCAATCAACGAACACATAAACATAACGAAAATTGCACTTAACGATTGGAAATAGCACTTCTGTTAACTCTACAGCGATGACATAGACTCAGTAAATCCTGACACAGAGCAGCATACTATCATCACTCAAGAACCGTGGACCGTGTCCGATGAGAAACTGAAACAATCGATCACCAAATTGAAAAACCGCAAGTCCAAATATCCAACGAATCACTGAAGCACGGAGGGAACACACTATCCAAAGAGCTACACGTGTTCTTTAACAAAATCATAGAATAAAAAAAAATACCAAACGAATGGAAAGAAAGCATAACCATCCCAATCTTCAAGAAAGGAAGCAAGAAAGACTCAGCAAACTATCGAGTAATTACGCTATTAAGTTCAGTACTAAAACTATTCACTAAAATACTGGCAGAAAATATATCGTCTCATGACATATGCGAAGAGCAACAAGGCTTCAGAAAATACAGGTCAACCGCAGATGCCATCTTTGCTATCAGACAAATTGCTGGAAAGGCTATAGAATACAACAAAACAGCATATATGTGTTTTATAGATTTTACGAAAGCCTTTGACCGCGTAAGACTCACTGACGTTGTGAAACTTCTCAATAAGAAAAACGTGCACCCGGATATTTCAAGCATTGTTGCGGAGTTAAATACTAACAACTGAACCCAAATACAAGTAGAAAGACACGCAGAATACCCATGCAAACTGGAATAAGACAAGGCAATAGCCTAAACCCCATCCTCTTCAACTTGATTATGGACGAACCTATAACGGAAGTAAATAAGGTTGGAAAGGGATACTCACTAGGGGACAAAGAACTAAAAGTAATTTGCTAGCGCACGATGCCATGCCGGTCTCAGAAGATGAAGACATCCTACAGAGAATGCTCTAGTTCGAAAAGACGGCTGCCAAATACAACATAGAGATATCGGTAGCAAAATCAAAAGTGTTAACCATCTCAAAAAAGCCCAGAAGATGTAAATTAGCTATATACAATAAACCAGTAGAACAGGTTACGACTTTCAAATATCTCACCGTCAACATCACGAGCAACAGAGGCCTCCAAGAAGAAGTAAAGGCTCAAACAACCAAAGCAGCTTTAATATCAGGATTCCTTAGAGATATAATATGGCGAAACAAGCGCATGTCCATTGAAAGCAAAGTCCGCATATATAAGACCTGTGTGAGACCCGTTATGACCTACGCTGTAGAAACAAGAGCCGAAAACTCCACAACAAAAAGGATTATCCGTAAGATTCATAGTCGTCCACACACTAAGGGACCACAAAAGAAACGAAGACATCCGAGAACTTTGCGATATACAAGACTTAGTGAGATGGTCCCGAAACAGACGTCGCGAATGGAGAGATCATGTTAAACGGATGGACGACAAGAGATTGCCAAAAATTGCAAGGGATGGTCTCCCAAGATCCAGGAAACCACCAGGACGTCCACCCATACGTTGTTATGAAAGCTGAAATTCATCATCCCAGCTACAACTCTAAGAAATTAGAGAACAAGGCAGATGCCTTACAAAAAGTAAGGAGAAAAACAAGTTTCTGCTAGGCATATGAAAATAGGTTTTTCTTCTTCGGTGAATATCTCTAGTTCAAATAATTGGTTGCGCAATGATTGAATATTTAAAAATAGTAATATACTTGAATTTCCGTTTTCATTAGTAATTATTTTTTTGTTTTCGCCTTCTCCAAATTCAGGAAAAAACAGTTAATTTATCGTTAGGTATCCACTGACCATAGATAAGGATTTTTTACATCCTCTAATTGATTAAATGGAGCCGATACTTTAAACGAGGAATATACTTCCGGCTGATTCGTTACGGCTGATTAATTTTATACAAAATACTGTTGTGAAATTTTCAGTTTTTAGTTATTCGCTTACTACTCTGTTAGAAAAGTATCCGACTTTACTTTTATTTTGAAAACCTGATGATTTGAATCAAGCGCGCTTGCATGAGCCGACCTTGAACCTTCGTGCGCATGCGTGAATTTTTTTTACTCAAATAGCGTCAGTTGCTATCGAGTAGTGATCGAATGACGTAGTGCTCTCGTAGGTTTTACAATGCAAGTAAAATGACGGAACGACTGGAGCAGCGCTACTGTATCAAATTTTGCCAGAAACTGGGCGACAACTAGGTGGAACCCATTCGGAAGATTCAGACGGCTTTGGGTGACGATGCTATGGGCATCACACAGATTAAGGAATGGTACAACCGGTTTATGGACGGTCGCGCATCCAGGGAAAGCGAGCCACGCTTTGGTCGGCCATCAACATGCCGAAATGACCATGTCATTGCCAAAGTGAACGCTATGGTGATGCGGGACCGTCTTCACTTTTCAGCACTTTTTCGGCACATTCCATTCTGACCGAAGATTTGGCCATGAAGAGAGTGGCGGCGAAATTCGTTCCAAATCTGCTGACGGCGGAGCAAAATCAAGTTCGAGTTGAAGTCTCACCACTCCATAAACGGTGACCCCGACTTCATGAACACCATAATCACTGGTGACGAGTCCTGGGTGTACGGGTACGACCCGAAAACCAAATCCCAGTTGTCACAGTGGAAGCATTCAACGTCATCAAGACCAAATAAGGCCCGTCAAGTGCGCAGCAACGTCAATGTGATGCTGACTGCTTTCTTTGACTCCCGCAGTATGGTACGCCACGAGTACAAACCATAGGGTCAAACAATCAACAAAGAGTACTATATGGATGTCCTACGTCGCCTACGTTATGCTGTGCAGCGCAAGTGACTGGAGTTGTGGTCATCAGGAAATTGGCAACTCCATCACGACAATGCTCCAGCACATTCTTCGCACTTGGTTCACAATTTTTTGGCGAAAACCCAGACTCCTCTGGTTCGACAGGCTCCTTACTCTCCTGATATGGCCCTCTGCAACTTCTAGCTATTCCCCAAAATCAAGAGGCCATTGAAAGGAACGCGATTTCAGACATTATGGCTGTATTCCGAAAGAGGCTTTTTCAGAATGCTTCCAACAATGGCGGCACCGCTGGGAGAAGTGTGTGGAGTCCAAAGGAGACTAATTTTAGGGTGATAAGGTTTCCAACGCTCCAGATATGCCAGTTCTTTTTTTACCGGCTATAGGTCGGATATTTTTTTAACAGACCACGTATATCATCGGCAGTTATTTGTGGCTCTAGTCTCGATACGTGTAGATGGGCGAATCTGGATACTGCCTTAATTTTGTGGTCAGTGTTTGTGCCAATTATAACGTTATTGCGTGTTTTTCTCTTTTCTGTTTGCCGGTTTTCCTTGTTTGGGCTATGGTTAACTTCATATTTTCCATTTTTAAATTTTGTACTTCTTCTATCAGGTCAGAAATCTGCTTTTTAAGCGGCTCAACTTCTTTTTTCATTATTTTACTAATAATATCTCCAAAGGCCGAGCTACTAATGTAATCAATGACATTTTCAGTACATTTTTCTGTCGGTGATCTTAGATCTCTTGGCATTTTGAGTTGAATTGGTTTTTCTAATTAGCGAAATAAATTGTCACTTCGGTACTCTCGCGCACAACCTCTCCACTCGGGACGAGACTCTTGTCTGTCTAGTCTTCTCTGTCTAGTCTTCTCTGTCTAGTCTTGTCTCTTTAGTCTTGTCAGTCTAGTCTCATGAGCCTAGTCCTGGCGGTCTATTCTTGTCTTGTCTGTAAATCTGGTATTGTCTGTCTAGGTTGGTCTGTCTAGATTTGTCTATCTAGTCTCGTCTGTCTGGTCTATCTAGGCTTGTCTGTCAAGTCTTGACCGTCAAGTCTTGTCTGTCTAGTCTTGTCAGCTTTGTCTCATGAGTCTAGTCTAGGCTGTCTAGACTGGTCTTGTCTGTAAATCTGGTCTTGTCTGCCTAGGTTGGTCTGTCCAGACTTGTCTGTCTTGTCACGTCTGTCCTGTCTGTTTAGTCAGGTCAGTTTAGTCTTGTCTACTTTGTCTTATCTATCTAGCTTTGTCTGTCTAGTTTTGTCTATCTAGTCTAATCTATCTAGTTTTGTCAGTCTAGCCTTATTAGTCTAGTTCTGTCAGTCATATCTTGTCAATCTAGTCTTGTTTGTTTATTCTGTCTGTCTAGTCTAGTCTTGTCTTCTTTGTCAAGTCTTGCCTATCTAGGCCTCTGTCCAGTCTTGTCTGCTAGTCTAATCTACTTTGTCTCGGTTGCCTTATCTGTCTGTCTAGTCTTGTCTCTTTAAACGTATAAATACAATCTTGTTTCTCTAATGTTGTTTTATATGCAAGAAGAATAACCTCAATATTATCTTTGTGAGCATTTAATTGCCTCTTGAACTAATTAAAATGCATCAAAGAAGACAAATTAATTACTCTTGAATCCTCTTTAGCTATTGTATCGTGTCTTGTGGGATCGGTTGACGTCCGCCGATTTTCCAGGAATCGGATGTCGGCAATCATCCCCATGGGTTGGAGTGTGTCCAGCCGAAATCTGTATATAAGCCGGAGATTGTGGACGGTGAAGCATAGAAAGTCGAGAGCCCACTCAGGAGCTCAACCACAAAAAGGCAGCGTATAAAAGAGCCGCGCAGTGAAAACGAAAAGTTCAGTTTTTAAGTGCAGTGCCAAGAAACACGACCGGAGGATATTCCAACAATAATATTTATTAAGGTATATTATACAGAAATAAAAAATAATATTTTTTGATTAATAATAATATTTATTGACGAACAAAAATATTTATAGAATAATTATAATATAAATTTAAAATTCTAATTAAAAATAGTCAATTGTATTTCTAATAGAATTGAAAGTAGGAGATTATCATTACGATATCTTCAATATAATAAGAATCATTACTTTACTTCATAACTTAACTCCTACTTTCAATTCTATTATTAATTTGGTTCAAACCATGACATCTTATTCTAAACTGTATTTCAAATTTTCAATTTGAAATATCAAATTTGCATTAATTTGTGATATAGGGTATGGAGGTATTATATATATATATATATATATATATATATATATATATATATATATATGTATATATATATATATATATATATATATATATATATATATATATATATATATATATATACCTTCTCTTATTGTACAGTATTAATATTAATAAGATATATAGTATTAATAATAATAAGGTATGTAGTATTTATAATAATAAGGTATATAGTATTACTAATAATATTTGTTGACAAACAAAATTTATTGATTAATAATATTATAAATTGATTCTAATTAAAATTCGTAAATTATATTTCAAATTTTCAATTTGAATTATTAGCTTTGCATTAATTTGTGATTCATTTGTCAACAATTGTTGTATAGAAAATTTGACAAAAAGTTATAAAAAGTTTATAACCATTTATAAAGGGCGCTGGTTGCCGCGCCCTTTATAAACGAGCTTAAACTGCCCTTAAACTAAGCTAACCTAACCTGCATTTTTTTAATAAACTGAAAGAAAGAAACGGTTGCATTTTTTTAAATTGTATTGATATCATGTTAATCTACGTTAAAAAACATTTATGAAACATTAAACATTTCTTAAAAATAACATTATTAGGGTGTCGTCCATCTCGATTGATGAAGTCTTCAATCTGTCTAAAGTCTGTAATCTCTAACGATTACATTTTTTAAATTCTATTGATATTATGTTAATCTACGTTAAAAAGAATTTCAATCATTTGTTAAAAATAACATTATTAGGGTGTCGTCCATCTCGATATTTTCGATCGATGCATTATTGCAGGCGATGTCTAAAATTGGTCATTACGTCACGGAGCATCTGATGAAGGATTCTTTCGATTTTCTGACGGATTCTCGCCTTCAGTTCATCAAGAGTATGAGGCCGTTCAAAAAAATGAGGCCGTTCGTAAAGTTTTCCAAGAACTCTTGAAGAACTGAAGAAGTAAATCCGTCAGGAAATCGAAGGAATGTCTCATCAGATGCTCCGTGATGTAATGACCAATTTTAGACATCGACTGCAATAATGCATCGTTCGAGAATATTGAGATGGGTGACACACTAATAATTTCATTTTTAACAAATGATTAATGTTTCTTAAATTCTTTTTAACGTAGATTAACATGATATCAATAAAAAAAATTTAAATGCAATCGTTTCTTTCTTAAGCTAGTCTTCCGAGCAACTCGGCTCTGGCGTCACTACCGCAACGATACTGACGCGTCGGTATAGCGATAGTATTATGCACTATGGAAAAGTATGATGCGCCATTCGAGCGCAGCGACACTCACGCATTGACGCTAAAGGTAGACTGCCGAGCAACGCGGCTCTGGCGTCACTAACGCAGCGATACTGACGCGGCGATATAGCGAGAGTATTATGCACTATGGAAACGTATGAGGCGCCATTCGAGCACAGCGACACTGACGCGATCAGCGTCAATGCGTCAGTATCGCTGCGCTCGAATGGTGCCTCATACGTTTCTATAGGGCTAATAATATCGCTATGTCGCCGCGTCAGTATCGCTGCGTTAGTGACGCCAGAGCCGCGTTGCTCGGAAGTCTACCTTAAGCGCGTCAGTGTCGCTGCGCTCGAATGGCGTCTGATACGTTTCCCTTGTGCTTAATACTATCGCTATGTCGCCGCGTCAGTATCGCTGCGTTAGTGATGCCAGAGCCGCTTTGCTCGGAAATCTACCTTTACAGTTATTTAATAAAATGCTGGTTTAGCTGCCGCTCCCTGTATTAAATATTATAAATTCGTAAAAAACTTCATGTTGGTTTTTAACATTTTTGTTGAATTTTCAAAATTGTTGAATTAAGTAATGAATTAAAGAGAAAAAGTTAATTTATTTCTATGATGACTATAAATAAAAGCGTGGAGAGTTAACGGCGAAAATAATATCAAGATTAGCTTTCCACGCTTTTATTTATAGTCAACAGGGATAAAATATGTTCTCCTTTTTTTAATGTATTTTGTATGCAAAATGTGCATAATGCACAATGTAATGTATGGCATAATGAAATGTAGGCATAATGTTAATGATTTTTGTAAATGTTATTTTGCAAATTATGTTTTAAATAAAGTTAATTCGTTCAAATTATAGTAAATTTTAGCTTTATTTCAGATTATTTATTTTGCAATTACATTCTGCAAATTGTTGTTTAACAACAATGTTCATCAATTATTTTCAAATTTGATCTTCTTGTCCAAAATGATTTCAAAATAATTTCACACTATAAACGCCAATCTTATCTTACAATTAGTGATTTTATAAGTTCCTTTTCTTTTCTCGGCAATTACAAGGTCTCTAAAATCAAAATTTAATAAACTAATTAACCAATACCAATATATGATTTATAATCAATTATATATAATCAATAAATTGTAAATTTTCCTGAATTTTACTGAATACCAAAATTTCAATAATAATCAATTTTCTTGCATAAAACAACAAGAACATAAAAAAAACTGCAAAAATAAAAAGAACTATGTAGTAAGCTGAAGTAATTTCTGAAGTAACATAGGGGCATGGGTAGATATTAATTATATAAATCAGTACTAATTACGTAATATTAGATTATAGTATATTGTGAAACTAGGGCGGTAAGTTGTCAATTGCCCACGAGAGCGAAATTGGGCGCACAAACGAAGTGACTGCGCTCATTCGCTCGAAGTCAATTGACGATACCGCACGAGTTTCCAATAATATTTTTAATTACTCATAAAACGCGTATCTTACGTATCTTACAAGTTTGGGGTCCAGGTGTCATCCAAATGAAGAATTCTCTTTATCAATTATCTCCGGTGGTGTCGATTCGTCATAAGAACTCTCATCAGTCTCCGATGTCACCATATACACTCATTTTAAAAAGTTTTCTCTAAATTGAAAAGAAAAGAATGAAAAAAAAATCTGTCACTTTCACGTCACTTTTTTAATATTGAGGTTTTGATGTGTTTAATTTATTTTTTCTATTGCTTTTTTTAATATAACTTAGCGTTTTTAATTGAATATTTGCGTGCGTTACCCAAGTTATGTGGTAATACAGCCAAAAACAGCCATTTGTCGCACTAAAAACGGACGCCAAGATAGTACTTATCCCGCATGAGTAATGAAAAATAAATTGCGATGTTAAACTTATCAATTTACATTTATATCACTTTAATTTCAATGCCAAAAAGAAAGTTTTTGCAAGTAAATTCGTTTGCAAGTGTTTTAAGATTTCTACATTTTTATTTACTTCTTGCACATGTTAATCTGTCAATTTTCTGATATTGATAAAAGGTCTCTAAAATCAAAATTTTATAAACTGATTAACCATATAATCAATAAATTGTAAACTTTCCTGAATTTTACTGAATAACAAAATTGCCATAATAATTAATTTTCATGCATAAAACAACAAGAAAATAAAAAAAAACTGCAAAAATAAAAAGTACTATGTAGTAAGTTGAAGTAATTTCTGAAGTAACATAGGGGCATAAATAGGTAACATAATAAGTAACATAGGTAACATAAATCAGTACTAATTTCGTTATATTAGATCATAGTATCTTGTGAAAGTAGGGCGGTAAGTTGTCAATTGCCCACGAGACCGAAATTATGCGCATGTATGAAGTGAGTGCGCTCATTCGTTCGAAGGCAATTGACAATACCGCCAGAGTTCGCAGATAATATTTTATATTACACATGCAAGGGACGTATCTTACAAGTTTGGGGTCCAGCAGCCACCCAAATTAAGAATTTGCTTTTTCAATTTTTTTCCGGTGGTGTCGATTCCTCATAAGAACTCTCATCAGTCTCCGATATCACCATTTACTTTCATTTAAAAAAGTTTTCTTTAATTTTTATTTTGTAATGAAAAAAAAATTCTGGCATTTGCATGTCACTTTTTTAATATTGAGGTTTTGACGTGTTTATTTTATTTATTCAATTGCTTTTGTTTAATGTAACTTAGCCATTTTTATTGAATATTTGCGCGCGTTATTCAAGCTATGTGGTATTCAGGTTATGTGATGTAATACAGCTAAAAACAGCCATTTGTCGCACTAAAAAATGGGCGCCAAGATAATACTTATCCCGCATGAGTTATAAAAAATAAATTAATATAGCAATTTATTTTTTATTACTCATGCGGGATAAGTATTATTTTGGCGCCCGTTTTTTAGTGCGACAAATGGCTGTTTTTGGCTTATCGATTTACATTTATATCATTTTAATGCCAAATATCATCGAATGCCAAAGAGAGAGTTTTTGCAAGTAAATTAGTTCCCCAGAATCTTTAAGATTCTCACGTTTTTATTTATTTCTTACAAATGTTCTGTTTAAATCTGCCAAATTGGCAAAATTCTGATTTTTAAATTTCTCGCAATTTATTAAAACTAAATTTCTTTTGAATTAAAGACGACAAATTTTGACATTTTGTAATTCTAAATTAAGTTATTTACCAAGTTTTTAATATCTCGCTTTTTTGTCTCTCCTGAGGAATTTTTGCAATCGATTTTAAACTAACTTCCCGATGGGCAAGGGCGCGTGCCATTTTTTTTTAATTTTCAAGTTTTGAAATGCTGACGTGCCAGGTTCTACTTTTACAATGTGATAGTGAAAATCAGTTACCGTATTAGCGTGAATATTTCTCGTGTTTTGAAATTAGGGGCAAACCAATCGACGGATTTTGATAAAACGTGGCACCATTTAATAATCTTACGAGATCTCACAAATTCCCAAATTTCAAAATTGTAGCTTTGTAAATTCGGCTTTCGTGAATTTTTGAAATTCGTAAATTTTTGTGCGTCTTTTGCAATTACGGATAAACCAATCGACGGATTTTGATGAAACTTATAAATTGATATTCTTACAAGATATCACAAATTACCAAATTTGAAAATAGAAGCTTTGTAAATACGGCTTTGGTGAAATTTGGAAATTTTTGTGCACCTTTTGGTGCTTACAGGCAAACCAATCCACGGATCTTGATGAAACGTGATATGATTTGATATTCTTACAGGTCCCACAAATTGCCATATATCAAAATTGTAGCTTTGTAAACACGGGTTTTGTGAATTTTTGAAATTTGTAAATTTTTCTGCGCCTTTTGCAATTACGGACAAAGCAATCGACAGATTTTGATGAAACTTGCTATGACTTGATATTCTTGGGAGATCTCACAAATTCTCAAATTTCAAAATTGTAGCATTGTAAATACATCTTTCGTAAAATTTGGAAATTTTTGTGCAGGCAAACCACTTCACGGATTTTGATGAAACGTGATATGATTTGATATTCTTACGAGGTCCCACAAATTGGCAAATTTCAAAACTTTAGCTTTGTAAATACGGGTTTTAAGATTTTTTGAAATTTTTGTGCGCCTTTGGAAATTACGGGCAAACCAATTGACGGATATTGATAAAACGTGGAATGATTTGATATTATTACGAGATCTCACAAATTCCCAAATTTAAAAATTGTAGCTTAGTAAATACGGCTTTCGTGAATTTTTGAAATTGCGGACAAACCAATCGACGGATTTTAATGAAACAGGGTATGAATTGATATTCTTACAAGATATCACAAATTACCAAATTTGAAAATTGTAGCTTTGTAAATACGGCTTCGGTGAAATATGGAAATTTTTGTGCACCTTTTGCAATTACAGGCAAACCAATCCACGGATTTTGATGAAACGTGATATGATTTGATATTCTTACGAGGTTCCACAAATTGCCAAATTTTAAAATTGTAGCTTTGTAAACACGGGTTTTGAAAATTTTTGAAGTTGTAAATTTTTGTGCGCCTTTTGCAATTACACACAAACCAATGGATGGATTTTGATTAAACTTGGTATAATTTGATATTCTTGTGAAATCTTACAAATTACCAAATTTTAAAATTGTAGCTTTGTAAATACGGCTTTTGTGAATTTTGGAAATTTTGGTGCGCCTTTTGCAATTACTGGCAAATCAATCGACAGATTTTGATGAAATGTAGTATGATATGATATTCTTACGAGGTCCCAAATATTCCCAAATTTCAAAATTGTAGCTTCGTAAATACGGTTTTGGTGAATTTTTTAAATTTGAAAATTTTTGTGCGCCTTTTGCAATTGCGGGCAAACCAATCGACGGATTTTGAACACGTCTTATATTTTACACCATTGATGTTGCACAAAAGTAGATTGAGAAACTTAAAAATTTATTTTAGAAAATAGATTTATAGATTTATTTTAGAATAGTTCGCGTGCCAATAAAATTCTCCTACGTGTCAGCTGTGGCACGCGTGCCACAGGTTCGCAACCACTGAGCTAGGAACTTTAATCTCGAAACATAGCTGAGAATTGGATGACAATGCAATATTTTAAAACTACAGACATTTTTACTTTAATTGCGTATTTCGAATTAATGTATATTCCTCCGGGTCAGCAAAGACGCAATATAGGTAATCATTTTTTCCAAACAACACCAACTTTAGCTAATGAAATCAAATCAATTACAAGATATGACTAAAAAATAGAAAAACGCTATTGGCGTTATCTTCGTGGGAGCTCCATGCTTTAATTTATATTCACTAATGCCAACACGAAAAAAAATATATAAAAATAAAATAAAATAAATATTTCTACAGATTTTATTTTTATCATAAAATTAGCATAAACACAACTAGTTTTAACTAGAACAGTTCCGTAAACTAGACTAGATAATAGTATATTGTGCAACTAGGACGGTAAGTTGTCAGTTATCCACGAGAGAGAAATTGGGCGTACGGACGAAGTGAATGCGCTCATTCGCTCGAGAGGGCAATTGACAATACCGCACGAATTGCAGATAATATTTTTTTTGCTCATGCAAGGGGACGTATCTTACAAGTTTGAGAACCAGGGACCATAAAAAAAGTAGAACCAAAAATGAATAATTTGCTTTTACAATTATATCCGGTGGTGTGGATTCGTCATAAGAACTCTGACAGCCTCCGGTATCACAATTTACACTCATTTTAAAACGTTTTCTTTATTTTTTATTTTGTTATGAAAAAAATGTCTGTCGCTTTAAATTGCACAAGGCATCCAATACGTCCACTGAATCTTTGTATCTCAAAAGCCCCAAACTGGTCACAATCGACCCAACAACAGCTGATTTCTTCAGCTTATCATCCAAACTGCCGATTATGTTTGTCTGCTGGTGTGCGTCGGCAGATTCTCAGCAGGAAAATTTAACATACACATGCTACAGCAGATCTGCACACTGTTTCAAATCTAACTTCTCGTTGTTCCTTGTTATGTCAAATGCTAGAGACCTCAGCAACATCGTCCAGCTCCTCTTCTTCAATGCTAAGCTCTGCATCACTTTGACCATATGTGGTAATGTTATGCCGGCCACGAGTTTAGCAGCCTCATCGTCTGCCGTCACGTTCATAATTGTAGACAAATCTTCGTTTCTTGCCATTGTTAAGTTCCTTTCATTATAACACAATTTAATACATTACAACAACATAACAAAGAGATCATGGACCTAATAATAGGATACGTTATGCAGATCATTCTCGCTTCTAATTCTGATAGGGTTTGTAGACTCTTTGTAGGGTTTGTCTTTGCGAACGCATATACTCATACCGATGCCTGATGAATTTATAATTGAAATCCCTAAAGGCTCTGACCTTCCCGAATAGATCCTGTGTATGACGTAGCAAGTCTTCGTTTATATAAATTCTGTCATTTTTGTCATATTTATTCATAGCTTTATAGCCTTTCGAGAGGTATCTCTCATCACTACAGCTTTGCTTTTATAAACAAGAATTTGTAAACCAGTTACTTGAAACTCATGTGGATGATTAAGGTATGTGAACCACATTGTATCGATGTTAAATTTCCAAAAAAATTCTATTTCTTCAGAATTTCATTCCTTGGAGCAACTTCTTTGAAACTCACTATGGCTACATGTCCTTCTTTGGAATTTTCTAACGTAATATTCTTCAATAAATGTCTAAGGCTAAACACAACTAGGTTTAACTATAACAGAGTCTTCTGTAAACTAGACTAGATAAATAGTATTTGTTGAACTTAATAAAGTCGACACAGCCTGAATATACGTGGTCCGTAAGAAAAGTATCCGACCTTTAGCCGGTAAAAAAAAATTGGCATACCTGGAGCATTGGAAACCTTATCACCCTCAAAGTAGTCTCCTTGTAACTCCACACACTTCTCCCAGTGGTGCCGCCTTTGTTCGAAGCATTCCGAAAAAGCCTCTTTCGGAATCGACTTTAGCTACATAATGTCCTCTCTTGTCTGAAATCGCGTTCCTTTCAATGGCCTCTTGACTTTGGGAATAGCTAGAAGTCGCAAAGGGCCATAACAGGAGAGTAAGGTGCCTGTCGAACCAGAGGAGTCTGTTTTTTCGCCAAAAAATTGTGAACCAAGTGCGAAGAATGTGCTGGAGCAATGTCGTGATGGAGTCGCCAATTTCCTGATAACCACAACTCCAGTCGCTTGCGCCGCACTGCATCACGTAGGCGACGTAGGACCCTCATTCACTTGTCGTCATTTTACTTGCATTGAAAAACCGACGAGAGCACTACACACTACGAACACTGCTCGACAGCAACTGACGCTATCTACAGACGGGAAAAAATTCACGCATGCGCACGAAGGTTTAAGATCGGCTCAAGCATGCGCGCTTGATTCAAATCCATCAGGTTTTCCAAATAAAAAATAAGGTCGGATACTTTTCTAACAGACCACGTATAAATATTCAACCTTTTCGGAGCTCTATAAAATTAATGAGTCTTTCTAGGACGACCAAAAACAAATCTCATGTGAAATTTGTCACTTATTTTACTTTCGTGGCACTCAACAAAACCAGAAAAATAACATTGTTTTTTAAGATCATGTCTTTCCCATACCTTAATATATAAAAGTTCCTAAGGGCCCTGGCCTTCCTGAATAGATCCTGAGTATAACGTGGCAAGTCTTCGTTTATATAAATTTTGTCATTTTTATCATATTTATTCCTAGCTTTATAGCTATCTGTAGACGCGTTTCGAAATTTATCTCTCATCAGTACAGCTTTGCTTTTATGAACAACAATTTGTAAACCACTTACTTGAAACCCATGTGGATGAATAGGGTTAGATATTTTTAATTTGACATTTCGTGAGAGAGACATGAACTTAGTAGGTTATTGATTTAAAACATAAATTTAGAATTGGTTAAACCATACTACTATATAGATAATCGTATAAACTTAATAAAGTCGAAACACAGCCTGAATATAAAGGGTTTTCAATAGGGACATAACAATTTTGATTTATAATACGGAACATAACCTACAAACTTTTTGTAATCTGTCAAAGTCAAAACGTCAGTTAAGGCTTACAGTTTTATCATGATGAAGTTGACGAATGTCAACGAATGCCAGTTGAATGTCACGACGAATGTCAGTTGTATGACGAAAATTTACCACCGAAATTCGGTAGTCGCAACTTTAATGGAGTTCGCTATCGTGCCACGTTGGAAGACATTTTTTGGCCAGAATTGTATAGACTGGACATCAGCGATATGTGGTTTCAACAAGATGGTGACACAAGCCACACAGCTGATCAAACAATTGCTTTATTGAAAGTAAAATTTGCTAATTGTTTAATCTCGAGATATGATCCAGTCGAATGACGTTCATGCGATTTGATGCCGTTGGATTTTTTCTTATGAGGACTTTGAGGACCTTGACTTACAATGACGTCTCTAAGACATCATGTATACGTGATAAGATCACATGTATATGGACAGGTCAACGCGCATTTTATTCGTATGTCAATGGGTTAAGTCTAAGGTTTATGCCAACAATTCAAAGCTCAAGAACAATATCAAACGCGAAATTGCCAACATTCCGGCTGATATGTGTAAAAGATTGATTGAAATTTGGATCCAAAGAATCGACCGCTGCCCTCGTGCTCCTGGTGGTCATATGCACGACGTCGAATTCCTTACATAATTGTAACATGTATACTATACCTGGAATAAAATTCCAACCCGACATCTCAATTATTCTGTGTTTTATTTAAATGCAAAATTGTTATGTCATTGAAAAACCTGGTATAAATATATTCAACCTTTCCGGAGCTCTATACAACTAATGAGTCTTTTTAGGACTACTAAAAACAAATCTCTAGACTACCAAAGGCTCGTTAGTTTTATAGAGCTCCGGAAAGGTTGAATATATTTATATATTCAGGCTGTGTTCCGACTTTATTAAGTTTATATGACTATCTATAAAGTAGTATGGTTTTACCAATTCTAATATTTGTTGACATTATTCAAATTATCTAACAATTATATGGAGAAAAAGATGGTCCATATTGCACAAATTAAGTGCAAATTTAAGTTTTCTTTTAAAAACCCATTCTCAGTACATTCTTCTTCTTACATTCTTCTCATTAAAGTGGGTACCTCTATATAAACTAAAATTCACTTTTCTCTTCTGGTTTAGTCTTCTCATTCATTCAATTTTCTCGCAGCAAAAATAAAAAATATTTCAAACCAAACACGACAATCCAAATCAAGTTTAATATATTCCTTAACAACACCGAACACCGAACCGAATTAAAGTTGCGACTACCGACTCAGAATTTCGGTGGTAAATTTTAATTTTTTCTTCGTCAGCTTCAACATGATAAAAATGTAAGCCTTAACTGACGTTTTGACGTTGACAGATCACAAGAAAGTTTGTAGGTTATGTTCCGTATTATAAAACAAAATTGTTATGTCCCTATTGAAAACCACCATATTCAGGCTGTGTTTCTACTTTATTAAGTTTATACGATTATCTATAAAGTATGGTTTCACCAATTCTAAATTTATCATTTAATTAAATAACCTGCTAAGTTCATGTCTCTCTCACGAAATGTCAAATTAAAAATACCTAACCCTAATCATCCACATGGGCTTCAAGTAAGTGGTTAACAAATTGTTGTTCATAAAAGCAAAGCTGTACTGATGAAAGAAAAATCTCGAAAGGCGTCTACGTCTAAGCTATGAATAATTATGGCAAAGATAACAACAAAATTTATATAAACGAAGACTCGCCACGTTAGACTCATGATCTATTCAGGAAGGCCAGAGCCCTTAGGGACTTCAATTATATATTAAGGTATCGGAAAAATGATTAACACTCGATTGAAAGGATTAAATAAACAAAATTTATGTTATGAACATATCGCTCGTAATGAGAGTTAATTCAAGTTTTCTCTTTTGCACCTTATTATCAATAAACTAGAATTAGTAATCTGAAATTAACTTTCGTCTTCTGGTTGCGTCTTCACTTTCGTTTCTGTTTCTCCATAGTAAATAAAAAAAAAAACAAATATTTCAACACAAACACGAGAATCTAAAACAAGTTTTGTTAATTGCTTCTGTAATTATTAACACTCGATTGAGACGGCTAAATAAATTACCCGTGAAACGACTTTTCCCTGCAAGATGCATCTCACCGGTGGCATTGAACCGTAGACCCTGACCGAAAGCAGGAGAAAGTGTTTCCACATAAAGAAACAGAAACCACTTTCACCAGTTACTCACTGTCCTGACAACAAAACCTTCGACCGAATAAAAAATAAAAATTATATAACGCCGGAATTGGCATCGCCTCGAGTCCATTAGATCACCTCCGCAAAAGCCAAAAAAACGATTACATGTCGCCAAAGTGACATCACAAGCAAAAAGAAAGTTTTCGCAAGAAAGTAAAAGCTAAATATATATGTTAAACAACACCCACGACAAAACTAATTTCACTAACTCAACTCATTTTATCGCCCACTAATAGAAAGTTTGTTTGTCTTGCAGAATGGGAATGCTGTTACAAACTGCCTTTATGGCAGCCATCCTTTTCGCTTTCTGCAGCGCAGAAAACTCTTGGTCTTGGAACAAAGATGAAAAGGACAGTGAAGCCCAACCCACGGAAACCGTCGATGATATTGTTAATGCTACCAATGTGGATGAAGTCATCGACTCGATTTTGGCTACAGGGCGCCAAGGAAGGAACCTCAAGGGATACGATGATATTTACAGCGATCCCAGTATTCAAGAAGTTTTGCAAAAGGGAGACGATTCTGATGCCAGGAATTTAATTAAGGACAGATTGTGTAGCTTAGGTCTTATGCAGGTAATATTCATAATAATCTTACAATATAAACAACTTTATTAATTATTTTCAAACAAGTTTTTATCTATTAATATCTAAATTTTATCCTGCTTAGGTTAGGATAGGTTAGGTTAGGCGACACCAATTAAATTCAATTTATTTCTTTAGACGACACATATAGTGACTCAAAAATTATAAATTTGAAAGGAAATGAGTTTATCAAAGATAAGGAGGAACAAGCTTTCTTAGACTAGTCATGACAATTAACCTAAATACGCTACAATATTATATTAGACTAATCTTAGCATCTTAGAAAAAATCGTTTTGCGCAGAATTTAACAGTTAATAGTTAACTAACCTAACCTTAATAGAGACGAAAAACATAACCTAGTAATAGTTAACAAACCTAACCTAACCTAACCTTAATAGAGAAGACCATGAGAATCAAACTTTAACAGTTTATACAGTTAATAGTTAACTAACCTAAACTAATCTTAATAGAGAAGAAAAACCTAACCTAGTAATAGTTAACAAACCTAAGGTAGGTAACCTACCTATCTTAGGTTAGGTAACCTAACCTAACAAACCTAACCTAACCTAACCTTAATAGAGAAGACTATGAGAATCAAACTTTCTTAAAGTAATCTTGATCAATCAAAATGAATTGGCTTTATTTAGTAGACTAAATTGTATTAGACTAAAATTAAATAGCAGAACCTTAATAGACAAAACTAGGTGGACTAAAGCGCTTTTGGCAAAATATAGATCAGTCTCAATAGACAAAGTTGTTTGAACATTTTTGAAAAATTTAAACATATATTATGTTTTGTTTTAGTGTGATGAAATTGAAGGCAAACGTCCTTACATTTCCCCGGAAGAATTAGTCTACGCCCAACCCGTTGACATCAAACCAATCGGCCGTCCGATTCCATCAATCCCGGTAAAAGGTCCATCCCGTGCTTTCTACGGCCCACCGAAACCTGTCCCATTCCCAAACAAGAACCCACATCACGGTCCTCCACGCCGCTACGGTCCACCGCCACCAAACAAGCCCTTCTACGGCCGTCCGCCGCACTCTAAGCCTTTCCCAGGTCCAATTATTTACGACGGGCCGGAACTCTCAAGACCGCCATTCATCGAATCCGAGCTCCCACCTTACTCCTTCGAAAGCAGCAGCTCGAGTTCCGGGTCCAACTACTTCAACAAGGAAATCAAGAAACAAATCGGCGTGATTGAAGCTCCAGAGCAAGTCCAACAGCACGTCCATCACCACTTCCACCACAATTCCGATGCTGATGGTGCTAACAAAGTTCCAACTGTTATCGTCAACAACCCAGTCCCAATTACTGGAGCCATCCAAACTACTGGTAGCTTAACTTCTTTCAAACCAAGCGAACAAATCTCAAGCGGTGGATTTAACACTGCCATTAAGGAATCCTTCACCTCTGGAACGATTGGTGGTAGCTATGGTGGACAATCTATCGCAAACTACGGATCTTCTTCTGGATTAGGTAGCTACGCAGGAATCAAACCTGTTATTGAAAACCAAGGTCCACAACAATTCGGCTCATCCTCTATTGGATCTTCTGGTTCTTCTTTGTACGGTTCTAGTAGCACTCAATTTGGATCAGCTGGCTCATCTCTGTATGGTTCTGGTAACACCCAATTTGGATCCGGCGGATATGGTTCTAGCTCTCAATCCGGTTCAAGTAGACCGACCTACGGATCTGGCAGCTCACAATTTGGTTCAAGCGATTCTTCTTTCGGCTCAGGAGTATCCCAATTTACTGCCAATCCCTCTTATGGATCTGGTGGATCTCAATTTGGTTCCGGCTCAAGCTTCTCCAGCTCTAACTTTGGATCATCGTCGGGATCTTTGAACTCCGGCTCTAACTTCGGCCAACCATCATCTCTAAACTCATTCGGGTCTTCTTCTTTTGGAAGCGGAAATAGCTTCGGTGCTTCAGTTGGATCTTTCGGCTCCTCAGGCTTTTACAAGAAAGAATTGAATGTTAATGGCGGAGTTCAATCCAACCACTTGACAGGTTACGGAGATAAATACCAAGGGTTAGAGTCTGCCAGAGCCGAAAACTTTGATTGCGTTTGTGTGCCTTATGACCAATGTCCATCCCAAGACATTATCGGTCGTAAAGACGATTTGTATTTACCTTTGGATCCAAGAAGTATTAAGACCGATATTGAAGCTGAAGAAGCTGTAGTTACCGATGGAAATGGCACGATGACTGTTGTAAGGGTTGCTAAGGATACAAATTCTACTAAAGTGGTAGAAGAGACTAAGGAGGAAGTTAAGAAGATTTCGAAGAGGGAAGCTGATGAAAAGAAAGAAGAGGCTAAACCTGAAGCTGTAAGTATATCATAAAGTTTTCTTTTTTAATTTTTCTCACAAAGACAGACGATTGGCTTTTATCCCTGACTAAATTTCTCCCAAAAATGAAACTTATAAATTATAACGAAATTAATGCAGAAAGATATGTACAGTTAACAGATTGGGTATTTGGCGGACTAAACTAAATCAAAGAACTGTGTAGTAAGTGAGGCGTAATGTTTTGCAGCGCCAAAGCCAGTACAATAATAACAAGAATATTAAACCAACATTTGGAGTATCGTTTGGATTACCAAATCAGGGCGGGCAATACGCTGGATACCCCGTAAATCCCATAAATCCACACAGTCCCTTAGTAAATCCATACGGAGGAAACGGAATCAATTTCGGTCTAGTTTCAGTAAATCCTCTAGTCTCAGTTCAATTGACGAAAGATGATTACGGCGAAAAAGTCGTAAAACCGTTTGTAAATCTTCACGTGACACCAAACGACTTTTTAGTTCATAAATTCGCTGACTTTTTCTCTTACAAGAAGCATCATCTGTATAATAAACATCAGCACTACCACCAACATACTCACAAGCCTCACTATCCCCATTTTCCTCACAAACCTATTTACAATGGCCCCCCAATTTATGAAGGTCCAATTTATGAAGGGCCAGGTCATTTCGAAAAACCCTACTATGATGTACCTTATCTGGAAAAACCTCATTTTCAACCATATGTAGAAAAACCTCATTTTGACAAACCTTACTATGACGATTTCAATTACGGTAGCTTCAACAACTATAATGAAGGCTTTTACGGTAGGGCTGCACCAAACCTAACAAACGGTAACAATCTTTTACAACAATACGAACAACAATACGAGAACGGTCAAAATGCGTACAGTTCCTCCTACGACAAATATATCGATCACCAAACTTACGATTCTTACGGAAATCCCACAAAACCTTATGATAGTTTTAGTAAACGAGGTGGTAAATCTTTGAGCTTAAACGCAAACCCTATCAAATTCCCCTCTAGCAGAAGACGACGTGACGTGACTGACAATCCCAAAATCAAGAAGGTAAGAATTAGGATCTGAACAAATTGAAAGCTTTTGGAAAAGTTTCAGAATTTTGAAATGGTTGTTTTGTTTAGCGTCAAGCTTTCTATGGCAACAACTTCCAAACACCAAATACTTGTGGACCAAGACACGTTTGCTGTAGGAGACCATTAAGACCGCAAGTACCTGGAATTGGTAACAAACAATGTGGAACAAGACATTCTCAAGGAATTAACGGCAGGATCAAGAATCCAGTATACGTTGATGGTGATAGTGAATTTGGTGAATATCCATGGCAGGTGGCTATCCTCAAGAAGGATCCAAAAGAAAGCGTATATGTATGCGGTGGTACTTTAATCGATGCCTATCATCTCCTCACTGCTGCTCATTGTATTAAAACGTAAGTTTAAACAAAAATTAGATTAAAAAAATATTAATCCAAATTATTATTTAACAGTTACAATCCGTTTGATCTCCGCGTGCGTCTTGGCGAATGGGACGTAAACCACGATGTCGAATTCTTCCCTTACATTGAACGTGATGTTACGAAAGTCCACGTCCATCCAGAGTTCTACGCAGGAACCTTATACAACGATTTAGCTATAGTTCGCATGGACAAACCGGTCGATTTCAATAAATATCCCCACATTTCTCCAGCTTGCCTTCCATCACCTCATGATGACTACCATGGAACCCGGTGTTGGACCACTGGATGGGGCAAAGACGCTTTCGGTGACTTCGGAAAATACCAAAACATCTTAAAGGAAGTCGATGTTCCAGTTATTGGACATGGCGAGTGCCAGCAAAGACTCCAACACACTCGTCTAGGCCGTGACTTCAAATTGCATCCAGGTTTCGTCTGCGCTGGAGGCGAAGAAGGCAAGGACGCTTGCAAGGGTGACGGAGGTGGCCCAATGGTCTGCGAAAGGGGAGGATCTTGGCAAGTGGTTGGTGTTGTCAGTTGGGGAATTGGTTGTGGCCAACAAGGCGTTCCCGGAGTTTACGTGAAAGTCGCACAGTATTTGGACTGGATTAGGCAAATAACGCAAAGATTCTAATTTCCCTTACAATTAGAAAAACTGTATTTTATTATCTTTGCTGATTAATTTTAAATTAAGTATTTGTAAATTATTTATTTATTTAGTTCTTGTTTTAGGAGATTCCCGAAAAGGTATGTTCGGAATGCCTAAATTACGAGTAATGCTTATGCATGTATTTTTCCAGTAAATTATGTAACATAGTCCATTTTTTTAATAAATTATATTTTTAAACAAGGAAATATCTTAAAATTAAATTTTATTTATTTATTCGTGTCAGAAACACTTACATTTGCAAATAAAGAAGCATGAAAGGATACAATTGAAACATTAGATATAAAAAGACATGCAGATATTTGGGATCTCACACTAAACAAACCTGTTATTGCAAAACCCAGTTTCGCAACTATTTGGCTCAACATCTATTAGATCCTCTAGTTCTTCTTTGTATGGTTCTAGTAGTACTCAATTTGGATCAGCTGGTTCATCTCTGTATTGTTCTGGTAACACCCAATTTGGATCCGGCGGATATGGTTCTAGCTCTCAATTCGGTTCAATTAGACCGACCTACGGATCTGGCGTCTCTCAATTTGGTTCAAGCGACTCTTCTTTCGGCTCAGGAGTATCCCAATTTACTACTAATCCCTCCTATGGATCTAGTGGGTTCAGTTTGTTTTCGGCTCAAGCTTTACCAGCTCTAACTTTGGCTCATCCACAGGATCTTTGAACTCCGGCTCTAACTTCGGCCAACCATCATCTATAAACTCATTCGGCTCTTCTTCTTTCGGAAGCGGAAATAGCTTCGGTGCTTCAGTTGCATCTTTCGGCTCATCAGGCTTTTACAAAGAGAAATTGAATGTTCATGGCGGAGTTCAATCTAACTATTTGACAGGTTACGGAGATAAATTCCAAGGAGTGGAATCTGCCAGAGCCGAAAACTTTGATTGCGTTTGTGTGCCTTATGACCAATGCCCATCCCAAGGCATTATCGGTCGTAAAGACGATTTGTATTTACCTTTGGATCCGAGAAGTATTAAGACCGATATTGAAGCTGAAGAAGCTGTAGTGACCGATGGAAATGGCACGATGACTGTTGTAAGGGTTGCTAAGGATACAAATTCTACTAAATTGGTAGAAGAAACTAAGGAGGAAGTTAAGAAGGTTTCGAAGAGGGAAGCTGTTGAAAAGAAGGAAGAGGCTAAACCTCAAGCTGTAAGTATATATCAAAGTATTTTTTTTAATTTTTCTCACAAAGATAGACGATTGGCTTTTATTCCTGACCAAATTTCTCCCAAAAATGAAACTTATAAATTATAACGAAATTAATGCAGAAAAATATGTACAGTTAACCGATTGGGTATTTGGCGGACTAAACTAAATCAAAGAACTGTGTAGTAAGTGAGACGTAATATTTTTGCAGCGCCAAAGCCAGTACAATAATAACAAGAATATTAAACCAATATTTGGAGTATCATTTATATTACCAAATCAGGACAGCCAATACGCTGGATACTCCGTAAATCCCATAAACCCACACAGTCCGTTAGTAAATCCATATGGAGGAAACGGAATCAATTTCGGTCTAGTTTCAGTAAATCCTCTAGTCTCAGTTCCAGAAGACCAAAGACGATTACGGCAAAAAAGTTGTAAAACCGTTTGTAAATCTTCCCGTGACACCAAACGATTTCTTAGTTCATAAATTCGCTCACTTTTTCTCTTACAAGAAGCATCATCTGTATAATAAACATCAGCACTACCATCAACACACTCACAAGCCTCACTATCCCCATTTTCCTCACAAACCTATTTACGATGCCCCCCCAGTTTATAAAGGTCCAATTTAAGAAGGCCCAAGTCATTTCGAAAAACCCTACTATGACGTACCTTATCTGGAAAAACCTCATTTTCAACCTTATGTAGAAAAACCTCATTTTGACAAACCTTACTATGACGATTTCAATTACGGTAGCTTCAACAACTATGATGAAGGCTTTTACGGTAGGGCTGCACCAAACCTAACAAACGGTAACAATCTTTTACAACAATACGAACAACAATACGAGAACGGTCAAAATGCGTACAGTTCCTCCTACGACAAATATATCGATCACCAAACTTACGATTCTTACGGAAATCCCACAAAACCTTATGATAGTTTTAGTAAACGAGGTGGTAAATCTTTGAGCTTAAACGCAAACCCTATCAAATTCCCTTCTAGCAGAAGACGACGTGACGAGACTGACAATTCCAAAATCAAGAAGGTAAGAATTAGGATCTGAACAAATTGAAAGCTTTTGGAAAAGTTTCAGAATTTTGAATTGGTTGTTTTGTTTAGCGTCAAGCTTTCTATGGCAACAACTTCCAAAGACCAAATACTTGTGGACCAAGACACGTTTGCTGTAGGAGACCATTAAGACCGCAAGTACCTGGAATTGGTAACAAACAATGTGGAACAAGACATTCTCAAGGAATTAACGGCAGGATCAAGAATCCAGTATACGTTGATGGTGATAGTGAATTTGGTGAATATCCATGGCAGGTGGCTATCCTCAAGAAGGATCCAAAAGAAAGCGTATATGTATGCGGTGGTACTTTAATCGATGCCTATCATCTCCTCACTGCTGCTCATTGTATTAAAACGTAAGTTTAAACAAAAATTAGAATAAAAAAATATTAATCCAAATTATTATTTAACAGTTACAATCCGTTTGATCTCCGCGTGCGTTTTGGCGAATGGGACGTAAACCACGATGTCGAATTCTTCCCTTACATTGAACGTGATTTTACGAAAGTCCACGTCCATCCAGAGTTCTACGCAGGAACCTTATACAACGATTTAGCTATAGTTCGCATGGACAAACCGGTCGATTTCAATAAATATCCCCACATTTCTCCAGCTTGCGTTCCATCACCTCATGATGACTACCAAGGAACCCGGTGTTGGACCACCGGATGGGGCAAAGACGCTTTCGGTGACTTCGGCAAATACCAAAACATCTTAAAGGAAGTCGATGTTCCAGTGATTGGACATGGCGAGTACCAGCAAAGACTCCAACACACTCGTCTAGGCCGTGACTTCAAATTGCCTCCAGGTTCCGTCTGCGCTGGAGGCGAAGAAGGCAAGGACGTTTGCAAGGGTGACGGAGGTGGCCAATGGTCTGCGAAAGGGGAGGATCTTGGCAAGTGGTTGGTGTTGTCAGTTGGGGAATTGGTTGTGGCTAACAAGGCGTTCCCGGAGTTTTGTGAAAGTCGCCCAGTACTCCAACTAGATCAGGCAAATCACGCAAAGATTCTAAGTTTATTTATAAACACCGTAATTTATTATCTTTTCTGTTTTATTTCAAATTATACATTTGTTAATTATTTACTTATTTAGTTTTAGGAGATTCCTGAAAAGGTAGTTTTTGGAGCAAGTACCTAAATTACGAGCAATGCATGTATTTTTCCAGTAACTTATATAACATATTGTTTTTTAATAAATTATAATATTGTTAAACATAGAAATATGTTGTAATATAGAAATATAGTGTATGTAATAAGTTAAATTAAAAACCATTCCATGCTATTAGAATCAAAGTTTTCTAATTTATATTTTTCACATTTCACATTTTCTAAACATTTATTGATATTGATTTGAAAAAAATGAATCTTTATTAAATATGTAAGTATTGTCAAAATTTGACACTATTTATTGACACCAAATATGGAAGAAAATAGTAATACACAAGATTCAGACTTGACTAACGATTTCTGTAAAAATGATATAAGCTCCGTACGCCAACTCTCTTTCGTAGACCAAGCTTTCTCTGAGAAAAAACGAATCCCTAGCGGAGAAATATCATCCCACTCATTTCAACTTGATGAAGAAGCCGAAGATGAAAATGTTGAAGAACATGTTGGCACCGAAGAAAAAGGAAAAACCATATGGCAAACTATCGAGGAAGAATTTGAAAATGACCGAAGGGAAATTGAAGAATACAAAGCCTCGAAACGAAAGGAGTGCGACGTTCCCGACGGTGAGAATTTGCATATCTAATCAATAATTTAGCTATTTAGTCTACCTTTTTGTAACGCAGTTCCCATCGTCAAGTACATGGAAGAAAATGTTTTGCATCTGCTTATAAGAGTCATGCAAGAAACTTTCACCAAAGCCGTAGAAACCGAAAGTCTTAAGGTAAAATACTTAAAACAAATCGCTTAGATTATATTAGAAATCGAAACTTTATAAATATATAACCCACACTCGAGATCATACAGACATATACACTATATAATATAAAGAGTAGTCAATTTGCACCTATTAAATATTTTCAATAATATTAAAACTTTTAGTATCAAAAAAGTCCTTTCAATGGTCTGGATCATATGGCGCAGCTGTTATGGAATTACAATCCCGCTCATCTCGAAAGACTTGAACAAAACTTGTTCATTCACGATATGGACTGGGCGAAACAATATATGGAAGAAAAGTAAGAACATGTCAATAATCTATGTACCTAAATACCTGGTTTTATTCTTTTAGCCCTCGACCATATTTTCCATTGTCCTGGATATTTACAAAGGACATTGCAGCGACTAAAATCCAAGCCTTTATGCGAGGGTACTGGGTGAGGAGACGAGATGATGTTCAAGAAATGAGACAATTCTGGAAAGTGAGTTATGATGAGTTAGTTAATATTGCGACAACAAAAATGACCAACCTGTGGTAGTCTAGATATTGTCTGTCTCGTCAAGTAACTCAAGCCTTGAATATACAGTCTCGATTGTCTAGTCTAGTTGCTTTACTTTTCTCTAGCCATATCTGTATAGCCCTATCTATCTGGTCTTGTCTGTCTATTCTTGTGTATCTAGTGTTATATGTCTACTGTCGTCCATCTAGTCTCGTCCGTGAGCCTTATCTGTCTTCTTGTCTGTCAAGTTTCGTCTATACAGTCTTGTCTGTCTTGTCTTGTATGTCTATCTATTGTTGTCTGTCTAGTCTTTTCTCTCCAATCTTCGCACTACGAAAACAACTAGCAAACCCTAACATTACTAGAAAGACGAAGATGGTTATATACAACAGTGGTTCTTAACCTATGGGTCGCGACCCAAAATTGGGTCGTGAGACAAATTTCTTGGGTCGAACGAAGAGGTGAAACAGAAAAGTTTTTTTCCCTAATTTTACGAGAAAACATAAGTATATGAACTATGTAACCTTGGGTTACATACACATGATTTAGCCTTCTTTAAATTCTCTTCTAGTTTTGCTTTTTCCAAAGCCTTTTTAACATCCTTGATATACAAAAATCTTGTGTTTTCATCCAAAGCCAGCCTTTTCCCCATTTCATCGGTAATAACTCCATGGTCGTTCAACAAAGCCTGCAACTCTCCCAAACTCAAAGTGTGCCCTCCCATTACCTTCTCCGCTTCCTCCATGGCGTTTTGCACTGAATACCTCTTCAACAATCTGTCCATTTTATACCCGGAAAACTCATCAGTCTATTTTGGTAACTCGTGCAGTCCCCAAGAGTTTTGCTTCCAGGTATCTTTTAATTTTAAGGATATGACGTCGATTCCGTCCCAAATGCCAATTGGTCGATTGGTGCCAATGCTTCAAAGGGGGTGAATCGGAGGTGGTAAAGATTGAAGAAAATTCTTCTTCTTCACTCGAAGAGATTGTTGAGTCTAATTGGGAAGGAGGCAAAACGTATAAGTTATCGACATTTTTCGAAGAGCTCAGTTTGGCTTTTGCTAGAACGGCTTTCGTGCCTTCCGACAAAACTTCGTTGATTGCAGAATGTTTCAATAAAGTGGACAGCAATTGTTTTTGGATATTACCTGCTTAGATAAGTTAAGTGTTAGATAAGTGTTTTGACTTCAAGTGTCTGAAACAAACTTGGTTTAAATTGGAACTGGCCATTCTATTTACATACTATTGTATGGGTTTTGAATGCGGGAACTCCGCCATCGAAAACAAACACCAGTTTGATCCTGAAGTACAAGAGTTTGCAAACCCGATGGTAAATCCCCAATAGATGCGCGTTTTGCGGTGGCGCCCCCTTGGAGTCCTGAAAGCCTTTGATTGCCTGGTGCAGGCAAATCAAAACATCTGATTTTAAGCTAAGGACCAAAACCAACTAATTCTGTACAGGTTAAATACATGGAGAAGGACACCGATGGTCAAAACTTTGTTTTCTAACGTTTCTAGAGGCACTGGTTTTTCCTGAGGGATCAGCCTCCACAAACCGTGAACTCCTATAGTTTTATATCCAACTAATTCTTTAGTTATAATCATTTAATATTTTAAAACTAATTCACAGCGTCGACTGCAGAAACTAAATTAAACAAAAACATTGGGTGGTTACCCATTATTATTTATTAGGTTATTCATTAAATTTTCCTTGGATCGAAAAATAGCTTCATTTATTTATCTTTTACTTGAAAATGACCTTCGACAGTCGAAACTCTAGTCGTGTAAAGTGTGTAGATTTAAATAACTTGACAGTTTTCTTTAAAAATGACCTAGTCAAAAATTGGCAAAAGTGAGTAACTAGACATTGACACTTTTAACTGTAGATATTTTGATGTTACAGACTTGACCATTTTTGGCCCATGTTAGAAAGTTATTATTAGCTACGTATATTGGCTCGGACAATTTTTTCACATAAGGGGATCATCATCAGCTTTCGCTCCACAAGCCATTATGGGTCTTGGCCTCGTCAAGAATTTTTTTCCATTCCAATCTATTCCGGGCCTTAGGTTTCCTCGTCGTCGTAGATTCAGTCCGGTTTTTTTTTCTTAGATTTTCGTAACCGTTTTTGTTTCTATGATGGGCTTGTTGGCCCCAAGGTAAACCCCCTTATCGGAGGGCCATCTCCCGCTCTCGTTAGCCCTGACTTCGCCTTCCATACGGATTGGTTACCGTATCTCCGGCGAGGTTACTCAGGTTACCAGGGTTTACCACGTGGAGGTGAGAGTCTGCATTTTGTAGGAGAGGCTATGCGATAATCACTACGCGCATGCACTACCCTTGAACCCCTCACATAAAGGTAGTAGGCGTTAAAACGACTTGGGTGTACGTGAGTGCACGTGGGTGTACTACCAAAAGTGATGAAGTCGAATATTGACAAAAATGAGATAATCTGCACAAGTCGTTTTAACGTCTGCTACCTGTATGTGAGAGGTTCAAGGGTAGTGTATGCGCGTAGTGATTGTCGCATAGCCTCTCACGATATGTGACTCAAAATGTCATTATTGTAAAATTAAAGATTTTTTTATTAAATGGTCTAAAAATTCTTCCGTTTGGTCTTTTGGGTCGCGCTATAAACAAATTCCTCAAAACTGGGTCGTGGCTTAAAAAGGTTAAGAACCACTGATATACAAGACTCTAATACTGCCTGTTGTAACATATGTCACGGAAACATGGACAATAAGCCAACACGACGCCAAGCTCCTAAGCATTTTTAAGAGGAAAATCTTATGCACGATCTTCAAAGGGATATGCGACAACGGTACTTGGCGACGTAGATACAATTTTGAACTGCAATACTTACTAAATATGCACGAAGAATGTCGGGTTCGTAACCAAAGTCAAAATAATGCGGTTACAATGGCCAGGACAAGTAGCAAGAGCCCCGGAAAACAACGTACCAAAGAGGCTATTAGACGCTCAACTACAGGAAGGAAAATGAGGCAGGACAAAACTCAGATGGGAAGACAGAGTAACAGAACACGCATCAAAGTTAGGATTTGGAGGCTGGAGAGGAATAGCGCAAAACGAGGACGAATGGAGGAAGACACTATGGGAGGCCAGGACCCGCACAAGGCTTCCTTGTAGTCTCGCTTGTCTAGTCTTGTCTATTTAGTATTGTCTACTTAGTCATGTCTCTCTAGTCTAATGTATCTTTTTTTTTTTTTTTTTTTTTTTTTTAAAGGGAAGTTTGGTTTTATTTGCAATTAAAGACAAATTACTAAAAAACATTCCTTTCGCTTCGCAATTTACACTGGAATCCGCTCTCGCATTTCTTCAGTGTAAGAGCTGTCCGTTCTACTTCCTGCTGTCTTTCTCCTTGGTTTCAACAATCTTCCGAACGACGCTATATACTTCTTTCCATGACTTCTCCGATCCTGTTAGCCCCTCCATCATGTTGTACGCATTAAACGTATGTCCAGTGGTATGCGCGAAGTTCGTTCTGTCTTGTGTCCAGTTCGGGCAATCAAAAAGCGTATGGTTTACATCGTCTACCTCACCGCAGTAATTACATCCGTCCGTTTCTGCTCTCCTGCGATCATACAGATATTTCCTGAAACACCCGTGGCCTAACAAAGCTTGAGTTAAGTAATAGTCTGTTTCACCATAGTTCCTCCTTGTCCATTTTTCTATATCTGGAATTAAGAACCAAGTCCATCGTCCATAAGTTGCATTATTCCATTTTTCTTGCCATCTCCTCATCAAATTTTCTCTGGCTTTTACCTTTTTGATCCCGTTATACTTTTCCTGTCTTTCTTTGATTTGGAGTTCTACCGGAGGAATTCCTGCTATAACTCCCACCCCTTCCGCTGATATTGTCCTGTATGCGCAGCATGCTCTGATACACAGCAAACGCACGATTCTAGTAAGACTAAGAATTCTTGTTTTAGTTTCTGTAACAATATGCCAGGCTGGTGCTCCATACAATAATTGGGACTGGACCACGCTAAGAAGTAGTTTTCGTTTGGATCCTTTGGGTCCGCCGATATTTGGCAGAAGACTTGCGAGAGCATTTGCCGTCTTTTCCGCCTTCTGAGTAATTTTGTTCACGTGATGCACAAAGGATAACTTGGTGTCCAGCCATACTCCCAGATATTTTACAGCTGTAGTAGGGGTTACCCTAAAACCTTTGGCATTAAAAGTGATCAGGGATGTCGTTCGTTTGGGTGTTAAAAGTACTGCTTTCGTCTTCTCTGGCGCCAGTTGAAGTTGCCGCTGCTCAAGCCAGTTTTGCACTCTTTGTAGCCCAGTATTACCTGTATCCATTAGGATGGATTCTTCTTTTGCGGTTACCACCATCGCCACGTCGTCGGCGAATCCAATTAAGGTTATTCCCCTCGGCATTTCCGTTTTCAGCAGGTCGTCATAGAGTATATTCCACAGGGTGGGGGCCAAGACTGATCCCTGTGGTACATCACTGTTTATCCTTATTTTTTTAATTGTTCCTTCTGCCTCTATGATGAGCTCTCTTTTCGATAGATATGACACTAAAATATTAATAAGGCTATCCTCTATCTTCCTCTTTCTCAATTCATTTAATATTTGTTGCCACGAGGCACTATTGAAGGCATTCTTCACATCGAGTGTTATTACGGCACACAGTCTCCGGTGTCGAGCTGAGTAGGCACTAGATTCTCTGGCAATTTTAATCACTTTTATTATGGCATCCACTGCCTGTCGACCTTCTCTAAATCCAAACTGATTGTCAGACAGGTCCCCTGTTCGTATAAGTTCTTTTTGGAGTCTAGCTAATATTAATTTTTCGTATAATTTACCTTCTACGTCCAAAAGGCAGATTGGTCTAAAAGATGAAGCATTTTGTAAAGGCATTTTACCGTTCCTTAACAAAACAAGTTTCGCTCGCTTCCACTCTGCTGGGAATTTCGCCTCGGCTGCCAGTTTATTATATACGGCTAATATATAATCCGGTCTTTCCGCTGCAACTCGCTTTACCAATTTTACTGGAATATATCCTGGCCCTGGTGCTTTATTGTTTTTCAATTTTTGGCAGGCTATCTGCAGTTCATCCGATGTGAAGTCGACAAAACTAGCGTGTTTATTACAAATAAAATTTACTTCCTCGTGGTCTGGGAAAAGGTGATCAACTACTTTTTCTACTGTTTCCATATTTAGTTTCAATGAAGGTGTGTGGCCTGTCAGCCTTTTCTTGATCGTTTTGTAGCCACCCCCCCAGACATCATTATCTATATTCTTACTGAGAATTTTCCAGTGTTTTATTTTCGATGCTTTAATAGCATTTCTCAAAATTTTCTTGCTCTTTGTATATTCGTCCCATAGGAGCCGGTTAACTTCGGGTAAATTTCTTGCCGCGTTTCTGGTGTAGGTCCTTCTTCTTCGAACACATTCTTTGCGCAGTACAGATATATCCTCCGTCCACCAGTATACCGCTGCTCTTCTGGTTTGGGTACTACGTTTTGTCATAGATTTATCGCATAATTTTGCGAATTTTTGATGTTGTGTCTTCATTTTCTTCTATTCCGTCTAATGCATTTTGCAGTTTCTGTTGATCCATCTTGCTGACTTGCCATCCTTTACTTGAATTTCTCCTTAAATTATGTGTCTGTTTCCTGGTTGAGATATCAAAAACAATAAAGTTATGATCACTTAGAGATTCTTTTTCACTCACTTCCCATCCGTTAATGCTTGTTCTAACGTCTTCTGTTGTTATTGTCAGGTCTAAAATTGAGGAGTAGTCCTTTCTTTGAAACGTAGGTTTCTGTCCATCATTGAGAATAACTAAATTATTAGCTGCAACCCACTCTAAATAGTCTAATGTATCTATTCTTATCTCTCTCGCCTTAAATATCTAAAAACTCTGTCCAATTATAATAAATAAATATTATTTTTTAGGAAATTCAGAAGGAACCTATTGTAACAAATGAAGAAAATAGCAGCATAGTAAGTCCAAAATTTCGAAGAGCTCATGATATATAGAGCTATTATATAAATATATGTATATAATATAATTATTAAATAAATTTAATACTTAACTTAAATCTTATTTCTTGGAAACTGCAATTAACTCTATCTATATATAGTCAAAACTTTACTCCTTGGTATAAACTAGGACTCTGACGGGCCTAATCCATTGGGCCTTTCAATCTGCTCGTAAACTTTGTAGAGTTTATACTTTGTAGTATTTGTTTTATCCTCCTTGTTCACGATTTTCAGCTTTGGTTCAACCATTTAAGTCTTCCTTTCTCGGCCATTACCTTCATAAGCATTTCACGGAGAAGTGGAGGGAATGATAGGTATTTTGGTAAGGGCCGATTTTTCAATAGTCAGATAAACAATCAGATAAGCTTTATTCGATGAATATCAATATTCTTGGTTTTTCAATAGTCAGATAGTCGTTAACTGTCGAACAAACCCTCTATCGGAGGAATAAAGTTATCTGCTGCTTCAAGCGCGAGTTATGGTTTCATGTGTCCGATAAGTGTAATGTTTTAGGTTATGTTTGACAGTTTGGTTTCGTGTTGAGTATTTTGGTAAAACGAAATAGTAGATTTCTTATGATGGATCTGTTTGAAACCATTGCCAATTTAGTAATCGAGGAAGATCGTGAATTCCTTGATTATTTAAATCCACTCGAGAGAAAAAACCGAGTTTTACTGGAGAGGCTTGATAATTTCAGCACATGGAGCGATAGTGAGTTTTGGAGAAGATTTCGATTGAAGAAAGATTCCATTGCCTACTTACTTCCATTTATTGAAGATAACATTAAACACAATACAGAAAGGTAAGTAATTTTCCCTACTTTCATTGATTGAAAATAAAACACACAGAAAGGTAAGTAAATTTTGAAAACAATTGTTAGGCACATTTCATCCTTCTAAAGATATTTTACGAAAATACATTATAGCAGCCCTACAATTTATGGGTCAGTAGGAGAGACAGACCCGTGACTGGTAGCGCCTCCGTGGTATAAATTGAACTAACGTAAAACACACAGTGGCGGGAACACAGTTTGGTAGTGAATAAATATTAAGGTTAGTAGGAAAAATAATTTAAAATAACAAAGCGAAGCGGGAAGATAAATCAAGACAACATATGCGCGGCAGCGCGAACTCTCGATCCATTATAGAACAAAGTGACAAGGACCGTTGGTTTTACCTTGGTTACATTAGCGGGAAGATAAATCAAGACAACATACGCGCGGCAGCGCGAACTCTCAATCCAATATAGGACAAAGTGCCAAGGACCGTTAGTTTTACCTTGGTTAGATTAGGTTGCCCGCCGCGAAGCGGGAAGATAAATCAAGACAACATACGCGCGGCAGCGCGAACTCTCGGTCCAATGTAGGACAAAGTGGCAAGGACCGTTGATTTTACCTTGGTTAGATTGGGTTGCCCGCCGCGAAGCGGGAAGGTAAATCAAGACAACATACGCGCGGCAGCGCGAACTCTCGGTCCAATGTAGGACAAAGTGGCAAGGGCCGTTGGTTTAATCCTGGTTAGATTAGGTTGCCCGCCGCGAAGCGGGAAGATAAATCAAGACAACATACGCGCGACAGCGCGAACTCTCGGTCCAATGTAAGGTTTTATCTGCTTTTTTTAATTTAAAAATTTAATTTGTATTTTCCAGATGGAGGATCTGGCGATTTTTTTTTTAATTTAATTTGTTGAGGTTAATATTACAATTAAATCTGTGTGCATCCTTTTTATTTGACGACTAACATTGTTAATTTCCACATTAATTAATCATTAACCTCAACAGGTTATGGGCCCAGAACGAATTTTCTGTAAATTTCGAGTGTTTAGTGATTAAAATTTTGAACTTAGTAAGTTGCGCGAGTGTGAGCACGTGTTTGTGAGTTCGGACATTTTTTCTTGTAGTACGTTACTGCCTTGATTGTTTCAATAACAATGGAGTTTAAGGCTCAGATCGATAAACTGAGTGGAGCACAAATTTGGGCGATGTGGAAACGTCAAGTGTGTTTGGTACTGAAACACCACGAGGTGTATGAAGTTGTAACCGGCATGACGGTCGTCCCGGAAGCTTCGAACGACGAAGCAGCACAAGCAGCATTAAGAAAGTATAAAAAAGCTGACGCGCTAGCCCAACTTGTACTTGTTTCGACAATGAACGAATCGAATGTGGACTTGACAGCCACATGTGACACAGCTAAAGCTGTTTGGGAAAAACTACTCAGTGTATATGAACAAAGTTCAGGACAGCGCTTAGACAGGCTGATGGAAAGATTTTTCACCTATGAAAAGGATGAAAATGAGGATATCATGACACATATCGCTCGGCTTCAGCGCATCTTCAGGGAAATGAATGAAGAACTTACGACGGTTGCCCAAACGCAACTTCCTGACCTGTTACTCATGAGTAGAATTTTGTCAACCCTCCCCACAGAGTACTTCGAATTTAAGAGTGTGTGGGAGTCCGTTGCCATTGCTGATCGTTCGATAAACAAGTTAACCGAGCGTCTACGGTTAATAGAAATGCGTTTGCCAACGAAGAAAAACGAATCTGAAGCGCTAGTTGCAGAGGACAGGAAAGCCTATAAACGTAAGCCTATTTTAAAGTGTTACAAATGTCACAAAATGGGACATGTTGCTCGCGAATGCAGAAACAAAAATTTCAGCAATAACGAAAGTGCGGGTGAAGCTTTCATGGCGGTTGCATCGTTCGCGATTAGTGCGGTAACTGACAGTGAGACTTGGTTTGCGGACAGTGGTGCAACGGCACACATGACGAGTAGAAAAGAATACTTTGCTTCTTTTAACAGATTCGAACAAGAAAAATCCGTGCATCTCGGGGACTCTAGTGTCATAAAGGCAATTGGTCATGGAACAGTGAACGTTCAGATGCGTTACAACGGTGCGTCAGTTGACAACTACTTAGAGAACGTCTGGTATGTACCAGATCTTGGGCGCAATCTCTTCTCAGTCAGCGCAACAATGAAGAGAGGCTTTAAGTTTCAAGCTGACATCCGCATGTGCAAGTTTGTGAAGAACAACGATGTGCGCTTAACGGGTACAATGACCACACGAGGCTTATATGCACTAAATATGACTGTTTCTCAGACAAATAATCTTTGTCTTTTTTCATCAGAAGTCGATGAGTGTGCGACCATGTTGGCGGCCGTGGCAACTACGAAAACGGTGTCACTCCAAACTTGGCATGAGAGATTCTGTCACCAAAACAAGCAGCATGTTCGTGAGGTGTTAAAAAGATACAACATTAGTGCGCTAGATCGTAATGACGCAGTTTGTGAAGCGTGCATTCTCGGGAAGCAACAACGAATAAGTTTTCGTTCGCGGAGAGACAAGGCAAAGAGTGCGGGAGAGCTCGTGCATTCTGATGTATGCGGGCCAATGCAGGTGACCTCTCTCGGCGGATCGAGATACTTTCTGTGTATAAAAGACGATTTTAGCAAGTTTCGGCGCGTGTTTTTTATTCGACAGAAAAGTGAAGTTCCTGAATGCGTTAAAACTTTCATAAATGAGGCGACTAGAGCCGGTGTAACAGTTCGCGAGTTTCAAAGTGACGGAGGAAAAGAATATGACAATCAGGCTCTCAAGTCTTTCCTCTCGGCGAATGGTATAGTGCAAACAATTACAATGCCTTATTCGCCAGAACAAAACGGGACCGCGGAACGCGAAAACAGGACATTGGTTGAAAGTGCGCGCACTTTAATACACGCGACAAAGATGCCGTTAAATCTTTGGGCAGAGGCTGTCAACACCGCTGTGTATGTTTTAAACAGAACGGGCCCTACCTCTGTGGAAGCAAAAGCTCCGTACGAAGTGTGGTTTAACAGGAAACCAACCACACCGTTACACTTTAAAACGTTTGGAACAAGGTGCTACGTCCACATTCCTCACCGGATGCGTCGAAAACTTGATGCTAAAAGCAAGTCCGCTTGTTTTGTTGGATACTGTGGAGAGAAGAAGGGGTACCGGGTCTGGCTGCAAGATGAAAAGAAGGTAACTATCAGCCATGATGTGATTTTCATGGATAAAAATTTACAGAAATCCCTCGATCACATTGAACCATGTGCAGTGGATGTTAATCCAGTCCTGGAGGCTTACGGCGACGACGTTCATCAAGTTCCAGAGGAAGTGACAAACGACGATGTCCATCAACATCGAGAGAAAGAGATGAATCATGATGACGATGATGATGTCCATCAACATCGAGAGGAAGAGATGAATCATGATGACGATGATGATGTCCATCAAGTTGTTCAAGGTGAAGTGAACCAGGACCATGATGACGACGATGGAGTCAATCAACCTCGCGAGGAAGAGGACGATCATGACGAAACAACGAAAACCAAACGAAGAAGAAGACGTCCAGTACGAATGAATGACTATTTGTTGGAGGAAGAAATTGATGCTGAAGTTTTGTTAAGCGAATCGTCTACTGACGAAGCAAATTGGAAAGAAGCCAAAGAAGAAGAAATTGCATCTCTCATTGAGAACCAAACTTGGGTTCTGGTGAGCCTTCCCAAAGGAAAGAAGGCTGTTGGTTGCCGATGGGTATTAAGGCTAAAGAAAAATGCAGATGGCTCAATCGAGAGATTTAAAGCACGACTGGTGGCAAAAGGTTTCGTGCAGAAGAAGGACCTGGACTACAATGAAACCTTTAGTCCGGTAACCAGGTTTGAAACAGTAAGAATAATATTAAGTATTTCAGCATCCAAGGATTTTGATCTGGTTCAATTTGACGTTAAAACGGCATTCCTCTACGGAGAACTAGAGGAAGAAGTATACATGGCACAGCCAGTGGGGTTTGAAGATGGGACGGGACGCGTATGCAAGCTACAACGTAGCATCTATGGGCTAAAACAAGCACCTAGATGCTGGAATAAACGGCTCGTAGACTTCCTGAAGCAACAACACTTTGATCAAAGCAAAGCAGATCCATGTCTTTTTATCAAACGTACTTCGTTGTACGTCATCATGATCGCCATATATGTTGACGATGAACTTGTGGCCACCAACAACCAAACAGAAGTCCAAAAATTTCTCGTCGAACTCAAAACGAACTTTAAAATAAAAGTGTCCAATTTAAATTGTTTTCTTGGTTTGCAAACCAAACAATGTGCTAATTCTTTATTTGTAGGTCAAAGCACATACACAAAACAAGTACTGGAGAGGTTCAACATGGAGGAGTGTAATGCGGTTGCCACTCCGAGTGATGACTACTTGTCAGACAGCGAGGAAGACCCATTCCTTGACAAGTCAACGCCATTTCGCGAGGCAATTGGTTGTCTTATGTACCTGTCGGTAGCAACAAGGCCCGACATTAGTTATGCCGTCAGCGCAGTCTCCCAATTTCTGGAGAATCCGAGAGCATCACACTGGGGCGCAGTCAAGCGCATATTTCGCTATCTTCGAGGTACAGCTGATTTGGGTTTGCTGTACATGAAGGAAGATTTGGCGATTCCAAAACTGGAAGTTTACAGCGATGCTGACTACGCGGGAGACAAACCTACCAGGCGATCCCGAAGCGGCGTGGTTTGCAAAGTCACAGAGGCAGCAGTCTCATGGAGCAGTAAGAAGCAGACTTGTGTTGCTCTATCAACAACTGAGGCTGAATACATTGCAGCCTGTGAAGGCACAAAGGAAGCAATCTGGCTGAGCAGATTGCTGAACGATGTAAACGGGACAGACAGTAATTTACCTACTCTCTATACTGATAGTGCTAGTGCACTAAAATTGGCTAAAAACCCAGAATTCCATAAAAGGACCAAACATATTGAAGTCAAATTCCACTTCGTTAGAGAGAAACTAAATTCTGGAGATATAACAATCGAACACGTTCCAGGAGACGCACAAGTGGCAGATATTTTAACGAAGCCACTTCCAAAGCCTAGATTCATTAAACTACGTGAAATGTTGGGACTTAAGAAAATGAACTAAATTTTGCATGATAACATTAGAGGAAGTGTTGTAATTATATTTTGTTTGAATGTCACCATACTTATATACTATGTGTTATGTTGGTACCATAAAGGTTACTAGTTCTATATTGGCAACACTGCTAGTCTTGTAAGCATTGTCGCAATGCGCCAACCATCTCTCTCCACTGCGAGAGATGGTTGGCGCATTGCGACAATGCTACAAGACTAGCAGTGTTGCCAATATAGAACTAGTAACCTTTATGGTACCAACATAACACATAGTATATAAGTATGGTGACATTTAAACAAAATATAATTACAACATAATTTGATGAAAATATTAATTTATTTACATTTTTCCCTGGATATATTACAAGTTTTCATACAAGCAACTCATCTGTATTTTTAATGGATTTATTATTTGTATTCAACATTTCAATTTAGAACAACTATTTCACCCAAATATGCAGGTTTGATTAAATGATTATGATGATTAGTACAGGCAGATGAAAACAATAGTTACTACATTTTCTAGTTACAAAATAAACCCCTCACAAAATTATTTCTCACTACGTCTATGTTCCTCTATAACAGTGCGCATGCGCAAAACTTTCAAATAGATGTGAAGTTGCAGACGGGTCTGTGTCTCCTTCGGTACCCAATTTATTATTGTTTCAGGAATAGTTGTGTGCCACCAATGCAACAACTTCTACTCACCCTACGATTTTATGCAACTAGCACTTTTTATAACAATTGGAGATTTTGGAGGACTGCATAATTCCACAAAATGCAAAATTGTAAAAAGAGTGACCAAAGCTATTGCTTCAATGCGGCAAAATTTTGTTTCATTTCCAAAAAGTCGTGTTGAAATCTTGTCCACACAAGAATGCTTCTATAACATAGCACGATTTCCAAGAGTCATTGCAGCATTGGATTGTACTCGTATCAAAATAATTTCACAAGGTTATTTTATTAATTATTTACTTTATCAATTTATAGTAAATATTTAACTATTATTTCAGGTGGGGATACTGCCGAAAATTTCAGGAACCGCAAAGGATACTTCTCCTTAAATGTTCAAGCTATGTGCAATGCAAATTTAAAATTTGTCGACATTGTTACACGTTGGCCAGGTTCAACTCACGACAGTTTAATATTTTCAAATTCAGCTGCCAAATATCAATGTGATAATGGTGCTTTTGGTAATGGGATTATACTTGGTGATAGCGGATATTTTTTAAATAATTATTTGTTGACACCACTCAGCAATCCCCAAACAGAAGCCAAAAAATTATACAATGAATCCCATATTAGGACCAGAAATGTCATTGAAAGATGCTTCAGTGTCTGGAAAAGAAGATTCCCAGTGCTTAGTATTGGATTGAGGTGTAAGTTGCCCCTTGCCCAAGATATTATTGTGGCCACTGCTATATTACACAATATAGCATGTAGTAGAAATGAAGGTGAGCCACCGATAGATCCTGACGTACAGATACCACCTCAGCCATTATTTCCACCATTACATGCTGAACACAAAGAAACACAAGGGATAGTGTGGTAGAATATTTTGAATCCCTCACAAACTGATTTTTAGACAGTTCTTTATATATTTTTATATATTACATATCAAAATATCTTTATTTTTTTGGTTATAAATAAAAAACATATCATATAAATAAAGTATTTTTATAATTTAATCTTTTTTCTGCATTAGCCGGAGCTTCAATTGATGTAATTGATCTTTCCTTGTTTCTTCATTATCAAGATGTGCCATTTCTTATGTTCAATAACAGATCTATATTCAGTCACTAATTCAGTTAATAACCTTACTTCTGCACTACTGAAGTTGGTAGAACGCCCACGTTTTCTTATTTCACTAATTTTTTTAAGCAAAAGAATGAAAATCAAATAAAACAATAACACGTGGTATGAGCACAATGAACAGTAAACAAGTAAAATCGAATAAAACAATAACACGTGGTATCAGCACTGTCAGCTGTAAACAAGTAAACGACAATAGGTTAAAGAATGCAATTTGGCGGTTAAAAATATAACTATATTAAATAGTTGTTTTGTTGTTATTCTTGTCTAACACTTTGAATACAGTATCTGTGCATCTCGCTTGCATAGAGATATAGTGTGAAGTTGGCTAGTATACACCACTGATAGCTATTCGCTATATATTATACGATTGAAAAATTGAAAATATTTATTCGTCGGATAAACAGACAGATAATATTATACTCCAGATAGTTATTCGACGATTTATCTGAGCATTGAAAAATCGGCCCTAAGACTTTTTAATCTGTTTCTCAATAAGCGTTCATTAGGCTGCTTCCTCGCCTCTCGGTATTACTCCGCTTTTCAACTAACAACTTCAATGTTAACCAAACTGGGATGTTTGACACATCAGAAAGTTTTCTACAAAAAACTTCCTGACATACTTATTAAAATATGGTACTTACGTCTTAACGCCACCACCACTACTAAAAGTTTTATGATAAATCATAAAATAAAACATTTTATTATTACATATTTACATATACTAAAATAGTTTGGTACGCCTTTCCGGGAGGGGGCAGGAGAAATGCGTCAAATCGGGTTTGGAGGATGAAAACGGACGTGATTTTCGAAAGAAATTTTACCGGGAAACAGTAGTATAATGTTTAAAAGAGTCAAGACAATTGACTAATCTTTGAGAAAATGTGGTGCCGCCGAGAGGCGGCGGGGGTGCGGCGCGTAAACGAAATTTCCGTTTCTCGGCCTCCGAGCGGTCGAATTTGGACCGTTCGCGACGCGAGTAGTGCTATCTGGAGCGCCGATTTTTTCCGCACAAAACCGGCATCTCAAATTTTCGAGTCTTCTCTGAAAATTTGGAGAAAAGTGCGAAAAACCGAAAAAAAAATATCGCAAAAAACGATCATCTTTGACGTTTGATTGCGAGCCGACCGCTGAACAGAAAGCCTTCCCGTTTGCGGGCTCGGTTTCGTAGGTTCTTTCTCTCTGGGTCCTCGAAGAAGCCGTGCGATTTTTTGCAAAAATGGCCGTGCGGTACATGTTTTTGCAAAACCGGACGTTATCGGCTGCCGAACCGGAAGTGGGTGGAATTTTGCAATTTCTTCTAAACCATTCGATCGAGGTCGACGGTATCTTGCATACGATGTGCCGATTTGCCGATTCGCAGAAACCACGAGGTCGCCACGGCCGATAGTAGCAAACTGGTAGGATGTCAATCCGCAATCGAGATCTACAAATGTACAAATGGCACAACTTCCTGCCCTACAGTGACAGAACGAGAACAGACTGGACCGTGCCATAGGCTATTAAAAATTGCAAAAAGTTATCAACTGGCAAAGTTATTGCAAAAAAACTAAATTCGCGTTTTGAGTCCTAGCTAAGAGGCGCATGCGAATTTTTTAGAAATTGTTGAACGATGTCCTTCCGCCTGAAATTGCCGACATTCTGAAATTAAGTTTGAACTCTTCACTTGCACGGTGCGCTCCTCTAGGACAACCTAATCTAACCAAGGTAAAACCAACGGTTCTTGTCACTTTGTCCTATATTGGATCGAGAGTTCGCGCTGCCGCGCGTATGTTGTCTTGATTTATCTTCCCGCTCCACGGCGGGCAACCTAATCTAACCAGTGTTAAACCAACGGCCCTTGCCACTTTGTCCTACATTGGACCGAGAGTTTGGACATTGGCCGCGTTGCAAGATTGCCTCCAAACCGACTAACCAACCGTCTGTTCACCTTCTAGCAAAACAAAAATGTTCGTACCACTTGGTTGACAGAAACCCAGAAGGTTATTAAAAAACTGGGTATAACAGATTTCCAAAACAGACTGTCTCTGAGACGCACCCTGAAGGAAGTCCGTGGATTTCAGGAAAAACCCCAAAGGAAAGGTACCCACTGGACAGAAGAGAGAAAGGAGTTACACCGGCAGAAGATGCGATAATACTGGGCAAAGATCAAAGCCCAACAGTTGAGCAAGCGTGGTCCAAAGTAGGCCTATTGGAAAGAAGAAGAAGAAACAACATCAAACAAGCACTCGCTGATATAAATTATTGCTGGAATGAGGTAAATGAACAAGGTTTAGAAAATTTACTGCAAACATTGAACCCTCTTAAATTAGCGGTGGTAGCACTGAGTCACAAATATGCTACCATTCTTACCTGCGATGCCATTTTGTCAGTTCCTCTGGATACTATCAAAAAAATCGGTACTCCTTTATCTGACGAACTTTACGCAGCCCTCGATCAAAGAGTCAAAGAAAGAAGAGATGTGTGTTTATTTTCTCTTGTCAGATATTTACATAATCCGGAAAGTCTTTCCTCGTGTATCAAATCTAATAAGTTTAATTTGAACTAAGTTGTTTATGTGTCAGAGAAGAAAGTTTATTTAGTTATATTTTTGTTATTTTATAACATAATTTATTGTAGTAAAAAGCAATTTTAGTTCCCATCAATTAGTTAATGAGAAGAAGACTGTTTAACTGTGTGACTGATTGTGATTGATAAGTTAAGGAGACTTATTGACATTCTTCACTCTTTCGTAGTAAAATAAAACATTATTATAAGAAAATTGCCTCTTTTTCTGCAAAAATTGCAAATACCCGGGTACCCGGGTATATGAAAAAATAATACCCGATACCCGGGTATTAAAAAAAGTCGGGTACGCGAAAACCCTAGGCACAATACATTTTTTATCGATATATTAAAAGACTCTACCGCCTCCATTTATTTGTACAGTATTGCGTGAAATTTGAAAATAAAGCGGGTTTTGAATGTCATATTCTTTCAAAAACTCTATTGCTAGACAACGCTTCTAAAGCGCTTTGATTGGCACAGTCTGGCAGTATATTTACAATAAACTATTGTCTACCATATGCCGCACCAGGTGGCGATGGAAGCGCCAGTGGCACTTTTCCATATAGGGTTGCATACAGGGTTGCATACCTCCAAGCGGCAAAAGAATTGCCAAATAAAAAACACCACATGATTCCCTCATCCTCACCAGTGGCGTGCACCTCTAAATTCTCCACATTATTCCATCATCACCAATTATTTCACCCCCTACAACTATTCCACCCCAAAAACAACAATTACACCCACAACAACTATTCCATCTTCATCACTATTTCACTTAAAAAAAACGATTAATATGTACTAGTTTAAAATTAAAACATTTTTGAAACTCAAAATACTTTATTCTTTAACCCCGGTTAGATTAGGTTAGGTTGCCCGCCGCTAAGCGGACAGATAAATCAAGACAACATACGCGCTGCGGCGCGAACTCTCGATCCATTATATAGCGGTGGTGGCGTTAATACGTAAGTACCTAAAATATTTATAAAGCATTTATTAGCAAAACTAAAAGGCTTGAATATGCTCAATTGGGAAGAGAGAAAAAATACAGAAACATAGTGAGCAATTATCCGGCTCATAAGTGAATCTGTGTAGGACTTTTGGGTTGCTCATGAAGTCTACAGCCTTAAAACACTTGCTAATGCCCGCCATACACACAACGGTCCACATGACAGGTCTACCTGTGCAGGTTTGCCTGCGCAGGTAGACCGGAGCGGGTGTGAGAATGGAACTGTGCAGTTTCTTGTGTACGGTTGACCTGCGCAGGTAAACCTGCGCATGTAACCTGTACGGTAGACTGTAACGTGTATGCCGGGCATAAGGAACCAGAAGACTTGGATTTCACCTAGTACCAACCTGGGCGAATTCCAGATAGATCATGTGGCCATTTCACGAAAATCTCAAAAGGAAATACAAAACGTGAAGGTACTAAGAAGCGCCAATCTGGACCACTACCTCTTAAAGATCAAAATAAGACTCCAGTCTAGAAACACTAGATTACACAGAACCTCCAAAATGGTAAGATTTGACATAGAGCGACTCAAGAATAGTCAAGAAGCAAGTCAGAGACTAAACAACATAGACCTAAACAGCCAACCGAACCAACTGAAGGACCAACTGAAGGAGACTCTTGTCAAGGCGGCCAATGAACTCGCCCCTCTCGCTAGAAGAAGGAAGCATCCGTGGTGGACTGAAGACTGTGGCAATGCAATAGCCCAAAGACAGATAGCCTAGGTGAAGTGGAATTCTAAAAAGACCAAGGAAAATTGGCATAAATTTTTGGAACAAAGAAAGATTACAGCCAAGATACACACAAAACCAACTAACCCAAATCAAAGAGAGCTTTGCTAAGAATAATTCCAGAGATTTATTTGGAACCCTCAAGCAGGCACTCAGAAAATACGCTCCGCCATGCCTCCACTTCAGAGACTCACAAGGCAAACTGGCTTATAACGACAAGGACAACTGCCACCTTTAGGCTCAATACTTTAAAAATCTACTCAACTGTGACCCACCCAGCGAAGACTTCGACTATAAACACACCACACCAAACCCGGACTCGCTTCCCCCTTCATTGGAAGAAGTTGGCCAGCTCATTCAACTTCTTAAGAATAATAAGGCAGCTGGAGAGGACTCTATCGTTGCTAAACTGTGGGAAGGTGCTAGAAATAATGCCGTGCGCAAGCTAACCGAGATCATCCAGGACATCTGGGAAACAGAGAAATTTCCACCCGATTAGAAATCTGCTCTGATCCATCCGTTTCACAAAAAGGTCTAATTTTATTGATCTAAACTAGTGTTTTTCAACTTATTTGTCTCATCGCCCACCTTGGATATGCTGAAGTTAATAGCGCCCCCCAAATCTATCGTATTATATATGTTCTTTTTTTCTCTTTCTAGAGTGAAAGTATTTTGAATTACCAAGTATTTTATAGGATACTAAAAATTCTTCAGTTCTATTGAAATTTTGACTGCTTTAGTTAAGTTTTATACTATTTTCTTCGGCTTACTAAGCAATTTTGCAGCTTTATCATTTAGTAAAGTCTTTAAATGTATTTTTCTCCTCGAATAGAAAATCATCCAATGATATCGGAACCCATAAAAAAATATTGGATAGAGAGAAAGAGAGCGCCGCAAAACACAAAGCCGGAAAATGTACTTTTCCACCGTGGAAAAGCAGACGCTAAAAATGATTATTTTAAGGAAAAAAATCACCGAAATAATCCGCTTTTTATCCACAATTTCAAAAAGCAAATATAATAATAAAAACAAATAAATAAAAACAAATTCCGCGGTAAAAAAAAAATCCCGAATTTTCCCGGGAAATGAAAAGTGCTGAATTTTTTGCACTTGGTTTGCGGATAAAAAGCGGATAATTCCGGTGCATTTATTTCCTCAAAATAATTATTGTTAGGGTAGGTTACGATATCATTCTGTTAACTTAGTTTGTTACAATCGTTTGCGGATAAAATGCGGATTATTATGTGCTGTCGCGGATTTTTTTTCTCGTTGGTCCTGCCTACTTAACAGAGGTAATTTCTTGTAACATCATCATTCAAAATAAATAGTAAGTTTAAGTCTGTGAACCTATTTAGATTAATAATAAATGAATTCTTAAATAATTTGCAACAATAATTGTGATAGTTTTTGAAATATTTTAAATCAAAATTAAAATTCGGGGATCCCTGTAGAAAGAAAAAATTGTGAAAATAAAGTGAAGGCTTTCTAATTTTTACAAAAATAAAATTATATAATTTTTCAGGAACTTGAAAAGTTGGCAGATTTTTTTTCAAGGTAGTACATTTGGGCAAGACATTAAAAGGTGGTAGATCTACCGAAATGTTGGTAAAGTTAGTAACGCTGGCTGTGTGTATGAGCGTGCGATTATCGATACTCCACCAGCAGCGAATTGCAGACGAGCGTGGCCGGTTGTATGATACTGAACACTTAACAATTTTGTTGAACGTATTTGTTTGTTTTAAATTAAAATAAATGCATTGTATAGCTCGTAATGCCTACCGCCCCCCTATATCGCCCCCTGGCTACCTACCGCCCTCTGGCCACCTAGCGACCCCCATAACGACATCATCGCCCACTGGGGGGCGATATCGCCCACTTTGAGAAACGCTGATCTAAACCAGTGCTCCGCAACAGCTGTGCCGTGGCACACTACTGTGCCGCGAGGTGATCTTATCTGTGCCGCGGTTTTCTTAAGAATAATTATTATGTAAAAATGCCAATATGTAATTTCTCAGAGTCGAAATTATATACAAAACAAAAACATGTACTTAGTTAAACAAAAAATGTACATTGTACATATAGTACTATGAGTGTTAGTTTGCGTACTTATGCGTAGAGATGTACGTCGTTTAATGTGATATTATTATTACATTAGTAAAGCAGCTTTCTGTTATGCTTTTCTAAGCATTTTCTTATTAAATAATCGGCACTACTGCATTTATTTCGGGTAAGTCAAATTTATAATCTTGCGTATCGATAATAAAACATTTAAGTCGTTCCATAGTTGCATAGCTTTGAGCTAATATTAATTATTATCCCAATATTCTAAAGATTTCAGAAACACGAATCGAATAAATCGTTCTCGACTTAACAAAATTCTGTCGTAGGTTAGAAATATTAAAATGAATCGTTATAAATGTACTAGTAGTGATCGATTTTCGATCTCTTCATTTCGTGGCGATTTTAAGATCGATCTGGCTGACAAAAATTGGGCTTTAAGAGATCGACGTATAATAAAATCGAATCGAGATCGGAAACTCTAGTATAAACCCATATTTCGCACGTCGCATGTTGCACGTGGGGCAAATTACGGAGAGCGTGGCTCGAGCGTCGTCACTTTGTATCTGAGTCTCGACGTATTTTGTTCTATCTACCGAACTGATGATCATGTTAGTCAGTCTGCATCCGAACCAGAAGAACTCCCATCGAACACCACATTTTTAGGTTTTTTTTTTTTGTTATACCTCTAAAAAATATGGACAAGTTTTTAAAAAGATTTTCGAATTCACCGACAAACCAAAATGAACCAAGCACAAGTGGTGCTGTAAAAAAACAGAAGATGTGGGAAAGAAAGTATAACGAAGACTACATTCGATATGGATTTTCGTGTTGTGATAAAGAAACGCCACCCAAACCAGAATGCATCATTTGCCGAGAAATGCTATCTAACGAAGCAATGGTATCCAGTAAACTGCTTCGCCATTTAAATTCAAACCATCCTAGTTACGTTAAGAAGGACAAATCATTTTTTCTTAGACTGTTCGATCAAAGGCGAAAACAAAAGCAATCACTGTTATCGTTAGTCACAGTTTCTGATAACGCCTTAGAAGCTAGTTACCATGTTGCAAGATTAATTGCACGTCAGAAAAAAACACATACTATTGGTGAGACACTCATTAATCCAGCGTGCATAGAAATTGTTAAATCCATGCTTGGGCCTAGAGATGTTAATGAATTTAAAAAAGTACCGTTGTCAGCTGATACTGTTAAAAAACGTATCAACGATATGTCGAACGATATTTTAGGAATACTAATTGCAAAACTAAAAACGGCCCAGAAGTTTGCACTACAAATTGATGAATCGACGGATATTAAAAACCGAGCACAAGTCATAGCTATTGTACGTTTCGTTGACGAGGGCACCATAATAGAAAACTATTTATTTTGCAACGAGCTTCCATAGCGAACTACCGGCGAGGAAATTTTCAAAGTAACAGATGATTTTTTTAAAACTTATGATATGTCATGGAATAATTGTATTAGTATTTGCACGGATGGTGCTGCAGCAATGATGGGCAAGAAAAAAGGTTTTATTTCTTGCGTAAAACGGCAAAATCCAAATATAGAAATTACACACTGTTGCATACATCGCGAAGCATTAATGACCAAAAACTTGCCAACGGAATTTTATTATTACTATTTATTACTGTCATAAACATTATTAAAACAAGAGCCTTAAATTCGCGAATTTTTAAAATAATATGTGAAGAAATGGGATCGGATTATAAATCCTTATTGTTTTACACCGAGGTACGTTGGCTATCCCGTGGAAAAGTTTTGGCTAGATTGTTTGAGTTTCGCAACGAGGTTCGCGAGTTTTTGTTAAAACAAGATATGCCCGAACTTTATCAACTTTTTGATGATAATTACTGGATGTCCACACTGGCGTACATGGCTGATATCTTTGAGCACCTGAACGAACTGAATAAAAGAATGCAAGGTCGAACCGAAAATAATCTGACAAAAACTCATGTTTTTGCCTCCATCAGTTGAAATACATTTCAAGTTTTTCCATCGAAGGTTCATTTGATTAATGGCCATTTCAACTCCTTTAAAAATATCTGTACCAGTAGTTGTGCCATGAATACTATACATATCAAGAAGTTCTTCATGCACTTCATAGCTTTTATCTATTCCTCGAATATAAATCAACACCTCAGCAGTATCTGACACATCCGTTGACTCATCCAAGGCCAAAGAAAACCACTCAACATGTCCATTTTTGTCGAACAGTTGAGAGGATATATTTTCAGCGATGTTTTCTACCCTTCGAGCCACAGTGTTTGCTGACATACTGACAGGTTTTAATAAATTTACCTTTTCAGGGCACATTTCTTCGGCTACTGCAATTATGCACTCTTTGATCATTTCTCCATCGGTGAATGGTTTTCCACGTTTTGCAATTTCAAGAGCCACACGAAAGCTGGCACGAGTTGCAGCCTCTTGTTCAGTTTTGAGTTTTGTAAATGAAGATTGCTGCGATTTCAATCAGCGCTTCATAGCTTCGAATTTTTCTGTCCGCAAACTTCCTGTATATTTTGAGTAATTTTGGAAATGTTTTGTTTCATAATGACGTTTAATGTTATATTCCTTGAGAACGGCTATGCTTTCATTGCAAATCAAACATAGCGCCTTGTTACTGGACTCAATTACGAGATACTGAATGTTCCACTGATCTTTGAATTTTCTGCATTCACTATCATTTTGTGCTTCTTTTCCATACTACAAAATCACACACAAAAGCAACAATTCAAATCAAAATACTGTTACAAAGATGTCTTAAACTTAAACACGCACAAACACGTTTTAAGGAGGTACGCACTATTTTATTTCACAACAGTGTCATAGGAACTGACTTGTGGTTGCCACTAGCCTTCTTATATATTCCAATTACTGCCATCTAGAAGTGAGTGGAAGACACCAAAACTTTCTCGAACCAACGAGATTATTCTGTACGTGCTATTAGCGCCATCTGTTAGCGATAGAAGGTACTACCTCTTTCCGCTTGTGTCCACCAGATGTCGTGTCACGTTACGTTGGCTCGTACTCTACGACTAATCTAGAAATTACAGATAATGACAGGAAAATTAATAATATGCAGTGTTGCCGTTTTGCGGACTTTAGTCCGATTTGCAGCATTTTTTAAACGTTGCGTACTTTTTCGGACTTTTTTTTTCATCAGTGGACTATTTCACTTTTTACCACCGGCAACAATGATAATATGGTTTTGGCCCTCGGAACTTAATAGAGTAATCAGTATGGCCCTAGGGCTGGAAAGTTTGGAGACCCCTGATACAGAAGGCTTCATAAAATCTAACAAAGTAGTTTGACGACTCAAAAAATTTTTTTTCTCCCGCAAAATTTCCTCATAGCATGCTAATAATTTCTTAATTACTCGTTTTGTGGAAGAAATGAGTTCTTCGTTGGAGTCATTTTCTAAAATTCAGTGTAGTTGAAATATGATACAGTTACGTTTTAACAGATATATTTTTAGCCACGCCACTATGTCAGTTCACAATAGTGTGGGGACAGTAAGTCTATAATCGATAATCAAAAGTTGTGTGACGCTCAAACAAAAGACGAATCGACGAGATTTGAAATCGCGAAACTCCGAGTTCGCGTAAGTCGGGGTAGCGTAGGTCGATGTATTACTGTATTTGCTGTATTTTTAAAGCCTTTACTTGTGGTGTGCCGCGGAATTTTTGAAAATACGTTAGTGTGCCGTGGAAGATAAAAGGTTGCGGAGCACTGATCTAAACAACTACCGTGGAATTTCTCTCGTCCTGGTAACATAGAAGATTCTCTCGAAGGCGTAACAAACAAGGGCAGGAAATCAGTTGGATAGTCAACTGGGAGAATACCAGGGGGGCTTCAGAGAGACATGAACAGATCCTCAATCTTAAAACTGTACTTGCATACTCTAAGATCAGAAACCGTAAGGTGGTCGTCACCTTTGTTGATTTTAGGAAGGCCTACGATTCCATTGATAGAGAGATGCTTAAGAAAGTACTCCAGGAACTAGGGCTAGACAACAAAACCCGCAGACTCATCCTAGAAACTTTGTCCAACACCCATTCCAAGGTTAAATTTAGAGGCGAGATTTTAGAAAGCTTCGAAATAAAAACTGAAGTGAGACAAAGTGTAAGTTAGATTCAATTCATTCGCCGAGATACTGAAATTTCTCAGTCCTCTTGATATTTCCATGCTCTAGTAACATATCTCTGTTTGCATCTTTTATGTTGGTGAAGAATTCGGTTTTCTCCAGCGACACTTGAAGACCCACTTTGGCAGCCTGTTTTCTCATGCAGTTTACCTGCATTGTGGCCTTCTTAAGAGAATCAGCAAACAGTGCCATGTCATCTGCAAAGGCCAGGCAATCTACAACCAGTCCATCGTTCTTACGTCCCAGTTAGATACCACTCTGAGCACCCAAATTGTTCAGTAGCTTGCGCCATTCTCTTATAACCTTTTCGGTTATGGGGAAATTGGAAGTGAGGAAAGTCCATCTCCTTGTCTCACTCCAGTTTTTATTTCGAAGCTCTCTGAAATCTCGCCTTTGCATCCCTTTTGATCATTTCGATGGTGATTCGATCTTCACCTGGGCGTTTCCTGTTTTTCATCTTCATGGCAGATTGTATTCATAATCACCTTGGTTTTGTGATCTCTCTGGTCTTTCCGGATGTTTTTATTTATAGTTCTATTGACTTTCTTGTAGCCTTGTGCTTCCCGATTCATTCCCCTACTTACTTCTATTAGGTCTCTTGTTCGTGCGCTGATCTTGCTCGAGCTTTCCTTATTCGCGGAGCATATTTTCTTTGTTGCAACTTGAATGCTTTTGCCTTTTTTGTGTGCAGAGAGTTCGTCGATTCCTAGGTTTAGTAGTGCGCTGGGTTCTCCTAGTTTAGATTTTAGAGTGCTCTAGAATGCTTCTCTGTTGTTGCTCAGTACTTCTACCGTTGTGTATTTTTGTCTATGGATCAGTTTGTTCCTCTCGAAATTTGTGTTGATTTGTATGGTTGCTCGGACTATACGGTGATCGCTGTTAGTATCAAATCGGTTGAAGACGGTTACATCCTGGCATATATTCTTTCCGTTGGTTAAGATATAGACGATTTCATTTTTGGTGGTGCCGTTTTGACTTTTTTATGTCCATCGTCTTTGTGAAGGTTTCTGGAAAAAAGGAGTTTATACAGAAAAGGTTTTCGCTTCTGCAGTAGTTAGTTAACATTTCTCCTCTGCTGTTCTTTTGACCCAGTCCAAATTTTTCGATGTTCGGGATATTCTCGTCTATGTTTTGTCCAATTTTGGAGTTAAAATTATGACGAATTTGACTTTCTCGTTATTGTTCGCAGTTGATATGTCCTCATGTAGCTGTTCCGCTTCTTGATCCTCTGAAGTGCTGCTCGGTGCATAGATCTGGATTATTTCTAGGCTATACCTATTGTTAATTTGTATCATGATGTATATGACTCGGGTTGATATTGATTTCATTTTTGTAACTCGATTTTTTAGACGTTTATTTATCAATGAGGCAACTGCCTCTACGTGATGGTTTGTTTCTGAATTGTTTTGATAGAGTAGATGTCCGGACTTTAAAGATGTGCTTAGTTCTCCTTTCAATCTATTTTCACTTAAGCCCAAGACGTCCCATTTTATATGCTGTAGTTCTTGATCGAGCCTTTCCATATGTTCTTCAAGTCTTAGCGTTCGGATGTTGTATGGTGCAAGGTAAAGTTTCTCCGTATTCGTGATTGTTGGTGATTATTATTCGAGCTTTCGCCTCCCCCAAAGTTCATGAGGCTGCCTGGTCATGGGCAAGATTCTGAGTTACCTGGCTCTACTTGCCTAGGGTATAAGTGTTTCAAAGTTCGACATGTCATGTTGGAAGGTATACGGCATTTAAACGCCACGCTTTCCAGGCGGATTTGCGAGTTTTGGTTTCAGCCGCGCATTTTGGATGCAGACACTGTTGACCGCCGCCCACAAACACAAACGCCGCCTTTGGCTACAAACGCGGTCTAGGTTTGCTTGCAGCCGCTTAATCTAAGACAGACGCTGCGATGCTTGTTCTAGTTTTGGTCCGCCCCGGGTATTTTATTCATTCATGCGGGAATCACATTCCCCTATCCGCCACCTTCGGAGGCGCCCGATGGAGGACTAGCAACCCCACACGGCAGTTGGCCTGTAATAAATAATAATTAATTATTTTTTGGAATGTCTAAATTACGAGCAATACTTATGCATGTATTTTTCCTGGAACTTATGTAATATAGTCCTTTTTTCAATAAATTATATTTTTAAACATAGAAATAACTTATAATTAAATTAAAAACCCATTCCATGCTTCAAGAATCAAAGTTTTCTAATTTATAATTTTCACATTTCATAAGACATTTTCTAATTATTCATTGCTAGAAAAAAAAGAATCTTTATTAAATATGTAAGTATTGTCAAAATTTGACACTATTTATTGACACCAAATATGGAAGAAAATAGTAATACACAAGAGTCAGACTTGAGTAACGATTTCTCTAAAAATAATGGCTCACGCCAACTCTCTTTCGTGGACCAAGCTTTCAAGGATAAAAAATCAATCTCTAACGTGGAACTCCCACTCATTCCAACTCATTCCAACTCATCCCACACATTCCAACTTGATGAAGAAACCGAAGATGAAGAAAAGGTTGTCGCTGAAGAAAAAGCAAAAACCATTTGGCAAACTATCGAGGAAGAATTTGAGAACGACCGAAGAGAAATTGAGGAGTACAAAGCTTCGAAACGAAAGGAGTGCGACGTTCCCGACAGTGAGCATTTGCATATCTAATCACTAACTTGGCTATACAGTCTACCTTTTTATAACGCAGATCCTATCGTTAAGTATATGGAAGAAAATATTTTGCATCTGCTTACAAGAGTCATGCAAGAAACTTTCACCAAAGCCGTAGAAACCGAAAGTCTCAAGGTAAAATACTTAAAAAAATCACTTAGATTATATTAGAAATCGAAACTTTATAAATATATAACTCACACTCGAGATCATACAGACATATACACTATATAATAAGGTGACCAGATTTTATTAAACTCGAAAGCATTGTACCACTTACTTTACTTTTTCAAGTCCGAAATCATTCCATTCAAAGTTTTTTGTCCAGTACTGGGCTACGTCTATGGTATTTTCATTTGCAATCCACATATCATCGGTGGAGCACGTTTCAGGGCATAATATGCTTCCCAGCAGGTGTTCCATGTTTTGTATCTCCCCACATTCACAGAGGCATTGTTGGTCTTCTTCAATTTTCTACATTGGTTTGTTTGTTTTTACGGGTGGCACACCGGTTCGTATTCTGTTTAGTGTTCTCCATGTGTTTCAGTCCAAATTTGACCCTGCACAGGTGCTTTCGTTGATAGGGAAGTTGTCGGGCGGTTCCATGCTTCAAAGTTTGAAATACTTTTTCGCTGTAGACCATCTCGCATTTCCGACTGATTTGACGATGTCATAACTTTTGAACGGCTCACCACCGAAAGTTCTAGTCTACACTAATCGATTCAGCGTCCCAAAATTAGTCGGAAAGCGTATATAATATTCCCTAAGAAGCTTTCAGTTAAGAAATACCATCGACACGGGGGTCTAGACCGTTAAAACGACGAAATGTGAGAAAATCGATTTTGTCAAAAAAAATTTAGTGACAGCAAGATTTAAAAACGTTTATGAAAGCATTTTTGCTTCTGATTCTCTCTCTCTCTCTCTCTTTACAGTCCATAACCCTTCTGCCGGGTGTCGTGAATTTGCTACGCTCGCAATGACTCCTCGCCAGCGCTCTCTATCTTGGGCAGATCTGATTACTTCCTGCATCCCTTGTCCCGTCAGGGTTTTTGTCCGGTCTATCGATCCTGTCGGCGATCTTCCTCTTGGGCGGCGGCCTTGGACTTTGCCTTCTACTATGAGTCGTTCAATATTGTCGAACCTCCTTGCCACATGACCCAGGTATCCCAAATACCGTTGGTTTATTGTCTGGTATAGTTTGGTCTTAACAACTGTGTTGTTGAATAATAGAGTCGTTTGTGCGGTGGGCTGTCCATGGTATTTGCAGCATTTTTCTATAGCACCACATTTCAAACGCTTCTTTTCTGCGTTGGTCTGAGGTCCGAATAGTCCACGTTTCACTGGCGTAAGTTGCAATGGAGAAGACCAGGCTATGTATCAGCCGAAGTTTTGTGTTTTTGGTAATTGCTTGATCTTTTTCCAAATTTTCACCAGTTTTGCCTTAGACGTTCTGGCAATCGCTATTCATTTGCGGATTTATTCCTCCGATCCACCTTTGTTGGTAACTACTGATCCTAGATAATCAAATCTTTCTACCACTGCAAATCCAGCCACGTTGTCGCCTTGTGGCAGGTTATCATTTTGTCTGACTATTATCATGATCTTTGTTTTAGTTCTATTAATCTCCAGTCCATATGAGCTACTCTCTTCTGTGAGTTTGGCCATTATAGCCTCCATTTCGGCTTCCTCCGGAGCCAGAATCACAGTATCATCTGCATAGCTCAAATTTGTTATCCGTATGCCTCCAACAGTACCTTTCGTATAATGAATTATGTGTAAATGTTAAACAGTATAGGCGACAATATGCATCCTTGCCGCACATCCGATAGTATTTTGAATAGTTCGGAGCATGTGTTACTTACGCTGACGCATGCAGTACTGGTCTCGTAGAAGTATCTGATTCATCTTATTAGTGTTCCCATTTCCTCTAGTATTTGACATAGTTTGCGCCACTTCTCTATATCAAACACCTTAGTATAATCCACGAAGCACAGGTATGCTTTCACTTGGAATTCTCTGGCCTTTTCTAGTATTTGCCTTACGTTTAAGATCTGCTCCTGTGTACCCTTTCCCGGGACAAATCATGATTGTTCGTCTGCAATCTCTGGCAGCAGGATGTATTTTAGTCTGGCATTAAGTATGTGTAACATAATCTTGCTGGCATGTGATACCAGCGCAATGGTTCTATAGTTAGCACAGTCTGCAGGTGAACCTTTTTTGTATATGGGTATTAGCAGAGATTTTGCCCACTATTCTGGCCATTTCCCGGATGTCCATATGCATTGGCAAATAATATGCATACTGTCTATTCCTGCTTCTCCCAATGCTTTAATTGTTTCAGCATTTATTTTGCCTGGTCCCGTTGCCTTTCTATCTTTAAGTTTCCTTATAGATTTCTCTACTTCGGCCATAAGAATACCCGGCTCCATTTCATACTGTCTGTTCTCCGATTCCACATATGTTGTGGGGTTATCATGGTACAATTTGGTGCAGTAATTTTTCCATACTTCCGCTATTCCCGTCGGTTATAATGTTTCCCTGGTCATCCTGGATTATTTGCGTTTTTGGCTTGAAATCACGAATTAGATATTTCACTCTGTTGTATAGGTCATGCGTATTGTTCTGGTTCGCATGGTTTTCTATTTCCATGCATATATTGTATATATATATTGGTTTTGTCCCTGCGTGACTCCGTTTTAATTCGTCTGTTGAGTTGTCGAGTTTTTATAGCTTTCTCTATTGGGTCCGTGTTGTAGATTGTAGATTGTAGATATGGTGGTGACGACTTGTACTGCGACCTTTATAGATCTATTGTACCCCACCTCCTCCTCCAAGTGTTGGTGTACTTACCCATTTAGAGCGCCTCCTCTAATCCTGATTCCTTTAGGAATCTCAGTATCTGGGTGGGATTCAAGGCCTGCAGCTCCTCTGTGTTCAAGCAGTGAGCCCCAAGGTACATCTGTCTCTTGCGGAGTAATGCTCCGCAGTCTTTGAACAGATGTTTGGGGGTTTCCTCTGCTGAGCCACAGAATCTGCATCCATCATCCTCCTCTAGGCCTAGGGCCTTGAGATGTTTCCTAAGTCTGCAGTGTCCCGTCAGGGCTCCTGTCAGAATTCTGAGCTTGTTCCTGCTTAGTTTCAGGCAAGCTCCCGTTCTCTTCTGGTTAAAAGATCCTAGCATCACTTTGGATTGGGTTAGCCCTGGAAGTTCTTTCCAGGTTTTCATCCATTTTCCTCTTATTTCTTCATCTAAACTTTTGCGGATGGTGTTCACGCTCATACCGCAAAAGTGTTCCGGACCTATAAAGGGGCTACTGGATCCCTTGTTTGCTAGGTGATCGGCTTCTTCGTTTCCGTCTATAACAGTGTGTCCTGGCACCCAGTATAGCGTTACTTTATTATCCCTGCCAAGCTTGTTCAGCTTCCCCACACAGTCCCATACCAGTTTGGATCTGATGGTGTATGAGCTAATGGCCTTGATGGCTGTTTGGCTATCTGACAGGATAGCAATTCGTTTTTAGCGGTAATTCCTGTCGAGGTTAAACTGTGCACATCTTTTGATTACGTGTACCTCTGCTTGGAAGATACTTGGGGATGTTCCCATGGATTCGAAGTATCTGGTACGAGGTCCAAACACTCCTGCACAGTGCCTTCCTTTGTCTTCGAAACATCTGTATACCACTTGATGGCATTTTGCTCTATGTGGTATGCTGAGGATTCGTCGCTCCAATCGGCTTTACTACTACACATTGCTGTGTAGTTTTTCTCGAAGTAGTATTTGCATACCATTTCGTCTTTTGGTACTTCCAGCCAGGGGATCTTGGCAGCGAGGCTGTTTCGGTCTCTGCTCCCGATTATTTTACCTCGGCCCATTCCTTCCTTGCTGAATCTTACGATCGCCGATCTGGCGGCGCTGTCCACCACAAGGTGCAGCGGAGTCAGATCCAGCAGCAGCTCCAATGCTGCTGTCGGACACGACCCCATCGCCCCCGTGATGCAAACACACGCCAGTCTTTGAATCTTCTCAAGCTGTTTCCTCATAGAGGCCAGCTTGATTCTACTTCCCCACGCAACTGCCCAATAAGTGATTGCAGGTCTCACTATCATGGTGTACATCCATCGTAGGATAGTGGGGTTACAACCCCACGTTTTTCCTGCCAAATTTCTGCACACCATTAGGGCGCGTTTGGCTTTACCTACCACTGCCTCAGCGTGTCTATTCCATAGGAGTTTGCTATCTAGTGTGATACCCAGATACCTTATCTCCTGTTGGTATTCTACTGCCTTCCCATCTATGAGTATGGGATGTAGGCAGTTTAGTTTTCTCCTTCTAGTAAATGGTATCACCGTGGTTTTGCTCGGGTTGAGTTTCAGTCCCACTGTTTGACACCATCTACTAGTTACATTGAGGCCTCTCTGAACAATTTCACAGAGCGTTCCCTCAAATTTTCCTCTAGCCATTATGACTATGTCATCGGCGTAACCTTGACATTTAATGTCTAGGTCGTTTAGCCTAACCATTAGTTCATCAACTACCAGGCTCCACATTAGCGGTGATAGTACACCTCCCTGTGGGCACCCTCGAGTTGTGGAGATCTTAATGGTGCCTTTTCCCACTTGTGTCTCCGCCGTTCTAGTTCTCAGCATTTCTCCCATCCACTTTGAGATAGTGCTGTCGATATTCCTTCTTTCAAGGGCCGCCCTGACAGCCTCGTGTGAGGTGTTGTCGTTTTCCTTTGTCTCTAGTGCTGCTTCTATTTCGTTTGTCAGCTGATACAGGGCGGTTTCTGTGGATTTCCCTGCTCTGTAAGCATGCTGACTCCTGTGTAGTGGTGTACCTACCAGCACTATAGTCCTAAGGTAATTATCTATCACCTTCTCCATTGTCTTTAATATAAAAGATGTTAAACTAATGGGTCTAAATGACTTCGGTTGAGTGATGTCTTTCTTCCCCACCTTCGGTATAAATACCACCTTAGCCCTTCTCCATAGCTCCGGTATATATCCGAGCGCTAAGCTACTTCTAAAGATATTTAGAAGATACGGCATTAGTTCTCTCTCTCCCTTTTGTAGGAAGGCAGGAACTAGTCCGTCCACACCTGGGGCCTTAAAAGGCTGGAAAGTGCCGATAGCCCATCTGATTCGGTTTTCCGTACAGATGGACGTTGCCCTCTTCCAGTCGGCCCGACCTGGTTTCCGTGGTTGCATCAAGCCCTCGGTCTCCCTGTATGCCGGAAAAACATCGAGGAAAATGGGTTTCTAGTAGGAGGAGAGCTCTTTGCTCTTCCAAGGCCCCATCCGGTTTCTTGAGAGTGGTTGTCATTTCCACTCTATCCTTCGCTAGTGCTTTGTGCAGTCTAGCTGCCACCGGCGTGGATTCTATGTTTTCACAGAAGGTCCTAAAGTTTTCCCTTTTTGCCCTTCTGATCTCTTTGTTGTAGGTGGTAAGCACCTCAGAGTATTCTAGCCAATTTCCGTATTGCTTGGCTTTGTTAAAAAGCCTACGTACTTTTGCTCTTAATGTAGACAAATTTTTGTTCCACCATTTTTCGTCCTTATGCTCCTTCACGGTTTTTACCGGGCAGCTGGATTCAAATGCCGTGGTGATTGCTACATTTATTTCTCCTACAGCCTGCTCCAGCACGGTGTAGTGTTTGATACTACCCCGCACTAAACATAGGCCACACAGTTTGTCTGGGGTTTCGAATGGGGGTGTTTTCCTCACTCGTTCCTTCCAGCTCAAACTCTATGATCCTATGATCTGACATTGAGGGTTCACTTGAAACCCTCCACTTTTTAATTAGTTTACTTACGTTAGCGCTACCTACCGTAATATCCAGTACCTCATTTCTGACTTTAGTGACAAATGTTGGTGTGTTCCCAACGTTGTACACAATTAAGTTCTCTTTAATGAGGTATTCTAAAAGATACTCACCCCTCTTATTAGTGTCCGTGCTGCCCCACATCTCATTGTGTGCGTTCGCGTCACATCCCAGGATGAGTGGCAGCCTTCTCCTAATACAGTGTTCCACCAGCTTTTGTACTTCAATGGGTGGTATGCTGTTACCATCGCCAGGGAAGTATGCTGATGCGATCACTACTTCGCGGTGGAGACCCTCGATCTTGATGAGGGCCTGAATCGGTACTAAATCCCGCGTTAAAAATTCTGAAAGACATAAGTAATTTATGCCATTTCTTACCATAATGCAAGTTCTAGGGGAGACCTCGCGGCTGTCCTATACCAACTTACATTCCCTGTTGCTAACGCCTCTGATCTTACCTCCGTAGGACCAGGGTTCTTGAAGCAGCGCTAACCCTAGGTGCTGCGTGGTGAACATCCTAGCCATCACAGCTGAAGCTGCTTTGGCATGATGGATGTTCACTTGGGCTATTTTGGTGCGCCTGCTGGTCATTCTTGTTTTGTGACAGGAGGCGGCAAATCCTCCTCTGTCCCTACAAGAACATCTACCTCTGCCTCTGTAGACATGGCTGGACTGCTCATGTCTACGAGTGTGAGGTCAAGGTCGTCTTGCCGGGAATCCGGGCTGACTTCCTTGTTCTCTGTGTCGGTTAGGTCCCGTACACATGGATTATTTTTACTTTTGGAATTCATATAAATCCCACGAGTAGCAAGGGAACTAAAGGTCCACCACATCGGAGCCCCGCTTGATAGTGGTAAGGCTGGATACCCTCTGAGGTCGCCAGGTATCAGAGGGGCTCCGTAAGCGATGGCCGGTTGCCCTTGGCCATCAACCAGTCCCTTTGGCACGGGTCGCATGACACCTTGGGATTAAGGGTTTGGAAGTTCTTGGCCCTCCGCCGAACGCCCCGACCGGAGTTGTTCCAGTCGTGACGTCCAACGGTATGTTGCGAAACTAAGCCCTCACACCGCGACAAGGTGACTTCCACGTGAGGGTTGGGTCCGTGTTAGAGAGCTTAGTAATTCTTCGCTGTTCTGCTAGTTCCAACGTTTCATCCGTCATCCAATGTTTCCTTTTTTGTTTGGGCTCTTGTCTTAGACATTTCGCTGCGGCCAGTTCTATTCATATTTTTGTTTCTTCCCATAGTTGGTTTGGGTCATTGTGATTGGCCGGATGTGGTAGTTCAGATAGGGCTTGCTGGAATGTCGTTGGTTGCTGCGCAATTTACTTAATGTTAAACAGTCCTCTTGTTACCTGGTTTGAGGAATCATTGTATTCCAAAGTCTGCAATTAATAGTCTGTGATCAGAGCCACATTCCGCACTTGGCTTGGTTTTCACGTTTCGGAATGATGATCTCCACCTCATATCTACTAGTAGGTAGTCAATCTGGTTTTTGTTCTTCTTATCACGAGATATCCAAGTAGATAGGCGTCGGGCATGATGTTGAAACAGGGTGTTCAGGATTGTTAAGCTGTTGTCAGTTGCGAATTGCATGAGTCTTTCCCCTCTCTCGTTCCGCGTTCCAAGTCCGTACTTGCCTACGATACTGGGATTGTGATCGTCTGCTTTTGTTGCCCCGATCTTGGCATTAAAGTCAGCTAAGATATTCGTGATATCCCTGGAGGCTATTCTCTCCATTAGCTCCTCGATGAGCCCGTACATATCTTCAATATCCTGATCAGGTGCATCAGAGGTTGGGAAATATGCTTGAACGACGTGCATCTTCACTGGTTTAGGGTTATTATTATTATTCTATCGTTCACTGGTCGGTAACTTTCCACCCATTTGGCCAGCTGTTGCTCAATCATAAACGCAACCCCATTACGTCCGCCATTTTCTGCGCTCGAGAAATATATGCAGTGGTCCGTCGTTTCGCAATGCCCGTTCCCTCTCCAACAGGTCTCAGCTAGGCCACATATCATTACATTCTCTCGCTTCATTTCGTTCTTCAAGATGTGCAGTTTGCTAATCTGGCGTAGTCCTCTGACATTCCATGTTCCAATGCGCATAAGTTGGTATTTTGTTCCAGTAGCCAATTTTCCGTGCAGGGCATGGGACACTACCACCAATATTTAGGGTAGCCAATTTCACACTAGCCGGCCCTGGCGCCGGTTGCCAAACGGATCGCATTGCGTCATATCCTTTCTAGCGTTTCCTGTCATTGATGTGCTCGTGGGAGGATAATCATGTTATCTAGCTAGCTCTTTCCGTTCACTATCGCCTGCAGGGATTGAAGAAATTCTTAAGAAATTTCGGCGCTAGAATAGAGATTTTGGAAAGTGATGAATTTCCCGCGGACAGTCTTAGTGTATTAAGAGATAAATGAACTTTTGAAAACGATGCCGCAATCTGTTTTTGATTATCTGCAATGTACTTAGCAAATCGAGAATCGGGTAAATTTCAGTTTGAAATTTCTCGACGAATTTTTGAATCTTTCCGGAAAATTTACACATCTACTGTTCGTCTGTTCTCTGACTGTTCTCGAGAAAATCGAAAAAAAACGAAAAAGCACATATTTTTCGAACGAAATGATGGAAAATTTTTGTAGAAAATTTTTTTGGATTTTTTTTTTAATCACCCGAAAGAAATCTGAGAACATCTGAGAAAGTTCTGAGAACGGTTTTCCAGTTTATTTCGCTCTAAAGTTATAAGTAAACATGTTTTATATATTTTGTCGCTGTACACCATGCATTTTCGAGACTTCTCTAATCGATTCATCACATTGAAGAAATTGAATAATGTTTTTCCTTGATTTGACCCTTTTCCGTTGCTGTTCTTGGCTATAAAGATCATGGCGATCGTCGAAGGTTTGCTTAAATTTTTCTACGTGCTCTATGCCCATTGTTCTTTCACTCGGTTCTGCGAAGCCCGCTGCCTTGTACAATTGGTTGATTGGTGTTGGTTTCAAGCAGCCAGTAATAATCCTGCAAGTTTGGTTTAAGGCGATGTCGACCTGTTTTGCAAGGCTTGATCTGCACCAGACTGGGCAGGCATATTCTGCAGTTGAAAAACAGAGGAGTTGCGCGGATGTTCTTTTGAACTTGGATTTGAGAAGTTGGACTTGAGGTGTTGCACCGTTTTATTTCTAGCAAACTACTTTTTGTCTGGTTTTTTAATAGTGCTCTTTGTAAGTTAGTGTTCTATCGAAGATTACACCCAGATACTTTGGTGTTTCGGCGTATTTTTAGTTCTTTAGTTCTTAGTTTGTTGTGAGCCTTGTGGGTATTTAAATGCAAAGCACTTACTTGGGTTTTTGATGGGTTCGGTTTTAGCGAGTTTTTCGATAGTATTTGGACATTAGTTCCCATTGCGGCTTCCAACCTTACCTCTATCGCCCCGTATGTATTACCTTGAACTTTGACAACTAGGTCGTCAGCGTAAACGTAGTGTTTGGCGTTTTCTGTTATAGGCAGGTCATGGGTGTATATATTAAATAGAGTGGGGGTAGAACACTTCCTTGTGGGAGACCGTATCTTTGGATTCTCCAGCGGTTTTTTTTTATTTTGAAGTTCCACATAAAACCTTCTGGTTTGGAGTAATGATTGAACTGCTTCGTTAGTTTGTAGTCTTTTGTAGTTTTGTAGACTTTGATAAGCAGGGTTTAAGACGGATGTAAAAAAATGGAGTTAGGGAATATTTGAGACATTTTTTTTTTCTATAATTATATTTTTCATTGAATGAATTTTTTTCAAAATAATGTTTCATTTTCATTCAAAACATTACAATATGCTTCACATGTATACTGGAGAATCGCCTTCATTGAAGCCACTGCTGATAAGGTTTCTATGTTTAATCTTGATGTTCAGCTGCTCCAGATGATTGAAAATACTCGTTCAACTGTCGCATTGGTACCCGGCAAACACATTGCAAATTCAACAAGTAGTTTTAAGTTCTTCCATTCATTTATTTCTTCCGTGGAACAATACTCCGCTTACCTTCATCGAAGAGTTCATTATCATCGATAAGAATTTTGTGGTTTTCTTTCACATAATGAACCGTCTTCATTTGGAATTTTAATATCTATCCGAAAATGTGAAACAATTTTTTACTTATTCAAAGGATTTTTATAAAAACATTTAATTTCTTTAATAAATTTCGCCTCGCTTTCAGGTGTTGACTCTTCGATTGTATCCAGTTTCTGCGTTAACTTTAATGGAACAAATCCCGTATTATATCTAGCGACTATTTGTTCCAACACATTATTTACGACAGTTTTCGCCTCGGAAGAGCTGACACTTTAGAGCTTTCAATTTCTTTAATAGTGATAAATAATACAACAGCTTGTCTTAATTTGGCATTCGCTTTGAAAATTATACTTATTTGGTTTTACAATATCATGCAAAGTAGTACAAGCAGTACATTCTATAAGGAAAGCAGTACAAATGCAGTGCCTAAAAATTGAACAGTACAGAGTATCTCAAAGAAGTACTGTAGTGCCGAAAGCAGAACGTCTGGTCACCTTAATATAAAGAATAGTCAATTTGCAACTATTAAATATTTTCAATAATATTAAAACTTTTAGTATCAAAAAAGTCCTTTCAATGGTCTGGATCATATGGCGCAGCTGTTATGGAATTACAATCCCGCTCATCTCGAAAGACTTGAACAAAACTTGTTCATTCATGATATGGACTGGGCGAAACAATATATGGAAGAAAAGTGAAAAATGTCAATGAACTATGTACATAAATACCTGGTTTTATTATTTTAGTCCTCGACCCTATTTTCCATTGTCCTGGATATTTACCAAGGACATTGCAGCGACTAAGATCCAAGCCTTTATGCGAGGGTACTGGGTGAGAAGACGAGACGATGTTCAAGAAATGCGACAATTCTGGAAGGTGAGTTAACATGAATTAGTTAATATTGTGATATCAAAAATAACCAACCTGTGGCAGTCTAATATTGTCTGCTTCGTCTTGTCACTCCATTCTTGAAAATATAGTCTTGATTGTCTACTCTGGTTTCTTGGTTCAGTTTTATCTGCTAGTCTTGTCTATCTGTCCTCCTCGGTGGTGTAGTTGACAACATACCCGCATTTCAATTCGGGTGACCTGGGTTCGAACCCTGGTCGGGGAGACAACAACTAGGGTTTTCACTAACCGTCAGGGCTGCCCACCCTGAATAAATGCAAAATATGCGATGCCGGGGTGGCGCATACTAAAAGCCAAGGTGGAGCCAAGGGCGTTTAGTGAGAACTTCCCCCGAACCACTTTAAAAAAAAAGTCTTTTCTATCTGGACGTGTCTGTTGAGACTCTTCTATGTAGTCTCGTCTGTCTAGTCTTTTTTTGTGTGGTTGTCGTTTGGCTGCAAAGCCTTTCTGCACTGCGACCAACTTGATCTATTGTGCTTGACCCTACTACAATTACTCTCCTAGAAATTCAACTTCGTTCAAACTTCTACGATATTCCTGAGGGGCTTACTACTCAGCTCCAAGGTAGTCATTCTTTCGACCCCGAAGTGGACAAGCCTTATGTGTGCTAGCGCTACTCATGTGCACATTATGTGTTCAGCGGTTTCTTCGTCTGATTCATATAATCTACAGGCAACTTCCTCTGCCTTTCACATTTTGTGAGGGTGATATCTCACCGGACAATGTCCTGTGAGTAAGACCAGGGTTTTTAAGATTGTACATCCTGATATACGTTCTGTAGGCACCGCTAGGTTATTTAATATTCTGAAGAAAAATAGCTACCTCACAACTTTGCTTTAAAATATATTATATTTCAACAACAGTCTGTTGTTATTGTCATTGCAGGCAAAGAAACAAGAATCTACTAGCTTACATTATGTAGAACAACTGTCTGCTGCTATCAAATCTATCTTTAAGAGCAAGTGTCCTATAATTATAGCAGATAGATAGATAATTATAGCAGATAGAATACGATCAATAGATCTTTCAGCTGGTTTAGGGATTCAACACCTTAATGCAATCAGATGTGATTAATCGGATACAGTGTGCTGAGTGAGAGCTCGTATAAATTGATCAAAGTAGCCAAAGACTATAGCCACATTGGCAAACCACATAAGTGATTACGTACTAAAACCACACTCCTGTGGTCTGGCAGCACATTGTAACGATAAGGACCACAGAGTCAGGTTTTTGACCTAAAAACCCTTGCAAGAGAGTCGAATACTCGCAAGATAATCCTTGCAATAGGCTAAAACTACAATCCTTGCAAGAGAGTCACACTGACTAATGTTAAGCCGAGGTTATATTAGAGCCACGCCGCGTGTCGCAACGCGTGGGATTGCAATCGGTTACATACATTTAGTATGAACGTGATTACATTAGCTCAGTTCCGCGTGTCGCCGAGCGAGCTGACCATGCAGACCACTCGATTTAGATAGCAAACACTATTTTTCACTACCGCAGTAGTTCAAATAATGGGCGCTTGACGTCGCCAGAAAGAACATTTTCTATGAAAAATAGTGGAATATTTATATAATATATGCCACGCCGATCGAAATCTCGATCGGCGTGGCATCGCTGGTGGGGGAAGTAACGCGTTGGTTGGCTCGGCTCTAGTATAATCACCACGTGGCTAAGCCCATTCCGGCGCGGTGTGTTGACAAGCAATCAAGCAGACGTCTACCACATTTTAGTACGCGCGCAAAATGTCCGCCGACGAAATTATTGAGTTAGTAAGAGAGTATAAATTTTTATATGGTCCGAAAAATTCGGATTATTTAAGGAATACGGATTAAGGATTTTTTTAAATATCTTTTTCAAGCAGAGTGTACGTGAGTTTTTGTCATCCTGAAATATTGGTGAATTTCCTCTTAATGCATTTATTGGGTGCACCCAGTATCTCCTCTTCTTTCTTTTCTTCTTGAGTAGGCTTAACATAAATATGTAGGCAATATCTTCTTCAAGATCCGTATCCGAGTCGGAAGAGAACATTGCAAATAGGTGCGGACGTTTACGTGGTGGCCACTGAACTGACACAAAAATTTCATCAGCACGCGCGGCGACGCGACACTGTAGTATAATCACAGCCCGTTGCGTGAGGCAGCGTTGCGACACGCGGCGTGGCTCCAATATAACCTCGGCTTTACACTGTCTGACTGACTCAGCAACGCACAGCTCAAAGCGTTTAACCTACGAACGTAACATTTGGAAGGAAAGTTTTTTGACGTAAACGTCCACTAAGGAAGATTTTTGGAAATTTCATTTTTAAGGAGTTGAAAAGGAGAGCTAAAGTTTTTACTGGGATGGCTACATCTCAGCATTTTTCAAAATCAGATTAAGGAGTCTGAATATTGGGGGTTGAATATTTTAATAATCTATATCTCCGAAACCGAATATTCCCCAGTAGTAACAATTGGCAGTTAGATTCCTCTTGCTGCCGTATATTCACCTATATGTCTATTTTTAAAAGATATAAGAATTCGGTAATTCTTCTTCGTAACCTCCTAACACTTCACTAAAGACAATGCATTTGCCATAACTTCAAATTATCCCTTTTTTTTAGGAAATATCATCAAACGTTAAGTATACCTTTTTGCCCCCAGTTCCCCTACATGTTTTACCTTAGCTAATAGACCATGGTGTTATTGAGGCCATGAATTAACAATTCATATCGTAGCACTACCCTGGAATAGAAAAGGAAAATAATATTAGAAACGCGTTTGATAAAATAATGGCCTTAGAAGATACTAAAGAGCGAATGACTTGAAATATCAAGAACCATTATTATCAATAGAAAACATAACCTCCATAGCTTCCGAAATCAATGGTTTGGAAAGAGAGAGCAAAAAAGAAATACAGGAATGATTAGGATGTGAGGACGAAGAAAAAGAATACCAGACTATGGGTGATAATGTTGATGTTAATCACACTCCCGGAGCAATAAGCTCCGATACTAGCAGTGATGATGAAGTCTAGAGGTTAGAGCGTTAGCTATATTGAATCTGGGGTCCTGTGTTCAATCCGAGGGCGATGTCCGACCACCAAAAAGCTTACGGCAGATTCAAAGGCCGCTGTGGGTTTTGAGAGCGTTTTGTTCAGATGCGAGTTCCAAGTGAGTTTCTTATCCCAGGTTACCCCTAGATATTTCAATCATCAATTCTCGGAGCTTTCAAGTTCAGTTTCCTTTTTCTAGTAAAGGGGACAACAGAACTTTTCCGTGCCGCAGTGAATAAAGTCATCATAGCCCAGATGGTTACCAACGTTCGGAACGGACATGGAACTTAAAGAAGAAGAAGAGTAAAGGGGACCAATACTGGTTTGCTCGTGTTGACACCCTATATAACACCCCCTTGTGCAACCTCTGTCTGTGGTTACCGTCCTCGTTGACCCCCCAGTGTGGCGGTAATTTTACCATTGGTCAGCATGTTTTGAATCCACTCAACGATAGGGTCCTCGATCCTTTTGTTGGTGGCTGCATTCTTTCTTGATAAACGGGTTGTGTTGTCAAACACTCCCTCTATATCTATAAAGATACCAATTTTTTTGCAGTCCAGTGCTGCTTCTAATGTGGTCGTTATCTCGTGTAGAGCGTCCACTGTAGATTTGCCTGGCTGATAAGCGTATTGGTGCTTATGGAGAGGATTCTTTTGAGAGGTCCGCACCGTATGTGATTGTCCACATTTTTTTCCATTGTTTTCAGGAGGAAGGAAGTGAGGCTAATTGGTTGGTAGGACTTTGCCAGGTCTTGAGGCCTGTGCCCTGCCTTAGGGATGAATATCACCTTGGCCTCTTTCCATTCCAGCGGTATGTACGCCGGTCGAAAGCTGGCCTTAAATATCTCAGCAATGCAGGGGGCTATGGTTTCGATCCCCTTCTGCAGCATTGCCGGGAAAATGCCATCGGGTCCGGCAGACTTAAATGGCTTAAAACTGCTCACAGCCCATGCGACTTTTTGAACAGTAAACATGGTTGTTGCCATGTTTTTGCAAATTTTGGTTGGGCGCTTCATCCGCGTTATCTCTTCACCAGTTATAGATGATTTAGAGCCGGGAAAGTGCATCTGCAGTAAAACGCGTAGACTTTCCTCTAAATCTTTGGTATACTTACCACTCGGTGTCTTAATAAGCCCGATTTCATTTGAGTGGTCCTTTGCCAAAACCTTTTGCAGCCTTGCCGTTGGGGCGGATTGATCAATGCCTTTTCGATTTTCCTTTTCGACCTTCTCAATTCTTTGTTGTAATCAGTAAGTGCTACTCTGTAGGCGTCCCAGTTGCCTGTTCTTTTCGCACCCTTGAAAGCTTTCCTGGTCGTCTTTCTCAGACGTCTTAGCGCTTTGTTCCACCAAGGAACAGCCCTTGATTTCTGCATCTTATTGAGAAGACTGCTAGTCTCGTAGACGTGTGTTAGAACGCCTTCTAGATGAGACGATGCTGCTTCCAGCTCGTCTGTTGTGTTTATTATGAGGCGGAGACCTTCGGTTTCCTGTCTGAGAATCTCCTTGTAGAGTTCTCAATCTTATATGCTTAATATTATCTTTCTTACCTTGTATATCTAGTCTTGTCTATCTGGTCCTGCCTGTCTAGTATTGTCTATATAATATGTTCTGTCTAGTCTTCTGTGTCTAGTTTTGTGTGTCTAGTCCTGTCTATCCAGTTTTGTCTGTCTAATCTTGTCTGCTAGTCAGACTAGTCTTGTCTGTCTACTTTGTCTGTCTAGTCGTGTCCATCTAGTCTTATCTGTCTGGTCCTATTTCATGTACCGCTGTCGAGTTGGATGCCAATGTACCTCAATGATTTGTCCAGTTTTGACTGGCTTGGTTGGTTTTCGTTGGCACGCAGTTTTCGAAGGCACGCAATGTAAGATTAGAGCAACAACTCTGGCCACATTTACACCACTTCTACGATGATCTCAATTGGGATATTGTCTGGACCACGTGCTTTCCCTGACAGTAATCGTTTCCTAGCCTCAAAAATCTCCTCTACGCTGAAAGGTGTGACGAGAGTCTCAATGGCTTGCCATATTTCTGCCGATCTTCGTTCCTGAACTGTAAATAGCGTGGTAACTATTTCTCTCATCCGTTGTGGACACAATAACCCAGCTATCAGCTGTCTATCCATAAGTTTTCTCGTAGCAATTCGATATGGGAGGCCCCATAGGTCTTCATTTAAGGATCGGCAGAGTTCGAGCCAGCATTTCTGCTTGCTACTTTTGATGACCATACGCAATTCCTTTCTGTCTTTTTTGAAATTGGCGTCCAGGTCCATCCTGTCTGTTGCGTTATGCCGCCGCCTTCTGTGGAGTTGGGCAGACCTTCGTGCCGTAACGTCCTTCTTCCTTCGGTTATTAATTTCAACGTTCCACCAATAAACTGACTTTTTTCCATTTAAAGCAAATTTGCGCTTTGGCATCGTTGTAATGGTTTCGACCGGATATTCTACTAGTCGATCTACGTCACCTATCTCTGAAAGTCTTTGCAACTCTCCATGCATCTTAGCTACTTTCAGCGTCGCTCTTAGCTGAGTGCTATCAAGTTTCTTCACCAGCCATCCGTCTCCGTTTCCATGTTCGATGGTAGTGTTTCTCTGTTGACTCTCTGGGTTCGTTTTCAGGCTAATTTCCAGATATTGGTGCTCGCTAAGGGTGGCGTTCTCTAGTACTCTGTACCTCTCCACCCTAGGCGCGATGCCTTTTGATGCTATTGTAACGTCGATAACCGATCCGGTATTGCTTCTTCGGAATGTAAAAAAGTTTCCCTCATTAAGGATAACTAGTTCCAGCTTCGCTATCATTTCAGACAGAACTTCGCCTCTTCTATCCATTATTCTTGAGCCCCAATCTGGTGATTTGTAGTTGAAATCACCTGCCACAAGAACTTCACTGTTCGCTGATCTCAGATTTTCTTCCAGCTCGCCTATCTGTCTCAGGAAATCTTCGTGGTCAAGATTTGGTGAGATATAGCAGCTATATACTCTTAAACCTTCGATATCGATCCATATAAAGTTGGATGTCTGCTTACTGACTTGCCTGATTCGTAGGTTCCGATTCAGCACGGCGATGGCTGTTCCACCTGTCTCATCCTGGAACTATGAGCCTGTATCCAGAGATCTATAATGCTCGCTGATTATGAGCACATCCGTACATTTTTCCGCAGCAGTTTGTAGCATAACAAGCAGGGGATAAGGTCCCGCATCGAGCAGGCTAGAGCAGCATTTAGGAATATGCGTATTCGATACCTACGTACCTCTGCGTATTCGATTACTACGGTGCTATGTATTTCCAATTTTGTACTATGGAATGAAAGGATGGACTTTAACAAAGGCAATGTGTGACCGACTGGAAGGATTCGAGATGTGGTGCTACCGCCGCCTGCTGCGCATATCATGGGTAGACAGAGTCCGAAACACCGAGGTGCTTGCCCGTCTCCAGAAGCGACTAGAAATCAAGTTTACCATCGCAAAAAACGCAAGCTGGAATATTTCGTACACGTTTTGAGAGGGGAAAAGTATCTTGCAGAATATCATACAAAGCAAAATCCAAGGTAGAAGAGGTAGAAGACGCACATCCTGGCTGGAAAATATGAGAGAGTGGTATGGTGTCAGTTCTACTAGCCTGTGCCGCTGCTGATAAAGTAAAAATCATTATGACGATCGCCGACGTCATCGGAGGACAAGGCACGTAAAGAAGAAGTCTGTAGCATGAGATCCTGTGCTTCGCGGCCTCTACCTAAGTTTATCTGAAGGAACTTTGTCATTACTTCGTTTTCTTTAGAGCCTCCTAGAACGACTGACATCTTATACCGCCACGGATGTCTTTCGCGTCTCTTTTTTTTCATTACAGACTGCGCAGAAGGTCTCCTATTTGCAACATTTAGCAAAGTGGTCTTGCTTTCCACTTAGACGGCACGATTTGAATCTGTCTGTCCTTTGCAGTGTAGTGCTAAGTGACCAAATCCTTGGCAGTGGAAGCATCGAATAACCTCTGGCTTCTGTCTAACTCTGCACATGATACATCCTACCTTGATTTTGCCAGTCTTCAGCTGTCTGCTATTATCTGTCTCTACTCTTGTCTGTCTAGTCTCGTCTTTCCAGTCTTATCTGCCTAGTCTTGTATATTCAGTCTCGTCTCTCTAGGTTTATCCGTTTTGTCTTGTCTGTTTTGTCTTGTCTGCCCTGTATGTCTGTCTAGTCTCATATGTTTGTCTAGTGTTGTGTGTGTAGTCTTGTCTACTCTTGACAGTCTAGTCTTCTGTCTATAGTCTTGTCTTGTGTACTGTTGTATGTTTAGTCTTATCTTCCATTTAATACTGTCCGTCCAGTTTTGTCTATTCTTATCTGTCCAGTCTGGTCTGTCTAGACTTATCTGCCCAGTTTTGTCTGTCTAGTCTTGTCTTTCTTGTCTATTCTTGTATGTATAGTTTTGTCTGTGTCTAGTCTTGTCTGTCCAATCTTGTCTCTCTAGTCTTTTCTGCTTAATCTTTTCTACCTGGTCTTGTCTCTTTAGTCTTGTCTGTTTAGTCTGTCTCTTTAGTCAAATTCAAAACAGTTTATTTCATTAAATAAGTTTAGAAGTTAAGAAACATTTGATCAATAATAAAAACAATCCACAATAATAAAAAATTAATATTTCAATAGTGTACGCTAAATGAAATGTGTCCCTAATCTTCATATAATTTTATCTGGTTCTGAAATTCCATTAATGAATATGGTTTTATATCGATAAGGATACGATGGAGTTCCTTCTTTAGATTCATCATTGGTAGTGTCTTTACATGTAATGGTAACGAGTTAAAAAGTTGCATATTACTATAGGGCGGTATCTGTTCTGTTAGCGTTAGTCTGTGTTTGGGTTAACGTGTCTATTTGACGTTATTCACCTTAAATTCTTGTAATAGATTTTTATTGTTTACTAAGAATATTATCGACTCAAAAACGTAGGTGCCAATAGTTGTAAGGATTCTCGCTGTTCTAAACTTCCCTCTGCATGTTTCCCCATAATTTAAATTATATATGATTCTTATAGCTTCTTTCTGAATCTTAAATACATCATTTGTTAGTATTCCTCTCCCCCAAAACATTATACCGAAACGTTGGTGACTGTGAAAGTTGGCGTAATATATATACTGTCTTCATAGTTTCAATGTTCAGTATTTTTTTCAGGATCCTCATAGCATATACAGCTTTATTTATTTTTTTAATCAGCTGCGCTGTATGCGTTGTCCATCCTAGTGTATCATCGAAGTGGATCCCAAGCAGATTTACATTGTTCTGTAGTTCAATAGTAGTATTTGAGTTTGTAGGCATCCTATTGTATGGTCTTGTATCCCGTATGGTTTTAAATATTGTGATAATCGTTTTTCATGATTCAGATTAAGTCTATTTTCGTTACACCAGTTTTCCATATTCTCCAAGACGGTATTGATGTTAGTCGGTATTGAATCTATTGACCTATTTCCTATCACTGTGCTTGTGTCGTCTGCGTAGTTTATAGTCACGTTTCTCGTGTTATTTTGTAGATTTAGGTCTGGGAGGTCATTCATGTAAAGTATGAACAGTAGGGTTCCTAGGGTGCTACCCTGAGGTATCCCCATATTAATGACTCTGGGTGTCGATCTCTCCCTCCCTTGCCCTCGGACTATTTCTGTTATCTGAACTCTATTTTTTAGAAAGTTTGTGATTAGGTCAAACTCCCCTAATTCCATAGCTAGATGCTTTTCTCACTAGAATGACATGGTCTACTGTGTCATACGCTTTTGAGAGATCTAGGAGTATCCCGCATGGCACATTTTGCTCCTCCAGTTGCTGAATAATTTCTTTTAAGAATTGGAAGCAGGCGGTCTCTATACTTCGTCCTTTTATAAATCCATGCTGTCGCTGATTTAAGAGCTGGTGTTTGGCTATAAAAGACAGCATTCTTTTACAGATTAGTTTCTCCATTATTTTAGAGAGTGGCGATACTATGTTGATTGGCCTGTAATTGTTGATGTCGTCTTTGCTCCCCTTCTTAAATATCGGCACTGTCTTAGAATCCTTTAATGCTGTTGAGTAGATACTGGCTTGGAAGGCATTGTTGATAATTGCTTCCAATGGTGCTGATATTTCTTCCACAACAAATTTTACGGTACAGATTGGGATTTCATCGATTCCTATGCTTTTACTGTTTAAGCTTCTTATTGTTATTATTATTTCTTCCTGTGTTGTCGGTTCTAAGAACATTTTGAGTGCAGATTGTCTTGCAGTTTCATACTGTGAGGGTATTTTACTAGGGCTTGTGTCATCTCTTTGGGTCTGTCAGCATAGAAATTACTTATCTTGTTGGACGTGAAAACTGGTCTGCCCTCTTGGGTTTCTGGTTTCTTTGGTTTTGGTTTGAATTTGACAATTTCGTGAACTGCGTCCCATGCAGGTTTTATGTTTTCATTATCTTGGATTTACTTCTGTGTATCTTTTTGGCTTGCTTTAATAAGTTTTTGTATTTTTTTCGGGCTTGGTTATAGTTTCGCTTTTGTCCATTATTTGCCCGGATTAGGATCTGTAGCAGTTCCAATTGCTTTCTGAGTGAGTTAAGATTTGGATGAATGAAGATATTTTTTTTTTGTTTGCTTACTGTTAATAACTGCCAAGGAGAACGATTCATTAAATTGGATTTTCAATGTCTGGATGAAATTACTCCACTGTCCGTCAACATCTGTGTTGGGTTTGCTGTAAACCTCCTCCCACTCTTCTATGGCCAGATTTTCCTTAAAATTCCTCAGGTTCTCCTCCTTAAGGTTTCTCCTGTGACGAAAGACTGGTTGAATTTTTTCAGACTTAAAAGTAATCCATAAGGCGAGGTGATCGGCTATATAATAATTTTGCACATCAGCTTTATAGCTCTTGTCTGTGTACACTGCAATATTGTCACTACAAGTGTTCAAGCTAGGATAGGTGCTTTCATTTATTGTTAAATGTATGTAAAATGACTGTAGAAGTAATATAAAGAAGTATTGGAGGTCCGATGCTACTAGAGAAAAAACAATAAATTGATCACTTGCAAAGTGTGAAATGACCCAAAATATAAGCTATAAAGAAGTATTGTCTACTATTTTTTCAAGATTTCAAAATGTCTATATTGAAATCCCCAGCTATGATTATGAGCTTATTCTCAGTAATAATCTTGGTCAACAACATATGCAACTTTTTCCTGAATACAGGCTTTTTAATTACCTCAAATATTACTTACCTCAATATTTTGCATCTTTTCAGGTATTTTTGATTCATTAGATTTTCTTATTGTCTTCTTTGTCTTATGGTGTATATTGTCCACCATTTTTAGATTCTCTCCCTCGTTTTTTTCCTGGTTTAAGAAAAAATAATGGTGGAGACATGTATATTTAGGCCATAAATCTGGTTTTCTTAGATTATCATATACATCAGCCGGTACTGATATTTTAAAGGAAGAGTACTCATCCGGATGTTTAGAACTTAGTTGTTTACACATTATCGTGGTAAATTTCTTATCGTGTAAATATTTTATGTTGTCAGTTTCTGTTAAAGTCGGGTCTAACCTGTAGACGTGGAAATGCTCATATTTTACGGCTGCTCTTATTTCACTTGCTTCGTTAGTGCCGTGTGTTACGGAGGGTCTTCCATTCCTTCTTTTATAGTTTTGGGAAATCCATGCCTCCTTGTTTCTATTTATATTTTTGTAATTTTTTGAATTTATCGTTTCTTCGTCTGTTGACGATAAATTTTTTACTTCCTTCTTTTTTGCACCAGTACATTCACCTCTATTATCTCTTGTTTCTATTTCCTTATCGGGTATATTGCTGAATTCTTCACTAGTGTTCAGCTGAGTTTGATCTATTGAAATATTTTGTATTAAAATATTTTCGTCCTCAACAGCATGTGCCAGGTTTTGTTGGTGATGTTTTTCCTCACGTAATGATTTTATTTCACAGTTGAAGTCTTTGATTTTATTTAATATAATTTTATTTCCACCTCCCTTTTTACTATTGCCGATATTAAATTGCTGAACTCGGTACACAAGAAATATGCTGGGATCTTATCCTCTTGCTTTGTTAAGAGGGTGTTTGACTGTAGTTCTCTCGTCATATTTACGTTTTATATTTTTATTATAATACTTTATACAACTGTATTTATTTAATTATTCTTAATTTCACTTTTTCACACTTGCTGCGTACTTTCTCACTGCCAAGTGTTCGCTTCGAGCGTCGAGCGAGAACTGCTTAATAGTCTTGTACATCAATAGTCCATCAATAGTCTTGTCCATCTAATCTTCTCTGTGTAGTCTTGTCTGCCTAGTCTCGTCTATCTATCAAGATTTATCTGACCAGTTTTGTCTCTCTAATCTTAAATATATAAAAACTCTGTACTATTTCTTAACTACCCAAAACAATATCTAACAAATTGTTATAATAAATAAATATTATTTTTTAGGAGATTCAGAAGGAACCTATTATAACAAATGAAGAAAACAGCAGCATAGCAAGTCCAAAATTTCGAAGAGCACATGACATATAGAACTATTATTAAATAAATTTATTACAACATAAATCTTATTTCTTGGAAACTACAATTAACTCTATCTATATAAAGTCATAACTTTACTCCTCGGTATAAACTAGGCGTTGCTGGTGTGCCTAATCCACTGGACATTTCAATATCCTCGGAAATTTTGTATTTGTTAATTTTATCCTTCTTGTACACGATTTCCATTTTCGGTTCAACCACTGGTTTTCCTTTCTCTGCCATTTCCTGCATAAGCATTTCACGGAGAAGTGGAGGGAAGACTGCGTATTTTGGCAACACTTTATGTTTTGTCGGTTTTTCAACCAGCTTGCAATAAGCTGCTTCCTCGTCTTTCGGTATTAATTTGTAATCAGATTTATAACTGGCAGCTTCAATGTTAACCAAAGTTGGATGTTTCATACCTCGGAAAGTTCTCTCTACAAAAACTTTAACCTTCCTTACATTCTAAAATAAATATTTTTATTAGCAAATTTATTATTTATTAGCAAAACAAAAAAGTTTGAATATTTCGAAAAGTTGAGATAAGTAAGAGTAGTCTAGTTTTATCTATACAGTCCTATCTAAATGGATGTATCTTTATATATGACTGACTGGTCTCGTGCATCTAATCTGATCCGTATAGTTTTGTGTTAATTAATTTGTGGAGTATTTTATGTCTATCTCACCCTCTAATATTATTAAGAATAATCATGTATTACTTGTTCTGTGTTTGCTATATAGTCTTGTTTATCTAATCATGTTTGTCTATTCTTGTCTAGCTAGCCTGTTTCTCAAATGTATTTAAAATAATCTTGTTATAAATTACTTACATCCATACTAGGGTTAGTGGGATTGGGCAAAGCTTCGACTTTAACAATCTTCATAAAGCTAGGCTCTGGATATCTTTCGAACATACTTCGAGCCACAATTCTTCCCACTCCAAAGTTTTTTAGGTTGCCAACAATTTCCCAAAGGGTTTTTCCTTTAAAGTCCGTTGTTCTACCAATATATTTGTACGGCATTTTGTAGACTGATTATATGGTTATGTCAGAAGAGTAAGGTTAATTGTTTTTGACATTAAGAGATTCAACTTTGGACAGAAATTTCAATACAACTAAGCATTGCCAATATTTAAACATCATTAATGTGTAAAATCATGTATATGGTATTGTGTAGAATACACCCCTTCGTTGAAACTTAGGATTGCGGACTTTTTACCAGGTGCAACTGTTGTTAATCGTCTTTGGCATGCTTCAGTTTAGGTCAGAAAACAAAAATGAAGCTTCTACATTGCTTGGTTCAATAAATAATCGTGTTTTTGTTGTCCTAAAACTTGACAGATTTTACGCAACGGATCATAAATTTCTGGTCACGTGATAAAAAGTTTGCGTAAACAATATTCTCGGCATTGCCACCACTGTTGCCAACAGAACTAACATAAAATATGCTAAACTGCTGTTAAAATTTTGAAGAAAGAAATACATTTTAAATTAAAAAAATTATTTTATTTATTTTATGTTTTAATCGACTATGTTATCAAACAAAATCTTAATATCTTAGTTTTCAACGGTAGTTGATGTACATGTAGTCGTGGAAGCCTCATTAAGGGGCCTACAGACGATCAACATGGATCGAACATGGTTGACTAACATGGTTGGTCAAATGCAGTGTTGAACGTTTGTGGGCATGTTGGATCAAGCCTCAACCATCCAACCTGGCTACAGACGTTCAACAAACACTTCAACACTGCATTTGACCAACCATGTTGATCAACCATGTTGATCGTCTGTAGGCCCCTTTACAAATCTCCTTAAGAGGCCTACAGACGATCAACATGTTTGACCGACATGGTTGCTCAAATGCAGTGTTGAAGTTTTTGTTGGACGTCTGTAGCCAGGTTGGATGGTTGAGGCTTGATCCAACCTGCCCACAAAAGTTCAACACTGCATTTGACCAACCATGTTAGTCAACCATGTTCATCGCCTGTAGTCCCCTTTAGTACCTATAGAGCCCAGTACGTTATCTGGAACCGTGCAAGAATAGCAGCATTTCCCTGCCCCTTTAGTCCGAATCTGGTGTATAAAAGGGCATTTAAAGTTTTTACCGACAAATGGTTGCGAAGCTTGGTTTTGACTACATTCATTTGGCTGAAAGCGCGTTCAATTTCCGCGTTGGAATGTGGTAGTGATAATAATGATTGCTAGCTAAGATAAATCTTGAAAGGGGTTATTACCAGCTGTATCTTTATAATCAAATACTTCATTCCAGAATTCTATAGTGGAAGATATGTGTTTCCATTCAATGTGCATTATGTTTCTCCATTGTGATAAGAGCCTATCTATTGTAGAACTATCGGCTCGGAATTCTTCAGCAATATCAATTAGAGAAGGTTTGACTACTTTTGGCGTTCCAAAGTTCCTTCTAGCGAAAATAAAGATACTTTCTCAAGCACATTAAAATGAATTGGCAATCTAGAACGCAGCTCTGTTACAAGTTTCAGTGTGAAATTCAGGCAACGTTGACGTAAATTATGTTCCACATCAGGTTGAAGGTTGTATTGCCGTAATTTTGTTTTAAAAGCATATCTCATGTACGGTTTTGGATCCAAATAACTTTCTATATTTTGTGTAAAAATATCGACTTTCGCAGTTGGGTTTAAGATTCGCCGACTTGTAGATTGAACTAACAATAAGTCACACAAATCCTTGTAAAGTTTTGTTAGGTCAACATTGCTGCTTTCAAACAGCTTGTTCACCACCAATTGTAGATTTCTCTTATAAGAAATTCAACATTACGTGGCAGAGTTTCTTCTGAGGCATGAGATAAAGCCAACTATAATGGCACACGCAGCGAACTAAAACCAAATTATCATTACCAGTTGCATTTTTCAATAAGGCATGTACTACGTTGTTAGTACTTGTCATCACCGTAGCGTTATTTGTGCCAATACCGATAATTTTTTTTATTTCAATGTTCAGAACAGACAATAATGCTTTAATACAGTTGACTATGCTGTTTGCAGTGCCATCTTCAATCTCGACCAACCCCAAGAAGGTGGATATTGTAGTTTTTAAATATCTGCTGAAATATATGATCGATACTCCCAACATTTTGCTTACATAATATCTGTGGACTCATCGATCAAGAGACTGTATTGTGAACTCTTGGTCTTTAAAACTGACACAATTTCTTTAATAAAATGAGGCGCCAAAACATGTTTTATTATATTTGTGCATTTTGTACGATGGACTCGCAAGTCTCCACTTTTGGTTTTAACGAATAGTATCTACATAATTCTGATAAATGATCGACAGCCATAATCGAACAATGTGCGCACACACACATAGCTAGTGAAGATTCTGCTCTCTGTGTATTCAGATCTTTTTTTACTTTGGGAAAATTTATGGTTCTTTGACTTTTCACTGGTTCTATTGCTATTTTATGCTTTGCTGACAAAATATATAAACAATGGACTTTAAACAATGGACTTTTGCAATCATCTCGCACTTGCAGTACTTACAATAAGCCTTCGTCGTATCCTTTTCGACAGGCTGTAACCGATCATTGAAGTCCAGTATTTCGTCGTATCCTTTTCGACAGGCTGTAACCGATCATTGAAGTCCAGTATTTCCTCCCACTCTGATCGGTAATGCTGACTGTATTTAGGCGGCATATTAACGACTATCAAGCAATTAATAATGCACGTCGAACTGTACCTATTGAGAAAACTGTATTAAACAATTACACCGGCACCCAAATAAAAGTTGTCTATCCTATTCCATTTGACCTATCTAGTTTCGACGTTTGACGGTCATTTTCAAGTGAAAATGACCATCAAACGTCGAAACTCGAGTCATGATATGTGTAGAAATTTATATAACTGTGAATAATAAGTTATATAACATTTTTACATATTATAAGTGTGGCAAAAACATAGTGTATTTTTCAATTCAAAATGTAAAAATATAAAACTTAGGGTATGTTCCGATATACACTGCGAGCACTGTAAGGCGTGACGTCAATTTAGTATACTGCGAAGCCGTTCCTTTATAGTTATCTATACTGGCTACTGTTTAAAACGGAACGCAGTCCAGTATACTGGCAACTGTCAACAAGAAAAAATATTGTTTGAATGTAGTTATATTTAAAAATTGAATATTCAAGTTAATTTTTAATGGAATTAATCGCATAATAAAAGTAAGATTAGTTTTTATTAAAAGAAAATATTGTTTTTTTAAGTAACTAAATGCATAATAACTTTATAACCGAATTGAATTGAATATTTAGCGATGGATGCACGATTATAAATTTCATCAGTAACTTTCAATTCGTACAAAGTATTGGTTTCACACTGCAACAAACGCAATTTTTTTAAATTTTCCATGTCAATAACGGCCAAAGCAATATTCAATAATAATAATGATCAAAGCACTGAGAGCACCTTACCTCGAAAGCGCCAGTGCTCACAGTACGAAGATGGCGACTATTTATGACGTCATATATTTCCCAAGGATACTGCGGCAGTATACTGTCAGTCCATAACGGAACGAATTTCTTCCCAGTAAGAGCACTGAACAGTGCTCGCAGTGTATATCGGAACATACCCTTAGATATTATATTCTTGACTGAAAATTAGGGCGGTTTATTGGATTATTTAAATCTCAAACGTACGTAGGGTTGCCAACTCTGAAGAGCTCAAACATAGGACATTAGTTTTCACTATCGTCACTGTCCTATGAAATAAAGGACGGTGGGCCACCCTAGACGTATGAATAGAATACTAGACTAGAACGTAACGACTAGAATAATGGTGAAATCATGGATCGGCTTATTTTCTCAAAAACTACACATGCAATTTTTTGTTTTCCATGCAAGGTTTTTGCTTTGGAAGCTACAGGTCAGCTTGGGAATGAAGGATTAAATGACTGGCAACAAGCTAGTTCCCGTTAAAAAAAAACATGAAACCTCCAACAGTCATTTTAAAGCAATCGGCCTTTGGTATGAAGCAAGGACACCAATTCTAAAAAATTCCTCCATAAATAAACAAAGTCAGGAAATGTACTTAGCGGAGAAACAAAAATGGCGAAATATTCTAGATAGAATCATATCTATAATAAAATACTTAGCAGAACATAATTTGGCACTAAGGGGTTCGTCTGACCTATTATTTTCGGAAAACAATGGCAATTTTTTAGGCCTTGTTGAACTTTTGGCAAAGTACGATCCTATTCTTAAGGAACATATCCTTACAACAGTAACAAGTAAACATAGAAAACACCATTATCTAAGTAAAACTATACAGAACGAAATATTTTCTTTAATGGGCAACAGAATTATTGACACAACAACTGAAAGAGTTCAAGCTTCAAAATATTATTCTGTGATTTTGAATTGTACTCCTGACTTGTCTCATGAAGAACAGCTGTCATGCATTTTACGATATGTTTATCGTATCATATCAGATGATAACGCCGCGGTCGAAATACATGAAAGTTTTACTGGTTTTTTAATTGTAAAAGATTGTACTGGGGCTGGTTTAGCCGACACATTAGTATCACACTTAGAAAATTTGGGTCTTAAACTATCCGATTGCAGAGGCCAAGCTTACGACAATGGGGCAAACATGAAGGGTTTTAAGTCTGGAGTGCAGGCTCAAATAAACAAAATCCACGAGCTTTTTTTACACCTTGTGGATGTCATAATTTAAACCTTTTGTTGGGGGATATTGCGCATGTGTCGCCTAAAGCAGTTACCTATTTTGGAATTGTTCAACATATTTATACGTTTCTTTCTGCCTGTAATTATAGATACGATGTCGCAACAAAATATTTATCAATTACTCCAAAAGCATTATCGGAAACTCGTTGAGAATGTCGCGTCGAAAGTATTAAGGCAATTAGATTTCAAATTAAAGAAATTCTTCAGGTATATGAAGGAACTAAAAAAGATTCTAAAAGTTTGAGTGAAGCGAATTCTTTACAAAAAGAAATCGCTTCTTTTTCTTTTATTCTTTCTAATGTAATATGGTATGAGATGTTAGTTGAAGTAAACAGAGTAAGCAAAATTATGCAACAAAGGGATATGCAAATGGATATGTAGCTCTATCACATTTGGACAATCTCAATAAAATGTCAAAAAAATTTAGAAATACTGGATATGAATCTAGCTTAAAATTGGCGAAGAAGACTGCTGCGGAAAATGGAATTGGACCTTTATTTCCAGAAAAAAGATCATTGAAAGTAAAAAGACAATTTGAATATGAAAGTATGGATGAGGGTATATCTGATAATAGAAGAAGATAAATATCGTGTAGATTATTTTCTTTTAATAGTGGATCGTGCAATTGAATCCTTTAACCAAAGATTTGAATTGTTTGAAACTCATCGGTCATCATTTGGATTTTTATATAATTTTAAAAATCGTTGTACAATTAAGATTTATTAAAAAACTGTATGGACCTTCAAACAATATTAAAGGATGACATTAGTTGTGATATAGATGGTGTTGAGCTCTATGAAGAATTGAAATCATTAATTACAATAGTTAAAGATAAATACAATTCTTTGTTGAATATTCTAGAGTATCTAGTTAGAAATAAACTTAATTTTGCCTATCCCAATACATTCATTGCTATAAGAATTTTACTCACCGTTCCAGTAACTGTTGCTTCCGCAGAGCGTAGTTTTTCTAAATTAAAACTAATTAAAAATTACGTACGCTCGACTATATCGCAAGAGAGACTAGTTGGGCTATCGTTAATTTCAACTGAAAAAAGCATTTGTAATGGGATAGATTTTGTCCAATTTATAGAGGATTTTGCCGCGAAAAAAGCACGCAACATTAAATTATATTAAAATAAGGTTTATTTTGTTTCTCTTAACATAGTTTCGTTAATTTTGAATTTTATGTGATTTTATTTTTATAATTATTTTTTTATTAAATGGTACAATATACAAATGTATATTTATAATGAGTAAATAAAAATTATTTTTCTTGGCCCCGCATTTATTTTTGCACACAGCCCCGCAAACCCTAGGACCGGCTCTAGTTGCAAGGACAGTTGGTTTAAACCAGGTTAGATTAGGTTGCCCACCGCGCAGCGTTCAAATGAATTAAGACCACATACGCACCGCAGCGCGAACTCTCGACCCAATATAGGACAATGTGGCAAGGACCATGGCAGGTTAGAGGGCTATAGGTTACCCACCGTGAAGCAGAATATAAATCAAGACCATGTTGTCTTGATTAAATTATTTTTTTTAGTTTATTTCATTTTTATTTAGAAGCAAATTTGAATATGATTAGCCCGGAAATTAGGTTATTACTATATATTTACTAGAAAATATCAATGTATCCTAAAAAAAGTATCCATATTTTGATATGCACATGAGGTAACATTTTTCTTTTTTTCAAAATAAATAAATATGGCAACGTCGGGTCAGTTGCGTTCGCGTCTTCTATATGTCACGTAGAAAATGTCAACAATTATTTTCAACAAAAACACGAATATTTATTGAACCAAGCAATGTAGAAGCTTCATTTTGGCTTTGCGACCTTAGTTAAAACGTGCCAAGGACGATTAACAACTGTTACATGAGGTAAAAAGTCAACAAACCTAAGTTTCATTGAAGGGGCGTATTCTGCATTTTAGCCGTCCAAATCACTACACTTGTTTCCCAGTCTGCACATTCTTGTGAGAAGTGTTCATACCGTAATTTGTTCGATGATATGCTATATAAAATAACTCAAGTCCTCAAGGATGGACCTGACAAATGCACAATACGTCCTAAAACAGTAAATGTCACTAAAATCTTTCAGGGTACAAGAAATAAAGCCCAACAAATTCATGGCCCTATTCCTAATATAGTGAATATGAAAATCAAATGTAAATTCACATTACCCACATACACACCCAAATCTTTAAATTTGTCAAGAAGCACATTATTCATTTAGTACGGAAATAATACAGAACTCTTCTTCCTGGTATCAGTTAAAACCTGACATTTTTTAATATTCAGCTCTAATCCATGGTATATGCTGCATACTGATAGGCAGTTTAAATCATTCTGCAATCTCAAGCAATCATCATAGCTGTGTATGACATTGAACATCTTCAAGTCACCTGCATAAAGAAAGGAATCACAGAATTTGGGGTGGGATTATATATTATTGATAAATATATTGAAAAGTAGAGGGGCCAAATGTGATCCTTGTGGGACCCCTGACGTGACATGAACCTCATCTGAATAAACATTTTTAATTTTTACAACCTGCCGTCTGTTCGCTAAATAGCTCTTAAGCCATGCAAGCAAATCCTCGTGAACACCAAGTGATTTATTTTCCAACTGTTTCTACCCTTTGGGTATAAGCCTCCCTCTTATTTTGCCAGTTGTCACGATTTTGTGCCACCTGGTACCAGTTCAGTCCTGCCGCTCGTTTCAAATCGTCGCTCCATCTCTTTTACGGTCTTCCTATGCTCCTTTTGTTGCTCCATTGTCTCCATCGAATTAGTTTACCACTCCACTTACCCTGGTCTCTTGCGACGTGTCCCGCCCAGTTCCATTTCTGAGCGGCGGCGCGTTGCACGACATCATGTATCTTTGTTCATCTCCTGATCCATTTATTTGTTTTCCTATCCCTTAATGATATGCCAAGTATTGTCCTCTCAATAGCTCTCTGGTTTACTTTAAGTTTATCAAGTATAGCTTTCGTTAATGTGCAAGTTTGTGACCCGTAAGTAGTTACTGGTAGGATACACTGGTTGTATAATTCGATTTTGATGATTATGTTTTTTTAGGTATGTCCATATTCAAGATGTCTTTTATTTTGGCATATGCCGCCCAGGTCTGCCGTATTCTCTCATTTATTTCAAGTTCTTGATTAGCCTTGCTTATAGTTAGTGTTTGTCCTATGTATTTGTATGCAGTTACTTTCTTGATTCTGTCTCCTAGGGTAATTTCTCGTTCGTCATCTACGTTTAATGTCATGTACTTTGTTTTGTCAAAGTTGATTTCTAGGCCTATGCGCTTCGTGCCCTGTAGATGTCATCGATAAGTGTGGCCAGTTCTTCTCTGCTTTCGGCTATCACTACTATGACATCGGCAAACATTAAGTGGTTGAGTTTCTCCCCGTTGATATTAATGCCTCTATTTTGGAGGGATTGTTTTTAGTGCGTCCTCCAGAATTAGTGTGAAGAGCTTGGTTGACATAGGGTCTCCTTGGCGCACTGCTCTGTTAATTGCCACTTTGTCGGATTTTTCGTGTAGCTGAGTTTGTAAAGTTGCATTTCGGTAAATGATGTTAATTAGGTTTGCGTATCTGTGGTCTATTCTGTCGTGTTTCAGGGCTTGCTGTAGTGCCCATATTTCCACCGTGTCGAAAACCTTTCTAAAATCAATGAATGCCAGCCATAAAGGTATATTGTATTCCACAGCCTTCTCGATTAGTGTTCTCATCGTATGCAGGTGTTCTGTAGTACTTAGCTTTTATAACCCTTTTAAAACCCTGCTCTTGGCTGGTACCCTGCTCTTTTGGCTGGTAATAGTCTAACTTTGGCGTGAGACGGTTGGTTAATATTTTCGCGAATAATTTGTTATTTGGGATAGCAGGCTCTGATTGGTCTGTAATTTTCTAGGTTCTCGGTGTTTCCCTTTTTGTGAATGATTATCACGAGGGCGTTTGTCCAGTCCTGCGGTATGTCCTACTTTTCCAAGCATTGTTGAACAATATTTCTAGTTGGTCTTCTAATATATTATCGCCTTGTTTTAACATCTCTGTCAGTATGCCGTCTTCGCGCGCTGCTTTCCCATTTTTCGTATGATGTAATGCTGATATGATTTCGTCTTTTGTAATCTCATGTATGTCTTCAGAGTTGACGTTCATGACTTTCACTTCCTGGTCTTGTTCGGATGTGTCGCTCGTTACTTTCGTCTCGTATAGGTCTACGTAGAACTCTTGTACCGTTCTTAAAATTCCGGTTCTTCCTTCGATTCTCTGTCCTGTTTTGTCTTTGATTCTGACGATTTCTTTCTTTGTGTTTATCGCTAATCTTCTGAACACTTTCGTCCCTTTGTGTTGTTCGAGTACTTTCTGTGCGATTTGCACATTGTGTTTTCTGATGTCCTCCTTTGCCATCTTTCTGGCGATTTTATTTATTTCGGGGTATTCTGCTGATGATCTTTTGTTATTTGCTATAAGTTGTCTTCTTTTATCTAGCACGTTTAGTGTTTGAGCGCTTAGTTTATTTTGCTTTCTAGTTTTTGTTTCTGTGTACGCTTCTGCTGCTTGGTTTAGGGTTCTAGTGATCGTTTTGTTTGTTTCGTTTATGTCATAGGTACTCAGTCTTTGCTCTTTGAATCTGTTTCCCAGGTATATTTGGAATTTATCTGGGTCTTGTTGGAGTTTCTCTCTGTCAATCTGTTTGTGTATCGATTTGTGATTTTTTTGCAACGCTCTAGTTTTTGATTTATGCTTATCATTGCCCTCACCAGACGATGGTCACTTCCAGTATTAAATCTATTCAATACCTCGACGATTTGTACTATTTGGATATTCTTCGTTAGAATATAGTCGATTTGGTTGAAAGTTCTCCCGTCTGGGCTTGCCCAGGTCGATTTGCGGTTGCGTTTCTTTTTGAAAAAGGTCTTAGTGTTAGTAAAGATGTTCTTCTTCCAGGAAGTCAGCCATCATTGAGCCTCTGGGATTTCTTTTGCCTAGCCCGTGTTTGCCTACGTATTTTTCCTCTGGGTCTGCTTGGCCTCCAATCTTCCAGTTGAAGTCGCCGATCACTAAAACTTGATGTTTTATTGCTGCACTTTCCTTCTGCGATATCCTCGTAGAATTTGCTTACGTCCTCGTCTTCGGCGGTGCTTGTGGGGGCATATGCCTGAATTATCTTTAGTGTTTCTAGTCTATTTACTTGTATCGTTACGTATATCACTCTTTCGGATATAGCTTTGAGCATTTTAACTTTGTCTATTAGTCTCTTGTGTATCAGTATGCCTACGCCTCCTAGACTGGAGTTTTCATGTCCTTTGTAGTAGAGCTTATGGCCGGATTTAAGCTTGGTGTAGCCTTCGCCTCTTTACCTTGTCTCACTTATTATGTCAATCACATCCCATTTGTTTTTTTTTCAGTTCCGCTTCCAGTTCTTCAGTTCTGTCTTCCGTCGCCATTGATCTAATGTTGTACGTAGCAATGTTCATCTTTGTGTGGCAGCCTGATCTCTTCCAGTTATTCTTCTTCGCACCCTCTGCCGTTCCATTCTGGCTACAGATGCTGTTGGGAACTTTCCGGCTGCTGGGGACTGAGGGCTGTTTATAGCCACCCATTTTGGGTCAGACGCTATTGTGCTAGTTTAGGTCCGCCCCGGGTATTTCATTTCCCCGGTACCACCTATATCTACGAGGCTTTCCCCTATCCGCCACCTGGAAAGGCGCCCGATGGGGGACTAGCAACCCCGCGCGAGACCAAGTGATTCCACTTTATTAATTAAAACCCCATGGTGTACCCTATCAAAAGCTTTGGAAAAAATCAGTGTATACAACATCCACCTGATTTCGTCATTCCAAGGCATGAGACAGGAACTCCCCGTATACAAGCAAATTTGAAGTAGTTCGCCCGACTACAAAACCATGCTGAGTACTAGAGATTGCTTCATGGATGAAGCATATATTATATGTAATATATTTTTAATTTGGCTCATCCTCAAAGCAAGTAACCCTGCGTTCAGCGCCTCAGTTGCACAATTTTGAACTAATGGAAACTAACAGAAAACCTCCAGTAGCGGGAACAAAATTAGACACATTATTCTTCAAGGTTAGTACGAAAAATATCTTCAACAAAGGCTTAGGTTTTAAGGAATTTAGGGTATGGGGCAGAAGTGTGCATATGCAATCATCTCGGCGTTGCCAACGTGGTAAGGACCGTTGGTTTAACCCAGGTTATATTAGGTTTTTTGAAACTTAGGGTTACGGACTTTTTAACTGGTGTAACTGTTGTTAATCGTCTTTGGCACTGTTTAACTAAGATCGGGGCTAAACCGGAGATCCGCGCATCTCGCGGATTTTTCCGATTTTAACCTAGATTAGGTTGAAGGTTATATTGGGTGATATTAGATCCAGATAAATGCAAACCATATATCGACCATATATAACCTCTCGATCCAAAATAAGAAAAAATAAATCAAATAATTGACCTACTGACTTGCACGCCCTCCTTACATGCACGGATCTCCGGTTTTACCAAGATCAAGAAGCAAGATACCAAGATCGAGAAACATTAAGGATGTTCGGAAGGTTGACCAATAAGTTGATTTTGCTATTAGGTCCCACTCACAAACCTTCAGATGCTTTGATCAAGGATTCTGTTGATCTCATCCCAACTGTTGTTCATCTCCATATCAGACAGGTTTTCAAGGTATTTATCTATGTTTTGCTTAAAAGTATTAATTTCAGTTAATTAATCTCAGTATTAATTCTGGGCTTCTTGCTTATTCTCTGCTTGGGTCTCTTTAGTTGGAATTTTACTTTGATTTCTGATAAGTAATGGTCTGATTCAATGTTTTGGCACCCTTTCTCACTTTGTCATTCAGGATTTCCTCATGGTTCCGGGTTGTTTTTGCGACAATATTTATATTATTCTATATACAGTATAATCTTGATAATCCGGCGGTTGGTTAATTCGACACGTTCAGTAATCCGGCGCTCTGGAGAAACACGTGTCTTTTCTTTATGCTTCCCCTACATATACCCTAATAATACAAAAACATATTATTAAATCCCTAAAATTACTTATTAAAGTATTTTTTCTCTCATGTTAGAATTATATCGAACAATAAAGGTACATTCAGACATAATACAAGAAAATTTAATAGAAAATGAATAAAATAACATATATTGAACAAATACAGTATATACTAAAGAAACAGGTTTAGGATTCCATTCCAGCCACAGCCAATCTATCAGCACCTTCATTCCCTTCAATTCCTTTATGCCCAGGCACATATTCCTATAAAATAAGTTGGAGATTGCATCTACTAAACCACTTCAATTCATTTCTAAACCTAATCTAATTCCATTGAATTGAAAAATTCACTATGTTTTTACCACACTTATACTATGTAAAAATGTTATTCAACTTGTTATTCACAGTTATATAAATTTCTACACATATCACGACTCAAGTTTCGACGTTTGACGGTCATTTCCAAGTATAAGTGTGGTAAAAACATAGTGAATTTTTCAATTCAATGTCAGTATGAATTACCATAATAATAATGACAAGGCAAAAGAAACAAGCATGGATGACGGACAACATAATTGAATTAATGGAAGAAAGAAAAAAGTATCGAAATAAGGAAATGCAAAAATATAAGGAAATTCACCGAAAGATCAAAAAGGAAATTAAGAAAGAGAAAGAAGCAATGCTTAACAACAAATGTGACAAAATCGAAGAACTGGAGAGGAAACATGACACCTTTATCTTGCATAAAAAGATAAAAGAAGCAGCAGGAACACGAAAACAGCAACATCATGGAATCATAGAGGATGGGAATGGAAAGACAATAACAGACATATGGGTTCAACTTGCGAGATGGAAGGAATACGTGGAAGAAATGTTTGATGAGGACTAACGGGGCGACAACAGGAAAACGGTCTATCGATTACAAGGGAGGAAATTATTCATGCAACAAAGCAGCTAAAGAACAAGAAAGCAAATGGGGAAGACGGTATACCAGCTGAGGTTATAAAACTCTTTGCTAATCAATACATTGACGACATACCAGACTTGTTTAACACTATATATAATACAGGAGTAATACCACAGGACTGGTTAACATCTATTTTTATTCCGTTGCCAAAAAAGCCCAACTCAAAAAAATGCGAGGAATATAGAACCATTAGCTTAATGAGCTACACTCTAAAACTATTCCTCCGGATAATTCATGGACGAATATATAATCAATTAGAAGAACTTACAGGTGACACTCAATTTGGCTTTAAAAAGGGACTAGGTACAAAAGAAGCTCTGTTCGGTGTACAAGTACTTATTGAAAGATGCAGAGATGTCAATACAAAAGTATACATATGGTTCATAGACTTTAGCAGAGCATTTGAACTCATGAACCACGACAAACTTGTTGAGGTGCTGGCGTATGGGGGTGTAGAAGCTGCTGATCTTCATATCATCTCAAACCAATATTGGAATCAAACTGCCAAAGTAAGAATAAAAAACAATACAACAGACAGTATCAATATAAAGAAAGGAGTAAGACAAGGGTGCATTCTGTCACCTCTACTGTTTAATGCATATTCGGAGGAAATATTTAAAAAAGCACTGGAAGACGCACTGGAAGACTGGAGCACTGGAAGACTGGAATCCAAGCTGCGAATCGATGCTATTATTCACATCTGAAGCTCTTCAAATCAAAAATCATCTCACGTAAAGCAAAACTGCGAATATATAAAACCCTGATCAAACCCGTGCTAAGTTATGGAGCTGAATCCTGGAGTATGTCGGAAGCAGACAAATACGAAGAGATATTTTTGAAAGACGGATTTTACGGAAGATCTTTGGACCAGTGAGAGAGGAAGAAGGATACAGAATTCGCATGAACTACGAACTTCAAGAACTAATAGAAGGTGCAGACATAGTAAGATTCATTAAGGCACAGAGACTTCGATGGGTGGGCCACATGATTAGAATGCTGAGTGTGAGAGCACCCAGATCCATCCATAAAGCACAACCTAACACCTCAAGAAGCAGAGGTAGACCCAAAACCAGGTGGAAAGATAAGGTAGAGGAAGATGTAGAAACTCTACAAATAGGAAACTGGACACGTGTCGCTGAAGACCGTCAAAGGTGGAAGGGGATTGTTAAGGAGGCCAAAGCTCACCCTGGGCTGTAGAGTCAGAAGAAGAAGAAGAAGACTGGAAGACGCAACAGATGGTGTTATTATCAACGGCGAATATTTGAATAATCTGCGTTACGCGGATGATACGGTGATCATGAGCAACAGTGAAGAAGGATTGCAGCGGCTAATGAACCGAGTAGTTACCATCTGCGAAGAATATGGCATGAAACTTAATATAAACAAATCCAGATGCTAGTGCTGAAATAACTGTAAACGGGGAACACCCTGGAAAGAGTGAGGAAATTGACATATCTGGGCTGCGTGCTCAATGATAGCTGGGATCATTCGGTTGAGATAAAGGCTAGAGTGGAAAAGGCAATAGCAGTATTTAACAACATGCGCAATGTGCTGTGCAATCTCAGGCTCAACCTAAAAACCAGGCACTGTGTTCTGAGGTGTTATGTTTTTAGCACACTGTTTTATGGTGAGGAAACGTGGACACTAACAGAAACAACGCAAAGGAGAGTAGAGGCCTTTGAAAGATGGTGCTACCGCAGGATGCTGAGAATTCCTTGGAAAAGCCATACTACCAACATCGAGATCCTAAACTGCATAGAGAAACAAACAGAAATAATGAATTTTTTGGACACATAATGAGAAGCGACAAATACAGAGCGCTTCAACTCATAAAATAGACGGAAACAGTGGGACCAGGCAGAAGAAGGATTTCATGGCTGAAAAACTTGCGACAATGGACAAATATGACTTCAATTGAACTGTTCCGAGCTGCAGTGGATAAAGTGAGATGGGCTAATGTGATCGCCAACGTCCTGAGAGGATAAGGCACATCGAGAAGAACTGTTTCAACCATCCTATTCACTAATCTAATTCGTTAAAATTATGTCAGATATGTTTTAAATATTGATTGGCTTACATATTTTACACTAGATAATAGTTGGCTTGCACAGTCCAACTCTTCGACATCATCTTTGTTTATAACTTTCTTTCCAGATGTGTTAATCCAATTCTTTTTCTTCCAGTTCTGTATCCATTTGGTCATACAATTTATCGTAAACTGAGAGTCAGTCTTGATTAACAATTTTTCGATTCCTAAAACAAAATATTTTTAATAACATTCCAAATATGCTAAATTATTTACCATTTTCCTTAGCTACCCTGCAAGCTTCCGTGCATGCTTGAATCTCAGCGGAATTGTTTGTGTTTCTCCTTGCACTTTGTTTTGAGACATTCCTGAAATAAAAATATTTAAGATTGTTCGTTTCCAAAGGCAATTTGTTTACTTACAATGGATGGTTTGGACCCCACCAAACTCCAATGCCAGCTTTAGCACCAGATTGGCCATTATTTGAACATGCCCCATCGGTATAGACAATCACATAGTCACCCTCCTTTGTGAATTCGAATTTAACTTTTTTTAAACTTGGACCATCAAAGTCAACTGCATCATCTGCAGTTTTGAATGTGGAATAATTACGACAACCAGATCTACCACAAAATATAATAAAAAGTTAAAATAAATTAAAACCTTAACCATTAATTTCATCTAATTGAACTAACCGCAAACTATTTAAAGTTGTTTTTGCAGGGACAGTGTTCAATTCGTTTCTAATTTCTCTAACTTCGGTTTGGAGTATTTCGATTTGTTTCTCTGCTCTGTCTAATCTCTTCAACAACTTCTGCACATGGGTTAAACTATAGGAAACGAAAAGTAAAGATGAAATTAAATATTTGCATTCAAATTTATTGAATTTACTTTTCAGACATTCTATCTTTTAACGACAATAGACACAGTTTACTATTCACTAAATTTGTAACTGCAGGAACCGAATATTTCCGCATTGGTAAATACACACGATTAGAGACATGTGTTACAAATTTGCGGAGAGAACAGGCCCATCTGGGTGCAAACAGCAGAGGCAAACAGAGTCAAATCTCTTGCAAAGTTAGTTATAGGTTGCAAAGCATAATTAGTTATCACATGTGCCAGAGAAGGAGAGGGGGAATCTAGCAATGGCGCCAAATTCAAAAAGTTATTTGAAATAATCCAATATATATATATTATATTTTTATTACACATTTTACATTTTTTTAGAATTTCCTAAAGATTTACAAAATACTTTTTTTTTAACTTAACTTTTCGTAAATTCTGTTTAGCTTTTCTTTGTAAAATAACGTTTGTAAAATAACGAGTTATTATTAAAATATTTTATTCTTATAAAAAGTCTTTGACGAGCAAAGGATAAAATAACTTCTCTTGGAAGATATTCTCCTTCCATTCTTTTCTCCAAGTAACGAACCAATCTCTTACTAACCCCCTTTCCCCAGGAAAATTGCGGTTTTTACAACATTTTATGAACAATCTCTCCATTCTCCTAATTTGTGACGCAAACACGTCATTGGGGACCATTAGGCCTCCAAATTAGAGGTGGCTAATCCAAAGTGGGCAGCGGCGCTTTCAGGTATAGGAGCCATTCAAGTATTACGTAAGCATTACAGGGGGAGCTATTAAAACACGTGATGTGCATGCGAACTTAGTTGGTTGACTAACTTTATTCAAGACCACACTTGTACACATTAAATCAAATATATTTATTTCATTATCTAAGTTACAATACAGAAATGCTAACTAAATGAAATATGTCAAAACAAAAATATGCAATTATGCATCATACCGCGTTTGAGAAATTGTAAATTGGCACACCAAAACAAATCATAACAAAACCAATTTCATAAACGCTGTGTGAGCACAAAAACCAAACACGACCGATTGCAAAGAAGATTACAAAACAACTTAAATTCTAAGCGAATCATGTCGGTGTTAAAGTTTCTATGAGCAGCAATATATCTAAACAGATATAGTAATTATCTACAAATTTTAAATTAAATATTAATATACGATTGAACCAAATTAAAATAAATAAAATAAAATAAGTAGCACACCAATAAGTCGCGTAATCAATTATGCGCCACACCAAGCCTGCAAAAAGTAAAATAGGAACAGCAGTGCATTGCACAAAACAAAAATGCAAATCAAATCATAACATGAACCAATTTCCCCGCTGATGTGTAAGCATAAAATCAAACACGCTCGCCTTTAGTACTACTTAATAATATTTACAATAAATTTAATATTAAATATAATCAATAATTCAAAAATTCTTCAAAATTGTATGGTTCTATGTCTCTAATATAGTTAAAAAGGTCTCTTTTTAACTTCTTGATATTACTAATTAGTTTGGCAGTCTGTTGTAGATTTTCAAGATGCTATAGGGAGAGCTCCTTTCCGTCATCGATAGGTTATGTCTTGGATATTCATACAACTCTTTATTATATCTGGTATTCTGTGCTATCGGTTTTATAAAACGTGCAAATAAATATTTATGTTTAAATAAGAAAATTACACTTTCGTATATGTATATACCCGAACATGTTAACAGATTCGCTCTTTTAAAGTGTCCTCTACAAGACTCCCGAAAGGGTAAGTTAAGTAAAATTCGTAGAACCTGTTTCTGCACTCTGAATACCTTTCCTGAATGGATTCCGTTTCCCCAGAAAATTATCCCATATTTGATATGTGAATAGAAGTTAGCGAAGTATACCATTCTCATTACATTTGGATCTACATATCGACTGAGCACTCTTATCACGTAAAGTGATCTGTTTAGCTTTACTAAAAGTTGGTTAATATGACTTGACCAGTCCAGAGTTTTGTCCAAATGAATGCCCAAAAGCCTGACCGACTGTTGCATTTTTATTGAATCACCTTCAATAAATATCTCCTCTGGGTAGGTGATTACGGATGTTTTTGTTTTAAAAGTGATTACCTTGGTTTTCTGGCTATTTAGGATTAGTCTATTCTCAGTGAACCACGACAATAATGCGGACATAACTAGATTCGCATTGAGAGTAATATCCTCTATAGTCTTGTTTATTATTAGTACAGAGGTGTCATCTGCATAGTTTACCAGTGAGTGTCGCGGAATGATTGGAACTTGGGACAAATCATTTATATAAATTGTAAACAGTAAGGGACCAATGGTACTTCCTTGCGGAATGCCCCTGTTTATTGACCTTGGAGTGGACTTCAATGCACCATATGTTGTTTCTAGCCTGGTGATGTGAATTCTATTCTGTAAAAAGGATTGTAACCAATTCAACGCTGTTCCACGAACCCCATAATTAAAAAGTTTATCTTTTAGTAAAGCATGATCCACTAGGTCATAAGCCTTACTAAGGTCGACTAGTAAACCACACGGTATGTTTTTTAATTCCAGACTATCTGTTATTCCTGATATGATTTCGTAGCATGCTGTATCTATGCTTTTACCCTTTACAAAACCATGCTGTTGCTGGGCTATAATTTCATGCTTATTCAAAAAAGAGAGTAATCTGACGCATACCAATTTTTCAAAGATTTTTGAGAACGATGACAAGATACTTATCGGCCTGTAATTATTAATGTCCGTTTTATCACCATTTTTATAAACAGGAGTAATTAACGCCACTTTTAATAAATCCGGGAATACACCAAACATAAGTGAGTTGTTGATTATATACAGCAAGGGTTTAAGCAAACTGGAAACAACATTTTTTATAACAATACTGGGGATTTCATCTTTACCCGCACTTTTTTTATTTTTCAAGCTCATTATTGTGTTATACAGTTCTTCCTCGGTTACAGGTTTAAGGAAAATCGTGTGACTATTGCTCACTATATTGTTAACATACCTCACCCTTGGTTGAGCGCTGGATAGGCTTTCAGCTTTATCAGCAAAGAAATTGTTGACAGTGGCGATGGAATGCTGATTAGATTTTTCAAATAAAAAATTGTTATTCTTTTTAGTCCCGGTGATTTGCCGAACAATGTTCCAAGATGTCTTTTGTATATCTGTTGCATTCTCAAGTTGTCTCTTAAAGTTGTTTTTTTTTCTATGTAGTCTATTGTACGGTAGCTTATAATCACGATTATAGTGCGATAAAGTTTGTAATAACTCAAGGTGCTTCTTCAAGCTGAATAGTTTGGGGTTTGAGAAAATCCGCGGCGCTGATCGTATGGTATTAATTGTACATAACGGGAAAGCCTGATTAAACTGTGTAAAGAATATGTTGATAAAAACCGTCCATTGGTAGTTGATGTCAACGCAATCACACACCAGAAGATCGTCCCAGGACAAGATCTCCATGAGCTCTCTGTGGTGTCTCATATTATCTACACTGAAGATTCGAATTTGTTTATACTTCACTCCCACATCCTTTTCCGCAGATAGACTCAGAACTTGGGCACTGTGATCTGATATTAAATAATTCAATGTTTCCAAACTATATTCACACTTGATATTTACTATAATATTGTCAATGCATGTCCCTGTTTCTGGATGACTAACTTCCTCGGCTAAAGGGATTGAGTTGAATGATTGAAGTAGAGACCCAAACTGTTGACTAAAATTTGTTCTTGTTAGCATATTTATATTGAAATCGCCTCCAATTATGAATTGTTTGCCTTCACTTGCAAGCAATAGTAACAGTTCATTAAGTTTGTCCATGAAACTAGTAAAACTCGTCAGTGGGGCTCTGTATATTCCCACAATTATTAGACCATCACCATTTATAACGGTTTCAATTGCAGCACACTCAAAAATCCTCTGGACAGCCATACGGTTAATATCGTTCCTTGATTTACTAGGAAAGTCTTCTTTACAGTATAATGCGACTCCTCCATGTGATCCTTCCGGTCTGCAAAAATGGGCCGCTAAGTTAAAATTCTTCAATTTGGCAACTTTTAGTTGTGCTTCGCTCTTCCAGTGTTCCGTCAAGATTAGAAATATACAATTTTTTATTTTTTCTAACATAAATTCTAGTCTATCTACTTTGTTTCCTATAGATTGTACATTTTGGTTTACTAATTGTATAGTCGGTGGTGCATGTAGTGTCGGGTTTTTCCCTAAAGTTACCCTGTGTGTTTTGTTTTCTCCAGTCTTAGTAAAAAACGACACAAAAAAACAACATTATTACACATAGAGGGCAGATATAGTTTACAGTATATTTTCAACACCCCCACTTACTAAAAAACTAAATATGACCTATGTTTAATTATTACAAATACCTAAATACTTAAGGAGACCAAGAAGTTTATCTGAACTTAAACCCTTTGTTAGAATATCAGCTGGCATCTCGTCAGTTGGCAAATATTTTACAATAATTTGTTTATTAGCTACTGCTTCTATAATAAAATGATGTCTCATGTCTATATTGTTCGATCGCTTGTGACATGTATGATTTGCCGACAAATTTATGGCACCCTGATTATCATTAAAAAGTTCAACACAATTCTCATTTCCAGTCAACTCGCTTATTAGATTTTTTAAATAGATAGCTTCCTTAGCTGCTTCAGAAATGACCATGTATTCTGCCTCAGTACTTGATAGCGCAACTGTTCTTTGTTTACCATTTTCCCATGAAATCACCGAACCACAGAATTTGAAAGTCCATCCAGTAAATGATTTTCTATCTATTATACTATTAAATAAACTTAATAAAGACGGAACAAAGCTTGAATATATAAATATACTCAACCTTTCCGGAACTCTATAATACTAATGAGTCTTTTTAGGACTACTAAAAACAAATCTTGTATGAAATTTGTCAGTTATTCTATAGCTTTCAGTCCACCTTCGTGGCACTCAACAAAAACCATAAAAATAACATATATATATAACAAATAACATATTTGTCTCGTATGACAAATTTCATACGAGATTTGTTTTTGGTAGTCCTAAAAAGACTCATTAGTATTATAGAGTTCCGGAAAGGTTGAGTATATTTATATATTCAAGCTTTGTTCCGTCTTTATTAAGTTTATCTGATTATCTATAATGTTGTATGGTTTTACCAATTCAAAAAATATTATACTATTTCCCCAATCAGCATCTACAAATCCTACTAGCTCTCTATTATCTACAGAAAATTTCAAACAGTAATCTTTAGTACCTTTCAAGTATCTTAATAAACGCTTTGCACTTTTCCAGTGCTGATCCCCATATGATTTGTTAAATTGACTTAAATAGCTCACACTGAATGCAATGTCCAGTCTTGTAAGAACCGCTAAATACATTAAGCCCCCTATCAGGTTCTGATATGGTACCTTATCAACAATATTCTGATCATGTGAATTGTCCAAATTTAAATTTTTTTCTATGGGAGTTTTGACTTCTTTACAGTCATATTAAATTTTCTCAACAATTGATCTATATAACCTGATTGACTCAAGGTCAAAGTACCTTTTTCTTTATCATGATTGATTTTCATACCTAGACATTCCTTAATTTTTCCTAAATCTTTAATTTTGAATCTACTACTTAATTCCTCTTTCAAAAAATTAGTTTCACTTTAAATATTGGAAAAAATAAAGAAGTCATCTACATATAACGTTACAATACTATATAAATCATCCTTTCTTTTTATGAAAACACAAGGCTCGTATTTCGACTTTACATAACCTAGTTCTAATAAAACTTTATTAATTCTATCATTCCTGCATTTGGATGATTGCTTGAGACCATATACAGCTCTGTTAAGTCGTAATACCTTCCTTTTATTTACATTCAAACATTTATAGCCCTCTGGAATTTTCATAAATATTTTTTCTTTTAAAAAACCATTCAGGAAAGCTGTTTTTACATCTAAATGAATTATATCTAAATTCAATTTAACTGACAATGCAAATAATAGTCTTAGCGTACTGTGTCTGACTACTGGAGAGAATGTTTCACTGTAGTCAATATCTTGCTTCTGAGAAAAACCTTTTGCTACCAAACGCGCACGAAACTTGAATTCACCTTCACTATTAATTTTCTTTTTAAAAACCCACTTAGAACCCACAATCGTGGAGTTTTCTTCCAAATCAACTAATTCCCAGGCGTTGTTTTCCTCGAATGACTGCAATTCTTCCTCAATAGCCCTTCTCCAAAAAACTTCTTCATGTCCTGAAAGAGCTTCTGATACACTGACTGGATAATCTTCCAAGTTCGTATCCCCCTTTAGATATGTATGAGACAAAATCCTCATTAAGTTTTGGTTTTGGTGGTCTTTGAGATCTTCTTATTCTTTCTTGAAATACTTCTTCATCGTTTTCAGGAATGTAGTCATCATCATCTGCCTGCTGATCATCTGTGAATTCTTCTTCTAACCTTTGACATTCTACTTCTTCTTTATCTTCAGTAGAAGATGCCATGCATTCTTCCCCCACTGAATCTGATATTTCAGGTCTCTGAATGCTTTCTGTTTCTCCTGTTTCCATTACAGTTATGTCACGGCTATTGATTATATTCTTCGTTACTCGGTTGTACAATCTATAACCTTTTGTTGTTTCATCGTAACCAACAAAATGCTTTATATATGCTTATATATGATATGCTTTATTGCCTTTTTGTCCCATTTCAGTCTATTGGCTTTAGGAACATGCACCATTGATAAACTACCAAAAATCTTTAAGTGGCTAATGTTTGGCTATCTACCAAACAATAACTCATACGGAGTCTTATCTATACCTGAAGCCACAGAGCGATTCATCAGATAGCATGCTGTGTTACTGGCTTCAGCCCAAAACATTTTTTCAAAATTTTTATCAAAAAGTAGGCATCTAGCTTTTTCTACTATGCTGCGATTAAATCTTTCAGCCATGCCATTTTGTTCAGGAGTATGACTATTTGTTTTCTAATGTATTATTCCATTATTCTGAAGAAATTTCTTAAACATATTGTTAACATATTCTCCTCCTTTGTCCGTTCTCAAAGTTTTAATCTTTTTGTTTGTTTGTTTTTCAACCAGATTCTTAAAACATTTGAATTTTTCTAACGATTCATCCTTCGTTGTCATAAAGTATATGAAGCACATCCTGCTATAATCATCTATGAATGTTATGAAATATTTCGAACCTCCAACTGACCTTTTTCCCATTGGTCCACAAACATGACTGTGAATTGTTTCTAGCAATTCTCCTGCCCTACTACCTGATTTTGGAAAAGGTAAGCGGGTTTGTTTGCCTTCACAACAAATTTTACAGTTTTGTTTTTGATTGTTTGCTAGTCCAGTGTATTTTAGTCCATCGACTAAACCTGTCATTTTAGTTAAATATTTTGCATTCATATGTCCTAAACGTCTATGCCATAAATTACTTGATTCTGCGGGAGCTGCTAACAAAGCCATGTTCTCTTGTTTTAGAATTAGTTTATATATATTGTTTTCTAACTTTGCAATTCCGACTAAGACATCATTCTTGTTATAAATTTTACAACCTTCATTATTAAATTCTACCTTATTACCATTTCTGATCAACTGACCCACTGATAATAAATTAGTTGTTAGTTTCAGAACGTACTGTACATTTGTTAAAACAATATTTACTTCATCTTTACATACCAGTGTTTGCATTTTTACATCACCTGCACTGATAACTGGAATCTTTGTTTCATTAGCAATAGTAATTTCAGTTAGCTCGGGATTTCTTTCATTTATTAAATGATTCCGATTCACTGTTAAATGAAAACTTGCTCCACTATCTACATACCAATCTGTATTTTGAAATTTACCACTTGTAAACACTGCACTTAAGGCATATGTTTGTTTATTCGGACACTTTGACTTGTACTGTCCTGTTTGTTTACATTTAAAGCAAACGACATTACTTCTGTCATTTCTTCTGTCTGACATTTCTCCTGAGTTTTTACTATCGCCATCTTTTGGCTTCTTTTTGAAATGCGATTTACCTTTCGCAGCGAATCCTCCGTTCTTTTCACTAGCGCCATCTACTTCCATATCTAGTAACTTCGTCTTAGTGGAATTTGTAGTGACATCAATTCCAGAATGTTCTATGGCCATAATCATGGGTGCAAACCTTTCCGGTAATCCCGCTAGTAGTAATGAAAGTAGTAAAGAAATCGTAGTGTGTGTTCCTCGAGCGGTATCGCGGTTATAGCGGTTACCGCTCGCGGGGAAAAAACCGTAGTAGTAATGAACCTATCCACTCTTCATTAATGTTAAAACCAGTTCTTCGCAGTTTTTGCGACGTTTCAACCACTTGATTTACATACGATGAAGTGTTGTCACAATTTTCTAGACGTAACGATATCAGGCTGCGTAATAGTCCAATCTTTCTTGTGAATCCATTGTCGTCGAATAGATTTTTTAACTTTATCCAAACTTCTCTTGCCGTTGTTGCATCTCTCACATGCGTAAACAAGGATGGATCAAGAGTCAAAACCAATTTCGATTTGGCCTTCGCCATCACGGTCGCATCCGTTTCTGTGTTGTCCAGACATTTTGACAAACCTTCAAGTACGAAAACATTCTCGACGGCAAACAGCCAATCGTTATAGTTTTCTCTGCCTATTAGCTTTGGCACACTATTTAAATAACTTGTAGCCATATCTTCTATGAATATTTATCAAAAAACCTTGGGCACGCTGGTCACATAACCTATTAAAACACGTGATGTTCATGCGAACTTCGTTGGTTAACTAACTTTATTGAAGACTACACTTTATTGTAGAGGATACAGGGAGACCGAGGGCTTGATGCAACTACGGAAACCAAGTCGGGCCGACTGGAAGAGGGCAGCGTCCATCTGTACGGAAAACAGAATCAGATGGGCTATCGGCACTTTCCAGCCTTTTAAGGCCCCAGGTGTGGACGGACTAGTTCCTGCCTTCCTACAAAAGGGAGAGAGAGAACTAATGCTGTATCTTCTAAATATCTTTAGAAGTAGCTTAGCGCTCGGATATATACCGGAGCTATGGAGAAGGGCTAAGGTGGTATTTCTACCGAAGGTGGGGAAGAAAGACACCACTCAACTGAAGTCATTTAGACCCATTAGTCTAACATCTTTTATGTTAAAGACAATGGAGAAGGTGATTGATAATTACCTTAGGACTATAGTGCTGGTAGGTACACCACTACACAGGAGTCAGCATGCTTACAGAGCAGGGAAATCCACAGAAACCGCCCTGTATCAGCTGACAAACGAAATAGAAGCAGCACTAGAGATAAAGGAAGTAGCGATATGTGCCTTCTTGGATATAGAGGGAGCTTTTGACAACACCTCACACGAGGCTGTCAGGGCGGCCCTCAAAAGAAGGAATATCGACAGCACTATCTCAAAGTGGATGGGAGAAATGCTGAGAACTAGAACGGCGGAGACACAAGTGGGAAAAAACACCATTAAGATCTCCACAACTCGAGGGTGCCCACAGGGAGGTGTAATATCACCGCTAATGTAGAGCCTGGTAGTTGATGAACTACTGGTTAGGCTAAACGACCTAGACATCAAATGTCAAGGTTACGCCGATGACATAGTCATAATGGCCAGAGGAAAATTTGAGGGAACGCTCTGTGAAATTGTTCAGAGACGCCTCAAAGTAACTAGTAGATGGTGTCAAACAGTGGGATTGCGACTCAACTCGAGCAAAACCACGGTGATACCATTTACTAGAAGGAGAAAACTAAACTGCCTACATCCCATACTCATAGATATGAAGGCAGTAGAATACCAACAGGAGATAAGGTATCTGGGTATCACACTAGATAGCAAACTCCTATGGAATAGACACGCTAAGGCAGTGGTAGGTAAAGCCAAACGCGCCCTAATGGTGTGCAGAAATCTGGCAGGAAAAACGTGGGGTTGTAACCCCACTATCCTGCGATGTATGTACACCATGATAGTGAGACCTGCAATCACTTATGGGGCGGTTGCGTGGGGAAGTAGAATCAAGCTGGCCTCTATGAGGAAACAGCTTGAGAAGATTCAAAGACTGGCGTGTGTCTGCATCACGGGGGCGATGGGGTCGTGTCCGACAGCAGCATTGGAGCTGCTGCTGGATCTGACTCCGCTGCACCTTGTGGTGGAGAGCGCCGCCAGATCGGCGATCGTAAAGTTCAGCAAGGAAGGAATGGGCAGAGCCAAAATAATCGGGAGCAGAGACCGAAACAGCCTCGCTGCCAAGATCCCCTGGCTGGAAGTACCAAAAGACGAAATGGTATGCAAATACCACTTCGAGAAAAACTACACAGCAATGAGTAGTAGTAAAGCCGATTGGAGCGACGAATCCTCAGCATACCACATAGAGCAAAATGCCATCAAGTGGTATACAGATGGTTCGAAGACAAAGGAAGGCACTGGTGCAGGAGTGTTTGGACCTCGTACCAGATACTCCGAATCCATGGGAACATCCCCAAGTATCTTCCAAGCAGAGGTACATGCAATCGAAAGATGTGCACAGTTTAACCTCGACAGGAAGTACCGCAAAAAACGAATTGCTATCCTGTCATAGCCAAGCAGCCATCAAGGCCATTAGCTCATACACCATCAGATCCAAACTGGTATGGGACTGTGTGGGGAAGCTGAACAAGCTTGGCAGGGATAATAAAGTAACGCTATACTGGGTACCAGGCCACACTGGTATAGACGAAAACGAAGAAGCTGATCACCTAGCAAACAAGGGATCCAGTAGCCCCTTTATAGGTCCGGAACCCTTTTGCGGTATGAGCGTGAACACCATCCGCAAAAGTTTAGATGAAGAAATAAGAGGAAAATAGATGAAAACCTGGAAAGAACTTCCAGGGCTAAGGCAATCCAAAGTGATGCTGGGATCTTTCAACCAGAAGAGAACTAAAGCTTGCCTGAAACTAAGCAGGAACAAGCTCAGAATTCTGACAGGAGTCCTGACTGGACACTGCAGACTTAGGAAACATCTCAAGGCCCTAGGCCTAGAGGAGGATGATGGATGCAGATTCTGTGGCTCAGCAGAGGAAACCCCCATACATCTGTTCAAAGACTGCAGAGCATTACTCCGCAAGAGACAGATGTACCTTGGGGCTCACTGCTTGAACACAGAGGAGCTGCAGGCCTTGAATCCCACCCAGATCCTGAGATTCCTAAAGGAATCAGGATTTGAGGAGGCGCTCTAAATGGGTAAGTACACCAACACTTGGAGGAGGAGGGTGGGGTACAATAGATCTATAAAGGTCGCAGTACAAGTCGTCACCACCATATCTACAATCTATCTGTCTATTTCTGAGCGTATTAGAAGTAACACCAACCAACAATTTGAAAAGTTTTGAAAGTACAATGCACCAGGGAAAAATTAAATATCACAGAAATTAATATAATACAAAAATTAATTACAAACGGAAAAAATAATTAGTTAAAAAATCAAGAATATTATTTCAAAAATAACCTCATTTTGGAAATTATTATAGGTAGTGCAAGAGTTTTGTCGCACATAATATTTTAATTTAGTGTTAAATGGTAGTTGTTTTGCGAATAACAAATTAATTCAAAATTTAATTCAGTGTAAACTATAATTTGTTATTGACCTAATTAATTACCATAAACATTTTTTATAAGATTGCATATTATTATTAAATCAAACAATCAACATAGTGTGCAAAATTTTTGTCGCGAAATTTATTTCAAAATTGTTAAACTGTTATAATTTCATATGTACTGGTTGTGAAAAAAGTATTTTCTCTCAATTTTCAATATATTACTTCGATAACAGATGAATAAATAATAATAACAAACAATACACTAATACAATATATTAACAGTTGCCTGCTACACACACGGTGCCTTGTTCACAGTTGACCCCTGGTTGACCCTCTACTACTAATTCATAAACATAAAACATAACGTATTATAGGTAATTCCCCACTTCACGTAACGCCGCTTGAAATGGAAGACCTGTGCAAAATAATATGCTTACTCTTGCATTTACTATCAAACTAAGAGCTTTTGAGCCCTGAAGCTATGGATATTTACAACTTCTTTACATTTTTTTCCCAGTATTTTAGCATCAGTATATATTTTTAAAAAAGAGTACATTTATAGTAATTTTTGAAAAAGTAAGAGTACATAACTTTACATGTTCAAAAAGAGTACATGTACTCTTAAAAGAGTACGGTTGGTAACCCTAGGTAAGCGATCATTTTCACACCGCTATATACTTGACAGATAAAAAAAATATTTTTAATTATAACTATTGTTATTCTATTTGGAATCGTTTAGGAAGATTTGGGAATATAATTTTATTATGTAGGACTTATTAGTTATCATGTAATTAATTAATCTTTTTTGGACGTATAGTTAGCAGGTCTGAAATTAAATCAACATTATTTTTAACGTAATTTTAACGTTATTTTTATATTTTTTTATATTTTTAACGTAATTTCGCATTATTTTTACGTTTTTACGTAATTTGATAGTAATTTATTTGGGAATTATGTTAAACACGGATTTAGCATTTGGGACAGTATAATTAATCAATTACACCTATTTTTTGATTAGTTATTTTAGTCACCAGAACACCTGCAACTGACGTCATTGACTGATATATGGCGGCAAAATTCAAATGTTGGTTATATATTAGCACGAGCCGTCACCCTCCTGCTTTGCCAGACGTAAATTGCACTTTAGTAATAATTGATTATTTTTATGAGTAAATTACTTTAAAATACCTATAGCTTTGACCTGCGATTTAAGAATTTCTATTCCATCAATTCCATGAACTCAAAAGTGCATTTGACAATTGACAGCAATACAATCACAAATTCCCTTTAAGAATTATTTTTATCATATAAAACTATGATAATGAAAGTCTGAAGCTCTTGTGATAATATATAGCAATGAACCTTTTTCAAAACACAATGAATCTTGGGGTGTGAATTTTATTTCAAAATATTAAATTTTTACGAGATAGGAGTAAAAAAAAACACCTATCATTACATTACCTTATTGCATTCCGCGAAACTACTCTCAAATTTTTGTATTAATAGTATATTACGAAATGAGAGTTGTAAGAAGCATATTACGTAAGAGCAGAACGGTTACGCACGACCCGCGTAGAGGGGAGCGCCTAATTCCGTGAGTACGTAATTGCCTTGCAACTCGAATTATGTACTATACTTTATCTACGACCACACTAATTTGTTTCTGTTTAATAAGAATAATATGTTTGATGTAACACCTTCGACCTTATTTAACTTGATAGAAATGAAAAGAAATACATTCATAATGGTTACCTTTTTATTTAGTACTTATTTGTAGTTTTCGTTAGATTTAAACGTGAAAAAACGAAATGAATGACAGCTTCTACGTGAATGATGTGACGTTTAATGATTATTTGGAAATCACGGAGTACTATATTTAAAAATAGTATCAACGTGCAGCTCATCTCAACAAATCAACGAATCGTAAAGCAAACGTTCATGGGTGATTTTGAATTATTACATAATATTAATGGCGGATTGTTACATATGTTTGTGGTATGATGTATTTACATACGCTACAAACTGTACAGTAATGGGCATTTACAATAGTGGTCGTAGATAAAATACGTTATTATTTTGATTAAAGATTAAAAATTCGACCAATGAAAGAGGTGTGAACTATAAATGATAGTGACATTATTTTTTGCTTTATATATTTTTTTGTTAACTTTTCTTTTTTAAGTTAAACAAGAAATAATTTAAATTAAAAATAGTTTCATAAAATGTCTCGTTTTTTGTCCCCTAGACATAATGTTGACACAATTCTTGAAATATCATCGAGATATGTATTAAATGAGGGCTAGTGACGGGATATTAGTTTTGTTTTGGTTTTGCTTTTTTCATTTTTTTGTTAATTTGTAAGCACAACTCTAAACAATATGCAATGGTTGTTATCAAGGCTTAATATAAAATGTATTTATATTACAAATTTATATTACTCTATAAATTATATATTTATAGAGTCCTGCATTTTTGTTTGTAGTGAGTTCATGTTATTTGTGCTCACTTGCGCATTATTTGGGTTTATAAATTATTATGTTTTGTGTCATTATATATACATTCTTTTCTTTCTCATTTTTTTTCAAGATATACGTTTTAATCTATCGCCCTCAAAAAAATTTCTTAAATAATGTACCCGATAAAAAATCCCCCTAAATAATTGTACCCCCTAAAAAAATCCCTTTACATCATGGTTCCCCCTAAATTTGGGGGTAAAACCCCCAAGTTGGCATCACTGGAGGGAGCACAGATCTTTATCGCTATTATTGCAGCTTAAAAAAAATCAAATTTTTACTCTGCATAAATAAAACAAAAATTAAATTGATGAATACCTAACGTTAATTACATAGCTATACAATATACCCATAAATAGCATTAATAGAAATATATTTAATTATTTTAAAAGGAGCAACGTTTGAATTTTGCCGCCAGTCAATTACGTCTGTTGCCAGATGTTCTGTTGACTAAAATAACTAAGCAAAAAATAGGTGTAACTAATTAATTATACTGTCCCAAATGCTAAATCATTGTTTAACGTGATTCCCAAGTAAATTACTATCAAATTACGTAAAAATAATGTTGATTTCATTTCAGACCTGCTAACTATACGTCCAAAAAAGAATAATTAATTACATGATAACTAATATGTCCTAAATAATAAAATTATATTCCCAAATCTTCCCAAACGATTCCCAATTGAATAACAATAGTTATAATTAAAAATATTTTTTTTATCTGTCAAGTATATAGCGGTCATTTTCACAGCTAAAGAAAATAAAAAAATAATTAACGATTAACTTATTTGTCAATTATGTGCATAGAAAGTGATATCCTTAAAAAATAGACTGCTGATATAATAGAAGATTTTAAGATTTGAAATTTAAAATTTGAAATAGAAGATTTGAAAACTACAGAAATCCCGAAAGAAACTTTGGTAATCGTAACCATTTGAAACCAGCAGAATATTTATCTAATGAAAAACGTATGTATTATTTGATTTGTACCAATTAACCATAATAAATATAAGATCATAGCAGAAAAATGTTTTTGTCATTCACTTTTTTTACTTTTCAACAGGGCCCCAAATTCTTGTAGGTCCAAGGCCCCGGCGTAGTCTAAGACTGCACTCTTTACAGTAGTATTGTTGCTCGAATTTCTATTTTTCCAACCTTGACCACGTGCATATTTTCAAATTTGAACCCATGTTCATGGATGCACAGTGGGGATATGTTCAAAATTAGCGGTGCTGAGCCTGCGCACTACAGTAACCAATCAAAGTATTGCATCACCGACTTCGAATTCCAGCCATTTCTGGCAGGCATATTGTTTGTGACGTATTTGTTTGCTTCTACAGTCGTTTGTATATAAAGTAAAAGTTTATTGAATAAAATGCCTCCGCGTTTGAAACATATCGAAGTAGAAAACTTCAAGTCGTACAAAGGACGACGAATCATTGGTCCTTTAAAACCTTTTAATGCAGTAATAGGTCCAAATGGCTCCGGTAAAATACACATAACCTCTCAAATAAATCAAACTATAAATCTGTATTTTAGGTAAATCCAATTTCATGGATGCGATCAGTTTTGTTATGGGGGAAAGGACACAAAGCTTGCGTGTCAAAAGGCTAAGTGATTTAATACATGGAGCTGCTATCAGTAAACCCATATCGAGAAGGTATTTAAATGTACATTTAGATCTTTTTTCGTTTGTTTATATAAAACTAGCTAACTATCTAGAAAGGTCTTTTGTATACCATTCACGGAAATGCTTGGATTTATGCTTGGTTATACAAAAGTAGAAAATATTGGGAGGGTGCAGAGTATATGGTGGAGACAACCGAATCGACTGTAGAGTATGCTGCAAACAAAGTAAATTTAAAAGAGTATTTAACCCTCTAATGTCCATTGTATATTCTTGTATATTGTCACTTGGTATATCTGCTAAAGGTATGCCCGCCTTGAGGCGGACCTGGGCAGTTATGGCAAAAAAGTAAATGTAAGCAGTAAAGGAAAAAAGGGTTTTATATAATTGTTTATTTAATAATTATAAACAAATATCTCTTCTTCTTCTTCTTATTAGCCTTCATACTTCCATTGTTAGATATAGGCCTCTTTCAATTTTTTCCATGCTTCTTTGTCATTTGCTGTTCTCATCCACTGTTTTCCTGCTATCGTCTTTATGTCATCTATCCATCTTGTTTGGGGTCTTCCCGTGCTCCTTTTTGTTTCCCGGGGTCTCCAGAAGGTAATCTTGTGGCTCCATTCTTCTGTATTCTTTCTGGCCACGTGTCCTGCCCATTGCCATTTGAGATCCGCTGTTCTCTCCATGACATCTATTATTTTTGTTTTTGTCCTGATATCTGTGTTGCGCATTTTGTCTCTTAGAGTGATTCCCAGCATCGCACGTTCCATTGCTTTTTGAGTCACTCTAAGTTTTGCTGCTGATTTTTTAGTAATAGCCATCGTTTCCAGGCCATAGGTGGCAACGGGGAGGATGCAGCTATTGTAAACCTTACGTTTTAGGTAAATTGAGATGTCTTGGCTTTTTAGTATTTTGGCTGAGCTTTCCAAAGGCGGCCCATGTCAGTTGGATTCTGCGTTTGATTTCGGCAGTTTTTTCTTTGCCAATTTTAATTGTATGCCCCAGATATGATATTGCTCTACTTTTTCTATTATGGTGTTATCAATCGACATTTCCTGAGGGCTACTACTTATAATTTTTGTTTTGTTTAGATTCATTTTTAAACCTATTTGCTTGGACAGGTTGTTTAGTTCTTCTACCATTGTTTTTAATTCTTCGATATTAGTGCTTATTAGAATTATGTCGTCCGCGAATCTTAAGTTACTTAAATATGTCCCGTCGATCTTCATGCCTTTCTCGTCCCAGTTTAGTTGTTTGAAAACCTTTTCTATAGCTGCGGTGAATAATTTGGGGGAGATCGGGTCCCCTTGCTGTACCCCTTTGCTGAGATTTATTTTCCCCGTGTGTAGGTCGTCGTTTATTTTTACGTGAAAGGTGGCCTCTTTGTAAATGTCCTCCATTACAGCGGTATATCTCGAGTCTATTCTTGCGTCGTTCATTGCCGACAGGAAAGCCCAAGTCTCAACACTGTCGAACGCTTTGTGGTAGTCTATGAACGCTATATTTATTGGGATATTGTATTCTGTTGTCTTTTCGATAAGTGTTCAGATTGTTTGTAGGTGGTCTGCTGTGCCGAAACCTTTCCGAAAGCCCGCCTGTTCCACTGGTTGGTAGAAATCTACTTGCTTTGTGAGTCGGTTTGTGATAATCCGCATCATAAGCTTATATAGGTGTGATAACATGCTTATTGGACGGTAGTTTTCTATGTTTGTGGTGTCACCTTTTTTGTGCAGGATGATGACTTCTGCGTTCTTCCATTTTTTTGGTATTTTCCCCTCGATCAAACATTTGTTTGTTAGCAACCGCAGAGCTTCCAGTAGTGTTCCGCCTCCCGCTTTTAGCATTTCTGCTGTTATCTGGTCCTCTCCTGGGGTCTTCTGGTTCTTCATTTGTTGTAACGCATATGTAATTTCAGCTGTCGTTATTTCCGACAGTTTTTCCGATCCTACATTTGTAATAGTTTTTGAGAATGTCGTTGGGTTCGATATGGATGATGTGTATAGGCTGGCGTAGAATCTTTGGACTTCTGCGACGATGTCTGTTTTGTTGGTAATGATATTGCCATGGCGGTGTTTTAGTCTTACAATATCTAACAATATCTTGTTTTCCATTTGAAAGCTTTGATTTGAGTACTCTCATGTTTTTGTTCGCCTCTATGCTTTCGATGATTTGTTGGGTTTTATAAGCTCTGATATCTGTGCATAGTTTCTTTTTTACTTTTTTGTTTATGGTGTTGTAATTGAGTCCCGGCAGGTTTCTCTTCTTTATTAGCTGTTTTGTTTCCACTGATAGTCTGGTTTCTTTATCATTTTTTATCTTGCTACAGATCTTCCTTGTGGCTGATTGAATTTCCTCTGTTATGCTTGTTGCAAAATCATCTATAGTCACTTCTTGTAGATTTTCTGATCGTTTCATTTCTCTTTTTTATTTCGTTTTCGTATTCATTTTTGTTGAGGGTCAGGAATTCGGCTGTTGGAAATTTCTTTTTGTGTACCAACTTCTTTCTTTCAATTTTTGTATTTATGAGGATCTTTGCCCGGACCAATCTGTGGTCGCTTCCTGTACTAAATCTGTTTAATACTGAGATATCTTTGCATATGTTTTTTTTGTTAGAAAGTATGAAATCTATTTCATTTTTTGTCTGGCCATCTGCGCTCTTCCAGGTCCATCTTTTTTGATTTTGTTTTTTAAAGAAAGTGTTTAGACAAAATACTTTTTCGGTGTTGAGGTAGTTACTTAATGTTTCACCTCTTTCATTCCTTGTCCCCAGGCCGAAGTTTCCTTCCTACTTATTCGGTATCCTGTGACTGTCTTTTGCCTATTTTGGCATTAAAATCTCCGGTAATAACTGTGTAGTACATTTTTTCCATGTTCTTGGCGCTGGTTATATCTTCGTATAGCTGTTCAATAGATTCGTCATCTGCGCTGCTAGTTGGTGCATAGCAGTATATCACCTGGACTTGATATTTGTTATTTAACTTTAGTACGAGATATATAACTCTTTCTGATATTGCGTGGTACTTGACCACTTGATGTTTTATTTTGCGGTTCACGATAAAAGCTACACCCCCAATTCCCTGGTTTGTTTCTGAGTTATTCTCATATAGGATGTGTCCCGATTTTAGTGTGGTCCTCTTCTCTCCTTTGAGTCTTGTCTCGCATATTCCTATGATGTCCGATTTTATAGCTTCAAGTTCAAATATATAAACAAATATACTTAATCTTTATTATAATTATTATGAAAATCAGTGAAGCAATTTTTTGCTGTTGTACAACAAATATTTATTTTACATTTAGAATATATACATTGCGATAATTTTCTTGAAACCAAATTCACTTTGTTTTTAATACTAACACCAATCTAAAGTTAACTTTTTGTTTTTTCACTATAAATTTCTCTCTATATAAACTTTATACCATTCAAAAAATTCATAATTTCAATGAGCAAATTTTTTGTTGTGATTCCACACATCACATAACCTCAAAACTATCTCGCCGAAAATTTGACATCACTGACAGCTCTGAATTTCTGTGCCAACTTTGAATAAATTAAGTAACTAAAAATATTACAGCACTCGGCGAGCCATTACCGCACGCATATTAGTGCTGTAATGAGTCTATTACAGACGCAAAATTGAAAAAATATATGAAACATAGTTACGGCGTTTTAAGTTCATAAAAAACGATCAGGTTTTTTCTTCTTCGCTTTCTCTGAATAATATTTGTTTTTTTTTTTCAAGTATGGTCCTTGCGCATATAATTTTTTTGAATGTTTGACTTTTTATGTCTATTTCAAGAGCAGAACCATTGAATGCACTGAGTGGTATACATTCTTCTTCATGCCAATTTTTGATTTGTTTGACAGGTTGTGCTATAGTGTATAGCACTTCTGCGGTACATTGATCATTTGACTCAAAATTAGGATCAATAGGACAGGACAATATCAATAGCCATATTACTTGGCCTAGTTATTGGCTGAGAAATTTCGCTGTCGCTTTCATCACAAAGAGCTTTTTCTATTGCCGTTTCGCAGATGGGATTAAAAGTAGGGTCTGCATTAGAGATGGGCATAATCGAGTGACGATTATCGACCATTCGATTATTCTAAATCATTCGAGTTCTCGATTACTACACGTACGGACGAAAAAGAACTAAAAACACGTTTTCACTATGGCTACGCGAGGTGCCCATTTAAAACAATGTAATCATTATTTGACAGGCGATGTCGCTCGACGTCGCGTAGCTGAGTGTCGCGCATATGGGAATCGACCTTTAATCCATTTTATACTTTTATCTACCAGTTTTCTAACTCTAATGAAATTTAATCTGCTTTCTTCTGTTTTCTGTGATTGTCAATTTTGCCAAGCCTGCTTTCTTGTTTCAAGGAAGGCATCAAATTCCAGTGACCACCAGGCATGTTTTTTACTTTTTATGTTAGGTACTATCCATTTGGCTGCAGTAATGAGGTTTTCCTTGATGTCCTCCCAACTTTCAGTCTGAACGGTTTCCGTTGCTTTTGTGAATTCATCCGATTTTAATATTTCTTCCGTGTTGTACTTCCGACCCTTAACTTGTTCCTGTTTGGGATGACTTTGAACTTAAGTTTAGAAAGGTAGTGGTAAGAATCCAAGTTTGCACCCCTGAGTACCCTAACATTCATGATTTCTTTGTGAGAAATTTCCTTGATTGCCACATGATCAATTTGAAATTCCCCTAGGCTGGGATTTGAGAATATCCATGTCTTGTTTTCGTTTAAGTTTCGTTTTGTTGTTTTAGTTTTTTGAAAGCTGTAGAATTAATAATTCATTTGTGTGCTTGGCAAAGTTCTATTAGCCTAACGCCATTTCTGTTTGTTCTTTTTTGCGCAGGGTAATCTCCAACATTTTTTTTATATTTTTTATCTTTACCAATGTGTGCATTAAAGTCTCCAAGAATAATGATAATGTTTTTATCTGAATTTTCTGAATAATGTCATCATTTTTTTTTTTTTTTTTGGAGGAGGAGTAAAATACATTTACATACAGTCCCCAGTGCTCCAAGCTGCTCTGGGGAATGTGGGACTACTCACCTTCGTGGCTAGACTACCCAAAAAAAAACCACTCCTCAATACACCCCGTTGTGCGGGGTGCAATACTCATTGCACCCCGGAGACTGTCAAGTATTACTTGGGGTGTAGGATTGTCAGAATGGTCTAGGTCGTCTTCTCGGTAATCGTTCTCTGCCATTGTGGCTTCAATAGATTGAGTGGCCCCTGTTGCTGTCTCTCCAACCAAGGAAGTGGCCGCTATTGCGGGCGTAACTTCCGCGGGAGAGACCACTGCAGCCGCCCCTACTACCTCTACATCTTCTTTGGGATCGTGGAGCTCTCCCTCTATCTGATCTACTAGTTCTTTGGCGGTGAGATCCCGCACACTAGGGTCCCGTTTATTTATTTCTATTATCCCTTTCGTCTTGGGCTTTGCATTCCATAATCTCTCTTATGGTATTCTCGTTATCCTTCCAATTGTCAGGTGTTTCCAGCATTAGGTTGATGATGCTCTCTGGCGTTAGAGTTCTTCCAATTTTTAACGTAAGGTTCTTTCTGTTTTTTTCCAATTTGTGGTACTTGAAAATCGTGTGCACCGCATCATCCTCCTCGTCGCAGAAGTGGCAGTTCGGCGAATCGATTATTTTAATTCTATGTAAATACTTTTGGAAGTCCCCGTGTCCTGATATGGCTTGTGTTGTATAGTGTGTGATTTCTCCGTCCATGTTGTTATCATTGGTATTAGTCGTTTTGTCCATCTGGCTGTTTTGCGACTGGCTATCCCATCTTTCCTGCCATTTATTTATTATTTTCACTCTTTCTTGTCCTCTGTTTTCAGGTCCTGCGTCGTATGTGTTGGTCCTTTCTTCAATTAGGAGGTCTATAGGTGCTGTTCCCGTTATGACTTGTAGCGCTTCGGTAGAGGCTCTCGTATATGGCTGTGCTATTTTTATTAGTAGTTTGCGTTGAACTCTTGTTATTATGTTTTTATATTTTTTGAATTTGATCGCCTTTTGCCAGATCGGTGCTCCGTATAGTAGTGTGGAATGCACAATTGACGTCAGTACTTTCCTTTTTTTCTCCTTCGGTCCTTTTATGTTGTGGAGGATCATGTTTAGTCTTTTGACCGCACCTTCCGTTTTCTTGACTGTTTCTATAATATGTCTTTCTAAGGTCAGTGTAGAAATATATGATACCGTCAATATCGGCTTCATTCCTTGAATCGTCTTTGAGTTTTAGATGTAAATCTTTACAATGTTTCATCAACTCTTCGTTAGGTTTACTAAATAATGAACTATTGAAAAAGCCAAACACGTTTGAAATTTTCAACTCTTAAATGCTATTTTTTAAGTTAAAAAAAAACTACTTTGTAATTGATTTTCGGATATAATATAACTTCGTGTTGTTCATAGTGGAATTGAGCTGGTTTTCTTGGACGAAGTGTATTTATTGGTGGAAAGTCTGTTTCTGCATTTAGTTTAAGTGCCATTTCCGTATCTTCTTGTAAAATCATTTCAGTGTTCATCCGTGCGATAATTTGTAAACTTATCGATCAAATTATTTAGCAAATTTATGCACATTTGAGTATTCATCGTGGGACTTTGCGTCATTTTACTTAGATAATTAATTTCGTTATAAATTTCATGCCAAACTAAAATTTTTAACCTTTAAAGCAAGCGAATGCGCTTTATGAGTTGTGACACGATCCCACTCACATGTATTTTCAGATATTTCGAACAGAGCATCAAATACTTCATCTAAGTGATACCGTAATGGTTTGATTGCGTCAATTCTGTTGGATCATCGCGTAGCACTCAATGATTTTAATTTTAAATCGGGTAAATATTTGCAAATGATGGACCACTTGGACAAAAAAAAAAATAATTTATGCCCTTCCTTACCATGATGCAAGTTCTGGGGGAGACCTCTCGGTTCTCCCACACGAACTTACATTCCCTGTTGCTGAGGCCCCTGACCTTACCTCCATAAGCCCAGGGTTCTTGCAGTATCGCTAGTCCTAAGTTTTGTTTAGTGAGCATCCTAGCCATCACAGCCGAAGCTGCTTTGGTATTGTGGATGTTCTGACTCCGCTGCACCTTGTGGTGGAAAGGGCCGCTAGATCGGCGATCTTAAGGTTCAGCAAGGAAGGAATGGGCAGAGGTAAAATAATCGGGAGCAGAGACCGAAACAGCCTCGCTGCCAAGATCCCCTGGCTGGAAGTACCAAAAGACGAAATGGTATGCAAATACCACTTTGAGAAAAACTACACAGCAATGTGTAGTAGTCAAGCCGATTGGAGTGACGAATCCTCAGCATACCACATAGAGCAAAATGCCATCAAGTGGTATACAGATGGTTCGAAGACAAAGGAAGGTACTGGTGCAGGATTGTTTGGACCTCGTACCAGGTACTTCGAATCCATGGGAACATCCCCAAGTATCTTCCAAGCAGAGGTACACGTAATCGAAAGATGTGCACAGTTTAACCTCGACAGGAATTATCGCAAAAATCGAATTGCTATCCTGTCAGACAGCCAAGCAGCCATCAAGGCCATTAGTTCATACACCATCAGATCCAAACTGGTATGGGACTGTGTGGGGAAGCTGAACAAGCTTGGCAGGGATAATAAAGTAACGCTATACTGCATACCAGGACACACTGGTATTGACGGAAACGAAGAAGCCGATCACCTTGCAAACAAGGGATCCAGTAGCCCCTTTATTGGTCTGGAACGCTTTTGCGGCATGAGTGTGAACACCATCCACAAAAGTTTAGATGAAGAAATAAGAGGAAAATGGATGAAAACCTGGAAAGAACTTCCAGGGCTAATTCAATCCAAAGTGATGCTGGGATCTTTTAACCAGAAGAGAACAAAAGCTTGCCTGAAACTTAGCAGGAACAAGCTTAGAATTCTGATAGGAGTCCTGATGGGACACTGCAGACTTAGGAAACATCTCAAGGCCCTAGACCTAGAGGAGGATGACGGATGCAGATTCTGTGGCTCAGCAGAGGAAACCCCCATACACCTGTTCAAACTGACTGCGGAGCATTACTCTGCAAGAGACAGATGACCTTGGGGCTCACTGCTTGAACACAGAGCAGGCCTTGAATCACACCCAGATCCTGAAATTCCTAAAGGAATCAGGATTAGAGGAGGTGCTCTAAATGGGTAAGTACACCAACACTTGGAGGAGGTGGGTCGGCTACAATAGATCTATAAAGGTCGCACTACAAGTCGTCACCACCATATCTACAATCTACATTGTTGATGTTCACTTCAGCTATTTTTGTGGGTTTGCTGGTCATTTTTGTTTTGTGACAGGAGGCGGCAAGTCCTCTTCTGTCTCGGCAAGAATGACGTCTTCCTCTACCTAAGTAAACGTGGCCGGACTGCTCAGTCTACGAGTGCGAGGTCTAGGTCGTCTTCTCGGTAATCCGAGCTGACTTCCTCGTTCTCTGCCATTGTGGCTTCAACAGATTGAGTGGCCCCTGTTGTTGTCTCTCCAACCAAGGAAATGGCCGCTATTACGGGCGTAACTTCCGAGGGAGAGACCACTGCAGCCGTCGCTACTACCTCTACATCTTCTTTGAGATCGTGGAGCTCTCGCTCCATCTGATCCACTAGTTCTTTGGCGGTGAGATCCCGCACACTAGGCTTCATTATCGTGTTTCTTCGCATATGAATCCCAAGAATGGCTAGGGAATTAAAGGTCCACCAGGTCAGAGCCCCACTTAACATGGCAAGGCTCGATACTCTAAAAACCAGACTAGACCAGACAAGAGGAGACAAGACCGTACAGGACAGGACCAGATAAGACCAGACAAGACTAGACCAGACAACTAATCTAATACTTTTTATTTTAACATGAAACACCCTCCGATATATGCAAAATATAACATAAATATTATATTGAAATCAGGAGGGATGAGTAGGGTCGACTATCTTCAAGAGAGCATGGTAGATGTGGAGTTTAGGAGCCCTTGTGTGACGGCTTTAGAAAGTAAATTGGTGCAATTTTGCAAAACCCTCTCTGAAATATTTTCTAAACCCCCACCACCCCCAGGAACCAAACCCTGGCTACGCTTGTGGTATAAATAATTAACCTCCTCAGTCCCTGTGCACATTGTAATGTCCATAGGTTATTGCCTCTTTAAGCCATTTCTAGAAATTCTAAAAATAAAAAGTTTCTAAAGCAATACATGACCGTTATCCTTTTCTTTACTTATCAACCAATGTGGGTCCAGGGGTTAGCCCCTAAAACAATGCGGCCTATTGGATTTCCCCACAATGCAAATTGTCCGATTCATGCAAATAGGTCCAGCCCCTGTGTTAGATCCAGGAATCTATGTGCCATGTTCTTCATGGGGATCCCTTTTGTTGTAATGTTAAGCTTTCAACCTCCTCATAGCATAGTCTGCATAGTGGTTTATCTGTCCAGATAACCATTTTGTGCAGATGTTCTCGTAGAGGGCAGTGGGAAAATGCAATAGGCCGCAGTGTTTTAAAGGCTTACCCACAAGACCCTCATTAGTTGATGATAGAGAGATGGCCCAAAGGTATTTAAGGTCCATTCAATTCTTTCATATGTGGCAACCTTTTTAGACACCTGCCAGTCACACCTCGTCCCCCTTTTGGAAGAGTGTACAGTTTGACAGTTATGGATTTCCATTATTCTACTAATACAAAAGACCTTATTACGGTTAGTTAAGCGCATGCGCATCCGCCAAGTTTGAAAGGCGGGAATATGAAAGTTTCGTGCAAATAATAAGTTTATTCGTCAAAAAGTTCGGGCAAAACATGGCGGAAATTGACACATTTTTTATTTACCAAAAAAAATGTCAGATCGTGAAGGTTAAAATGACACAGGATAGATAATATACATAAAAATTTTAATATACACAAAATATAGCAGGAATGCGAAATGTTGGAAATGGTGTTTACGGTTTCTTATCCATATCAGAAGCACGCAATTTATGACGATCTATAGCTGCTTGATGTCTCTTAATCTGTTCCTCGTGGAAACTAATCTCATCTTTTAAATCGTCATGCAATTTTCTTAACTGTTCCCTTTGCTAGAAACGAGACAGATAATTATTACTAAATGACGGTTAACGAAAATGGGTCATCTACCTGTTTATAGAAATATTCTTCCTCACGGCCTGTTACAATTTTACCAAACGATCCACCAGCTTCCCTTATTGAACCGCCGGCACCGCCCCCTTTCCCGGCTCCGCTTCCTAGATCGCCCAATTGGGACTTCATACGCTGCTGACTACAAATAGAAATAACACAGTACATACAAGGATATGGAAATAAAATTGGTTATTTATTACATTGCTGGAGAAATAAGACGATGTCTTGCTAGTTGCTGCCAATACATCATGATTCAAATTAGAAATTCTTTATTAACCTATCAGTGTCAAACGGTTTCGTAATTTTACATATTTGTCTCTGCTCGGGGTTGCTAACGAATAATGGAAAATTATTCTGTCCGGTTATGTTTCGTAAGCTCACCACCAGATGACTCTGATTTTGAAAAGCATCAGATTTGCAATCACTCACACAGTCACAAATTAGAATTACTCAGTATTTACATTTTTTGTAGACTTTACTTTTAGGTCACACTCGGGTGGCAGTTTTTGAAACTACAATGACGCATGCGCAGTAAACCGTACAGTAGTAGTAGTAAAAATGTTGTGTTTTCAAGGATATGTGTATTTATTATTATTATTACATCATTTTTGCCCATATGGACAGTGTTTGAACTTAAATAACTCATGATGATACAAGTTTCACTTCTTTCCCTTCTTTTTCTTCTCTTCCCAAAATCTCTTGATCCTTTGACTGTGCTCCTGTTTCCTTTGTTTTGTCCACAATGTTCCTATCTTCCTTTCGCTTACTAAAAATTTGGTATTCTTAATTTTGCTTCTGAATTTTTTCCTATTGTCTTCTATCATTTGTTGATTGATCCTCAATTGCTTTAAGTCATCTTCTATTTCATGAAACCAATTTGTTTTCCTACTTGAACTGTTTACTACATCAAAGATTTTTTTTGTAAGTCGTTTATTGTTCATTCTCTGTATGTGCCCATAGAAAGTTAGTCTTCGTTTTCTAATGATATCTGTTAGTCTGTCTGTGTGTTCATATAGCTCTTTGGTAGGTCTTTTCATCCATATCCCATCTCTGTGTACTGCTCCAAATATTTTTCTAAGAATTTTGCGTTCAATTTTTTCTGTTTTTATGATGCCAGATGCTCCAATTGTGGTCGTTTCTGACGCATACAATGCTTCAGGCAAAACAACTGTTTTGTAATGTCTGAGTTTGGCCTGCCTTGATATGCTTTTCTTATTATAATGTGACCATGTAAGTTTATATGCTTTCTGGAGTTTTTCCGTTCGTTTAATGTTAGACATTTTGTTTAATCCTATTTGTATATATCCCCCTAAGTATTTAAATTTTTCTACTCTTTGTATAGATCAATAAGTCGTATGTATGGTATGTACATTGTTGGTATGTCGTTCCATGTATTCGGTCTTCTCATACGATATCTGTAAACCGGTTTTAGCGGCTATTTCATGTAATCGCTCCAGTGCTTTCTTTGCCTCCTGTGTATTATTGCTGGTTATGGCAACGTCATCTGCAAATGCCAAGCATTTATTGATTGTTTTTGTTTCGCGTGTTCTTCCTAGCTGTATGCCTTTCACTTGTTTCTCCCACTGCTTAATAATTTTGTCTAAGACCATGTTGAACAAAATTGGTGAGAGGCCGTCTCCTTGTCTGACACCTGTGCGTATCTGAAAGGGTTCTGAGATTTCAGCCATGAACTTGATCTTTGAGGTGGTGTCCGTGAGCGTTAGTTGTATTAGTGTTCTGTTTTTTTTGTCAATTCCATATTCTTCCAGTACTGCAAAGAGCGTTTGTCTATCAATGCTGCCGTACGCTTTTTTAAGTCCACAAAGGTAACTACAGTGTTATTTGTCTGTCTGACTTGAATATTGAAATATTGTTCTTAGGTTCCAAATTTGTTCGATGCATGATCTCCCTTTCCTAAAGCCAGCCTGGTATTCACCTATTTGATGATCTGCTTGTGGTTCTAGTCTGTTCAATAACACTTTCGAGAATATTTTGTAAGTGACTGGCACTAGTGAAATACCTCTGTAATTATTTGGATCTGACTTATCACCCTTTTTATGTAATGGGTGGATCAAGGCACATTTCCATTCTTCTGGCATTTTTTCTGTGATCCAAATGTCTGTAATGATCTTATGAATTGTTTTTAAGATGTCTTTATCTTGAAGCTTCCACACTTCAGCAATAATGCCATCTTCTCCTGCCGCTCTGTTATTTTTCATTTGTTGTATTATCTCCTCTATTGTAGGTGGAGTAGAATCAGGATTGGATGTGGTTTTTTGGAAGGTCATTTTTTCCTTGGGTTCTTTACAATTAAGAAGAGTACTAAAGTATTGTTTCAGAATTTTACAGTTTTCTTTAGTGTTCGTTTCCAAGGATCCATCTGTTCTTCTAAAACAGAGGCTAGGAGGTTGATAACCCTTAATATTTTCTTTGAATATTCTGTAAAAATTTCTTGTATTATTTCTCTTAAAATCTTCTTCAATTTCTTTTAGCCTGTTGTTGTCGTGTGCTCGTTTTTCTCTTCTAATTTCCTTTGATGATTTTTTCTGAACTTCGTGAAATTCCTTCCATGTTTCGGATGTACTGTTACTACTGAACTTCATCCACGCCTGTGTTCTTTTCTCAATGGCTTGATCACAAGTTGCGTTCCACCACCTATGTTTCCTTTTTCTGGGAGGTTGCGCCCAACGCATTGCCTTCTGAACTGAGGTCGTAAGATCTGTCCAAGTGTCTGTTGGATGACTATTAATTTCTTCAATGTTTTTGTCTTTGTTTATCCGCAAATATTCTGGATCAGGCTTGACTATTTTGTTTTTTACTGTCTTTTTCTGTCTTGGAATTGGTCTAATCTTAACTTGTAACAAATAATGATCTGACTCCAAGAACCCTTTACGCGTTCTGACATTTAAAATTTCCTGCGTATTTTTGTTAGAAATGGCCACATGATCAATCTGGAATTCTCCCCATACGGTGTTAGGTGCTTTCCATGTTGTAAGTTTTTGTCTTAGCTTTAGAAATTGTGTCGACATAATTTTGAGAATAAAATTTTGACAATATTTTATGAGGTGCTCTCCATTTTTGTTTGTGCGATAGTGAGCTGAATAAGGGCCTGTGATTTGTCTGTATTTTCTCTCCTTACCTAATTGCGCATTTAAGTCTCCCATTAAAATTTTAACATGCCTTTCTGGTATGCTGTTGGTTACTTCTTCCATGTCTTCCCAGAAGTCTTGAACTTCTTGTGGTTTCTTTCTGTTATGCTCATTTGTAGGTGCGTGTGCATTGATAATTGTGTAACCTTTATTGCCTGATTTGAAGGAGAGTGTGCAGATCCTTTCTGATATTGAATTAAAGTCAACAATGTTATCCAAGACTGATTTGTGTACTGCAAATCCCGTCCCAAACAATGATGGTGTACCTCTTCTGACAGCAGGTTTACCTTTATAAATCCTATAATTTTCCGTGTTGGATATGTGTATTTATATATATATATATATATATATATATATATATATATATATATATATATATATATATATATATATATATAAATATATATATATATATATATATAAATATATATATATATAAATATATATATATATATCAAATATCAATGTATGTCAAACTGACGTAAGAAAATAATTTTTTTTTTTTCTAAAACTAATTGTAATTTTGTAAATTTTAACTCCTGGTCTGACAACCTTGAGAGTAAACAACTCGTCACCCATTAGAGTGGCCCTATCTACATACTCTGTTAGGTCTCAGCATGAAGGGAAATATTAACATAATAGGAAATGACGCCTAACGCCTATGGACATTTAACCCGCATGAATGTCCACGACTTACGAACAGGAGACTCACCACGACAGGTAGAGGGAACGGGAAATAGATCACCACAGTAAAATCTGACCTGGAGCAACTTCAAATTTCTCCAGAAACCATAGAGGATCTGTCCCAACCCCGGCAGACCATTCAACAAGGAGAATTCCCAGTGGCCCTTACCAGAAAAAACAGCACAGGAACCAACAGACCAAAGTGAACAGAGGAAAGGTTATGTATACTATAGAGAAATTTCACTACTACCTGTGACATAAAAAAATTCTGTGCAAGCCCTGTTAAATCGGCTAGAACCTCAGATACATCCACAGATAGGAGAATACTAAGAAGGGTTCAGGAAGGGAAGATATGCAGTGAACAGATTTGGTGCTTGAGAACAGTATTAACAATGATAAAGACCAGAACATCACACTACCATTAGTCGACTTCGAGAAGGCCTACGACTCCATAGATAAACAGTATTCAACAAATTGGAAGAAATGAAGGTGGACAAAAAGACCAGAAATCTAATCCAGGAAACATTACGAAATACAACATCCAAAGTGAAGTCGTTGGCTCTGTGAGCTAATACACTCCCTCAACAAGAAAAGAGACAAAACGAACCCTAATATCTACAGAGGAATTTCACTACTACCTGTGACGTACAAAATTCAAGGTCTCGGAAACATTTGAAATCAAGACAGGAGTGAAACAGAGTGATGGCCTCTCGCCCATTCTATTTGATTCTGTTTTAGAGAAAATAATCAGGACATGGGTAAAAAGTAAAGGTAGACCTTACCTTTACCTTTTTCCTTACCTTTACCTTTTTTAGTGGGGTAAAGATTTGGAGACACAAGGATAGAACCGTCAACATGAAATGTTTGGCATTCGCTTATGATATAGTTAATAACAAATAATAGAAAAGAAGCTCTAGAGCAGGGGTTCCCCAAGTTTTTTTTGGGCGGACCGATTTAGTATAACCAAATTTTTTGGCGGGCCAAAAATAAAACGGAATAAAATCAACAATAACCACGATTTTTTTTTACAAACTTGTAATAAATTTATTCATTTGTATTGTGCGACTTGTGTAGTTGTTTTATTTTAATGATGTCATTAAACTTTGCCGTCCGTCGAATGTATTCTTAATAATGATTATCACTCAATTTTGATGTCAATTTCGAATAATTTATGCTCATAATTGAAAGAGTTTCTTCGCAAATATATGTGTGCCCGCGGGCCGCACTTTGGGAACCCCTGCTCTGCTCTAGCGACACTATACGAAATCTGAGCCCAAGCAGGGCTGCAAATCTCATACGAAAAAACGCAGTATATGAATATAAAATCCACCAGTACAAATTTCTTACAGATTGCTGATATCCCGGGCTAGGTCTGGTGAGTATGGAGGATGACACAATTGTTATTTCCAAATTCTGTATTTCCAAACACATGTTTGATATATTGAATAACACCCAGATAATAAAAAATTTCATATGAATTATTCTACAAATTTTACATAGAAAATTGTAATACACACGGAAAACCACAAATAGATTCTTGTTGTCAATGAGAAGAGCTGAATTTGAAAATTAATATCACGCACTGATAACTAAGTATGGAAAGATAACACATGTAGAAAATTTCAAATACCTGGAAGAGATTATACAGAAAACAGGACTGAACTCAAAATCCAATGATGAAAGGATCACAAAAAGCATACAGACTTACATGGAACCAATACAACAAAAAGGAGTATCTCTATCAATGCCAAATTAAGACACTATATAATACAGTAGTTTGACCAGAGGCCTTGTACGCCTCAGAAACAAAGGTAATCAACGTCGAACGAAAATCAAGGATATAGAAAAACAAGTGAGGGAAATACTACGAAAGATCTATGGGCCGGGTCAGAAAGAGGGGATCTGGATAAAGAGACCAACAAAAGAACTGTAGGAACAGACAGAGTTATCTCGGCGGACCGACTGACATATTCAGATCAAAATGCGCGATTTCCGCTATAGTCGCGGTAGTGCAGCACGGTAAGGACGCTGCATGCGCAGTTAGTTTCGCTGCCTCTGTAGTTTGACTCTCTGTAATCACATTGATTTTATGAACCCATGAATTGAATGAACTCATAATATTTTTAATTCTGAAATGAGTTTTGTGTTTTGATTCAAAATAAATACAAAATAACATATTTCATCTTATGCAGCCAATGCGTAAAATAGCATAGCTTCTTGCTCTGCGGACATCATGACTACTACATACACGTAAAAATCGCGTTTTGATGTGGGCTATTTCGCTGCCGCGTCGCTAGCAAATTTTTGAAGGTCTGAATGAGCCTTAGGTTCTTAGGAACCTTAGGACATCACAGTAAAATTTTCGAATTTTTTTATTCGCTTAAAAGTTGCTTTAGGCTTTTAAAAATAACATACCAAAAGATGGAATGCGGCAAAAATGTCTAAATGACCAAATTTTCCATTCTGCCGCAACGCCTCTCAGGTATGCGCCGAGCGCTTTTTGTGATCCCGGGGCGCGCTGTAATTTTCGAGTAAGGGAGCAAGTATAACGGTAGTCAATGGGGAGAGACCTGCCCTCCGAAAAGTCTATACTATTTAAGAGTGTCTATAGGAGTCACTATATGTACTATACATTCCAAGAATAGGTGTGTAGCGTCAGTTTGCGTCAGTGAGGCGTCAGAAATTGTGAATCAGTTGAACAAATGAAGAAAGCTATAAGGGCCATATTGCTTCAGAAAATATCTACGTATGACTATCCGAAACACGACGATTGCCCGATTGGAGAAAATTCATGGTGCTCGTGGCAAAGGGCGAAATCTTCGGACACTTTGGATGCTTATACGCACAAGCACCAATGTGTGATGAAGTTTATGAAGCTAATCAGCCAGTTTATCAACAACTCACTACGGATGATCTTCTCACTCGCTGCATCGGGGGTTTCACACAACAACAGCAATGAAAGCTTCAACTCGACAGTGTGGGCGCTGGCTCCAAAAACTACGCAATCCGGCAAAGCAGTCCTCGATATTACTACAAACATCACTTCGTGTGTTATTAATGACGGGTTAATATCAATTCTACGTATAATCCAGGTCATGGACATGAAAATTGGGTTAAAAAGTCACCAACTCTGCATTGACCTGGATGAGAAACGCATACAGAAGGCGGAGAGATCACTGAGTATCGGCGTAAAACAAGCCCGCATCGACTTAAAAGCAATTCGGAATAGCAAAAAAGAGGAGGAGATAGATTTAGAAGGCCAGTTGTATGGTGCAGGCATCGCAGATTAGACTTAAAACTTTAAACGTGTTTTTCTCGAAATCAGTTTTTCTTAACTGGGCGGACACATTGCTCGGGCAAATCTTCACCGATCGATCTGAAATTTCGGTAGTATATTCCAAAAACCTGACTATCGAGCCACGTAGGTTTTTTTTTAATACTACTTGTTTTTTTTTTTATGAACAATTTAATTACTTTTTTTGGTTAAATTTTCAACTTTTTTTCAAAACGTGCACCATTTCCCCAAAACTCAATATATCGAAATAATCCTACGTGGCTCCATAGCTGTTGATATATAGAAACTAAAAACCTTATATTTTATGTTAGAGGTCAAAAATTAAAGAGTCTAGATGTCCGCCCGTGGACCTCCTTCCAAAAATAGGCGTCTCCGGACTAGTGCCACAAAGCCGCCATTTTGTGTCAAAAAAATTTGAAAAAATATTTTTTATAGTTTTTTAATAATATTATTAAACTTACTTTACCGTTTTTCGGTTGATCTTTTGATTAAGACAAAAAAAATCCCGAAAATATAACTGCTTTACCGTGCTCTACTGTGATGCGGCTGATGTGGCTTCATAAGACCAATGTGATTACAGAGATCACCATTTCAAAACACAGCGGCAGCGAAATTAACCGCGTACTTGTCATGCAACGCTGCACTACCGCGACTATGACGGAAATCGCGCCTGCCGATCTGAACATGTACGTAAGTCGCCACTTCAATCGGTCCGCCGCGATAACGCAGCGGTCGCGGCGGCGAAACTTCCGCGTCGGTCTGTGAGCCCCTTAATACTTGATAAGTCGCGGTGGTTGTTTATCATTCGACAAACGTTTGCGTGAACGAATTTAAGGCGGATGCCAATAGATTCGATCGGCACTGGGATTGAATGTTTTTGGGAAATAATAATTTATTTTTATAACTAAATACACTAATAACGACGCGCATTGCCGAAGTTTGAATCTTTCTAATATCTTCGTACTTACAATTAGAAGGTTACATTTGAACTGTTTGTAATTGTATATTTTCGGAGCAGGAAAAGTCAATCCATCCTCCTCAACTCAATAATCTGCCTTTATTGATACTTAAAATTCCAACCCGAAATGCACGTCTTAAGTTGTTAGGTTTTACAACACTGCCCGGCTTAAAGGGTCCTAGATAACTATATTTATCATCCTAAAATATCGATTGGCGTACATACCGCTGGAATGGAAAGAGGCCAAGACGATATTCATCTCTAAGGTAGGGCGCAGGCCTCAAGACCTGGCAAAATCCTACCGACCAATTAGCTTCACTTCCTTCCTCCTGAATAATGGAAAAAAATTGTGGACAAACTCATATGGTGCGGCCTCTCAAAAGAAGTCCTCTCCATAAGCACCAATACGCTTATCAGCCAAGGAAATCTACAGTGGACGCTCTACACGAGATAACGACCACATTGGAAGCAGCACCGGACTGCAAAGAAATTGCAGTAGGTATCTTTATAGATATAGAGTGAGCGTTTGGCAACATAACCCGTTTATGAATAAAGAATGCAGCCACCAATAAAAGGATCGAAGACCCTATCATTGAGTGGATTCACGACATGCTAACCAATCGTAAAATTACCGCCGCACTGGGGGGATCAACGAGGACGGTAACCACAGAGAGAGGCTGCCCACAAGGGGGGGGGGGGTGTTATCGCCTCTGCTGTGGAGCGTAGTCGTTGATGATCTCCTAGATGTATTAACAAAGAACGGGTATCATTATAAGGGGTAAGTTTGGCACAGAGTGCATCAGTAACATCAACTGTTGGAGCAATAAGGAGGGCCTTAGTGTCAACCTGAGCAAAACAGTAATGGTCCCCTTTACCAGAAAAAGGAAGCTGAACTTGAAAGCTCCGAGCATTGATGGTCAGACGTTAGAGTTCTCCGAGGAGGTGAAATATCTAGGGGTAACCTTGGATAAGAAACTCACTTGGAACTCGCATCTGAATAAAACACTTTCAAAAGCCACAGCGGTCTTTTGGATCTGGCGTAAGCTTTTTGAGAAAACATGGGGACTAAAACCCAAAATGCTATGGTCTTACACAGCAGTGGTAAGACCGGTTATCACCTACGATTCACTCGTATGGTGGTACAAAACAAAGGAAAAAAAGACTCAAAGCATACTACAAATGCTTCAACGGCTCGCGTGCTTGGGTATAACAGGAGCGATGCAATCTACTCCAACCCCAGCAATGGAAGTTTTGTTGGACCTACTCCCACTGCACAAACAGGTAGAAAAATAAAGTCTTCTCAGTGCTCTGAGACTAAGGTGTTCATCGCCTATTCAGAGACACATGAAAATAAGGGAACAAATCGGAGATGAATTTCTGACGCATCTCTGGGACACAATGTCTACAGAATACGACTTTGGCCAGCCGTTGAAGTGGTCATTAATGACCGCCAAAGCAGTGTTCAAAGAATCGAACATCTGAAAGACAAAGCGTCCATGTGGTACACCGACACATCAAAAACTGCTAAGGGTACAGAAATTGCATATACAGCCGGAGTGACAGGGAGTCCACGGCATTGGGCCAGGCTCCCACGGTACTACAGGCTGAAACTATAGCCATTGAAAGATGTGCACAAATCTGCCTAAAGAAACGTCTTAAAGGAGCGCAAATCTACATCCTAACGGAGAGCCAGGTAGCTCCAAGGAATTTAAAAGCTCTCAACTTCAATTCCAAGTTAACCTGCGACTGTAAACAAACCCTGAAGCAACTGGTGAAAGGTAACAGACTCACGCTAATGTGGTCACCGGGTCACTAGGGCATATATGGGAATGAAATGGCCGGCGCACCCGCCAAAAGTGCGACCGAGGCTCCCTTCTTGGGCCCGGAGTCAACTTGTGGGCTTACAAAGGCCCTCTAAAGGCCGGGGGCTAAGAAATGGGAAGAAGAGCAAAAGCAAATCTACTGGAAAAACACGCCAGGACAGAAGCAAGCTAAAATGCTCATAAACTATTCTGCCGCAAAAGCAGCAGATGCTAAGCTTCTCTAGAAGAGAAATCTAAATTTTGGTAGGCATACTTACAGGACATTGTCCGGTGCGATATCACCTACACAAGTACTGCTACAGAGGAAGTTGCTGTAGATTATGTGAATCAGACGAAGAATCCGCTGAACACATAATGTGCACAGTGTAGCGCTAGCATACATAATGCTTGCCCACTTCGTGGTCGCAAGAATGACCACCTTGGAGTAGTAAGTCTCTCAGGAACATCTTAGACTTCGTTCACGGAGTTGAATTCCTGGGAGAGTAATTGTAGTAGGGTCAAGCACAATAGATCAAATTGGTCGCAGTGCAGAAAGGCTTTGCAGCCAAACGACCCCCACAGAAAAAAAACCTAAAATATCTATAAAAACTATGTAAATTAAAAATGGTTTACGATCACAACAAATAACAGTTGTTGGGTCTTAACAGACGATATTTATTGTCTTAATGTATTTAAAAACTATGTAAAATTAAAATGGTTTTAAGACCACAACGAAACACAAATGTTGGGTTTTAACAATAAACTAGAACAGTAATGTTACAATACGAAATTTGACCGGAGACTCGATACACAAGGAATTAAACCGAAAACTGGTCTTCTTGGTCCGGAGATTGACTTAAATCTGTCTCTTAACTTGTCTTTCTATGTTGTAAAGACTTAATAAAAATAAATACAAATAGTTATGAAAATGTGTTAATTAAGGAGATTTCTATATTTGCTACCCCCTTGAAAGTGGCGCCCTAACGCCCGGTCCCGGCGGGCCTGTATAGAGTTGCGCAAATAAAACCAGTTTCCGGGCACGCTATACAGACACTATTAGGTATGCGCGGCAATTAAACTTGTTTAAAGGCCTATATGCACTAAGCGGCCAGCCGCAATGCGGTCAGCCACACGGCTGACCGTGTTATACGGTTGAACTTAACCTTAACTTAACGGGTAACCGCTTTACGGCTAGCCGCAATCGTAACCGCAGTATCCGGCTGACAAACGGCTTGATTGCGGACAGAAAAGAAATCATTTAAAAAATGGACGTGGAAGAAGTCTATTACGTCTACGCTCGTTATGTAAAAAACAAAAAAAAAGTACTGGGTACATCCTTTATTGCAAACACGAGAAAAAACGAAGCACTTTGAAATATTTTTCGAGGTACTAAAAAAATACGAAGATAAGTTTTTTAATTATATGAGAATGAGTTTAAAATTGTTCGAAGATTTGGAATCTTATAAAATCTATACCTGGAAGGATCTATTATGGAAATAACCCCAATTGTAAAAGACTAAATATTTGTTTATTTAGTTTTCTACTGATATATGTGTAAATATGGGCATTTTTTCCACGGCTTACCCTACATGAAAGTGACATTTTTTCATTCTAGAGATATATTTTCACATCTAGAGACGAAAATGAGCATTTTAAATTTACGATTTTCTCGATTTAAACAAACTAACCAAATTTGCATGGACTTTCTTATTAATTACATCAATTTCAATGAAATACTTTATGTACAAACGTAAAACGAGCCTGAAACTATTTAAAAAACCGAATTAAAATTAGGACATTTGACTTGAAAAGTATAGCAAACCCTGTTTGACGCACTCAACGCACCAATCGCGAAGAAGAGGCGGAGTCTGATAATGGCGCCAAATTCAAAAATATATTTGAAGTAATAAACCGCTTGGAACTTGCGCGCTATATATCAAGTCTGCCTTATATCAATTTGTTGATATTCAAGAAATATTTTTTAGTGTTGTAATTGTTGATTTGGGTCGAATAGTTGTTTTCAGAAGAATCAACTATTCTGAAAAGAAAAATAAATTTATATGATTTTTATATTATTATATGAAATTTATTATAATTTTCCTTGAACTGATAAATATAAATATTTTTTCTTAAACAAAATTACACGAAATTATAATTCTACAAAATATAATATATTCAGCGTTAGCATTACCCGGGGTAAACCACGTGGGGGTGCCGATACGATTTTTTACCCCTGGATAAATCGTTTTGCACAATACTATAAATAAGAATTTAACGTAAATGAGAGTGATACTTCAACCTTAAAAATGAAAGTAATGTAATATTGTAATAACGATTGATCCATCCTTAAACAGGAAATACAATAGATACATACATAATACTTAAATAAATTACAATACATTGCTAAATACATAATACTTAAATAAATTACAATACTTTGCTAAATACATAATACTTAAATAAATTACAATACGTTGCTAAATACATAATACTACATACTAAATACATAATGCTAAATACATAATACAATACGTTGCTAAATACATAGATATCTATTATTCTTCTCCCGCTCCAAATGTTGAAATGTGTACAGTTCAGAATGTTTTAATCTTCCTCGAACCTCAGTCAAAACCCCAACTGACCGACCTTTTTACGCATAAACACATCTAATGGTTAAATGAATAATACAAAATTAAATAAGAGAGCCACTTACCAGCATTTCATTTTTTATTAGGAAAGTATGTCTGCTTCTCTATTTTTTTATTTTTGCATACTTCATTGTTATTCTCTCTCTCAAAATTATTCTTTAAAGACATAACTTGGTCTGCAAACTTTTGAAATGATTACCGTTTAAGCTTTCATGAAAGAAGTTATATTTTCTATTTGAATCTGTAAAAAATATTAAATTTTGATATTAAAAAAAAATGACACATTTTGTGTACAATTTCTTTAACACACCTGTTTACTTCTTTCGCTATCAATAGATGTGTTTGGTTCATTATCCTTCTCTTCTAAAAACTGGCATAGTTCTTCTCGGTACCTAATTTTGCTCGTTGTGGGTTCATTGATGTACAAAATTCCTTCAGAATCTTCTTCTCCCAAACTATTAACACCTGGAGTAGACTCACTCCTTCTCCTTTCATATAGAACTACAGCATGTATATGTTTGCACAAGGTTGTCTTCACAGAAAACTCTGGGCACTCACAAATATATTGATGCAAACATATTTTACATTTATAACAGTATGCCCTCCGACAATCTTCGTCACATAATTCATTGTATTTTATAATATAAAATTTGTCCCCTGTTGTTGACCTTACTCTAAACTTGCCAAATTCAATAGATTCCACAATATTTGTCATTTCTTCTGCTTTCATATGGGCTTTTACATTCATTCTGTGGTTGTAATTGTTTGCATTTGGTCACTCTACATTTACAATATTTTTCCACAACTTTTCATCAACAAGCTCTTCCAATAAGTCCAACAATTTTTCGACTCTGAAAATATTATAAATAACAATTTTAACTTAAAATATAAACGATTTCACCTGATATTTCGATTTCCTCTCATTTTGTTGTATTTCAAAACTTTATGCAAACTTTCTATTGCCATGTTAGTGTTAATACCAGCATTGATTCTATGGCAATGAGCCCACATCTTAATTCTATCTTCCTGAAAGTAGTACCTAAAAATGCCAAACATTTTCTTATTCTCAAATCTAAAAAGTGTATAATGGAAAACACCTGCTTTTCTAAGTAACTTAAAAATTCTAATTCGCCTTCATCTTTTAAATGTTGCAAATACTTTTCTTTCAATAGTACAAAATTTTCAATTTTTGTTTCGTTCATAATTCTTCTCATTTCCGTCTTCATTTTCAATTTATTTTCGGGCTTCTTCAGTTGTTGGGCTTCTTAACCAAGGTTAGATCTACCTTGAATGTTCCAATTCTTTACCACATGCCATGTACACAGTAATCTCCTTGGCTTTTCCGCTGTCTCCATAGTCTCGGTCCATACATTAAAATATTTCGGATCATCATCGCTCATTACGTATTTCGCTTGAATGCTGCATCCCAATCTTTCTTTTAATGCCCTCAAAAATACTTTTTGGATCATCTGATCTACTGGAGAGCAAAAATACTACAGGGAATCCCATATTTCCATCATCCTTAATTAGAACTGTCGTCAACTCAAATTTAGATCTATTTGTTCCATGTGTACCATCCATACAAATCACATGTTGGTAATCCTTAAGCTTCTTTTCCATTATTTTATTCATATAACTTACTGCAAAATCGTCATCATGTAAGTCAGGGTGACTTTCACCTACAACATTATTATTATTTCCACCACCATACCTGCACTATATGAAACCCCTCAAGTTTACGTTTTGAAAACGCCAAATAAGCTATATACCTTCTAATATATGTAAGAGGAAAAAAGAATATATAAAATGGAAAGTAGACAAAGCTTAGAGTAGTAGTAGATAAGAACAGAAAATGTGTAAGTACACCTATGATTAGATGAAGAGGTTCAATAGATCTATAAAGGTCGCAGTACAATAAGGCACTACTTAAATCTACAATAGATAATAGAAAATTATAATCTACTTAATTTGAATATCTGCTGTTAAGAGTTAATTGTTTACTCACCCTGTTTTTTAAATAAAAATGCGTGATTTTGTCCTTCTTTATTCCATTCTTCAATTTTTAAAGCTGTAGCCACTGTGTCATCCATCTGCATGTCTTTTCTTATCAATGTTAAATTTCTTCATAAAATAGTCTAGATCCACTCTTCTAATTAAATTTATTCGCTTCACTTCAATACCCTTCGTTTTCCTTGCATCATTAAGTATTCTGTCCATTGAAACTCCTGCCTGTAATTGATCCACTATCATTGTCTGTTCCTGTTTTGTCAACCTCTTTGTTCTAAATTCATGTGCATGTCCAACATGTGTTTCTATAAATTTCGCACTTAGTGAACCTAAAAATTTTCATAGTAGAATAGTTTTGGAAACAATTTATTAGAAATTACCATTTCTAAAGATCTTTACAATTATCCTTGATGGACAAATTCCTGAAATTTTAATACTGTCCCCCAACTTCTCAGCCTTTACGGTACAATGGCTTTTATATCCTAAATTAAGATATTTCAATTATTTCTGAACTTAATTATAAAATTATAACCAACAAACCAAATGAGTTACTTCGATTACAATTGTAATAAACAATTTCATTACCATTTGCATGTTTGTTTCTTCTAACACATGCATAATCAACTTGTCTATTTTCCTTTGACATCCAGCTTTCAAATTCTGCAATGTTTCTAAATCTTAAATCAGATTGTTTAATAATTACACCATGTATCTTGGTTATATGATTAAGCAGAATCTCATGGTTTTGAAAAGCTTCCTTTTTTTCTTCTCGACATAAGGGGCAAGGAATGTGTTGTGACATTTTTTTTTCCACTATTTTATCATGCATATCTTTCAAATGTCGATTCTTTGAATAAACATTCACAAATGTCTTCTGACATACATAGCAGGTCAGTTTATTGATACTATAACATAAAAGTTGAATATCCAAACATGTATACCTTAAAACATTATATACTACTTTTCCATTCTGGATGTAACACTAACCTAACAAACGTAAAACTGAAAAAGAAATAGTAATTATTAAAACAATAGAAAAGATATTTCAGCGAAATGATAGAAAATATATTTTAGCAATAAGAACTGCTGATTTATCGGGTTAACCACACTCATGATTCTGTAAAAATTTGGGCGGCAAGAGAATAAAGAGCACACTGCATGCACGTTTAGCTATTCAAGAGTCCTCTAGCACCCTATTGCTTCAACTACGTTTTTGAATTTCGCGCCATTACCAGACTCCGCCTCTTCTTCGCGATTGGTGCGTGCTTGTGAATCAAATAGTGTATACTGAAAAGTATCACCTATGAGAATGCAATATGTTACCATGGAAACGACCAAACCAAAAATTAAATTTGTATTAACAGTTTGCTTCGAATTGGATTTATTCAAGTCGAATTATGGATTCTACAACCGAAATCAGTAGAAAAAATTGCATTTACTACTCGAGATGAAAGTGTTTTTTTTTTGGTTCGGTGTGTGTAGCAATCACACCGAACAAAAAAAATTAACCAAAAAGGAAAATTGTAAAGGAATAAAAACGACGACGGTCACCCGCAAAGGAAACGCATACTGCATATAGCAACCGCGCGGTTAACCGGAGGAGCCGCAAGCGACCGCAGCGGTTGACGGTCAGCCGCATCTCAATGCGAATGAATATACACAGGCATTTTGTTGTGTACGGTCAGCCGTGCGACTGACCGCATTGCGGCTAGCCGCTATGTGCGTATGGGCCCTAACTGTTCGGGCTGATTTTATGTGTTCCACTCTGTATAATGAATACTGAAATAGGTTAGGTTAATTGGTTTAACTCTGTAATCTCTACTTCCAACTTTTGTATATAAAAGCTATATTCTCTATCCGTCAGTGCCACATTATCACAACTTACAATCATTGTACAAATACGTATGAAGTCAAAAGCATATTTCAAATACTCAAAGATATTAGATGATAGGCTGATGATCGTTGATTTAGATAGACATAAAAAAAAACTTCAATCAAAAACTTCATCCATTATCAAAAATAGAATAAATAACTTGTTGAATTTCTTATGGATATTCTACTATCAAAATTCTTTTCTGTTTAATCATAATATGCGTCTATAATAGGGTATAGGAGTATCAACATATTGATATTGTATAATCATTAATATAATTTGATTTTATTTGAATATGAAATTGTTTTGCTTTCAGTGCATCTGTGACTGCAGTTTTTTATTTAGATGACGATGAATTGAAGGAAATAACATTTCAAAGATCAGTTCAAGGCTCCTCTTCAGAATATAGAATCAATAATAGTGTAAGTTTACAGTTTTTCATGTAATTTGTGTTGTATATTTTTGTGCATAACAGAACATTTTTAATTGAAGCTGTTTACAAAAATGTTTAAGCTAGCACATATATTATTACCTACACTTTAATTTTACTACAATGGTGGGGGACATTACTTTAAAATGCCAGTATCTAATAGACTGACGCGCTTCACCGGCGCTACTTTTATCGGATAGTTCTCAAACTGATCTAATCACTCGACGCTTCTTTATTTATTTATTTATTTACATAGTTTACGCCCACATTGGAGCATTTAAATCAAACCCAAATACATTTATGTCGTGAGAAGACTCATCATATTTGGCCGATATTCTGATCAATGATCAATGTTTCTGACTGTGGTCAGGGTTTACCATTCCAGATGTCATCTGAAAGGATGATTAAGGAAGTATGGATTGATGAATTTGTGGAGTGGGTCTTTAATGGTGTGGTTTCATGTTGCCTTCTTCATCCTATTCCGTTGGCCATTTAGTGGTTCTCCCCAACCCTCTAAGTTGGCAAATCCGGAGAGTACTTTCAAGATTTCTGGTCTGCCGTCTTGTTGAGGTACAGGTACATGTGAAGTAGCCAGGAGTTAATGCTGATAGTTTGGCTGCTAGCAGTTGTTAGTTCTTTAGTCTTGCCCGCTGCGAACTTTACACCCACGTCGGGAGGGATACCCATTTTCCGCGTTTTAAATCGAAAAAGAAGGGAGAACAAATTTGTGTGTATTAAGTTGACAGTTGACGCCACTGACGCTTTAATATAGAATATTTCAATATAGAATTGTAAAATACTCGCTAGCAATCGGCTAGCGAACTTTTGTAGCTTTTTATGGCGAACTTCTCACATCGCACTTTCAGTGAGTAAACTAGTTCCTCTTCTCTCTTCTTCATCTGCTTTCCATCATTCACTCCTGGACATAAGCCTCTTCGCAAGTCTTCCACATCTGACGATTTTGGGCTTTGCGACGCCAGTCTTTACCAGCGATCGATTTAATGTCGTCCACCCACCTTCTTTGTGGACGACCCCCGCTCTTTGTTGTTTTTCTAGGTCGCCCCCCATTGATAGCAGAGAATAGACGACAGTGTATACGAGCAAGGCGCCTTGCCACGAGAGGTAGAAGCACATATGGAGAGAATGCAGACAAGCAGCTATGGGTAAACTATAGAAAGTGCCGGCATTCCCTAAAGATGGTAATAAAAGAAGCCAAACAACGCAAGTGGAACCAGCTGATAAAGGAGCTGGAAGATGACGTCTGGGGACTAGCGTACCAGATCGTCATGAAGAAAACCAAAATGCTGAGAGGCAATAATACACTACATGAAGAAAAACAATTGAAATGGGCGGATAAACTCTTCCCAACCCACCAGCCGTTAAGATGGACCCCACAAGAGAAGAAAGAAACCGACGAGATAGTACAGGAAATATCAGCAGAGGAATTAAGGACTGCGGCTACCCAAATGAAAAATGGAAAAGCACCTGGGCCGGACGGGATAACTCCGGAAATAATTTAGAATAGTGCTAGAAAATCACGAAGAGACCTGTAGAGCATGCCTGAATAGACTACTAAGAGAGGAGAGATTCCCAAAAATCTGGAAAAGTGCTTGCTTAGTGCTTATAGAAAAACCGAAAAAACACAAAGACTCGGAGGACAGCTATCGACCTCTATGCTTACTAAATGTACCAGGGAAATTATGGGAGGGCATCATAAGAAACAAACTACAACAAGAGCTTAAAGAAAAGGCAGATCAACTGTCGATGCTGTCAGGAAAATACAAGAGCTTGCAAGGGTTGCCTCCGCACCTTCCTACCAACATGAGAAATTAGCGATAATGGTGGCACTAGACATAGAACAAACTAGACTAGAACAAAAAATATCGGCATACTTAGTACGTCTGATTGGAAACTATTTTAGAGACAGGCAAATAGAAATAGGGAGAAAAAAAAATTGACGTAAGCAGCGGGATGCCACAAGGCTCTGTCTTGGTTCCCACATTATGGATTGCATATTACGACAGGATACTCAGGCTGGTCTTCCCGGAGGGAACTCACCTCGTGGCATACGCGGACGATTTGGCAGTGGTGTTAATAGATGGCAATGCGGAATATCTGAAAGGAAAAATGGAATGGTCGCTTAATATCATAAACCAGGAGCTAGAAGAAATGGGTCTTGAAATTGCGCCAGAAAAATCCGAAGCGTTGGTACTGGTGGGGAGAAGAACCCTATCTAAGATGAGCATAGGTTTTAAAAATACGACAATTAAAAAAAAATAAAAAAATTGGGCATACGACTGGATAAAGACCTAAAAAGGTATACGAACTTGCAGGAAACCGTAAAAAAAACGTAAGCCAAACGGTAGAACAGCTGAGAAAGCTAATCACAAACGTCAAGGGACCAAGGGCGAGCCGCAGACGCACACTCTGCACAGTGGCACTGTGAAAAATGCTGTACGGTGTTCCTACGTTATATGAATCGTTGATAAGAACAAACAAATATAGGAGAATGTATGAAATGATACAGAGACAGGTGGCAATACGGATATGTAGTTCCTACAGGACGGCCTCGGCGGAAGCGCTGTCGGTAATTGCCGGGCTGATGCCAATAGACCTGATGGCAAAAGAAAGGCTAAGAAGGTACCTTGAAAGGGAGGAGTGAAGTAGTCGGATTAGAGAAGACACCGGAAATTGGAAACCGGATGTGCAGTGTGGACAAAACGAATCATCCCACTCATAGAACCATGGGTGACACGAGGATACGGAGAAGTAAATTACTTTCTCTCGCAGACATGGGTCTGAGGGAGACCGAACATTGTGTGTACTGCCCGGACCTGGTGGTTGATTGCCTCCATACATTTTTCAACTGCCCCAGATGGGCGAAACAACGGCTGGAAACAGAAAAAAAGCAGAAAGCTGACCCCAGAAAACCTACAGGAGACAATGCTACAAAGCAGAGAATGCTGGGACGCAGTGGAGTAGCTAGCGACATCTGTCATAATAGCAAAAGAAAAGGACGAAACGTATCGCCAAAAAGAGGAATAAGATAAACAGAAGGCAAACCCCGAGCGAAGTAATGCTGAGAAGGAAGTCCCGCAAGGGGTCAGAATTGAGGAGTGGGTTTTTTAGTGGGTAGTCAAGCCACTAAGGCGAGTAGACCCACCCTCCCCAGAGCAATTTGGAGCACTGGGGGCCGTACGTAAATGTATTTACCCCTCCCGAAAAAAAAGGTTAGGTTAGGTTTCGCCCGCTATTGCACCTTGGCTTTTAGTATGCGCCACCCCGGTATCGCATATTTTGCATTCATTCGGGGTGGGCAGCCCGGACGGCTAGTGGAAACCGCCCTAGTTGTCGTCTCCCCGACCAGGATTCGAATCTTCTAGGTCGCCACTGGGTAATTCTGGTAGTCCACCTGTTGTTGCTTAGTCTTGCGACGTCTCCGACCCAGCGCCATTAGCCATCAGCGCCATCAACGTCGGATTTGTATAGATATTTTTGATAATGAGGTTGCATATCTAGAGTCTACGTCTCTACCGAGTCAAAGGCTATATGGAAGTCATTACACGCTAGGTTCATGGGGACATTGTATTCAGTGGATTTCTCTATTAGAGTACGCAGTGTTTGCAGATGTCGATGGTGCCACTGTCTGTCACTGGCTGATAGAAGTCTAATTTTTTCTTTATGCGGCTACAGATGATTTTTGTGTATGGTTTGTAAAGTTGTAACAGTAGACTGATGGGGCGATAATTTTCTATATTTGTTGTATGACCTTTTTTTAACAGAATTATGACTTCCGCGTTGCACCATTCTTTGAGAATTACCATATCTCGCATACATTTATTAAGTAAAATATGTATTGAGTCTTCTAATATATTACCCCCAAGCTTTATCATCTCTGTTGTGATGCGGTCTTCTCCCAGACATTTACCGTTTTTCATTTTCTTCAGGGCAGATCTTATTTCATTGAGGGTCCTCTGACCCCACGTTTAATACTCTGTCCTGTATAGTCGGCTCTGCATCGGCTACTTTTGATTTGTATAAGTCATTTTAGAAGTCTTCGACTATTCGTGGTATTTGTTCCAAGTTCGTTATTACAACTTGTTACAACTGTTTTTGAGCTTCGATATTCTTGGTCTTCCAATTGAGAGTTTTAAGCTTAGTACTTTCATATTGGAGTTGTTTGCAATTATAGTTTCAACCATTTAGAGTGCCTCCTCTAGTCCTGATTCCTTCAGGAATTTAAGGATCTTGGTCGGAATCAAGGCTGCAACTCCTCTGCTTTCAAGCAGTGGGCCTCAAGATACATCTGTCTCTTGCGGAGCAGTGCTCCACAGTCTTTGAGCAGATCTGCAGATTCCGTTGAATCTGCATCTGTCATCTTCCTCTAGGTATTTGGCCTTGAGGTGTCTTCTAAGTCTGCAGTGTCCCGTCAGGACTCCTGTCAGAATTCTAAGCTTGTTCCTGTTTAGTTTCAGGTAAGCTTTTGTTCTTTTCTGGTTAAAAATCCCAGCATCACTTAGGACTATCTTAGTCCTAGAAGTTCTTACCAGGTTTTCATCCCTTGTTCCCTTATCTTTTCATCTAAGTTTTTGTGGATGGTGTTCATACTCATGCTGCAAAAGGGTTCCCTTGTTTGCTAGATGATTGGCTTCTTCGTTTCCATCTATAGAAGTGTGTCCTGGTACCCAGTATAGTGTTACTTTATTTTCTCTGCCAAGCTTGTTTAGCTTCCCCAAACAGTTCCATACCACTTTGGATCTGATGGTGCATGAGCTAACGGTCTTTTGCGATAGTTTCTGTCGAGGTTATCTTTCGATTACATGTACCTCTGCTTGGAAAATACTTAGGTAAATTTCCATGGATTCAAAGTATTTGGTTCAAAGGTCCAAACACTACTGCACAAGTACCTTCCTTTGTCTTCGAACCATCCATACACCACTTGATAGCACTTTGCTCTATGTGGTATGCAGAGGATTCGCACTACAATCGGCTTTATGAGTACACATTGCTCTGTAATTTTTCCCGAATTGGTATTTGCATACCATCAGCTCAGATCCAGCAATCAGTCAAATCCAGCAGCTGCTCCATTGTTGCTGTCGGCCACGATCCCATCGCTCCCGTGATACAGACGCACGCCAGTCTTTGAACCTTCTCAGGCTGCTTCTTCATAGAGACCAGCTTGGTTCTACTTCCCCACGCAACTGCCCCGTAAGTGATCGCAGGTCTCACTATCATGGTGTACATCCATCGCAGAATTGTGGGGTTAAAACCCCACGTTTTCCTGCCAGATTCATGCACACCATCAGAGCGCGTTTAGGTTTTCCTACCGCTTCTTCAGCGTGTCTATTCCATAGAAGTCTGCTTTCTAGTGATATACCCTGATACCTTTTCTCCTGTTTTTGTTCTACTGCCCTCCCATCTAACAGTATGGGCAGTAGGCAGTTTTAGTCTCTTTCTAGTAAATGGTATCACCGTGGTTTTACTCTGGTAGAGTTTCAGTCCCATTGTTTGACACCATCTAGTAGTTACTTTGAAGCCTCTCTGTACGATTTCATAGAGCATTGCCTCAAACTTCCCTCTGGCTATGATGACTATGTCTATGACATTTGATGTCTAGGTCGTTCAGCCTAGCCAGTAATTCATACACTACCAGGTTACACATCAGTGGTGAGAACACACCTCCCTGTGGACTGCCGTTCTATTTTTCAGCATTTCACCCATCCACTTCGATATTCCTTCTTTCAAGAGCCGCTTTGACAGCCTCGTGCGAGGTGTTGTCAAAGGCTCCTTCAATATACATCCTTCTGCTTCCTCCTATACTTCCTTCGTGTCTAGTGCTGCTTCTATTTCATTTGTCAGCTGATACAGGGCAGTCTCTGTGGATTTCCCCGCTCCGTATGCATGCTGACAGTTGTGTAGTGGTGCACCTACCAGCACTGTTGTCCTAAGGTATTTGTGAATTACCTTCTCCATTGTCTTTAACATAAAAGATGTTAGAGGAATGGATCTAAATGATTTCGGTTAAGTGGTGTCTTTCTTCCCCACCTTAGGTATGAATACCACCTTAGCCCTTCTCCAGAGACCGAAACAGCCTCGCTGCCAAGATCCCCTGGAAAACGAAATGGTATGCAAATACCACTTCGAGAAAAACTACACAGCAATGTGTAGTAGTAAAGCCGATTGGAGCGACGAATCCTACGAGCATACCACATAGAGCAAAATGCCATCAAGTGGTATACAGACGGTTCGAAGACAAAGGAAGGCACTGGTGCAGGAGTGTTTGGACCTCGTACCAGATACTTCGAATCCATGGGAACGTCCCCAAGTATCTTCCAAGCAGAGGTACACGCAATCGAAAGATGTGAACAGTTTAACCTCGACAGGAATTACCGCAAAAAACGAATTGCTATCCTGTCAGATAGCCAAGCAGCCATCAAGGCCATTAGCTCATACACCATCAGATCCAAACTGGTATGGGACTGTGTGGGGAAGCTGAACAAGCTTGGCAGGGATAATAAAGTAACGCTATACTGGGTACCAGGACACACTGGTATAGACGGAAACGAAGAAGCCGATCACCTAGCAAACAAGGGATCCAGTAGCCCCTTTATAGGTCCGGAACCCTTTTGCGGTATGAGCGTGAACACCATCCGCAAAAGTTTAGATGAAGAAATAAGAGGAAAATGGATGAAAACCTGGAAAGAACTTCCAGGGCTAAGGCAATCCAAAGTGATGCTGGGATCTTTTAACCAGAAGAGAACAAAAGCTTGCCTGAAACTAAGCAGGAACAAGCTCAGGATTCTTACAGGAGCCCTGACGGGACACTGCAGACTTAGGAAACATCTCTAGGCCCTAGGCCTAGAGGAGGATGATGGATGCAGATTCTGTGGCTCAGCAGAGGAAACCCCCATACATCTGTTCAAAGACTGCAGAGCATTACTCCGCAAGAGACAGATGTACCTTCGGGCTCACTGCTTGAACACAGAGGAGCTGCAGGCCTTGAATCCCACCCAGATCCTGAGATTCCTAAAGGAATCAGGATTAGAGGAGGCGCTCTAAATGGGTAAGTACACCAACACTTGGAGGAGGAGGGTGGGGTACAATAGATCTATAAAGGTCGCAGTACAAGTCGTCACCACCATATCTACAATCTAGCCCTTCTCCATAGCTCCAGTATGTATCCGAGCGCTAAACTTTTCTAAAGATTTTTAGAAGATACGGCATTAATTCTCTCCCTCCCTTTTGTAGGAAGGCGAGAATTAATGCGACCACACCTAGTGCCTCGCATGGCTGGAAAGAGCCAGAAATAGGCCATCTGATTAGGATTTCAGTACAGATGGACGCGGCCCTCCTCCAGTCAGCCCGACTTGGTCTCTGTGGTTGCATCAATCTATGTTTTCACAAAAGGTCCTAAAGTTTTTCCTTTTTCCCTTCTGATTTCTGTATTGTAGGTGGTGAGCACCTCAGGGCATTCTAGCCAATTTCCGTATTGTCTTATATATCGTAGCTTTGTTGAAAAGCCTACCTACTTTTGTTCTTAAAGTAGACAAACTTTTGTTACACCATTTTTCAACCTTATGCTCCTTCACGATTTTTACCAGACAGCTGGATTGAAATGCTCTGCTGATTGCTACATTTATTTCCCTTACAGCTTCCTCTAGTATGGTGTAGTGTTTGATGCTACCCTGCACTGTCACTTGTTCTAGGTTCTCTTTTAGTTTGTAACTAAACATAGGCCCCAAAGTTTGTCTGGGGTTTCAGATGGGGGTGTTTTCCTCACTCGCTACTTCCAGTTCAAACTCTATAATCCTTTGGTCTGACATTTAGGGTTCACTTGAAACTCTCCACTTTTTAATCAATTTACTTGTGGTAAGTATCCAGTACCTCATTTCTAACCTTGGTGACAAATGTTGGTGTATTTCTGACGTTGTAAACCATTAAGTTTTCTTTAATGAGTTTTTTGAGGTATTCACCTCTCTTATTTGTGTCTGTGCTGCCCCACATCTCTTTGTGGGAGTTCGCGTCACATCCCAAGATAAGTGGCAGCCTTCTCCTAATACAGTGTTCCACAAGCCTTTGTACTTCGATCGATGGTATGCTGTTACAGTCGACAGGGAAGTATGCTGATGCGATGACTACCTCGCGGTGGAGGCTCATCAAGACCGAGGCTTGATAAGGGCCTGGATCAGAAGAACTAAATCTGAAAGACGAGTCATTAATGCCCTTCCTTACCATAAAACGGGTTCTAGGGGAGACCTCTCGGCTGTTCCATACCAACTTACATCTCCTGTTGCTGAGGCCTCTGATCTTACCTCCATAGGTCCAGGGTTCTTGCAGCAGCATTAGCCCTAGGTGTTGTCTAGTGAACATCCTACCCATCACAGCCGAGGCTGCCTTGGCATGGTGGATGTTCACTTGGTCTATTTTGGTGCGCCTGTTGGTCATTCTTGTTTTGTGACAGGAAGCGGCGAGTCCTCTGTCCCGGCAAGAATACCATCTTCCTCTGCCTCTGTAGACATATCTGGACTGCTCATGTCTACGAGTGTGAGGTGTAGGTCGTCCCCTCGGTAATCCGAGCTGACTCACTCGTTCTAGACCTTGGCCATTATGACTTCGGCAGAGGGAGTGGCTGCTGTTGCTGTTTCTTACACCCCAGAAGTGGCCGCTCTTGCGGTCGTAACTTCTGAGAGAGGGACTGCTGTAGCTGCCGCTATGCGCTCGAATCTATAGTAGAGGCTATGATTAGCCTCCGCTATAGCTCAAGCGGATTCCTCATCAATCCCCACCGTTAGGAGTAGACCTCCACTTTACAACCGGCACCCAAGGATTTTCCATTCCGAAATGTCAAGTCTTTTGTTTTGGGCCCTAAGGTAGTTGATGTAAGCCTTTAGGGTTTGGTCCCCACTCCTAGGAAGGCGCATGGTGATGACAGTCTGGGAGTGGGTCTCTCTCGACTGGTGCCTTTTCTCGGATCGCTCACGCTCCATCTGATCCGCCAGTTCTGTGGCGGTTAGGTCCCGCACACAAGGGATAAATTTTTGTGTCTTCTTCATAAAAGAACCCACAAGTAGCAAAGGGAGCAAAGGTCCGCCATGTCAGAGCCCCGCTTGACATGGTAAGGCTTGGTACCCTCTGAGTTCGCCAGGTATCAGAGAGGCTCCGTTAGCGATGGTCGGTTGCACTTGGCCACCAACCAGTCCCTTCGGTACGGGTCTCATGACACCTTTGAATTAAGAGTTTTCTCCGACCGGAGTTGGACTCCAGTCGGTATCGTCCAGTGGCTCATTAAGCTAAGCCCTCACACCGCGACAAGCTGACTTCCACGTGAGGGTGCAGTGGCTTGTAAACTAAGTGAATAAACTATTTACTTAGTGGTTTGTAAACTAAGTAACTAGTTTATTCACTGAAAGAGCAGTGTGGGAAGTTCTCCATAAAAAGCTACTAAAATGATGCCACTGTTCTGAGTGATTATTATTCCTCTTGCTCTTTTGGCTAGCCAATTGGATTAAATTACATTCCTATATGATTATTCTTCTTCTGTCAGCACTACGGTCCATCTAGAATCTTGGCCTGCTCAATTACTTCCTTCCATTCCTCTATCTGGAGCCTTTCTTCTCCAACTTCTTATTTTCATTTCTCTTAGGTCATTTTCCACATCATCGCTCCATCTTTTTCTGGGTCGCTCTCGCTTCCGCGTCCCCTCTGGTTTTTTGTCAAATGCCATTTTTGGACCGCGATTATTTTTCATTCTTATTACGTGTCCCAACCATTTCAAACGTTGGGATTTTACTGTGGAAACTATATCTGGGTCTTCATATAGGTTTCTTAACTTGTAATTCCTTCTTGCACTGGTCTGTATACTCGTCTTAATATTTTTGTTTCAAATATACACAGGGTTTTCCTTGGTTTTCTTCTTTTAGAACCCACGTTTCGCTTGCATATGTTACTACTGGTTTTATTATTGTTTTATATATCCTCTTTTTGACATTTATTGATATATTCCTTGATTTGAATATCTTTTTTAGAGCATTGTAGCTTCTATTTCCTGATGAGATTCTTGTTTTTATTTCTTCACTTGTTTCATTATCTCTTGTGATTGTGCTCTTGTGAGGTATTTAAATTTTTGTTCTTCTTCGAAATTGTGATTATTTATTCTTATATTCGCCTGTTCTCTTCTCATGTCTATCGTCATCAGCATGTACTTGGATTTTTCTACATTTACCTTTAATCCAGCCTTTCTTGCTTCTTTTTCTAATTCACAATATGCAGTCTTTAGGGCTTGTTTTGTTCTTGTTAGTATCACTACATCGTCTGCGTATGCTAGATATTGGCAGGTTCTGTTAAATATTCCCTCCTGGATTTGTATCTATCTTTCTTATACATCTTTCGAGTACTAGGTTAAATAACGTAGTAGACAGAGGGTCGCCTTGCTTTAGTCCCCTTTTCACTTCGAACTGCTGTGACAGGTTCCCTCGGTTTCTCACTCTATTTTTCGTGTGTTGTATTGTCATTTTCGTTAGGTTAACTAGCTTTTCTGGGATTCCAAATTGTTTCATTGTCTGTTCTATATATTCTCTCTTGACGCTGTCATATGCCTGCTTAAAATCTATGTGCAGTTGGTGGACATCAATATTGTATTCGTAGCATTTTTCCAGGCATGTTCTTTTTGTGAATATGTGGTCTGTCATTGATCTTCCGCTTCTAAACCCTGATGGTATTCACCCAAAGTTTCTTCTGCATATGGATTTATTCTTCCCGCTATTATAGAGGCCATAATTTTGTACACAACTCCTAATAAAGATATTCCTCTGTAACTATTGCACTTCAGCTTATCTCCTTTATTCTTATAGATGGGACATATTATTGCATTTGACCAGCCGTCTGGCATTTTCTCTTGTACCCATATCTCTTGTATTAGCTCATGTATTTTGTCTCCTAGTTCTTCCCCTCCATTCTTTACTAGTTCCGCTGTTACCTCATCTTCTCTGGAAGATTTTTGGTTTTTTAATTTATTCACTTGTTGTTTAACTTCTTTCCTCATTGGTGGCTTTACGTTTATGTGTGGGCCATAGTACTGAGTATCTTTATTGTCGTCATCTTGTTCTGCTTCCTCTTCTTCTTCACTGTCATTAGCCTCTAGTAACTCCTCAATATATTCTTTCCATCTTACACTTATACTTTCCTCATCTGCTACTAATTCACCTGCTTTGTTTTTACATATGTTTGTTCTTGCTTGATATTGTTCTTTTTCTTCTTTCACTTTTTGGTAAAATGCTCGCACACATTGGTTTCTGTATTCTTGTTCTAGTTCTTCTACTCTCTTCTTTTCGTAGGCTCTTTTCTTTGCTCTGCACAGGTTTAGGGAATGCCTTTTCTTATTTTAATATTCTTCCATATTTGCTCTAGTTTTTCTGTGTATCGTTTTCTTCCGGGTTTCGTTTCTTTCCTTATGAGCATCTCTACATTCTTCGTCGTACCAGTTATTACGTTAACGTGTTGCTCTTTCCCCTATAATCTCACTTGCTGCTGTTTGTATAGCTGTAGTTATTCTTTCCCACTTCTCTTGACCGTCCATGTCACCCGTGTTTTCGTTCAGAAGTGCTGTGACTCTCTGTTGGTATCTGATTTGGGTCTCCTCGTCTTTTAGTTTTTCATTATCATAAACTCTTCGCTTATTGCAGTTATTACCCTTTTTCATTGTTGTTATTCCCTGTCTATATTTCCCTTTCACCATAAAATGATCTGAGTCGCAGTTTGCCCGTCGGCAACTTCTAACAAGATGATGTGTGTCTTTTATCTATGAGAATATGATCTATTTGATTGCGGGTGTTTCCATCGGGTGTTGTCCAAGTCTCTTTATATATCTGTTTGTGGGGGAAGCAGGTGCTGGAGATTTCCCCATCGCAAAATCTATTAATCTTCTTCCGTTTTCGTTGCTTATATCGTGTTTGCTATCTCTGCCTACGGTTGGTCTGTAGCCTATTTCTTTACTGATTTTAGCATTTAAATCTCCTAGGATTACTTTAATGTCATGCCTAGGGGCTGTCTCGTATGTCCTTTCCAGGGTTTCGTAGAAGGTATCTTTAATTATTGCTTCTTTCTCTTCCGTAGGTGCGTGGCAGTTTTTGAATTTCGTGTTGAAAAATTTCCCTTGTATTCTTATTGCGCAGATTCTCTCATTTACCGCTTTGAAATGTTTTTTACCATGTGCTTCCATCTTTGTATTGACTAGGAATCCTGTGCCGAGCGTATTATTTCTATTACCGCTGTTAAATAGTGTAAATTCTTTCAGATCTATTATCTCCTTTCCTTTCCATCGTATCTCTTGAAGTACTGCTATCTGTACTTTGTATTTTAGTAGTTCATTTTTTACTTCTTGCATAGCTCCGACCCTATATAAGCTTCGTACATTCCATGTGGATATAATCAATTCATTCTTTCTTTTCCATTGCCGAGATTGTCTCCGTTGAGCAGTCTGGTTTTCATTATGTTGAGTTTCCGTAACAATAGGTTTTTTTAACGGGGCAGGGTTGGTATTGGGACCGGCAACGGGCCGCTGGGCTACTCAATCCACCCAGCGATTCCGCAGGCGGAGTTCCTATATGATTATAGGAAGGCAATTTAAACCGAAATAATAATAAGTTATATAACTTTAATTTTATAACAATAATCTGAAATTGGTATATGCTGACAGTCTGAAATGTGTTCCTATTGTTGTCTTTATTTGGTGTTTTGCAGAAGCAAGAAATGCTATAGAACCTTGTGACACTTGACAAAGCATGAGAATTGCGTTCCATTGACAAACTTTTATATGATGTTGTGTGTACAGTGCCTTCAGTTTCTACAACTGCAAGCTTTCCTGCATATTCAAGGGTTTATACTAACTTTGTACAATCAATTTCAGACTGTAATATTTGTATACTATTTTCTAATTTTATATTTATTTCTAGATTGTTCTAAGTCCAGAATATTTGTCTGAACTTGAGAAACTTCGAATCAATGTAAAAGCAAAGAACTTCTTAGTATTCCAAGGAGCTGTTGAAAGTGTAGCTATGAAAAATCCAAAAGAAATGACAGTATTATTTGAAGAAATTAGTGGGTGTGTATTCATCCTTTGTTTTTAGTTTAATATTTCTATTTAAGTTATTACCACCATGGTCTTTTTTTTAAATGTATCAATTTCTTATAAATAGAACTTTTTCAAAATTATGTTCCATAATTTGATTATTGTTTTAGCTCTGGAGCTTTTAAAGAAGAATATGATAAACTAAAGCAGCAGATGCAAAAGGCGCAAGAAGAAATTAATTTTGCATATCAAAAGAAAAAGGGAATAAATGCTGAGAAAAAAGAAGCAAAGTTGGAAAAAGAAGAAGCCGACAAATATGCCAGACTTAAAGATGATCTTGTAAGTAAAATCACATTTTTCATGTACCGTTTATTAGTTACGTTAGTTTAACGTTACTTACGTGGTCTGTTAGAAAAGTATCCGACCTTATTTTTTATTTTGAAAACTTGATGGATTTTAATCAAGCGCGCTTGCATGAGCCGACCTTGAACCTTCGTGCACAAGCGTGAATTTTTGCCCGCTTGTAGATAGCGTCAGATGCTGTCGAGCAGTGTTCGAGTGATGTAGTGTGTAGTGCTCTCGTCGGTTTTTCGATGCAAGTAAAATCACCAAAGAAGGATGTCCTACGTCGCCTACGTGATGCTGTGCGGCGCAAGCGACTGGAGTTGTGGTCATCAGGAAATTGACGATTCCATCACAACAATGCTCCAGCACATTCTTCGCACTTGGTTCACAATTTTTTGGCGAAGAACCAGACTCCTCTGGTTCGACAGGCTCCTTACTCTCCTGATATGCCCCCCTGCGACTTCTGGCTATTCCCCAAAGTCAAGAGGCCATTGAAAGAAACGCGATATCAGACAAGAGAGGACATTATGGCTGCAACGACAGCCGAGCTAAAGTCGATTCCAAAAGAGGCTTTTTCGGAATGCTTCCGACAATGGCGGCACCGCTGGGAGAAGTGTGTGGAGTCCCAAGGAGACTAATTTGAGGGTGATTGAGTTTCCAACGCTCCAGGTATGCCAGTTTTTTTTACCGGCTAAAGGTGGGATACTTTTCTAACAGACCACGTATGTATGGATAATATATTTATTTACCCATATCTACAATATTACAAAAAACTTCATTTGTAACTTTTTTTATATTAATTTTAGAATGAGAAAATGGTGGAACAACAGCTGTTTCGTTTATTTCACAATGAGAGAGAAATGAAAAATTATGAAAGTGATCTGAAATTCAAAATGAAAGAAGTGGATAAAATAGAAAAGAGAAAAGAAAAAGCCGAGGAAGCTCTGAAAGAAAAGAAGAAGGAACAAGGAAAATTTGGGAGGGACTTGGCTAAAATAGAACAAGATATTCGTGAAGTGGTATGTTCTAATTTTATTTAATTATAATATTTTTAACTTATTCTATTAATTATTATTTTTAATATTCTTTTAATTAAATTCATCATTAGTTATTTGTTATATAGGCAAGTTGTAATACATATGCAAGTACAGTATAATCTTGATAATCGGACGGTTGGGTTATTCCGACACATTCAGTAATCCAGCGCTCTGGGAAAACACGTGTCTTTTCTTTTCGCTGCCCCGCGCCGGATATAAACCTCGCGCCCACAAGATATAATGTCTTAAACAACACCGTTCAGTGTTTTGGAAAAAGGTCTGGCCAACACACCCTTTTTTGATAATCCGGCGGTTGTTTGGTCCCATATGTGTCGGATAATAAAGATTATACTGAAATACATAAGCTTAAGAAAAATTTTAAAAATATTAGTAATGGTAAAATATTTTATTCTTTTATATGCATTTACTTTTGTAGGAAGTGGAAATATCCAAAAAGAAACCTCAATTTATTAAAGCAAAAGAAAGGGTGACTCACATGCAAAAAAAACTTGATGGGGCCATTAAAACTTTGGACCAAGCTAGAAAAGCAGATGAAGCTCATAACAATGACATAAGAAAATTGGATGACGAATTATCTGGTGTTGAAGCGTCAAAGGACGAATATGAGTCTACCATTGCTGGGGAATCACAAAGTCAGGGACGAGATGTTCACTTAGAAGATGAACAGGTAAAAAACTCTTATTAATAACATTACCATTATATATGACTTTTAAAAATTCAGGTTAGGGAATATCATAGGTTAAAAGAAGAAGCAGCTAAAAGATCTGCTAGATATATGCAAGAATTGGATTCTGTTAATAGAGAGCAAAAGGCAGTTCAAGATCGTCTTGATAACGTAACTCGTATGAGAACTGAAGCAGAAAATAAGCACAGACAAAAAGAACATGAAAAAGAAGAAATGGAAAAGAGAATAGAAAAACTGGTAGAACATATAAAGTAATAGTTAAATTCTTCTACATATAAAACAAATAAAAGCTTTCCTATTTTGTAGAACCAGTGAGCAAGCTTTGCATGACCAAAAACAATTGAGAGAAGACCTTCAATCAGATGTTGGTTCTTCAAAAGATCGCGTTCAAGAGGTACAAAAGCAATTGGAAGACGTTTGTGAACAACTTGGCGATGCACGTACTGATAAACATGAGGACGCTCGAAGAAAGAAAAAGCAAGAGATTGTTGAGAGATTTAAAAGCAACTATCCTGGAGTTGTAAGTACATTTAATTCTTTTAAAGAAAATAGTATTTTCTAAATTAAATTGAAATAAATATTAGGAATAACCAATCTATTATTTTAACATGAAGCAATAATGTAGGTAGTGGAAGTCAACCATATTAAATTTAATCACACATATGATTAAAGTTTTTACTCATATGATGTTGTCATATTGTCATTTTTTTGTCATTATAATGTGCTAACCATGTTGAGAAGTATTATTTGTGCTGCACTTGAATGTTACTTCTAATGCTAAGCGTACACCAGAACCGATTTTGTTGGCCGATGGCGGACAGAACTACCCGGACGTGTATGTGCTTACACTGCAACAATGTTGTGATTATTGTGTTTCTCGATTATTGTAATTTTTTGAATGTTTATCCCACAGGGTTGGTCTTCTTCTTCTTCTTTCGAATAGGCCTACTTTGGACCACGCTTGTTCAACTGTTGGGCTTTGACCTTTGCCCAGTATTGTTGCATCTTCTGCCGGTGTAACTCCTTTCTCTCTTCTGTCCAGGGGGTACCTTTCCTTCGAGGTTTTTTAGGAAAAATCCATGGACTTCCTTCAGGGTGCGTCTCACAGACTGTCTGTTTTTGAGATTTGTTATTTCCAGTTCTTTAATATCCTCGGTCTCTGTCAACCAATTGGTATGAAGCTTCTTGTTTTGCCAGAAGGTGAACAGACGGTTGGTTAGTCAGTTTGGAGGCAATCTTGCAACGTGGCCATAGAAAGCTACCATTCTTTTCCTTGCACAGTCAGAGAGCATCTCAATATGTTCGTAGAGCTCAGAGTTATGCCGTCTTCGGAATTCCCCATCCTTTACCAGGCCTAGGATCTTCCTGAGGATTCTCCTCTCTGATTTACAATTTCTCTATTAGACCCCTTTGGTTCAAGGAAAGACACTCCATGGCATACACGGCTTCTGGTCATAAGATTGATGTGTAGTGCTCAAGTTTCAGGTTGTGTGACAGGCATTTCTTATTGTAAGTGTTCTTAGTCAGCCGATACGCTAGTTCTAACTTGCTGACTCTTGAAAAATGATGCTCTTTCTGATAAGTTGGGTTCAATCCATTTGCTGCGATACTTAAATTTCTCAATCCTCTTGATGTTTCCCTGTTCTAGTAACATCTCTTTGTTTGCTTCTCTGATGTTGGTGAAGAATTCTGTTTTCTCCAGCGACACTTGAAGACCCACTTCGGCAGCCTATTTTCTGAGGCAGTTTACCTGCATTGTTGCCATCTCAGGGCAAGAGAATAGCACACAGTGCCATGTCATCTGCAAAGGCCAGGCAATCTACAACCAGTCCATCGTTCTTACGTCCCAGGTAGATACCACTCTGAGCACCCAAATTGTTCAGTTCCTTGCGCAATTCTCTCATAACCTTTTCAAGGACACAGTTGAAGAGAAGTGGTAAAAGTCCATCTCCTTGTCTCACTCCAGTTTTTATTTTAAAGCTTCCTGAAATGTTTGCCTCTAAATTTAACCCTGGAATGGGTGTTGGTCAAAGTTTCTAGGATTATTCTGCGGGTTTTGTTGTCTAGTGCTAGTTCCTGGAGTACTTTGTTAAGCGTTTCTCTATCAATGGAATTGTAGGCCTTCCTAAAATCAAGTAAGGTGACAACCACCTTACGGTTTCTCGTCTTGGAGTATGCAAGTACAGTTTTAAGATTGAAGATCTGTTCAACACAGGACAATCACAGGGTTGGTCTATTATAAACACAACTAATTAATTTTTCAATATTCATAGTCGTTTAGGTTATGTTATAGGTAATACACTCAATTTGCACTGTAGACGCCGGCAGACTGGCGAGAAATCCCAACAAGTTCGGATCATCGCGATGATCGGCCGTTTTCGGGCGTCATCGGACGATGACAGTCGTATTTGTGTACGCGCTCTCTTTCTTTTACAAGTGCTTGTTTCAATCACCGTCGTCGCCCGAGCAAACTTCGGCCGATGACGGATTAGGTTATGTACGCGAGCCATAAAAGTCAAGCTGCATTGTTATACAGGGTGCAGCAACATAACTTTCTTTTTTGAAAAAATAATAAAACTTTTATGAATCACAATTTTTTTTTAGTAATGTAGGTACAGATCAAAAGTTTTGTTTTACATAGTTTTGAAAATTATATCAAGTATGGGGTCGTCCATTAATCACGTGATGTTTCTTAGCAACTTTTTAAACCCCCCCAACCACCCTGGTATTACGTGGTGAGGTTTTAGGTTTATTAAAATTTTCTCGTTCAGCTACGAAAAACTTGCAAAGGGATTCGTAAAGATCGGCATCAGTGATCACATCTACGGTAAAACCCTGCATTTCAATATTCACTTTGTTTATTAAAAAAAAAAAACACAACAACCATTACCGCCGTTTGCAGTTTTTCTAAATTTAAAAGTATTCCCGTCGCTTCGTTTCGCGTTACAGGTTTTGATTGATTCCAAAGTTTTAAAGTTTTAAGAACTTGCCAAGAAACACTCAAACTTCTAGATGCGTCCTCTCTAGCTGACCAACTTGTCAAATTTACTCTCTTTAGCATTTTCTCTTTCCCAATTTCAGTCATTAACTTTTGCCTGCGTTGTGTCTAATTTAAGGTAACCAGATGTTTTAAACGCGAAAGCAGTACATAAGCTATTTGAGATAATGGGACTTTTAAAATAGCGGCCTAGGCGAATTTTTGAAAACTTTCAATGTCAAATGTTCAAGAATTGAAAGTTAGCGTTCACTGTTACCTTAATTTTGGATGAAAAACCACACCTTTACCTATTATCAGATTATTTAAATGCGAAAGCAATACATTGGATGAGCATGGAGGGCGCTGGCTAATGGTTTTGCATGTGCTTTACAAAAAAAAAATATAACGAAAATTTGAATGATCTTCGCGGGCATGAGGCCCGCGAGCCACCATTTGCCGCGAGCCGCAGAGGCCTGCTGAATTAATCTGAATGTTATATTTATCACTCTTGCAATATTTTGTTATTGCTGCTTTGCCACTATTAGCAATACTGAATTGTGAGCAAAATGTTCGCTTTGGAAATGCATAAAATCACAGTTATAATTATTTATTTTTACAATATTATGCAAAGCAGTACATCTTAGAGAAAGGCAGTAAAAATGCAGTGCCTACAAATTGGACCGTACAGACTATCTCAAAGAAGTACTGTACTGGCTAAAGCAGTATGCCTGGTCACCTTAGTCTAATTTATAAAAATTTAAAATATATAAATTTATTCAATTTTTTATTACAATAATTTCCGTTATTAGGATCACTGAACTTTTCATTTTTCCCTCTACACAACTGAAGAAAAATTAATACATATAAGAAATTGCATGACTCAATCAACAGAGGCGGCTTTTCTTTTCGGCGGCTTTTTTGTTTGTATCGCCGCTCTATATCTGTCTCTCTCAGACTCAATGCCACTACGTACACCTACAGCTTGGTCCCGTCGATACTGCTTCGGACCAACCACTACTATGCTAAATTGTAGAAAAAAATTATTTTAACAAAATGTGGTGAAACATATTACATGTTGAATTGTTTGTGTGGACCTAATAACATTTACATTAAGGTATATAAAAATGAATCTTTTAATTTCTGTTCGACAAAAAAAAATGTTGCCCCAAATTTGCCTTCATAGGCTCCAGCCTACTCAGCCTGCTGGTAAATCCAGCACTGTCTCCTAGACTTTGTTTTGAAACAAAACCACTGAAATATATACTAACTTGAACGAGCGCTGGCCTCTTAGCTTGTGCGGACGCAGAGAGAGGTACCTCCCTTCATCCTTGTCTAGCCAACAGTGTAATCGAGAGTGGGGAGGATGTCATACAGTCAGAGCGAGAAGCTAGTTGTGTTGAGTTGTATCAATAAAGAGAGTGAGAGCGTGCAATTGGTTAGCATAATATAAACCGAAGTTTATTTATTTTAATGAAAGTTGTTTACAAAAAGACAATGGCAAAATACTGTTGTATTTGCAAAGAAAAATGGACGTCGGACACAGATAGTTCTTTTTTGGTACTAGACGAAGTCAGAGCGATACGAGAGACAGCTTGTGATGCTCTATCTCGGCCCGCACAAGCCAAGAGGCAGCGCTCGTTCCAGTTAGTATATCTTTCAGTGGACAAGACACACGCGGCAACGATTTACGTATGTAATCGGCGTCAAAATCACAGACTTCTACTGGGACTGGCAGAGAGTCGCGCGCCGCTTTTCGGTTTAAAAATCGCGCGTTCAATTAAAAAATAAATACACGTGATATCTCACTACACCACCCCCCTCCCCCCTTTCGAGCCTCACGTGATTAATGGACGATCCCTTGGTGATGGTCCCCATTGTCCATACACTGAGTAAGCCGAGTTCTGGCGCTAGCCATGATCGTTATAAGCATATCAGCGGATATGTTGGCAATCTCTGCTACGATATTGACCTTCAGGTCTAACCCCACAAAAAGAAATGGCAAAGGGTCAAATCGGGTGAGCGGGCTTGGCCATTCCAAATCGCCCCTTATTGAAATGAGGCGCCCCGGGAAGTGTTCCCTCAAAACAAACATTGATGCTTTTGAATTGTGAGCTGTTGCTCTCTCTAGTTGGAACCAAATGTCCCCTAAGTCTAATTCATCAAGTTGTGGAAAGAAAAAATCCTCTAACGTATTTAATATTATTCCTATAACGGTTTTACGTATAAGGTTGGATGTTTTCCCCTTGATACCTACTTTGATTAGTTTTATCTCTGGATTAAGCACTTTATTACATAAAACACACTGAGGCTTTTGTATATTCCTCTCAACAATATTCGTGAAACCCATTGTAAAAATGCTTCTTTATAGGAGCGTTTTTTTTCTGTACAAGCCATGTTACTGTTTACTCGCGATTGGTTTTCGGCAATTATTAAGAAGTTACGTGCAAGACTAGCAATAAATCTTGAGCAAAAAAAAAAAATTTTATCTACGACCACTATTGTAAATGCCCATTGTTGTACAGTTCGTGGACTATGTTAATACATCATAACATACACGTATGTAACAGTCCGCGATTAATGATATGTTATGATTAATAACACACACGTGCGTTTGGTTTACCATTCGTTGACTGGTTGAGAGCTGCTACTACGTGCTCATACGTTCAGCGCCCCTCGTGCCACAATTCAAACTAACGGAAATTGAAATTGCGTACATTGGGTTGCCTCTATCTATGCTATCTATGAGCACTCCGCTATCTATGAGCACTCTTATTCCAGTTTAAACCAAATAAGTACTAAATAATAAGGTATATTAAGTCATTTCTATAAGTTAAATAATGTCGAGTAACAGTTATATATATGAAATTACAACTGTTTGTTTATTATAATGTTAATTAATGTACCTAATAAGAAATAAATTTGTTACATCAAACATTTTTTTCATATTAAACAGAAACAAATTATTGTGGTCGTAGATAAAGTATAGTACATAACTCGAGTTGTTAGGCAAATAATATGCTTCTTACAATTCTCGTTACGTAATATACTATAACACAGCGTTTTTTTTTAATAAATGTATTTATGTGACTACACTAGGACTTTTATGAATTTGAATTTTACAATATCAAGGAAGTTTGGCAAGAAAGGCGTGGCCATTACAATATTTCATGGAGGGAAAATTGGTAATCAATTGCCGGGAATTCAAATAATTAGAGGGCGAGATAACTAGCAGACACTTGTTTTGGTTTTCTTGAATAGAACAACAAATGCAATAAAAAAAATTAAATAAATACAGTACAATAATGATAATCCGGCGCTTGATTAGTCCGGCACATTCAGTAGTTAGGCGCACCGCGATAATTTGGAATTTTTGGATAATCCAGCGTTTTGTGGTACCATATGTGTCGTAAATACTACTGCGCGGTTTATCTGTAATTTTTATTTTTTACTTGATAGTTACTATCTATTCTTTTAATTAGTATGACATAATAATTAAGCTCTTGGTTATCGCCGCAGATTAGTTGATTTACCCCCGTGGGGGTAATTACCGCCTAGGCTCGAAACCCAGGCTTTAGAGGCTATATGGTTCGATCTAGATCTTGGTTTCGTTGGAATTTTCAACGGTTTCGAGTCCGCTTAAAAAATCTTGGTGTTGCAACAAACTTGTCTCTTCATATTTAGCCCAGTCAAATTAGTCAAAAAAAGGAGTCAATCTCGGAATCTAACGGAAGACGCTGAATGTTTGTATAGACCTTCCTTTTAGCATTAGAAATGTCTCAAAAGTCATATATGCCAACATGTGAGTGTTGAGATATTCAAGGTCAAAGGTCGCAAAAATGAGTTTTTTGAGAATATCTCGTTTTCTCTGCCTCCTATCGTATTTGCATGTATTATGAAAGTTGTAGGGAATAAAATTCTCTACATCTTTTATCTGAAACCTTTTTTTATACGTCGATCTGTTTTTGAGATAGAGGGAACAGAGTGTGGAGCGCTGATGAGCAGCCATACGTACCTTGCGCAATGTAAATACTGAATCCCAATGTATTATACCGTTTTTTTACTTAAATATTTATTAAATATTACTTAAATAACAATTTAATTATTATTATTACAATGTACTAATCGAGTAAGGCGCCTTCCCTGAAGTCAAAAGAGGTAAAAAATGACGATTTTTTATAAATTACGAAAAATTGTGTGAAAATGCGGTTTACGTCTTTTTTAAGTTTTTCCGTTGAATTGAGCAAAAAAATAAGTTTTTTTAGACGAGCTTTATAAAGGTCCGCCCCCGCAGGGGGGCGTCCGTTGGAGCGTTTTAAATTTTTCACTTTTTCTTCAAAAACTCCGTTCCTCTTGCACGCCGGGAAATTGTCATTTTATGTTGTAAAACTGAACGGGCCTTCGACCCGTGTTTGTCTGCCGCTCGCAGGTCCCACACGGCGTTCTCCAGGTGCCAAAAACAGGAGATCATTTCTAGCACCTTTGAGGAGCAGCTTTGGTCCCCAGCTCGATGTTTTTACTGCGTCATCTTGCCGCGTCGATTTCACCTTTTTTTGACGTCATGCGGAAAAGTACGCGACCGTCGGTTCATCCGGTGCGGCGGAAAGTCTATTCGAAAAAAAATCGTTTTTGCCAGCACAGCTGTGGACGCCGTTCTCTTGATTAAAGAGTGCCGTGTCTCCAAACCGGTTCGTTCGATGCGAGATGTATACCCGCAACGGGCGGTGGAAGAATCTGGGAGCTGAAGCATCCTATTCCCGCTCTGGGTCAATTTTACAAAAATCGGAAAACGCGTTTTTTCCCCTAATTTGCGGGGATCTCTCTCCTGGGATAGTCAACAGTCGGATCGGGATCGGACCGATACCAATCGATACGGCATAGAGCCTTTTAGTTTGTTTTGGAGTTTAACTGCGATTGCGTGCCGGATGGCGCTGGAACCCCAGAAAAACCATGTTTTGCAGAAGTCCGCGAGAATCCTCTGGGATTCGCTCAATTCAAGAGCAGGGCGTCGCGGTGGCGGTTTCTAAATGGAGAACAAAAGGTTCTATGTGGCGATGGGAACGACGCACTGGTCCATCGCATCTGGGGGTCGCGACAGCCGTCCAAACTCGAAACGAATTTCTCAAAATTGATCAAATTGAAACCTTGCATATTCCATGAAATGTTCTTTTCAGGGATTATAGCCCCACGTGTCTACTTTCGAACGACACCTTTCTCTGCGCATTATACCTTCGGGGACATACCGCAGGCCCCAATTCGCAAAGTCACCTTTTTTCCAACTCTTCAAACGTAAACGCGAATTGGAAAATTTGCATTTCCAGTCTGAGGAGTGCATGCCCGGCGAAAATGCCAACAGTGTGGCGTTTGAATTTCTCAAATCCGTCAACGCATTCGCACTCCAGGTCAAAAAAACTACGACCATTACTTGCCGCTGAATCGCCAATTTGCACTTACAGCTGATCAGTTTGACACTATTTTCGCTCAGGTTATGTGCTAATGTCATTTCTTAAGTTTATCCGTTTTTGATTATTCTTGTTCCTATGAAAAGATAAAATAAATAAAAAGAATTTAAATAAAAAAAATCTTATTTTTCGCTCTTTGTTAGGTTCATATTCATATCAAATTCAAAGAGATTTCTTCAAATTTCTAAATTGCAGATTTCGGCGACTCTGGATTTTGATTAGCAACGCATAGCAACGTCAAAATTCGCAATTTTTCACAAATTTCTACAAGAAAACGAAAATTTTACACTTTTTTTTAGCAGATTCTTAAAATTCAGACCATTTTACCCATTCAATCAGCAGAAAGCAACCATCAGAAAGAGTTGCTACCCATTCACATTTGAATTCTAAAATTTATTTCATTAACCGCAATATTTACAGTTTTTTTTTTAATAATCGGAGCTTTTAAATTGAATTTAGATTTCAACGGTACAACACGCGTCTTCCTCGGATGTATAGCAACAGAGTTATTGGGGAAAAACTCAGTTTTACCATTTCACTGCGGAAGGAACAGCCATTTCAATATTTATCGCCATTTTCGATTCAAATTCGAATACAACTAAACAAGTTCTGCATGAATGTTGCATGAATTTTCTGCAGCCGACGTTTGTAATCTCCCTCCAACTGTTTACTTGATTTTCAAACATTTGCGTTTTTCAATTCCCTACATTTCTGAGAAATTCTTCTAGCATGAATCGATAGAGTAAACTTTCTAGCGGAACAAATGTTATCATTCCATTGCAAACCGTTTTACCAGGATTTTTTTTTTAAATGCTATTCGTTTGCCAGAATTCGGGGTGGCTAGCAACGGTTTTATATTCAACTCCGCCCCACAGAAGTTTCCTATGGAGTTTATGAGGTTTCATTTTCCGTGGCGAATGGTGTCCCGGAAAATTTTATTTCTCAGATTTGTTAAAGTTGAAAAATTCTACATTAGAAACAATTTAATATTTTTGTCCATATTTAATATCCATATTTGATTAGAGTTTTTACCGATTTTATAAAAGAAAACTATTGTTTTTCAAAGGCCATAGGACGATACCGAATCAGCCCCAGAAAGGTATCAGGCTCATAATTTTAGGAAATGTTGGTACTCATAAGATACTTCGATGCTGCAAGTTTCAGATTTTTATCTATTACCGTTTCTGAATAAATCGAAAAATAACTGATTTTTGCGACCTTTGAATTGAATATCTAAGGACGCTCACATGTTGGCATATGTGACTTTTGAGACAACATTTGTAATGCTAAAATAAAGGTATATGCAAAAAATCAGCTTCTTCCGTTAGATTCGTTAGATTTAACTCAGTTTTTTTCTTTTTAATAGATGACCTATAGGTTTTCCGCGCCGCACTTTATTCAGCGTACATATTGTTTTTAAGATGATTTAAACATATTTATTACCTTGGCTTCTTTGCAGTGGGTGTCAAACCACGCTTTAGCGGGGTGTCTCTTGTACGGGGGGTTTGTATTTTTAACGGGGTGTCGTGGAACTTGACGATTCGGTTAGTATTTGTGAATGTATATAATAAGGAGATATATTTGAATTATGTTAAAGTTTGTACAGTGAAAATCTCACCCTTATTACCATATGTGTCCACAACAGGACTCTGTTGTGTGCCATATGGCACAACAACATATGGCACACAACAGATTACCGAAATATTAGGAATATCGAAATCTAGCATTGTGAACCATTTGCATAAATAATTTTGACATTACTTATTGGTCACTTCAAACAGTATTAAATTTTAGTTGAATTGAAAATAATGATTATCAACTTATGGTCAACCTAATAATATTGCAAATAGAGACCAAAATAGGAAAAAATAAATTTTACAAAAATTATTGTAAATTAAAAAATAATATCTTTCTTCATGTAAGTTATAATTATATTTTTGTTCCAGTATGATCGTATGATAAATATGTGTCAACCAACTCATAAAAGATACAATGTTGCCATAACGAAGGTTCTGGGAAGATACATGGAAGCAATTGTAGTAGACACAGAACAAACTGCTCGTAACTGTGTTAAATATTTAAAGGAACAAATGCTGGAACCAGAAACATTCCTGCCCATAAATTATTTACAAATTAAGCCACTTAAGGAGAGGCTCAGAAACATTACAGAACCTAAAGGAGTGAAATTACTGTATGATGTCTTGCATTATGAGCCCCCTGATATTAAAAATGCTGTACTTTTTGCAACAAATAATGCTTTAATTTGTGAATCTCCTGAAGATGCTATGAAGGTTGCTTATGACATTGGTGGTCGTTTTGATGTAAATATAATTACAAACAAGGCTAATATTAAGAAAATAAATATTTTTGTTTTTAGGCTGTTGCCTTAGATGGCACTTTTTATCAAAAAGGTGGTATTATATCTGGAGGTAGTTTAGATTTGGCTCGTAAAGCCAAACGTTGGGATGAAAAACAAATGTCACAGTTAAAATCCCAGAAGGAAAAGCTTACAGAAGAATTACGTGAAGCGATGAAAAAGTCTAGGAAAGAATCTGAACTAAATACAGTAGATTCGCAGATACGCGGAACGGAGACTAGGCTTAAATATGCTAAAACAGATATGGAAAGCACTGTAAGTATTTAATTTATTATTTGTATGTATTGCAATCTCTCTTAAAGCGACACGCGACACTGTGGTCATATTTTTATATATACAAACCACCTGCAAAATAGATGTCTGGTCAAGAGAGTTTATTGTTTTTAAAATAGGATTTGAAGTTCTTAGACAGAACAGCTATGTTATGCTTAAAGGATTGCAAAAGTTGAACAACTGCTTTATTATAGATTACAAATCTGTTTTCTAATATTTAGTGAGACGTTTGAGCTTGATGTATTACTGATTTTTAAAAAATTGCGAGAGTACTGAGACGATGTTGCCACTTGTCATTTTAATAATTATTTTAAAGACAAAATTAGTTCAATTTTGGCAAGGTTTGTCACAATTTGAGCAAGATTAATCCAAAGGTAAATTAAAATTTTTTACAAGATTATTTAAAATTTGGACACTATTAGTCAAAATTTAGACAACTTTTGTCACAATTTAAGCAAGATTAGTCAAAATCTGGACAAGATAAGTTAAAATATGGACAAGATTAGTAAAAATGTAGGCAACTTTTGGCACAATTTGAGTAAGATTAGTCATAATATGGTCAAGATTAGTTAAAATGTAGGAAAAAAAAACCCGGCCAAGTGCTAGTTGTGACTCGCGCACCGAGGGTTCCGTACAAACTTGTAAGGTATCTTTTTTTTGTGGAGGACGTAGCAAGCACATTCAGTTAACTTGACAAGTGGCCCTCCTGAAATCACGACCATCTTAGTACCGCTGCAAGCATAACCTCAAGATGTCGCTGTCGTACGATGGAATTCTACCATATATTATGTTACCATACATCCATCCCCCATTCACTATGAGTTTTTAGGGGTTCTGGAACTTCACTATTTGTTTTTACTGCACAATTTTGCCTGTATACCTATATACCCTGTATAAAGGTATACAGGGTATTTTTTTTTAAATAACGCGAATATTTTTAAACTTATAAAAAGAACTTTATTTTAGTATTACACTTATTCACTAACTAATATTAAGATCTAACTATTTCTAGATCTAATATAAACTAATATAATAACTATTTCTAGATCTATTCCGATACTCTTAACATTCAGTTGTTCAATTGACTGCTTTTGGGCAATTGACTACCAAAAAATATAGCGCGTACGTGATTTAAGTATATGTAGATTATAAAGAAAAATTAGACGAAATATAATATATACAGGATGTTACGGGACTTGAGTATGTCGCATGTCGGTTATAAACAAGCAAAATTTAGACATAATATGTACCCTGTATATATTATCTATATAGACCGTACGTGATGAAATGCATAACGAATATAAACAAAGAAAATTCGGAATAAACAGCTCGGTGCCGACACATACTTTTTAACCTTCGGACCTAACCGAGGAGTACCTAACTGTATGCAACCCATATGCTTCTGCTGCCTGAAAATACTACGCAACACATTTGTGTATTTTCATAAGTTTCTAATAGTAAATTCGCATTTTTCTTGTAATTAAACTACATATTTACGGTTTTCAGATTTTTCCCTTTACATGTGCTGTAAGACACCGCTTCTTGCCAAATTTCATGATTCTAGGTCAACGAGAAGTACCCAATAGGTTTTGATTCCCTTGTGAAATCGCAAAATATGCGACATAAACGGTCATATCTTTTGATCGCGTTGACTTACAAATTTGATTTTTTCACAGCTGAAAGAGGCCGCAGACCCGAGTATTTGATACAAATTTCAACTTGTTATCTCTACGCGTCCCTGAGAAAAATGGTCTTGAGAGACAGACAGACGGACGGACAGACAGACAGACGGACAACAAAGTGATCAGTACAAAGTGAAGGGTTCCGTTTTCGGTACGGAACCCTAAAAATGTTAAAATTTGGACATTTGTCACAATTTGAGCAAGATTAGTCAAAATTTGGACAAGATAAGTTAAAATTTGTCAAAATTTAGGCAACTTTTACCACAATTTGAGCAAGGTTGGTCAAAATTAGGTAAAATGTAGACAACATTTGTTATATTTGGGCAACTTTTATACAATTTGAGTATGATTAGTCAAAATTTGGACAGGGTTAGTTAAAATTTAGACAAGGTTAGTTAAAATTTGGGCAAGTTTTGTCACAATTTGAGTAAGATTAGTCGAAGGTTGGTCAAGATTAGTTCATATTTGACTAAATTAGTTTAAATTTGTGCAAGTTTTGTCACAATTTGAGTAAGATTAGTCCAAATTTGCACAAGATTAGTTAAAATTTGGACAAGATTAGGTAAAATTTGAACAGAACTAGTCAAAATTTAGACAACTTTTATCACAATTTGAGCAAGGTTAGTCAAAATTTGGTCAAGATTAGTTAAAATTTAGACAAAATTTGTTAAAATGCGGGCAAGTTTTGTCACAATTTGAGTAAGATAGGTCAAAATTTGGACAGGATTATTTAAAATTTAGACAAGATTAGTTAAAATTTGGCAACTTTTGTCACAATTTGAGCAAGATTAGTCAAAATTTGGTCACGATTAGTTAAAATGTAGACAAAATTGGTGAAATTTGGGAAAAATTTGTCACAATTTGATCATGATTAGTCAAAATATGGGCAAGATAAGTTAAAATTTGGACAAGTTTAGTTAAAATTTGCGCTAAAATTTAGGCAAATTTTGTCTCAATTTAAGCAAGTCTCAAACATATTTGCCATCAAAGTTTTGTCACAATTTGAGCAATATTAGTCAACATTAGAACAAGATAAGATAAAATTTGGACAAGATTAGTTAAAATTTCAACAAGATTAGTCCAAATTTATGCAATTTTTGTCACCATTTGAGCAAGATTAGTCAAAATCTGGTTCCGATTAGTTAAAATGTAGACAAACTTAGTTAAATTTGGGCAAGTTTAGTCACAATTTGAGCAAAATTAAGTCATAATTTGGACAAGATAAGTTAAAATTTGGACAAGATTACTTAAAATTCAGGCAAGTTTTGTCACAATTTGAACAAGATTAGTACAAATTTGGTTAAGATTAGTTAAAAAGTAGACAAAATTAGTTAAATTTGGGCAAGTTTTGTCACAATTTGAGCAAAATTAGTCAAAATTTGGACAAGATGAGTTAAAATTTGGTCGATTAGTTAAAATTTGAACAAAATCGTCAAAATCTGGACAAGATAAGTTAAAATTTGGACAAGATTTGTTTATATTTTGTCTAGATTAATCAGGTTTTTTAGATTTGTCAGAATTTGGTTTGTCTCTGTTAAGATTTAGTCTAGTCAAAATCCAGTCCAGATGAATTATGATTTCGTCTAGATTAATCAGTCTAAATTGGTCAAAATTCAGAAAATATTTATTGTGGATTAGCTAAATTTAGTCTAGATTAATCGAACTTATAATGGATTATCTGGATTAGCAAAAAATGGACTCGGACTAAGTTAGTCTAATACTTACGTGACTCCTGTGACTGAATAATTCAAATCTTTTGGCTTTTGGGTCACATTGTGGATGAAAATTAGACCACATTAAGTCATGGCATTAAAATATTTTTATGTACGATCATTATTGTAAATGCCCATTATTGCATCATACAACACACATATGTTACAATCCGCGAAATCCGCTTCTTCTTAATGGCACTACAACCGATTGCCGGTCTGGGCCTCCTTCAGCATGTTTCTCCAAGCGGACCTATCACTCGCCAACGTTCTCCAGTCCCGTACTTGAAGTTTTTGCAGGTCAGTTGTTACCGCATCCTTCCATCTCCCTCTTGGCCTACCGGCCCTTCTCCTTCCCTCTGGTTGGCCATTGAACAACTTTTTCGGAACCCTATGATCACCCATTCTCTGCATGTGTCCGAGCCATCTCAATCTTGCCACCTTGATGAAACTCACAATATCTGGTTGATTGTAGAGCTGATATAGTTCGTGATTATATCTTCGGCGCCAGATTCCTCGTTCTTGGGTCGCTCCAAATATTGCACGTAGCATTCTTCTCTCAAATACACTTAAAGCCTGTTCTTCGCTCTGTGTTAAGCTCCATGCTTCTGCACCATAGGTTACCACCGGTCTTATCAGTGACCTGTACAGTGTGCACTTATGCTTGGGGTGGATTGTTTTGGACCTAAAAAGTTTAAGTAGCCCATAATAGCACCTGTTACCAAGAGTTATCCGCCTTCTAATCTCCTCGCCCATCCGGTTTACGCTGTTCAGTTGCGAGCCCAAGTACACAAATGTATCTACTGTGTCAAAGTGCTTTCCGTCTAGTTCTAGCGTTGGTCCTACATTCCGATGAGTTTCGTTAGCCACCATGTATTACGTTGACAGTGACCTAGGTTACTTGCTTCCTTCTCCAGCAGCGAGTAAGTAGTTTTGGTCGCCTGTTCGCTTCTGCAAATTATATCAATGTCGTCTGCGTAAGCCAATAGTTGTGTTGACTTAAAGTACACAGTGCCGTTAGTATCCACTCCACTACTCCTAACGGCCTTTTCTAGTACGATGTTAAACAGTAAAGTTGCCAGTGGGTCTCCCTGTCGTAGTCCTTCCTCTGTTATAAAAGTCTCAGACAACTTGTTTCGTATTCTTACTACAGACGATACTTCAGACAGTGTTCCTCTGGTTATGGCTGTCAGTTTTTCAGGGAATCCAAAACTTGTCATTATCCCCCACAGTTTGTCTCTTATAACGCTGTCGTATGCTGCTCTGAAGTTCACGAATAGATGGTGTGTCGTGATATTGAACTCATTACATTTCTCCAGGATCTGCCTAATGCCAAACAGTTGGTCTGTGGTTGACCTGTTTGTGCGGAAACCGCACTGGTATTCACCGATATTCTCTTCTGCGTATGGTAGTAAGCGACGGTACAACACATTAGCGAAGACCTTGTATGCAATGTTTAGCAGCGTTATCCCCCTGTAGTTAGAACAATCTAACTTATCACCTTTCTTGTACAATGGGCATATTATCCCTAGCTTCCTTTCATCCGGTAGCTTTTCCTTTCTCCATATGTTTAATATGAGATCATGCATGCACGATATTAAGGCTCTACCTCCATACTTCAACAATTCTCCTGGAATGCCATCTGCACCTGGCGCCTTATTGTTCTTGATCCTGCGCACTGCAGTCTCTACTTCTTCTAAGGTGGGTTCCTCCACTTGCTCAGTCCCTAATATTGATGTTGATGTTAGTGTTGGCGTTATACTTTCCTCTTGGACTACGCGAGTGTTCTGGTTGAGCAGGTCCCTGAAGTACTGACCCCACCTCTTGATACACTTTTCTGTGTGTCCGATTACTCTGCCGTCCTTATCCTTACACAGAAGTGGCAGCTGTTTGTAGCCAAGTCTCGCATTTCTGACCTTCTGATAGAGTCCCCGAGTTTCGTTGGCATTACTCATTCTTTCTATTTCAGCGAAATCTTCTTCATCTTTTTCAGATTTCTTTCTCCGGAAGAGTTTTTTCTCAACTTTCCGTTTGTTTCGATAATCCTCTAAATTCGCTTTAGTATTTCGTTGTAGTACTTTTTATCTGGCTTTGTTCTTCTCTGTCAGAGCTTCCTTGCATTCTTCATCGAACCAGTTATTACGCCTTTGTCCCTTCTTCCACCCCACAACCTCTGCTGCTGTATCTTCGATGTCCTGCTTGATCTTTTGCCACGCTTCATTGACCTCTACTAGAGCGTTTTCTGGCCGTTTGGATATTCGTTCCTGCAATTGGTACTGAAATCTCTCTTTCATCTCATCGGTTTTGAATTTTTCCAGATCGTATCTCTTAACTGCCGGCTGTTGTGTGCGTTGACAATCAATACTAGCCCTAAGCACCGCCCTTACCAAATAATGATCCGAATCTACATTGAGGCCTCGACAGGCTCTTACATCCAGGATATTTGAACAGTGTCTCCCATCTATCATCACATGGTCTATCTGGTTCAATACTCTACCACCTGGTGATTTCCATGTGGCTTTGTGAATATTTTTGTGTGGGAAATATGTGCTACTGACTACCATGTTGTTGGTCGTCGCAAAGTCTATCATCCTCAATCCTAGTCTATCTCCTGGGTCTATATCTTGGGTCTCTCTACCCAAAGTCTATCAGTCAACAATCCGCGATTAATGTTATGTAATAATTCAAAATCACTCGTGAGCGTTTGGTTTACGTTTCGTTGATTAATTGAGAGCTGCACGTTGATACTATTTTTAAATATAGTACTCCTATTGATTTCCAAATAATCATTATGCCCGCCATACACACAACGGTCCACGTGACAGGTCTACCTGTGCAGGTTTGCCTGCACAGGCAGACCGGATCGTGTGTGGGAATAGACCTGTGCAGTTTCTTGTGTACGGTTGACCTGCGGAGGCAAACCTGCGCATGTAAACTGTACGGTAGACCGTAACGTGTATGCCGGGCATTAAACGTCACATCATTCACATACAAGCTCTCATTCATTTCGTTTTTTCACGTTTAAATCTAACGAAAACTACAAATAAGTACTAAATTAAGGTATGTAACTCTTATGAATCTATTTCTTTTCATTTCTATCAAGTTAAATAAGGTCGAAGGTGTTACAACAAACATATTTTTCTTATTAAACGGAAACAAATTAGTGTGGTCGAAGATAAAGTACAGTACATAACTCGAGTTGTAAGGCAATTACCTACTCGCGGTATTACGCTCGCACTTAATATGCTTCTTACAACTCTTGTCACGTAATATACTATTTTTTAATAGTTGCGTCTATATATCTATGAAATAGTAGCAGGTAGATAGTAAAATAAACATCAGGCCTGGTAAAGATAATAAGCATATCATAAGCATTCTTTTGGTATTTTTTAGTTTTTTTATGTTAGAATACGAAAAATCAGCATATGGAAGATTGTTTGTGACTGTTTGTTGACGTTCTTTGTGAATACTATGGATTTGCTTTGTGCATACCCGCGCTTAGCGCCATCCGTGACCAGAAAGACAACTTCGTCTCCAATAATAGCTCATAAAAACAACAGACAATAACCAGAAATAATTGATTTAATAAAATATACAATATTTAACAGCAAAAAAAAGATATAGGTTTTGTAATAAATAAATTCTGTAATAATAGATAATATTATGAATAGGATGGTTGCGACAGTTACTACGTGGTAATTCATACTTACATTGAATTGAAAAATTCACTGAATTTTTCAATTCAGAGATAATATTAATTAATTGTAAATCAGATTAGCTTACACCCTATTTTAGCTTACACCCTAGTGGGTAGAAAGCAGTTTTGAGTATATATAATATATATAAATCAGATATCCATTTTGTGCAATGTTCTCGAAGAAGACAGTGTTGTGTGAGTTGGTCTGCCACAATAGTAATCCGCTTCTTTGACAGTTGCAGGATATCAACAGTTAAAGCTTCCAATAAATTTTCTAGCATTGCTGTGTTTCTGCCCATTTTTCTTTCATTGTACCCAGTGCCTAGTTGCTACCTATTTACAAATTTAGTTTTAGGTCATGCTTTTAGGAATGTAGGAGTCCCTGTTAGTACTGATGTTTGCTTTGTTAGCTCCATCTTTTGTTAACTTGTTTGTATTTCGTTTCCTCAGTCCCTTGTGGCTTGGTACCCGTATTAGAGTGTCCTTGTTGTGTTTTGCCAAGGCCTTGAAAGTCCTGGAGGAGACAATGCCGAACATTCAAAACCTGAGATATGTCGAGTCTTAAGGCCGGTCCAGACGCTCTGTTTTGCACAACAAAGACAAAAGACAAGATGTCTGAGCAGTCTTAAGACGAAATAAAACGTTGCAATTTGTAGAGCGTCTACACGGTGCAGATATATCTGTATATTTAGCACACTTTTAGTGCAATGGTCATGGAAGAGGTACTAGTCAGGTCATTTTTTAACAAAATGAATCAGAAAACGGAGCTACCGTCTACATGCGCCGACTTGTCTGCACAGTTCATGGATATCTATGCTCTTTAACTCAATTATCGATGCAACTGTACCGTCTCCGCGCAACATGTTGAATCTGCAACATGTTGAACTGCACAGACCAAAGGTTGGGCAAAACGGAGCGTCTGGACCGGCCTTTAGATCGAGTATCGTGTACCGGGTATTTACCCTTGGACCCGCAGGTCCATGTTGTTTTAGATTTAATTTCATGGCACACTTAAGCATAATTAGCAGCCTGGCTCTCCTTGAAAATGCGGATGGTTTTACTTTTGTAGTCCATCTTTAAATTTTCACAGGCACAGATCATGATGTCGTGTATGTCCATTTGGAATGTCGTGGCATGTGATCCCAGGCGCACAGATAAACTATAGAGTACAGTCCACTTCCCTTTTTGGAGACGTCTGTATACCAGTCCAGCCCACCTTGAAATGTACTTAGTTTTTTGTTTTCGGTCCGCAGCGTTTTGAAGGGTAGATCGAATGATAGCCTTTTTGGCATTGAGTCTCCCTCAATATTGAGGTTTGGCTATGATATTACATTCGTTATTGTGGTGGACCTCGCCAGAACCTCACAAATACCATTACATTTGCATCTAAAGGCTCGCATCCTTGCCTCACCCATGATAAAGATATACAGGGGAGCAAGGACTATCAAGACCTCCAGAGCAGCAGTTGGGACGGTTCTCAGCGATCCCCGAATTTCTAAGCAGGACAATCTTTGAACATTAGAGAGTTGCTTTAGGCTGTCGCACACTGGATCCGCTCCGCTCAGCTCACATTAGATCCGATCGGGTCCGCTCCTCTCAGCTCCGTCATTTTTCCACATATTGCATCCGCTCAGTTACGTCTCTTTTCCACACACTCAATCCCCTCCCACCTCTCCACCGCATAAATGCCTTAGCGCATATATGAAAACATTAGTGTTGCGCCTGCGTGAACCATCCGACCTCCGGCCTAGTATTCTTCACAAACAGAGGATAAGGAGCGTAGAGGAGCGGAACGGAGCCAAGCTGAGCTGAACGGACGCAGTATTTGCGTTTCTATTTAAATATACGGGTTTTCTATTTTTCTGGGCTGAGCTGAGCGGAGACGAGCGGACCCTGTGTGCGACAAGCCTTATGGCCGGTTTTTGTTTCAGTTTCGTCTACCATACGTTGGAGCCATATGTCAGAATATTAGATCCATTCTGATATATGTCCCCACAGAGTTTTTTGTAGAGTTTTTGGGTTTTTCTCCTTTTTTTGTTTGTATTTTATTTTTGCCATTTGGTGTATTTAATCTGTATTTTCCTTTTATATTCAAGTAACTTGTGTGCTTGTTCAAGTGTTGCTCTAACCTCAATTTGATTATCAGCTCTTCAAAATTAACGAGATAATTTATACTGTATATTAAAGTATAAATTTATTTATAATAAATTCCAGCTATCAGAAGATTAGTGATTAGCAAAAATTAATGCAATAGTGAAATAATCCAAACAAATATCAGGTATCAAAATCCAGTGAGTTCAACACAAACAATTTTTTATCACTCTGCAAAAAATAACGACCTGTAAAAAGGAATACGAACATTCAGCAGTGGCGTGCCTAATATTTTTAAACAAGGAATCATGCAATGCTTCAAGTGTGATAAAGAGTGCAATGACGATGATTCTTGTCAATGTGATGGGTGTTCCACAAGAATGCACTACATATGCGCTGAGCTCACTTCTTCTGAAGTCAGATGTATGCAGCTAAAAAATAAAAGAGTACTCAAATATTTTTGCAGTGACTGCCAAGAAGGGCTTAGATTGTTGCCAATTATGAAAAAACAAATTGAAACTCTTGAACAAAAAATGAGTGAGCTTGCTGATGAACTCACCACAATTAAACAAGCTAAAACTTCTCCAGAACAGCAAACTGATTTTGATTCAGTAGTCCATGAACTGGAAGAACGCAGAAAAAGATTAAACAATATAATGATGTACAATGTTCCCGAGTCCAATGCAGTTACAACAAAAGGCAAAATTGATGATGACAATTCCAAAGTCAATGATATATTGCATGCCTTAGATCCACAACTACACATCAAAAAAGTCTTTCGTGTTGGCAAAAACAATAATACCTCCCGACCTGTAAAAGTTGTTCTTGACAGTAGTGATGATGCTTTATTCGTCCTGAGAAATAAAAACAAAATAAACCTTCCAGAAATTAGAGTCAGCTCTGATTTAACTCTTAATCAGAGGAACCATCTCAGAAATCTTCGCCAACAACTTAACGATAGGACTGAGAAAGGAGAAAACAATCTAACCATTCGATACATACAGGGAATGCCGAAAATTGTCTCTAACACTTCTCAAAGAAAAAACTAAATTCTACGGGCAGCCCCCAGATTGAACAGAACATATTGCGCGTATACTATCAAAATGTTACAGGTATCAGAACTAAAATTACGACATTAGAACTTAATGCACCTATCAGTGACTATGATGTTATTGTTTTCACTGAGACTTGGCTCTACGAAAATATTCATGATGAGGAACTTGGTTTGTCGCAATATGATTTATACAGGAAAGATCGGTCAATACTAACAAGTCAAAAATCCAGAGGCGGAGGCGTTCTTGTAGCGGTGAAGAAGCATTATTCCAGTAATGTCATAACTATCAACGTGAATAACGTGGAACAAATATTTGTCAAGGTATCTACTTATGGTGAAGATCTAATTATTGGTGGGATCTATCTTCCACCCAGCTCTCGTCAGGAGTTATATGAAGATCATTGTGCAACTGTAGATAGTGTGATAGAGAGATTTCCCGAAACAAAACTGCTTCTGTATGGTGACTATAACTTACCAAATGTTGAATGGTATAATGACGAATTGGGCGTATCTGCTATTTATAATAATAATAATGCAGCTCAAATGCTTGTTGAATCTCTAGCATTTCATAATCTCTTTCAATCAAATTCCATTAAAAATTGTTTTGGTGTTATGCTAGACTTGATATTCACGAAAGATAAAGACATTATCACTGTAGAAATTGCTGATGACTGTTTGCTGCCTTGTGATCCATATCATCCAGCCACAGTCTCATCAATTACCTTGAACAAAGATTTCAACGATCTGAAATTTGACAACTCTTATTTCAACTTCAAAAGAGGAGACTACATTGGACTAAACTTCTACTTGTCCACTGTAGACTGGGACAATCAGCTAGGCAGTATAACAGACATCAATAATACTACAGAAATTTTCTATAATATTTTATATACAGGAATAAACAATTTCATTCCCTATATTCGCTTTAGCAAGCCTAAATTTCTTTGTTGGTTTAACAACGATATGAAATATTTGATATTTGAAAAGAAAAAAGCTCATAAAAGTTATAAAATTAGTAACAGCTGGGATGATTATTTAATTTTTTCTGAACTTCGAAAACATGTAGATGTAAAATAATGAGTAAAGAATGTTATGATAACTTTATAAAATGTACGGAAAATAACGTAGGTAGGAATATAAAACATTTCTGGAAATTTGTAAACTATAAAAAGAAAAATCATGGCTTACCAGATACTATGTACTTAGCAGAACAATCATGTACAACAGGAAATGAAATAGCTAACGGCTTTGCACGCCAGTTTCAATCAGTCTACAAACAGGACACTGCTAATGCAAATTTGTTAGGATTCAAATGTGATAAAACTATAGATATGAGTTCCTGTAATTTCAGCTTGGAAACCATATTGAATAAATTATACCAATTAGACTCCAATAAAGGTCCAGGACCAGATGGAATAGCTCCATTGTTATTGAAGAAATGTAGATTTACCTTGGCAAAACCTTTGTTCCATCTATTTACTTCATCATCGAACTTAGGGGAATTTCCACTTTTGTGGAAATCTAGTTTTATCATCCCAATCTTCAAGTCGGGAGATAAAGCAAACATACAAAATTATAGACAGATCACAATTCTGAGTGCAATCCCAAAATTATTAGAGAGTCTGATCTGTGATCAAATGAAAACCCCACTAAACCAAGTTATTATACAAGAGCAGCACGGTTTTTGCATGGGTAAATCAACAACTACAAATTTGTTAACAATAACACAATTTGTGTTGAGTGCCCTGGAACAGAAGCATCAAGTAGATGTAATTTACCCAGACTTTTCCAAAGCATTCGACACAGTTAATCATACTGTCTTGCTTCAGAAATTAGAAGCGATAGGGTTTCATGGAAATTTACAGAACTGGTTCGCAAGCTATCTTCGAGACAGAAATCAATATGTAAAAGTCAAGAGTTTCACATCGGAGGAGATTCACGTCACTTCAGTAGTACCACAGGGAAGCCATCTGGGCCCTTTCTAGTTCAATATATTCATCAATGATATTGAAGGAATAATTAAACATTCAAAATTTTTGCTGTTCGCAGATGATCTTAAAATCTTTAGCCATGTCAACAACGAGCAAGATTGTGAAAATGTTCAAAAGGACCTTACTTCAATTATCAAATGGTACACTGAAAATTACATGGAGTTGAATGTAAACAAATGCAATGTTATGTCTTTTTATCGATCACTTGAACATATTGAATTTGGGTATAATATTGAAGGTGAACCTCTCACAAGAGCAAACTTTGTTCGGGATCTCGGTGTTCTTTTTGACACCAAGATTAATTTTCATCTCCACTTTGAGCAGGTTGTCAATAAGGCGACAAAAATGCTGGGCTTTGTGTGCAGGACCACAAGAGAATTCACTAATGTCGATTCCATAAAAACTCTTTATTATTCTTTGGTTAGATCAATATTGGAGTATTGTTCATGTGTATGGTCACCAACATATGAAATCCATATAAATAATATAGAAAAAACTCAGAACAAATTTTTGAGATATTTAGCCTATAAATTGAATATACCTTTAATTCAAAACTCACTGAGAGAAGTTCGCAATACAACAAAAATAGAGAAACTCAGCACTCGTAGAGTTTATGCAGAGATTAGATTTCTGCATAAGATTTTGAACTATAATGCTGATTGTCCACATCTCCTGTCCTTAATTGGCCTACATGTTCCATCTAGAGTAACTCGAAACACTCAGACTTTTGCAATTGATTTCCACAGATGCAATTATGGAAAACATTCACCATTAGCCAGAATTATATCGAACGCTAACGAAATTCAAGTGGATTTTTTTAATATCTCCGAAAGTAGCTTGAAACGAAGATTGCCGTCGCATTATGTTCATTCGTATAGTTTTTAGGTTTACCCTTAGTTATAAGTATTCATGTATCATATACCTTTATAAAAACATATTTTTGAATTGGGTGCTACCCGTAAATAAATAAATAAATAAATAAACTTTTTTCTTTTAAATTCAAGTAACTATATTTGAATTTAGCGCCAAATTATGTAACTAGATTGAACATTTGTCATAGTGAAAATCAGTTTTCTAGTTACTGCATTCTTAAGAAAATGGACTATAGTAAAAACTCACAGTAGCGGGAACACTATTTGGTCCTTGTCGACGAGTAGGGAAAGATTTTTCCTTCTAGACCCTCCACTGACCGTAACCTTAACACTTCCGGTTTTGATTTTGAATTTTCCTGCCTGCGCCGAATTTTTAATTTTCCCGCGTACAGTGCAGGAACTGGAAATGGGGCGGCCGGATGTGGGAAACCGGAAACGGAAGTCGACAACATAGACTTCGCACGTGGGGCCACTTAAACCTCACACTCCCATCTGTGAAAACAGGAAGTGGGAAACGGAAGTCTAAACCGGAAGTGTCAATGGAGGTGAAGGGCCTAGAAGGAACCATCTTTCCCTACTTCGATGTAACCTAAGTTAACTTAGATTTAATCTAGATTAGATAATGGTTAGGTTATGTTATATTAGAGCCAGATAAATCCAGAGTGAGAGGCCAAGACTTCTTGATTCAAAATATGTTTGTTTAGTGACGCGAGTTGTTGCCATAGTAACAACAAACAGAAATCGTTTAATAATGAAACTCCATTTGATTCACATTGTTCTTTTACTCACGATTTGGATACTTTTGCACACGATTATAATAATGGCATCCTTCACATACAATATTAAATTTTTTTAATGTGTAAGTAAATAAAGTTACTTTAAAGACGATTTTCAGTGAAAAAAAATTACCCGGTCTTTTTAGACTCGGCGAGTCCGACACGAGCCGACGATTATTTTACGGGTCCGGGTCTAATCCGTCTCGCAATTTTAGCAATAACACGAATAGTACATTAAAGGACGAGTTCAGTAAGCGCAATTTTACAGCACGCGTCCAAGTTTGGAGTAGTTTTCTAATGGACAAGGGCTGAATAACGTCTTACGAACGAGTTTTTTTATAGTATTTTTTTCTATTTTGTTCTCTTTTATGCCATTTCTAAATAAAACAATGTATCGCATTCGGCAAGCCATAACCGCACGCATATGAGTGCTGTTATGAATCCATTGCAGGCGCAAAATAGAATAGAAAGGATTTTTCGTGTTCCCGCATATGGTAAATACTCATACTTTTGAATTCTTCGGCATGAGGAGATTAAAATATTTGTTTTAAAATTTATTAATAAGAATATTTGAAAACGAGTTATGCCACTACACGACACAGAACACGTAAACGCAACCTCGTGATCCTTGCCTCGTGATATAAGTCACAGCAGTCTACTTTTACAAAATCGTAGAGAAAATATGAATAGGATGGTTGCGACAGTTACTACGTGGTAATTCATACTTACATTGAATTGAAAATTAGAGAAAATAATTTATCTAGCTTATTCATCCTAGATGTCCTAGATATTAAATCCTAGTATAAATCCTAGTATATTGTGTTGTTCTAAAAAGGGAAGGGATTCAGCGCAGCGCAGCGTTCTAGACAATGCCGAACATTCAAAACCTGAGACTCGTCGAGTCTTAAGGCGGGTCCAGACGCTCCGTTTTGCACAAAATTTTGTCTGTGCAGTCTTAAGACGGAATGAAAACGTTGCAATTTGTAGAGCGTCTACACGGTGCAGATATATCTGCATATTTAGCACACTTTTAGTGAAATCGTCATTGAAGAGGTACTAGTCTGGTCATTTTTTAACAAAATGAATCGGAAAACGGAACTACCGTCTACATGCGCCGACTTGTCTGCACAGTTCCATGGATATCTATGCTCTTTAACTCAGTTATCGATGCAACTGTACCGTCTCCTCGCAGTTTTTCTGCAACATGTTGAACTGCACAGACCAAAGGTTGGGCAAAACGGAGCGTCTGGACCGACCTTTAGATCGAGTATCGTGTACCGGGTATTTACCCTTGGACTCGTCGAGTCCAACCTTTTTTTTTTGGGGAGGAAGGGGAAACCTTTTATAGGCACCGACTAACTCGGTAGTGTGGGACTCCTTCTCTTCCAGAGATAGTTTACCCACTAAAACCACCTACCCCCTATTTTCCAGCCCTAAAACAACTCGGGACTGTAATCTTGCATAACTTCAAGTTGTGGGCTCCTGATTTACTTGTCTGTTCCGTTTGTTTCCTTCTGCCATTCCCACTCGTCCTTCTCCTTCTGCTGCATGATATCCTTGATAATGGCGGCGACGTCGTTCCACCTGTCCTCGCTTTCTAGCATCATCTCTGTTAACGCCCGGAGGTACATTGCCCCGCCACTTAACACTTCCAGCTTTGCCCTCTGTCCTGCCCACTTATCGCAGGTGAACAGCGTGTGTTCGGCCGTTTTCGGCTCCGTGTTGCAGTAGGGGCAGTTCTCCGCGTTCGTCTTGCCGATTCTTTTCCTATAGTTCTGAAAACAGCCATGGCCCGTCTGCGCCATTGTCATGTGGTAACTCAGCTGACCATGCTTCCTATCCAGCCAGGGCTTAACATCCGGTATCAGCTTGTAGGTCCAATTGCTCGTTTCCTTATCCCACAACTTCTGCCACTTTTGAATGGTTTCCTGCCTTTCGTCTTCTTTCACCGCCCTAGCATCATTCGCCTCCTTGTCGTGCGAGAGTCCCACGATTCTGGCTCTTTCTTCTACCAGTAGCTCCAGTAGAATAAGCCTTGCCAGTACCCGCACAGCGTCGGTCCCAACAGTTATGTACGCGCTGACTATTCTAATATCGATCTTCCATTGAGCCCTTTTCAGGGCTTCCCTGAGCCTCATGACTTTGGTGCAGCTGGCCCACACCGGTGCCCCATACAATACGATATTGTTCGCAACGGATGCCAGTACTCTTTTCTTGTTTTCAGTCGCCCCTCCGATCCTCGGGAGTATCCTCAAGAAGTTATTCACCCTGCAGTGAGCTTTAGCACTCCTCTGCGTGTCTTCTGAAGGTTAGCTTCTCATCGAAGACTATTCCCAGGTATTTTAGAAACTTTTGCGGGCGAATCGTTCTTCCACCGAGAACGAACTCCACCGGGCCACATCTCTTCCTACCAATTAGCAGCACCGCCTCGGTTTTGTCCGGTGCTATAGCCAGTTGATTTGCGTTCATTCAGTCTTGTATAGTGTTAAGGGCGGCGTTTGTTATTTCTTCGAGCCCGTCTTCTCGTCTTGCTTTGACCACTAGGGCCAGGTTGTCCGCGTAGGCGACGGCTTCCGCACCGTTCGGTAAGGCCACATTCAGAACTCCGTCATATAGAATGTTCCACAAAAGCGGACCCAGCACGGACCCTTGTGGGACCCCGGCTGTAACATCTATCTCGTCCTGCCCCTCCACCGACAGACGCCTGTCGCTGAAGTAGCTCATGGTCAGGCCTACCAGGTATTCGGGCATCCTCCTGCGTTCCATCTCCTCGACAATGATCCTCCACGGTGCCGAGTTGAAAGCATTCTTCACGTCTATCGTTACTAGTGCTACCAGTTTCCTTGTTTTAAGCGATCTTCTTCTTTATTCCTCTGGCAGGTTTAAGATGTATCTTGCGGCCGTGACAGTGGACTTTCCCTTCCTGAACCCATGTTGTCTCGCAGAGACTTCCCTGTGAATTCGTTGTTGAACCTTTTTACCAGGATTCTCTCTAACAGCTTGCCGAAATTGTCCAGCATGCATATTGGACGATAAGCGTCAGGACTAGTCGGAGGCTTATTGTGCTTCGGTATGAGTACCAATCTAGCTGTTTTCCACCTTCTCGGGAACGTTGCGCCTTTTAGCTCCTGATTCAGTGCGTGCCGCACGGTTTCGGGAAAACGCTCGCACACGAGCTTTAAGATCTCGTGTTAGATTGAGTATCGTGTACCGGGTATTTACCCTTGGACTCGTCGAGTCCAACCTAACGTAGTCTAACCTAACCTAACTGGCCTTTAGATCGAGTATCGTGTATTTACCCTAGCACTCGTCGAGTCCGAGTCCGGGTACTCGGAGCCAAAAAACCCTAGTCACAAATGGAAGAAAAAAAAATAATTTCATTATTTGCAAACTGCCCTTCAGACATAACAATTTATCGAATTTATAACACACGCAATTGATTTACCCTGCAATTTTCATGGAAAGTATTCAGTTTATGGGAATTTCACTTCAACCTGACAATTTATCCACTTCTCGAAAACACTGTGCAGATGGCACAAGCATGGCAACTTTCCTCGAAGTAACATAAAACGTGAGCTATTGTTGTGAATAAGTCATTCACGCATATGCGCGAGACTCAGCTACGCGACGTCGTACGACTTTGCCTGTCAAATAATGATTGCATTGTTTTAAATGGGCACGTCGCGTAGCCATAGTGAGAACGTGCCCATTTAAAACAATGTAATCATTATTTGACAGGCGATGTCGCACGACGTCGCGTAGCTGAGTGTCGCGTATATGAGAATCGGCCTTAACCTAACACCCTTAACATACAATGACGTCTCTAAGACGTCATGTGTATGTGATAAGATCACATGTATATGGACACGTCAACGCGCATTTTATTCGTATGTCAAGGGGTTAATACGCGACAGTGATAATAGGTTAACCAGTGCAAATAAATTGAAAAACGCGCTGTCAAAATCTATACATCTCTTGCCTAGTTTCATAAAAGTTCTGCAACACATAAATTATACAAAAATATCAGTGTAAAACTGTCCAATACCAGTTTTTCTTTGCAGTAAGTCAAAAGGATTGAATAGGATGGTGGCGACTGTTACTACGTGGTAATTCACACTTACATTGAATTGAAAATGACCGTCACTACTGTCACGACACTTGAAAATAACCGTCAAACGTCGAAACTCAAGTCGTGAATATAAATGTAGAAATTCATATTTTCATTCATTCATTAACAGATGTGTACGGCTGTCGCCGCCTCTCTGTCCCCAGTTTCCAATTTTGTCTATCGTAACAAGTTTCCTCTTCTAAATTTTTAGCGTCCATTGCTTCTTTTGTGTCGTCTCGCCAGCTTCTTTTAGGTCGTCCTCTCTTCCTTCGTTGCGATGGTATCCATTCCAGAACTCTCTTGGGCCATCTGTTCTCCATTCTTTTGGTATGTCCAAACCATGTATGTCTTCTTTCGATTTCGTCTGCTACAGTCTGTTCCTTGCACACCATTTCCCTTATTCTCGTGTTCCGTACCCTCATCAGTCTGGATTTTAGGCAACTCCTTCTTAAGAAATCCATTTCCGTTGCTAGTAGTTTTTGTTTATTCTTTTTGCTCACATTCCACATTTCTGCCCCATAAATCATCACGCTCTCCACTATGCTTTTGTATATTCTCCTTTTTGTTTCCCTTCTGATTTCTTTCTCCCAAAGCAGTGAGTTTAATGCTCCAATGGCTTTCCTACCTTTGATAATCCGTTTCCTAATTTCCTCATTGCTGTTGGCCTGTTTGTTTAGGATAACTCGTAGGTATTTACTCTGGTCTACTCCTTTTATTATTCCAGATTCCAAGGGTAGAGCGTTACACTCGTTGTTACCGACTAACAGATATTCACACTTACTCATATTTATGGTCAGTCCACTTTTTCCATATTCTTCCTGGAGTTTTCTAATCATGTAACTTAAATCGTCTTCGTCCTCCGCTTAAACAACTTGATCGTCTGCGAAATATAGACTATATAGTGTCTCATCTCCCACTCTTAGTCCCATGTTCTTACATTTATTCGTCCACCCTTGTAGGGCTCTGTCTAAATAAATTTTAAATAGAGTGGGTGATAAGCAGCATCCTTGCCTTAGGCCTTTGATTGTGATAAATGCCTCTGTTAGTGTGTTGCCAACTTTTATTTGAGCAGAATTATTTTTGTAGTACTCTCTGGTGGCGTTTATTAGAGTAAGTCTACTAAGTTGTTCCATAGCTTTCCAAAGTTGTATCACGGGGGACGCTATCGTAGGCTTTTTCAAGGTCGATGAGAGCAATGTGTGTTTCTCTGTTCCTTTGCGTCCGTTTTTCTAGGGCTATTTTTAAGGTGAATATGTTATCTGTTGTGAATCGGCCCGCTCGAAACCCCGCCTGTTCTTCCGGCTGTTTATTTTGGATATCTTCTTCTATTAAGTTTCTGAGGATCCGTGAATATATTCTGGCATTTGTTGGAATAACTGCTATCCCTCTGAAATTTTTTGGGACGTCCTTAGGTCCTTTTTTGTAGATTGTTGTAATATAGGATGTTCTCCATTCCGTAGGAATATTTTCCCCATTCAAGCATCTTTCGTAGATATTTTTCAACATTTTTATGAGTTTCGGTGGACCATACCTGATAAGTTCAGGATAGATTCCTCCAGGTCCTGGGGATTTCCTTAACTTATTGGTCATAATAGCTTCTTCAACCTGGGTACTCTGTAAATGTATTACATTCCCGCTTCCTTGATATTGATCCTCTTGCATAAACTGCGGGCGGCTTTCTTCCAGGAGATGTCTGAAATATCGTACCCATTCGCTGTTTGATATACTGTTTAAGTTAGTTCCTGGTTTCGTTGTTGCTCGTATGGATTTTATTGTTTTCCATGCTTCAGAGCTTCTGGTTCCCTCAAGGTTTTGATCTATGAAGTTGTATTTTTTGATCCACGCCATATTCTTCTTCTTTAGCACTTCATGTTTTACTTTCGTATTCGTTCTTTTGTATTCTTCTCTGGTGTCTGTGTTATCTTTCTGTATAAGTTTTTTTGTAGATTTCCTTTTTCTCCTGTTGTTCTATTTCATCATCCCACCAATAAGTTCTCTTCTTCCGTATTTCTGTTCATAGTGCATCTTAAGCCGCTTCTGCGATACACCTTTTAATATGCTCGTACTCTTCTTCAGTTGTTCTGTTCATTTGGATAAGCTTTCCTTCTAGGCGTTTCATGTACAAATATTTTGTACTGTACTGTACTGTTCTAGACTGTCAAGATTGTATCTAGGTACTTCGAGCTTGTTATTTTGGGTATTGTCAGTTCGGTTCTGATGCATCTTTACAAATGGTACGTATATTTTTTATGTTACAAGGCAGTGATTGGTTCTACAATCGGCTCCCCTTTTGACTCTTACGTCTTCGACTTTTATACCCGAATGTTGTCGTACTATAAGGTAATCAATTATTGACCTGAGCCCTCGTGTATGTTGGTACCAACTGTACTTGTATATTTCCTTATGGGCAAAGAATGTGTTCGTTATTTTTAATTCAAATTGCTGGCATATACTTATTAGCCTCTGTCCGTTGTCGTTGAGGGTTTCTTCTCCGTGCCTACCTACTATCGCACTATTTCGATTTCTACCTACTCCCGCTATGACTATTTCGTGAGACTTACTAATTTGTTCGATGATGTTTATGAGGAACTATTCGAAGTTGTCTTTATATTGGACCGTCGCATCGTCGTTTAACCCATATACTCCTAACATTGTTATCACTCTTCCTCTAATTTGTAGCGTCACCTTTATAGTGCGTTCATTAAGTGGCTTCCAGGATTTAATGTACTTTTGTATCCTTTAGAAATTTATATAACTGAATAATAAGTTATATAACATTTTTACATAAAGTGTGGTTAAAACATAGTGAATTTTTCAATTCAATGTCAAAAGGATTGTGTTAAAAGATTTAGAACAAAATAAAATTAATAGTAAATAAATGAGACCCTAGAAAAAGTTTTCTTAATTTATTTTTTATTACTCATGCGTTAAAAATACTATCTTGGCGCACGTGTTTTAGTGCGACAAATGCCATTTTTGACTGTATTATCACATAACTTGGGTAACGCACGCAAATATTCAATATCGCAATAATAAGTTACATGAAAAAAAAAGAAAAACACAAGACCTCCATATTAAAAAAGTGACGTAAAAGAGACAGAATTTTTTTTTCATTACAAAATAAAAATTAAAGAAAACGTTTTAAAATGAGTGTAAATTCTATGGTGATACCGGAGACTAATGAGAGTTCTTATGACGAATCCACACTACCAGAGACAATTAAAAAAGCAAATTCTTCATTTTTGATTGTGATCCTAAACTTGTAAGATAGGGGACGTATGAGAAATAAAAAATATTATCGGCAACGGCAACACTTACTTGTCAATTGCCCTCTCCAGCGAATGTGCCCAATTTCGCTCTCTTGACCAATTGACAACTTACCGCCCTAGTTGCAAAATATACTATTTTGAATAATTTAATTATTATAGCAATAATTTATTTTACAATTTTATTCTAGTCTAAACAAATTAAGGTTGTTCATGGTGAACTTTCCAAATTATCAGAAGAAATTACAAATTATGGAGTAAGTATTTATTTATTTGTAATATGTTATATCAACATAATTCATAGAATTTTCTATTGCAGCCAAAAATTGAAGAAATAGAAAGGAGCATGCAAGAAAGAGAGCAACTGATAGAGGAAATCAAATTAAAAATGAACAGTGTAGAAGACGTCGTGTTTTCTAATTTTTGTCAAGAAATTAACGTAAGGAATATTCGGCAATACGAAGACAGAGAATTGCGAACTCAAGAAGAACGAAAGCAGAAACGATTTGAATTTCAAAAACAGATTAATAGAATTACCAGTAATTTGGAGTTTGAACGGAGCAGAGATACCCAAAGTGTGTTATACGAAAAATAATTATAATACTTTTTCTAATATAACTAATATTATTTTAGATAATGTTAGTCGCTGGGAGAGGACGGTAAACGACGAAGAAGAAAAATTAGAATCTTGTAAAAAGCAAGAACAAAAGCAAAGAGACGAAATCGATAAAGATTTGCGTCAAATTGAAAAATTAAAGTCAGACCGCTTAAATAAAAAACAAGAGTGTGATGGTATGGAAGAGGAAGTTGGGAAAGCTAGACGAGAAGTAGGAGCTATTGCTAAAGATATTCAAGCTGCCCAGAAGCAAGTTGTTTCTTTAGAAAATAAAATTGAAGCAAAAAAGAGCGATCGACATGCAATTTTAATGCAATGCAAGGTATAATTTTTATATATTGCTATTTAACAATTGACAATGTGGCTTATCGTATATGTCTATTACATATGTAACGCTTTTATGATATAATTTAAAAATCTAAATACATTCCTTGCTATTCATAAAAAAAGTTTACTTCAGGAAAGCTAAAGCTAAAAGTAACTATATATTGTTTCTAGATGGAAGACATAGCTATACCAATGCTTGTTGGTAATATGGAAGATATTGCCCAACAAGATGTTTCACAATCAACTTCGGCCGACTCAAATAATACAACACAACAATATGAACGTGAAGCCAGGTTTGTATTCAATTATATCACCGCATTAAAAAATGTAAATTATTCACAATCATCATTAAATTTCGTGTATCCTCCGTGACTCACAAATTCGACTTGTATTTATTTTTATTTATTTAGCGTTTTATCACAGGTAAGTATATAACAAAAATAACAAAATTTCACAAACAAACACTAAGGTTAGAAATATATTATATTGACTCTCTTGTCGCAATCAGGAAATCGGATGGGTTGCCACTTTAGGAACTAATTGGACAGTCCTCTACCAGGTGTTTAATAGTCTGTCTTTCCGCGCTGCAGTCACAATTTGGGGAAGATATTTTTCGAGTCGGAGCACCTGCCGCAATTCGTCCTTATTCTATCAAGTGTTGTCCAGATTCGTCTTGGTTGATCAAAACCCTCTGACTTGCTTGTAACGCATGGCATATCCCGGTTGGCAGATGTGGCCTACTTCTCCCATTCTTTTTTTCCATCGCTCAATTATGTTGAAGTTTTCTTCGGTAATAGTTTCTGCCGTTCTTAGAGGAGGTTTTCATGAGCGTAGTCTATTTATGGTTTTGCCGGTTATTCCAACGTGGGAGCGGAGCACAGGGTCGGCGTTAATTTTTTCCATACTCACGGACCAGAGCATGTTCTCGGCGAATTTGTGGAGGAGCTATGTGGCTCAGTGTGGGTGGCCAATAAGTGGGCGTGCCCAGGCCCTGACTTAGAGACCCAGGGCCACTAGGCACTTTTGACACTTTTCACCGAATTTTTCAATAACTTTCGTCTCGTAATGATCAAAGGTACAGGTACTGGGTTTCCTTAAGTGTTCTAGTTGGGTTACCAAATACTGATACAGTTCAATACAGGTCAAGACTGATACAGTTCAATACAGGTCAATGTTAACAGATTGGAGAGATTTGATTACTTTGTTGAATCTTTCCAAGATGTCAGTCAAAAAGCAAGTTTCCATCGAGACTAATGAATTCATAAGACCTGAAGCCTCAGAGCGCGTAGATGGTTTTTCATTTGCATCATTGGAAATTATCTTGTGAGCTGCTATGATCTCATACCAGGAGCAACATAGACTTTGGCAGGCGTCAGCTCGAGCAGACCATCTTGTCTGAGAAAGACTCTTCACGACTGTTGAATGTGACTTCAATTTCGACAGAAAAATTTCCCATCTGTGTGTTGATGCCGAAAAAAAATTATACAATGACTACAAAATACCGAAAAAAGATGCAGCAGCTTGACAAGACTCCGCCGCACATGTCCAACAAGATTTAGTGAGTGAGCCGATCAGGGAACGAAATTTATCAAAGGGTTCACTTATTTTATTCTCACTTGAAGACCAGAATATACACCCGACATATTGCTAGCATTATCGTAAGACTGCCCCCGGCAATCGGCGATATCCAAGTCGTGATTTTTCAATGTCTCTAGGACGCCAGGTCTTCCGCTTTATGGCCACAATTAAGAATGAATTTCAAAAATCGTTTGACAGGACATCCACCTTCAGACACATATCTCACTATGAAAGAAAGTTGATCTACATGAGAAATGTCCGGAGTAGATTCCACAGAGATAGAGAAATATTTGGCATTTTTTATCTCAGTCACAATTGTATTTATTACCTTTTCTGCCATGCTATTGATCATTTCATCGCATATTTTTGAGGAAAGATATGATGTTGTGCCACTTCCTTTGTTACTGTGGCGTTTTAAGTGTATGTCCAGAAAAGGATCGAACTCAGCCAAAAGTTTTAGGGTCATAACATAGTTCCCACCATTTTTCTATCCAAATCTCTCATGGGAACCTCTAAACGGCAATCCGCGTGCAGAAAGTGACTTCACAACAGCCACAATGCGCCTCAATACCTCATGCCAGTATTTTATTTCTTCTTCCGTTTGACGAACAATACTCTCATCAACTCTACCGCCAGCATTCTTCCTAGCTAATAGTGTCGCAAGTGCTGACCTGTGTTCGTTCGAATTCTCATGATCCTTCATTCTTTGAACTGCGTTTTTCCAGTCGTATCCTTCATTAGCTAGCGACCCCAATTTGCCAAACATCTTACAAGGGGCGCAAAACACTGCACCCTGGCTCTTCGAAAATATGAGCCAAGTTCGAGGTCGTGTTTCACCATTGCTCAATGTTCGGCTAAACAGTGACAGCGAAAGATACCTGGTTTTATCTGCATACTGACGCTTTGAAAAAGAAAAGTCAGCATCAATATTCTGTTTCACGCCATTTTGAACAAGGTACTCCAATGTAACTTCGTCTAGCATCCACTCAGCAGGATCGTCACTTAAAGAAGAATTAGATTCAGGATTTTCTAAACAATCGATTTTTGTAGCTGTTACGGGGTTTTCAGAAATAATCTTTTCAGATAGCTCATTGCAGTCAGACACGTTGGAGTTGCCTGTTGAAGGTCATCAGCAGCATCACTGCAATTGTCCCTGGCTAATGCACAAGTACTAGGTCTAGACGTAGACGAGACGAAAAATGTGTTTAACTTAGGAACACTACGAAGAAGCTCCTTTTCTTTAAAATTTTTTTTTATTCCGTTTTCTTTTCTGGAACCCGCTAAGTTTTTTTATTGAAGTCAGACATCGCGACATCGGTAATTTCTATAACGAATATAAAAGGAGAGGGTCAACAATAGGAACTTTGTTTAATTATTTGGAGTAATGTTTTTATGTTTCAATTTGTTGTTTATTTGTTAATTTGTTCAAGAACACAAACCGAAATTGTGGTTTTCCTCAAATTTTCTTGATTCAAGATTTTTTCTCTTGGTTCAAGTAAATCTTTTTTTCTGTGCATACTTACATATCGACATACAAACATACGATTAATTTAATAACTGACAAAAATATGAAAAGAAAAATTTAACCGGGCGTGACGCGTCACAGACTGTAGCCGGGATCACTACAAAGCTCATATTAATATTACTAGGTAACTTACTCTACTGATATCGCACCGCTCTCGCTGGTATGTTGTAGTATATGCAAACTGCGAGCGAGATGAACCATCGTATCGCAACCATCGACCCAAGAAGACACTAGAGTAAACTCGTGTGCCTACCTAAAAAATTACAGTCCTAAGTAGGCGGATCTCGCGTTCGCGTACACTGGCTCGACAGTTGTGAAACACGACTTACAATGACAAACCAACAAAAGCAAACGCTGCGCAATTAAATACTGTACGGAATGCGAGAGCCGCCCACTTAGACACGTATATTTTGGTCCATTTTATCTTACCCCTCTACCCCAGTTTACTCTCGTGTCTCTAGTGTTCTTGGCTCTTGCATCGACATATAGAATGGACAGCCTGCGCGTGGCCTGCTAGCAATGCTAAACGTGGATACTGCAGGCGGCAGAGAGGGGAAACGAAGAGGCCTAATTCTAGCTTTGTTGTGCTCAGGGCTCCAAGTTATATTATGAGCGCATTGCTGTTGCAAAATGTTTGTTATATTTCTTATGTGTGTGTGTATAAAAATGTGTTGTGTGTAAAAATATGTGTTATTTTAGATATAGTTTTTTGATAAGGCAAGCCAGGCTTTTCAGCTTATGTAAAGATTCTGCCACCGGGGCCCCTAGGCTGGAAGGGTCCCTAGGCCCGGGCCTTGTAGGCCTAGGCTTTTTAGAAATCCGGCACTGGGCGTGGCCTTGATTGTGCCTGATATAGTACGCATAGCTTGATTAAGTTGGGCTACAACACGTTTGATGTGTGGGCTGTTGATCCACACCGGTGCACAGTATTCCGCGACGGGGTACACTAAATCCAGTGCTGTCGATCTGAGTGTGGGCGCTGTAGAGCCCCATGTGGTGCCGCATAGCTTTTGCAGGATATTATTTCGGTTATCTTCATAAGGTGTTTCTTGAAGCTCAGCGTTCGGGTATGACACCCAAATATTACGGGTGCATATTGTGACTGAGAAGTCTGCCTTCAAAGTTGATTTTAAGTTGGTAGTTGGCCATCCTGTTATTTATGTGGAAGCACGATGCTTCCGTCTTTGCGGCACTGGGCTGCAATCTCCAGTCGCGAAATATCTCCCAAGGGTAGCCAAGCCATTTATTATGCCCGCCATACACACAACGGTCCACCGGACAGGTCTACCTGCGCAGGCAAACCTGCACAGGTAGACCGTAGCGTGTATGGCGGGCATTAGAATTTGCTCAGTTATCTCAAACTCCTTGTGGCTTGTAGCGAGCGCCCAGTCATCTGCGTAGCCGAACTTCTTTGATGTAATTAGTTAGTGCGAGTACTTGGTCTGTGCAGCTGCGGTCCGGACGAAATCCGGCTTGTTCCATAGGTATATGTTGCAGTATTGTTGGACCAATCCTATTATATAGCAGTCTTTCAAAAAGTTTGTAGGCCATGCTTAGGAGGGCAATTGGACGGTAGTTTTTTGGTGTATCATTAGCTTTCCCTGGTTTTAAAATAGCGACGATTTTTGCCCTCTTTAGTTGATAAGGTACATTGCCCGTCTTGCAAGCCATTGTTTAGTAAATTTTCCGCTATACTTTAGGAATTCGGCGTAGATGCCGTCGAAACGAGGGGATTTCCAGTTTTCATTTCGGTCAGGCCCGCGGGACTTCTTCACAGGTGAAGGGGTTGGCATATTCTGTTTCAAGGGCTCACGTGGACTTGATGATCTTGAGATCTTTTTTAACTTTAATTGTGTGTGCACGGTTTTGGGGTGCTCTTGAGGTAGACACTATGTAGCACTTGCTTTGGCGTTACTAGATTGTTTGGTTGCAAATACTCTTCAACTAGATACGGGTACGGACGAGATACCAGCAGAACTTCTGAAATATGGGGGAGACGCACTACATCGCCAAATCCACCAGCTAATAACGCACATATGGTTAGAAGAAAGGATACCAGCACGATGGAAGGAAAACATAATAGTGCCCATCCACAAAAAAGGGGACAAAACAAAATGCGCGAATTATAGAGGAATCTCACTCCTAAACACGGCATATAAAACCCTCTCAAACATCATTCTTAGTAGACTAATCCCTTATGCTGAAAATGGCCTAGGCGAATATCAAGCCGGGTTTAGGGCAAACAGATCAACAATAGAACTATTCACGCTGAGACAACTTCTAGAAAAGGGATGGGAGTATAACAAACCCATACACAATCTTTTCATAGACTTTCGACAGGCATATGATAGCGTAGAAAGAAGCCAAGTATGGAATGCCATGGCGGACTTCTCAATACCAAAGAAACTCATTCGGATGACCAAAGTCTGTATGGAGGGTGGAATATCTAAAGTACGTGTAAATAATAAACTGTCTGGCAGCTTTGAAATCAACAGTGGACTTAAACAGGGTGATGCGTTATATCCACTACTATTCAACCTTGTATTAGAGAAAGCCATGAGGTCGGCCGAAATAAAAACAGAATTGCTATCGGGTCAAGGTCCCAAAGTGTTACTCGCATATGCAGATGACATAGTCTCGTTGGAGACTCCATTCTATCCACGAAAGACATTTTCAACAAGGTGGAAGGAGCAACAAGTGAAGTAGGGCTGAAGATTAATGAAGAGAAAACGAAATATATGTGTATAAATAGAACGACACGAAGAGACAGAATAGGACAAAATATGACGATCAACACCTTTAATTTCGAAAGAGTACAACGTTTTAAGTATCTGGGGGCCGTAATCACAGCGGACAACGATGTTACCGAAGAAATAAAAGACAGAATCCAATCTGCAAACCGCTGTCTATTTGCACTGAATAAGCTCAGAAAATCAAAAAATCTCACAAGAAGTTCAAAGATCAAAATCTATAAATCCATCGTCAGACCTGTAATAACATACGGATGCGAAACGTGGACCATGACCAAAGCAAACGAAGAAAAGCTCAGACGCTTTGAACGAAAAATACTTGAGGTCCGAAAAATTTTCGGACCTCACCATGACATCACCACAGACCAGTATAAGATCAGAACCAATATCGAATTAAACGCACTCTACAACGACATCGACATTGTCCAAGAAATTAAATCACAGCGACTAAGATGGGCAGGCCACGTGCACAGACTGCATAACGAAAGACTTGTAAAACTGGTATGGGAGGAGATTCCCACAGGCAAGAGACCGCTCGGACGTCCCAGAATGCGATGGAGAGATAACATCCAAGCAGATCTCCGGAAAATGAACATTCCATTTGACCCTAGGTTGATGGAAGACCGAACAAATTGGAAAAAAGTTGTACAGTCAGCCAAGACCCACCCAGGGATGTAGCGCTACGTGATGATGATGATGAAATACTCTTCAACAAGTGCCTGGAGATGGGAAATATTCCGGAGGACTGGAACAATGCGGTAGTAATTCTGCTTCATAAGAAGAGCGATAAAAGTGAACTTAAAAACTATCGACCAATAAGCCTACTCTCCCACCTTTACAAAACATTTATAAGGGTAGTATCTAACAGACTTAGCAGCAAATTAGATGTATATCAGCCCATCGAGCAAGCCGGTTTCCGAAAAGGATATGGAACCAACGAAAATCTACAATGCATGAAGTCATTGATTGAAAAGTGCAATGGAATATAATATCTCACTCTTCCTCGCATTCGTTGATTATGAGAAGGCTTTCGATACCATCGAGATGTTGCCTATTTTGGAGGCTTTGGATGACTGTCGCATTGATTCGAGATTTTCTTGTTTAATTAAAACCATCTACGACTTCGCCACTATGACGCTGAAACTACAAGATTTATCCGACAAAATACCCATCAGACGTGGAGTGCGCCAGGGAGATACCTTGTCCCCCAAATTATTTACACTAGGTCTAGAGAATATCTTTAAAAACTTATTCGGGCGGAATGGGCGGACAAAGGAGTAAATGTTGATGGCAAAAGGCTGACGCACTTGCGCTTTACGGATGATATTGTTTTAGTGGCCACTGAAGAGTCTGATATTGAAACAATGCTGAATCAGCCAAACAACATCTTCAAATCAACTGGTCTGCACATGAATATGAGCAAGACAAAAATCATGACAGCTGATGTTCCACACCGGCCTGATATAGTCATCGATGGTGTCACAGTGGAAAGAGTAGAGAGCTACGTCTACTTGGGACATAAACTAAAAATAGGCAAAGAAAACCAAGATGCGGAGACCAAAAGAAGAATAGGACTAGGCTGGGCAGCATTTGGGAAGCTGGATTGTATTCTAACCCACAAGACGTTCCCAAGAAAGTTTAAAGCGATAATATTTGATTCAAGTGTTGCACCGGTTCTCACATATGGCGCAGAAACCACAACATTTACCCAACAGAACATCAAGAAGCTGGCCGTTACGCAAAGATCAATGGAACGGAAAATGCTAGGCATAACGTTACGCTGCAAGAAAAGGAACGAATGGGTGCGGAAGAACACAGGTGTTGCGGACGTGGTGGAAAGAGTGGCGCAACAGAAATGGAGTTGGACTGGGCATATCCTACGAACAACTGATGACAGATGGTCTCACAGAATGCTGGTATGGAGACCAAGATACGGAAGGAGAAACATAGGCCGCCCCCCTAAAAGATGAAGTGACGATATCTGGGAAGTAGCAGGAAGGAAATGGTTAAGTCTGGCGAGGAATAGAGAAGAATGGAAAGTTAAAAGGGAGGACTATGTCCAATAATGGAAGAATAAAGTCCAAAAAAGAAGAAGAAGATTGTTTGGGCGATATGGTGGGTTGCTACTGCCTTCGCTTTCGCAATAGGGGCTTGTCTCCTTGATTTTTGAAAGTCTTGATTTTCGACTGTTTCAGTCCATTTTTCGCGCCTAGCAGCACCAATACTGTGGAGTAGTTCATCTGCAATTTCCTGCCTTCCATCTTCATAAAATGTTTCAAACAGTCTCTCGCTCTCCTCAGTCCATCCAGGTATATACTCTTTTCGGTGACCTCTAGGTATGGCTGCTTTTGCTGCTGTCATTATTGCCCCCATCAATCTCTCATAGTTTTCGCTCTTTGGTGGAATCCATCCCAAGCATTTATCGAGATTATTAGAGAAAGCAGGCCAGTTAGCTTTTCTGAAGTTCCATCTGGGGCGTGGGAACGATTTTATGACTGGGATGTTAATGTCGATTTTAATCAAAATCGGGCGGTGTTGGCCATGAGGGAAGTCAGGCATGCCCTTTCTTGATGCTGGTAAAGGTTGCCCTCTGTTGTCAGTGGTAACAAAACAGAGGTCAGGGTTATATTCCCTCCTCCAGGCAGCAGATCGGAAAGTGCCTCTGTGTTTGCCGTCGAATAGAAGATGGATACCATGTTCCTCTGACCACTCCAAAAGGGACGTACCATTTATGTCATTGTCACGGTACTTCCACATCTCATTGTAGCTGTTAAAATCCTCTACGTATATGGCTGGGTGCTCGTAGAGGTTGAGTACATGGGCAGGCCAGATGAGGGTTGGTGGTTTGTTGTTGGCGTTCGTCAAATTTTACTGTTACCTCATGGATGTTATTTTCAGTGGAGGTGTAAAGCAGGGATGCATACTCTATGTTTGTGCTTACGTAGGTTGCCACACCATAGGCTCTGTCATAGGTAGCGCCTAATAGGTCAAAACCTGGAATCTTTGCTCTTGAGCTCAGTTGAGCTTCATTCATTAGTGTGCGTTTCCTGAATTGCGACCAGGTCAACATCGTTTTCTTTTAAAAATCTGTGCAGAAATTGGCATTTTGCTCTGCTTATACCTCGTATACTAGGTCCGAGCTCCTTTGTCAATTGGTCCTTAGAAGAACCATTTATTGATGGTGTCATCTTGTTGCGCCTGTGATTCTTTTGCCAGGAAGTCTGAAGATGATCTAAAGATTGTCTGGCGCCTCTTGTGTTAGTTCATTTAACGTTACCCAGGGTGTAACACGTGGAGGCGAACTAACTCTACACCCCATTCACACTCCATTACACCCCATTCGATTTGTACTAAAGTGTGTTGAGGAATGCGTACGCTGAATTTTCAAGATTCGAATAGATCTACAACTGATAGAGTGACGAACGCATCCGTGTAGGAACGTCATGTTTTTGGAACGATCTTCCTTTAGGGAGGTCTCGGTAGGAGTGATTCGGCAGAAAACGTTACGTTATACGCCTATCTCTTTCTTTCAGTGAATATTTCTATACCGCGCTCTCTCTTTCTCTTTCTCTTTCGTATATTTTTATAATGCGTGCTCTCTCTGTTTCTTTCGCAGAGTGACAGACGAGCGTGGTCGGTTTATAACCTTAAAACTAAAAAAAAAAAATAATGTTCAAGTGTATTTTTGTGTTTTGTCGTTTTACATCATACGAGAGTTATATTGTTTATATTACACTCATTATTTGAATTAGGTTTTGAGAAATGAAAACTCAAGAAAGTATACAAAATACTGAAACAAATAAGTTGACAACAAAAAAAAGCTCTATAACTGTTTAAAACTTACAGTTAGTTTTCAAGCTGTAACTATCTTAGTAACTCAACTTCATATGTCATCATCTGTCATTTATGACAGACTAGATAATAGACATGTTTAAGGTTAGTTAAGCGTATGCGCGTCCGCCATGTTTAAAAAGCGGGAATGTGAAAGTTTGGGGCACATTTTGTTATTTTTCGTCAAAAAGTGCCCAAAAACCATGGCGGAAATTGACACATGCACACAAAAAATGTCAACTATGAGAAGGTCTAGTTAGATGTTTTGGTCTTGGGCCGCATGTTGGACACTCGAAATATAAATCAAATACTCAACTACACATGTTATCTGTCATTTATGACAGAGTAGATTATTTTCGCACACATTTTTTGCGACCGCAAGTTTTGATGTAATATAATAATCCCGTCTATACACTAAGTAATTGGTAGATTTTAGTCTAAATCTACAGTCTAACTTTGCAAAATTTCCAAACTTCTACACACAATTTGGTGTCTGTAATTAATGAATTAAAAAAATTGTCGGTTTTGTTTTGGGCCGCATTGGACTTGTCTTGCGGCCCGCGGCCCAAAACAAAACCGACAATTTTTTTTATTCATTTTTCAAACCGACTCTTTTGTTTTGGGCCGCAGTTCAACTTATTTTGCCCGTGTTTGACAATTTGTTTTTCATTTATTTACTAAATTTTGGATCGCATTGCAACTTGTCTGCATGCGGCTCATTGTCAGTTTGAATTTGTTCATTAAATTAACCATTCTCTTTTAAACCGCATTGCAATTTGTTTTGCGACCGCAGTTTGGACACCCCTGACCTATATCAAATACTCAACCACATACTTCATCTGTCATATATGACAGATATTTTCACAAATCCTTTAACATCCATGTGGACGATAGGCGATAGGCAATAGATACGGTCTAAATATTCGACGACAAAAACTTCTTGTGATTACGCTGCGAAATCGACTTTGTCTCCCCAGGAGAGTTCGGTGGGTTTGCGAAAGTCGGCAGAAGGGGTCGATGTTGTTGTTGGTCTGAGGCTGTGCGCCGAGCTCGATGAGTTGCGTGTAGGCCATCGTCTCAAGCATATCCAAAGTGTTTAACAGATCCGCAAACGTCTAATCCAAGAGCCGATTCTGGCGTGTCGTTGATTGGGTAAGGCGGTTCTGCTTTAACAGAGTTTGGAGTTAAAGGATCTTGAGCCGCACTTGGCGGCAGTTCCCCGTTCCTTTTCAAAACCTCAAGCACTTCGGCGACGGTTTGACTCTTTAAACTCTTCTCATTTTTAATAGCTTCTTCGTAAATCAGCGGCGGAGGTTTTTCGTTTGCCCCTTCGACCACTATATCGAGTTAATAATTGTTCCTCCCTTGCACCAAATGGTTCAAAACCAACTCGGCATCGTTCCGATTCAACACCAAGTTTCCGTTCAAATTCTTCTGATTCTGAAACGCCACGTGTTGTTCCTGCTGGATCTTCGCCTGTTCCTCGTTCTGCAACATCTGGTGCATCTATATGACCATCGACTGCTGTTGCTGCTTAGCTTGGATATGCTTCTTCAGCGCCAAACACTGCGCTTTGGGCTCAGCCCTCATGGCAGCTTGCAGCTTCATCTGGCGTTAACTCCCTCTGCAACTCCTCAATCTTCCTCTGCTGATCCCGAACTAATTCCTCTTGCGTTTTCAAATCGCATTGGAGAATTTGGAGACTCTGCGGGTCCATCTCCATGTGTTCTTGATCCTCTGCCAAGCCGGGAGAACTGACGTCGGTATGTTGGGGGGAGTTGTGGGAGGAGTCGTCGCCTCCGGAAGCTATGGAGCAATCTCCGTTGCTCATGTTGGTTTTGAGGTATTCGATGAGTTGGGGTTGGGAACCGGAAACGGGGAGGTTTCTCCGATTTAGTTCGGCTTTTAGATCGCTGACCTTCATGGCTCAAATCTTCCTATTAATCTTGACTAATCTTGTTTGTCATATTTTGGGTCTTAAACCAATTTGTTATTCTCACCCTCCCCTACATTTATCTGTATATAAACGGCCTATTTCGTCAAAATAAATCAGTTTGTAGTACCACTATTTCAATGCAACAATATTTCATTAAAAGTTTTAAAAAAGCACATATATATATATATATATATATATATATATATATATATATATACAAATTGAATAATTTTATTTGCTCATGTTGGTTTTGAGGTATTCGATGAGTTGGGGTTGGGAACCGGAAACGGGGAGGTTTCTCCGATTTAGTTCGGCTTTTAGATCGCTGACCTTCATGGCTCAAATCTTCCTATTAATCTTGTGTTGAGCGAGGAGTCTGAAGTAGCTGGGGATGGTACTTGGTTGCTCATGGTGCTGTTTTCTATGTTCTTTTGGGCGGGGAGGATAATTTGGGGGTATTTGAGTTGGAACTAGAATTGGAGGAGGAGGGTTTGTCGCTGGAGGAGGAGGCCGTAGGAACTTTCGCCGGGGGAGGGATTGTTGGAGGTGGACTCTTTTGAGCGCTGGGGGCTTTGTTCTCGTGGAATTTTATTGTTCTTGTTTTGGGGATTGCTTTCGATTTGGATTTCTTGCGGTTTTTGTCTTTGTCGGGGATGGGATCGGGCGAGAGGTTAAGGTTGCCGGTGCGGGGGTTGGAATTTGAGACAAAGCTGGACTGGCTATTGAGGACAAAGGACTCAGCGTCGAAGTTGAGGATAGGGAAAACGACGCCGGACTTGGTTGAGCAGAGGCGCCGCGATATATACATTATAGAATGACAATAGTGAAATCACAAACACATCCTCATAACCGACAGAGAAAAAGAGTACCGACGGAGAAAAAAGGCATTTTTCAAACTATGGATTCAAAACATGCTGAAGGCGTTCAAATATACAGAGGTAAATTTAAATCAAAGAAGAAACGTGTTGAACCTGAATCTTTGCAATCATCGAAAGAACACTTTAATTATTTTAATAATAATTCGAAAAGAGAAGTTGTTCGATTCTTAAATGCGCGAGGAAATTCGTTCCTCGACTAAGTTTTTTTTTTCAACAATTCACAATTGAGTTGTCTAGTTACATCGATAAAAAACATTAAAATTGAGATATTGGAGTATTTGACTTTTAAAATCGTGTTAAAATCTACAACAGATTCAAAAGCAATCCACCTTAGCAATCGGAAGCAAAAGAAGTTATGGTACTTACGTACAACGCCACCGCAGCTACTGATTTGAACAAAATGGATGGTTAGATTATTGTATAAGGGTTAGATTGGGTTATATTAGAGCAGATAGATCCAGATCAAATATCGCGCGGTAACGCGACCCTCTCACTGCGGTGGGGTTAATACGTAAGTAGCGAAGTTATTTTCTTGTTCGCCATTTTCAATTTGCAAAAGCAATTATTGCTATGGTTGGAAAGATTCTTCTTCTTAGGACGTCGTCTCCCTAACGAAGGTTGGCGATCCAACAGGCTATAATGGTGCGTGAAACCGCACCTATGAAAATCTCTTTAGATGTCTGTCCGAACCATCGACGCAGATCCTTTAGCCATGAGTTCTGCCGTCTACCCACAGATCGTTTGCCCTCGATCTTTCCTTCGATGAGGAGTCGGAGGAATTCGTACCGCTCCCCTCTCATAACGTGTTCGATGTATTGGAGCTTTCGTTCATTGATGGTTGTCAGCAGTTCTTTACCGTTACCTATTCTCCTTAACACTTCCTCGTTGGTTATCTTGTGGTTATCTACCCAGGATATACGCAGTATACGGCGATACAAGTACATCTCGAAGGCGTCAATGCGGCTCTCCATTGATCTCGATGTTGGTACGGTTTAACACTACGGTTCAATAAAGATATAAAAATAAAAAGGATATATTAAGGATATATTCCTCATGTTTTAAAACTTGACTTGCCAATTTTACATAAGCACATTCAAAGAAATTAAGCAAAAGATAAAGGCATTTTTTATTAATGTGTTGGACCACCCCTATTAGTTTCACACTCCCGCACCCTTCTAGGCATGTTGTCGCATGTTGTGTTCCACCAGGTTGTCGATTTCTCTGTGAGGTATTGCATCACAAATCTCTTCTTCTTTAATCCGTAGCTGGCGATTGTCGAGGATGTCGTTCTCGTAACCAATATGTCGGTGCCGCTGAATTTTTCGCTTCATTCACGATTCGCTTCCACACGTTCCGATCAATGGCAATATCCCTAGCCTCATCGAGGTCCAGTCTTCGGTTCTTGAGGTCGTCTTCTACATGTTTTATCCATATCTTCGGCGCTGATCGCTGAATCCTCCAGTCAGGCGGCCGCCTCCGTCAGAGTAGTTTGCGTGGAAACCGATTTTCATTCATTCTGCAAATGTGACCGAACCATCGTAGACGGCGTGTTTGTATTTGTTCCATAATCGGGGCTTGCTGATCGCATCTAGCTCGAATTTCCTCATTCCGCAGGCGATCACGAATTGAAACACCGATAATCTGTCTTAGGCAACGCATTTGGAACACCTCGAGTTTGTTGAGGTCCGATTGAAGTAGTATCCACTTTCTGCTCCCTTCAAAAGAATTGGTAGGATGAGCGTCCGGAATAGACGAATTTTGGTATTAGTGGATTGTTCGCCTTCTTCCATATGCTCCATTTGAGCGACGCAAACGCTGCTGATGCCTGACTAATCCGGCTATGAATGTCAGCGGCCGATGCCACTTTCTTCTCTTGGGGCTCACCAGTGAGCCCAAATATTTGAATTCTTTCACGTGTTCGATTTGAATACCATTAACACATTAAAAGCGGGTACTAATACCCGCTCTCGTCGACTGCTGTCTATCAGCGGGCCGGGTATTAGTACCCGTTTAAAAGTACGTGCGTTAAAAGCGGGACAAGATATTATTACATGCTTAAAAATATGGCATATGGCCATAAATGAGTAATGAATTTAGTATTTATTTTCGAGATTATTGATTATTTAGCATATTTAATCCGGATATCGCCCTGCAATAAAATATTACCACTCATTCTTTGTGTTCCATAAACATTTGTTAAATTATTTCATTTTACAACTTACACAGTATTTAAGGTTTATTGTTTGTCATATTTTGGGTCTTAAACCAATTGGTTATTCTCACCCTCCCCTACATTTATCTGTATATAAACGGTCTATCTCGTCAAAATAAATCAGTTTCTAGTACCACTATTTCAATGCAACAATATTTCATTAAAAGTTTTAAAAAAGCACATATATATATATATATACATATATATATATATATATATATATATATATATATATATATATATATATATATACATATATACAAATTGAATAATTTTATTTGCAATGGATTACGATAGTGATGTCTATGCAAATGATTTGTCGCAAATTTCAAGCGATGCAGAGTTCCCGAATTTGATAGCGAACCTGACGAGGAAGAATTGATTCGACCAAGAGGAAACAAAGGCTTGCGAATACCTTCTAGCGACGAAGAAAGTGATGGTGAAGTATTGGACTGGTCGGAAAGTGATAATGTGCCAATTATCGAAGATTTCTTAGGACAAAGTGAGGTTTTCGTGATGCCAAATAATTCAGAAAATGTAATTGATGTGGTTCAGTTATTTATTGGAGACGATTTATTTGAATATATGGCGACAGAAACAAACCGCTACCATGCACAGAATGAACATTTATTTAGAGATCGTGCTAAGTCCGTAAAGTGGAAAGATGTATCTGTGATAGAACTAAAAAAAATGCTCGGATTGCTTCTACTAATGGGAAGAGTTCGTAAGGATACGAGGGATGAATACTGGCCGACAGATGAAACAATTGAAACTCCATTTTTTCCTCAAATAATGAGCAGGGATCGATTTAGGCAAATATGGTATTCATGGCATTTTTCCAATAACGATGACAAAGATGATAGTGATCGCCTTAAAAAAATCCGCCCCATTATTTCATACATATTACCCAAATTTCAAGAAGTTTATAAACCACAGAGAGAATTGTCCTTAGATGAAAGCATCATGCCATGGAGAGGTCGTCTAGCATTCAAAGTCTACAATGCTTCAAAAATAACGAAATATGGTATTCTCATAAGAATGGTTTGTGAAGCGAAAACCGGCAACATATGTAATTTCCGAATATACTGTCATCATCATCATCATCACGTAGCGCTACAACCCTGGGTGGGTCTTGGCTGACTGTACAACTTTTTTCCAATTTGTTCGGTCTTCCATCAACCTAGGGTCAAATGGAATGTTCATTTTCCGGAGATCTGCTTGGATGTTATCTCTCCATCGCATTCTGGGACGTCCGAGCGGTCTCTTGCCTGTGGGAATCTCCTCCCATACCAGTTTTACAAGTCTTTCGTTATGCAGTCTGTGCACGTGGCCTGCCCATCTTAGTCGCTGTGATTTAATTTCTTGGACAATATCGGTGTCGTTGTAGAGTGCGTTTAATTCGATATTGGTTCTGATCTTATACTGGTCTGTGGTGATGTCATGGTGAGGTCCGAAAATTTTTCTAAGTATTTTTCGTTCAAAGCGTCTGAGCTTTTCTTCGTTTGCTTTGGTCATGGTCCACGTTTCGCATCCGTATGTTATTACAGGTCTGACGATGGATTTATAGATTTTGATCTTTGAACTTCTTGTGAGATTTTTTGAATTTATGAGCTTATTCAGTGCAAATAGACTGCGGTTTGCAGATTGGATTCTGTCTTTTATTTCTTCGGTAACATCGTTGTCCGCTGTGATTACGGCCCCCAGATACTTAAAACGTTGTACTCTTTCGAAATTAAAGGTGTTGATCATCATATTTTGTCCTATTCTGTCTCTTCGTGTCGTTCTATTTATACACATATATTTCGTTTTCTCTTCATTAATCTTCAGCCCTACTTCACTTGTTGCTCCTTCCACCTTGTTGAAAATGTCTTTCGTGGATAGAATGGAGTCTCCAACGAGATCTATGTCATCTGCATATGCGAGTAACACTTTGGGACCTTGACCCGATAGCAATTCTGTTTATATTTCGGCCGACCTCATGGCTTTCTCTAATACAAGGTTGAATAGTAGTGGAGATAACGCATCACCCTGTTTAAGTCCACTGTTGATTTCAAAGCTGCCAGACAGTTTATTATTTACACGTACTTTAGATATTCCACCCTCCATACAGACTTTGGTCATCCGAATGAGTTTCTTTGGTATTGAGAACTCCGCCATGGCATTCCATACTTGGCTTCTTTCTACGCTATCATATGCCTGTCGAAAGTTTATGAAAAGATTGTGTATGGGTTTGTTATACTCCCATCCCTTTTCTAGAAGTTGTCTCAGCGTGAATAGTTGATCTATTGTTGATCTGTTTGCCCTAAACCCGGCTTGATATTCGCCTAGGATATTTTCAGCATAAGGGATTAGTCTACTAAGAATGATGTTTGAGAGGGTTTTATATGCCGTGTTTAGGAGTGAGATTCCTCTATAATTCGCGCATTTTGTTTTGTCCCCTTTTTTGTAGATGGGCACTATTATGTTTTCCTTCCATCGTGCTGGTATCCTTTCTTCTAACCATATGTGCGTTATTAGCTGGTGGATTTGGCGATGTAGTGCGTCTCCCCCATATTTCAGAAATTCTGCTGGTATCTCGTCCGTACCCGGCGCTTTGTGATTTTTCAGCTTATTTAAGGCCTTTTGGGTTTCTTCAAAGGAAGGATTTTTGACGGGCATGTCCGCTGTGATATAGATCTCTTCTTTGTGCTGTTCTTCCTGTATGATGTTTAGAAGGTCTCTAAAATACTTTTTCCATTCTTCAGTTATTTCTTTACCGTCGATTATCATACGGTCTTGGTTGTCTCTCAGTGTGTGAATGGAATTGGCTCTATGCCCTCTTTTCTCAGAGGAAATTGCTTTGTAGAATTCTCTGGAGCCTGGTTTGGGCCGGTCTCTCTCCATAGTTTCATATTTTTGTTGTTCGTAGTTTCTTTTCTTTGTGCGTATTATTTTTCTTGTTTCTTTTCGACAGTCGTCATATTCCTTTTTACTTTGGTCTGTTTGCAGTTGTATCCAAGTCTTTCTTACTGTTTGTCTTTTTTCCAGTTTTTTCCGACATTCCTCGTCATACCATGTTTTTGCCCTCTTCTGCTTACTCCTTCCAAAGATCTTATAGATCGTTGGAAGGATCTATATATATCAAAGAATATACTGTGGTGAAGGAAATCGACTGCAACACACAATTTTGAATCTTCTTCAGCCATATGTAAACTTATGGCATCACATATATATGGACAATTATTACAATAGTGTGGACACTTGTGAAATACTTCTACAATATAGATTTCGGAGTTGTGGCACTATTCGCATAAACAGACGCGAAATTGAATAGGGGGGAATCTATGTTTCGTCGGCGACAAAACATTTTGTTACAATGTTGGCAATTAAAAAGGGCTGTGCGTATGATTTCGACTATCCATTCAGCTAATATTGTACAAAGCCATAATATTGATTGGACGACAAAAGAAAAAATCTGGAAACCAATATGCGTAGTGGAGTACAATAAATTTATGAAAGGTGTAGATCGCGCCGATCAATATTTATCATATTATTCGATAGTACGTCGTACGAAGAAATGGACAAAGAGAGCTGTGATGTTTATTGTCAACTGTGCACTATTTAATGCTTTTAGAGTGTATACAACATTAAATCCTCATTGTAATAAAAAATACAAAATATTTTTACATAATGTGGCAAAAGAGTGGATAAGCGAACCGACTACGGAAAATGTGAATGAAGAGCATCCTGTTCCTGGTACATCAGCTACACCCAGAAGGGATGACCCTCCAGGAAGGTTGTCAAAGGATACCAGAAAGCATAAATTAGTTAAACTAATTACAGGCGGCAAAAAACTTAAACCCCAGAGACAGTGCCGCGTTTGTGCCGCGCATAAGAAGAAAAGTTTGACATGTCATATGTGCCAATTTTGCGAAGTGCCTCTTCACAAGGGAGATTGTTTTTTTAAATTCCACACTTTAGAAAAATATTAGTGACTGGATTTATTACATAAGTTTAAAAACCACAAAACATTTTATTTGTTTATACATTTTTTGCCCTTCCGTCAACAGTCAACAACTTTACGTACATCTGCGCATCCACCATTACGAATCCATCTGGAGCATCCACCATCAGGATCAGCGATCCTGACTCAACCTCCTAAAATTTGTCTTCAAAATTTTGAAAATATAGCCAGTTTTACCTTCACAAACTTTGATTTCAAAAATTTGTATTGTAGCTTACAAAGAACCTAAATCATCCCCTATTTTACTCCCTTCAGGGATGATATTGCAAAAAAACGATGAAATACGTATTTTTTTTAATTTCTTACCAAAAGCCTAAATATTAATTTTCATCTCCCTAACTTGAAAAATGATCGGTTCCTCATACATCCCCTATTTCATCCCTTTCAGGTTTTTTTTTAGAAAAAAGTATCTCAGGGTGCAATCAGAAGTCCTTTCTCAGGGTGCAATCGTTAAAATACCCAACTTTTGATAAAAAAGCCCTCGAAAATTACACCCGCTACGCAGCACAGTTTCATATCTTAGGATACCCGCTCAAAATGTGTTAAGATGAACGTCTGCGATTCGTCCGTCGTCAAGACTTTCGTCTTGTCCACGTCTATTTTCAGTCCATAGGATTTGGCGAAATGTTATAGAGAATATCTGTTGCATCGGCATCTGTATCGGCAAAAATAGCGCTATCATCGGCGAACATCAGATCGGAAATGATGTTGTGAAGAAGGATCTGCTGACTTGCAATTCTTTGGACACTAAGATAGTTTTACCTATCTCGGGATCTTTGCTTCTGCGGTCAGGTATTCGTAAGGCACGAAGTTTATTAAGGGGGGACATCACAGTAGAGCGCGGTAAAGGAGGTATATTTTCGGGATTTTTTTTTGTCTCACTGAAAAGATCAATTGAAAAACGGTAAGTAAAGTAAGTTTAATAGTATTATTAAAAAACTACAAAATATATTTTTTTGACACAAAATGTCGGCTGTGTGGCACTTGTCCGGAGACGCCTATTTTTGGAAGGAGGTCCATGGGCGGACATCTCGACTCCTTAATTTTTGACCTGGAACAAAAAATCTACGTTTTTTAGTTTCTATGTATCAACAGCTATGGAGCCACGTAGAATTATTTCGATATATTGATTTTTGGCAGAATGGTTTTAAACAAATCGTTTTAAAAAAAAGTTGAAAATTTAACAAAAAAAGTCTTTAAATTGTTCATAAAAAAAACAAGTAGTATAAAAAAAAATCTTACCTGGCTCGATAGAGATAGGTTTTTGGAATATACTACCGAAATTTCAGATCGATCGGTGAAGATTTGCCCGAGCAATGAGTCCACCCAGTTAAGAAAAACTGGTTTCGAGAAAAACGCGTTTAAAGTTTTAAGTCTAATATGCGATGCCTGAGAGGCGTTGCGGTAGAATGTAAAATTTGGTTATGGTATGTTATTTTTAAAACCCTAAAGCAACTTTTAAGCGAATAAAAAATAACGATTTTTTCTAAATTTTACTGTGATGTCCCCCCTTATATTAAATGAAAAGTAGTAGACTGAATAAAGTATATATATATATATATATATATATATATATATATATATATATATATATATATATATATATATATATATATATATATATATATATATAAAATAAATAAAATTCACAAAGATGATGTGAAAATTTTACTAGGAGACTTCAATGCACAAATCGGCAGAGCAACATATATCAGAGTCACCGCAGGTGGATGCTCTGCACACCACAACACAAACTGCAACGGATTGAAACTAGTCGAACTCTGCAGACAATTCCACCTCAAAATTATGACCACCCACTTCAGAGGCAAACCAAACAAGAAAACAACATGGCGATCACCAGTACAATCCTTAGGAGAATACCAAATCGATCACATAGCCATAGCAAGAGAACATTACGGGACGATCTCAGATATTAAAGTCAGAAGAGGAGCCAACTCAACCATTGACTCAGACCACTACCTCACACGTGCCAAAGTCAAATTCACTCCAAGAAAAAGACCACTACTCAAGCAGACACCACAAAAATTTGACATAGAGAAAATACATACATCCAACTTACAGGAACAATGGGAAAAAATCCCCACAGATAATTGGCCTGACTTCCAGAAGAAAATCACACAGACGACCAAACAGACAATCCCACTCAAAAGAAAGTCCAAACATCCCTGGTGGAACCAAGAATGCGAAGACGCGATGGAAGAACGCAAACTAGCACTCAAAAGATACGCGACTAAAAAATCAGATGAAACCTTAAAAGGGTTCCTGGAGATCAGAAAACGAGCGGCAAAAACAATCAGACAGATCAAACGCAGATACATCCACGAACAACTAGACTCGATCGAACAGGATTTCCGCAACTATAAACTCACACAACTTTTACAGAACATTTGCCAATAAAATTAAAGGCTATCAACCTCAAAATCTATGTTTCAGAAAACCAGACAAAACACTAGCACTGACCAACACGGAGAACTGCGAACTCCTAGCACGATACTTTGACTCACTACTGAACTGCCCACCCCCACCAGAGAGATTCCAACACGAATACAGAGAACCCACAACACCATCACCTCCCCCAACAACAGAAGAAATCAGAAGAGCCATCCATCGGCTAAAGAACAACAGAACCTCAGGTGAAGATGGCATAGTCGCAGAACTATTGAAAACCCTAGGCAAAAACGCACTCCAAGAACTCACAGAAATTATCCACGAAATCTGGAACACAGAAAAAGTACCCGAAGACTGGAGATGCGCTCTCATTCATCCGCTCTTCAAGAAGGGAGACCGGACAGATGTGAACAACTACAGAGGGATCTCCCTTCTTCAAGTAACATACAAAATTTTCTCAGCATGCTTACAAGAACGAGTTCGGACACAACTTGAAGGCAAAATAGGCGAGTACCAAGCGGGCTTCAGGCCTCACAGATCCTGCGTAGAACAAATATTAAATCTCAAAAGCTGCCTAAGAATTAGAACACTCAGCAACAAATCCATGGTCTGCACATTTGTTGACTTCAAAAAGGCGTACGACTCAGTAGACCGGACAACACTCTTCAACACGCTAAACGAACTCGGACTGGACACAAAAACACTGAATCTAGTAAAGGCAACACTCACAGATACATATTCCAAAGTGAAATTCATGGGAGAAATTTCAAGACCTTTCAAAATTGAAACAGGAGTCAGACAAGGTGACGGCCTCTCCCCACTCCTGGTCAACCTCATTTTGGACAAAGTAATTAGAGAATGGAGCACAACACCCACCACTCTAGGCAGAAGCGGTATCACCTTTAAATGCCTAGCATTCGCAGATGACCTTGCAATTCTAGCAGACACTGAGGAACAAGCGATCCAACAGGTAAAGTGCGCTGAAAAAGTTGGACTACAAATATCGTTCGAGAAAACTGAGTACATGTCAACAAACAAAAAAGACACACAACAATTACAGACGAAATACGGAACAATAAACAGAGTTACAAAATTCAAATACCTAGGAGAAATCATACAACATACAGGAATTGAGAAAGAAACTCAAAAGACAAGAATAGAGAAAGTAAGAGAAGGCCACGTCATGACTGCAAACATCTACAACAAGAAGAACGTTGGCATCCAAACAAAAATCAGACATTACAATACAGTCATCAAACCCGCCATACTATACGCATCAGAAACTATAGCCTCGAATAAAGGTGACATGGAAGCCCTGAAAAAAGAAGAAAGGCGAATCATCAGAAAAATTATTGGACCAAAACTCACAGTTGAAGGATATAGACTACAATCAATAGAAACCACGGAAAAGCTGTCTAACATAGAGAACGACATCAGAAAACGCAGACTTAGATTCTACGGACACATCTCAAGACTCTTGGAGACCAGACTAACTAAACAGATGCTGAACTTCCTACAGAAACGTAAAGTCAGTACCAAGTGGATGAAACAAGCAACACAAGACCTAGAAGCAGCAAACATCACAGATACTCAGGACAGAACGACTCTCAGACATCAAATACACCAGTGGGAAGTGAAGAAGGAGACCAAGAAAAAGACTGGAACCTCCTGGACCGAAGAAAGAAAACAGGCACACTCACAGAAAATGCGGGAAATCTGGGCCAAGAAGAAGAAAAAGATTTGAAAACCATGAAAACTTAGCGCCATCCACTTTGGGTGCAATCCGAGGATAATAATAATATATATTTATAACTAAATATTATATTACATTAAGCCGACAACTAAGACAAGTTAACAATATTTAAAAACTAACTTAAACTAGACCGGGTTGAGATATTTAATTAATCCCGGTGGTGCTCCGTGGGGGTTTGTACATACCCCTTAATTCAATATGAGGATGCTCCTCCTACTTGACTCCTCCCCTATGCGACTTCAGCGTCGTTTGAGCTTAGGACGTAAAACATAGCGCATATATAATATATTTACACAAATAACTAAAAAGGTTCCCATAGACACTAACAATCGGGTCTACATGATTATTTTGACGGGGACGTTTTAATGTTTTAAGTGTCTCTCAGAGAATTTCATTTCGGATAATAAAATATATCCGTGGGAGATACAAATTCAAGCACGTGATTATCATCTAAAAGACTTAAACTCTTTTAAGCGTGGGACCGAGGGTTGGAATGTCCCTAAAATCACGTGTGCCTTGCAGGAGTTTTATTACGACGGGTGGATGTCGTAATGGTAATTAACTATAAGAATTATTGGTATCGCATGATAACCGTGGGACCAACGGAGCGTAAAGGAATGTTGCTAAACACTTATGCTTATGGTTTTTATTACAACAATGAAGTTGATGTCATCGTATCGGAGGCCTCGTCGACCATCGAATGCTTTCCTCATAATGGCGTCTATAACCACGTTGAAAAGCAGTGGGGAAGCGACGACTCCCTGTCGAACTCCCGTTTGGAAACGAAAACCGTCCGTTAATTCGTTCCGGATCCGTACGCAGCTGGTTGAACCGTCGTACGCCGCTCGTAGAAGATGTATAATTTTTAAAGGCACATGCTCTGTTTTTAATACAGACCATAAAGAAGACCAGTAGATGCTGTCGAAGGCAGATTTACAGTCGATAAATACGATAATTTTCCGTTTTCCACACGTTCTTCCATTAGGTGACGAACTGCGAATATTTGATCGATATAGCCACGATTTGGCCTAATTCCTGCTTGCTCCTCTCGATGTTTCTGTAGTCGTGATTGAATGATCTTCATAAATACCTTCCCGACAATTGATAGGAGGCTGATGCCACGGTAATTATTGCATTCCGGGCTATCGCCTTTCTTCAATATGGGGACTACGATCGCTTTCTTCCACATTGACGGTATTTGTTCCAAATGCCAAATTTGAAGTAGGAGGTCGTAAAGCCGTTGTAACAATATGTTGCCTCCGGCGTTGATCATCTCGCCGGTAACTTGATCGATGCCTGGCGCTTTCTCATTTTTCAGCAATTTTTTTGCTGTGTTGCCTTCAACAATCATTGGGTCGCGATCGGAGAACGAGATCACTGGTTTATTGATGATCAGCTATGTCGGCACTGGTCCCTGTGGCGGATCGTGATTGTACAGTTCATTAAAGAATTCCCTGCACCGGTGCAGACGCTCGGCTGGAGAACTAACGAAAGTTCCATCCGCTTTCTAGATATCATCGTTTGTTGATTTTGTCTTCCCGCTCAACTTTCTGATGGTTTGATATAAAGTTCGGTATTCGTGTCTCGATGCTGCTTCCTCCATTTCAGCCGCGACATTCTTGCAATACACCTCTCGTTCCATCTTCATCCGATGTCGTACTTGTTTATTCAATCGGCGGTATTGTTCAAAATCGACGTGCTTGACTCGTTTCCGTTGATCCACCAAGTCCAAACACTCGTCCCTAATCCAAGCTTGTGTCCGGCGACGAATCGGCGGACATAGCTGAGTTACTTACTTTACTTACTACTTTATCTATCTTTACTTACTACTATATACACTGTGTTGTTTTATTTTAGAATACAGATAGATTACGAACTGATGTCAGAAAATTTTAAAGACTTGGAAGAGAAAGATGAAATCAAGAAAATGGCAGATAAACTAAATAATTCTATTAAGGCTGTTCAGGATACATTGATGAAAATTCAAGTTCCAAATATGAAGGTATATTTGTTATTACATTCATGTAGCTTTCATATTATAATTTGTTCAGATGATTGTACTGATTTTTTTAGGCAATGCAAAAATTTGAATTAGCACAGGATAAATTGATATCAACAAATGAAGAATTTGAGTCACTTCGTAAACAAAACAAAAAAACTAAATTTGCATTTGAACGCGTAAAGCAACAACGCTATGAACGGTTCACAAGATGTTTTGATCATGTCTCTAATGAAATTGATCCCATCTACAAAAAACTTGCCCAAAATAACTCTGCACAAGCCTTTTTGGGTGCCGAAAACCCAGAAGAACCTTATTTAGATGGCATCAATTACAATTGTGTAGCACCTGGGAAAAGATTCCAACCCATGTCGAATTTATCTGGAGGAGAAAAAACTGTCGCGGCCCTGGCTCTTTTGTTTGCTATACATAGTTATCAGCCTGCTCCATTTTTTGTATTGGATGAGGTTGATGCTGCCTTGGATAACACTAATATTGCGAAGGTTGCAAAGTATATTAGAGAAAAGACAGAGGAGTTACAAATGATAGTTATTTCCTTGAAGGAAGAATTTTATTCTCATGCTGATGCACTAATTGGCATTTGTCCAGAGGTATGTGTACATTTTAATACAACTTTGTTTAATCATGAATCATGTTTGTTTTGAGGGTTGGTGGTAAAATGAATTTGTCAATATTGCATTTAAGGAAGTTCGAGCGTAACTAATGAGTCAAAATAGTGTTTGAAAATTAAATTAGAATTTTTCTATATTTTCAATTATTCTAATAGTTATTAAAATTAATTATTTTTATTTATAATAACAACAAAATTTAAAAATTGGTAATTATTATTTTTTAGTTATTTTTTACTTATATATATATATATATATATATATATATATATATATATATATCAATATATACAATCTTCGAAAAAAACATAGATATTGTTATAGGTCAAGAGCCAAATAGACACATGGCTGATAACTCCTTCCTCGACTTAGACGGGGATAGCTTTATTCGCATTAACAAATTAGCGACCGTGTTGTCTTACAATAGCTGCAAAGGCTTTGTCTGTGTCGAACTATCAATATTTTACGTCTATTCTTGTTATCAATCGCCAAGGAAAACACCCAAGGAGTTCGAAGAATACCTAGAACACCTAGAACTTCACCTAAAAGCCAATTCAGCACATAAGGAAGTCATGCTGGGAGGTGACAAATGCAAAAGCTCGTATCTTCGGATCAAAAGTCCAAGATATCAAAGGGATGATCCTAGCTGTATATATATATATATATATATATATATATATATATATATATATATATATGGGTTCTGGACTCCTAGGTGGAGCATAGAGCCTCCATAAGCACCCTCCAGCGGACCCTATTCTGGGCCATTGCTTTGGCTTCACTCCAAGAGGTTTTCTGGGCTTTTAGTTCATCTAACACTGTTCTCCTCCATGTTTGAGCCGGTCTTACTCGTCGTCTCGTTCCTTGGGGATTCCAGTCTAGTGCTGCCCTTGCAATGTCGTCTGGTTTTCTTCTTAGAATGTGGCCGATCCATCCCCATTTTCTTTTCTTAATGTCGTGCTCTATTGTTTCTTCTCCGCATCGTTTAAGAAGTTGCTCATTAGTAATTTTCTGTGGCCAGAAGATTCTGAGGATGATTCTTAGACATTTGTTGGCGAAAACCTGAAGTTTATGTTTTGTGGCATTAGTGTTTTTCCAGGTCTCACATCCATATAAGAGGATTGCTTTGACGTTTGTTCTATATAAACGCAGCTTGCTCTTTGTTTTTAAGATGTTGGACCTCCATATTGTGTTTAGTTGCCTGAATGCCATCTGTGTTTTTTGAATTCTGTTTAGAATGTCTAGGTCTGTTCCGCCCGTCTCGTTGAGAATGCTTCCTAGATACTGAAACTTTTCTACATTCTCAATTGGTTGGTCGTTTATTTGAAACGGTGCGTCGTTATTTGTGGGCATTCGCATCGCTTTTGATTTTAAGACATTTATTTTCAACCCTATCTTCTGTGCCATGTCTGATAGTAGGGTGAGTTGCCTTTGCATACTTTCATAGGTATGCGAAAAAAAGCAAATGTCGTCTGCGTATTCGAGATCTTTGAGATTAGAGTAAAGAGACCATCGAATACCATCGTTTGGTCTGCAAGACTTTTCCAGGATATAGTCAAGAGCAATGTTAAAAAGCAAGGGAGAGAGCACACATCCTTGCTTCACTCCTGATCTCACCGGAAAAAGGTTGCTATGTGCTCCGCTATGCAGGATACTACATGATACGTCATGGTACAGTTCTCTAATCGTGTCGATGATTTTTGTTGGCACGCCTCTTGTCCGTAGTATCTTCCATATAGCAGAGTGGGATAGGCTGTCAAAAGCACGTTCAAAGTCGATGAAAACAAGATATAGTGGCGATCGCCATTCAACGGATTGTTCTATAATTATTCTTGTTGAATTTATGTGGTCTATGCATGAGCGGTTTGGGCGGAAGCCTGCTTGGTTTGGACGCAGTATGGGTTCGAATGCTTCTGCCAGCCTATGTTGGATTACACTTGCAATAATTTTGTTTATGGTGTTTAACAGCGTTATTCCTCTCCAATTTTTGCATTGCGTTAGGTCTCCTTTTTTTGGCAGTTTGATAATGAGACCATGTTTCATTTCTGCTGGAATTTCTTGGTTTGTCCAGATCCCTTTTATTATTTTTGCAAGTAGAGGTGCAATCCATTTAAGGTCTACCTTGATTAGTTCGGCAGGTATGTTGTCTACCCCTACCGCTTTGTTGTTTTTCAGCTGCTTGATGGTATTTAGTATTTCTGTTTTTGAAGGCGCGTCTATTTTTATATTCAGCTGTTCATTTGCATTGGCTTCTGGAGCTATCTCAAGTTCGTCTTCCGTGGGTGAGCTGAGCATATCAGCAAAGTATTCCTTCCACCTATCGAGCTGAGTTTCTGGGGTGGTCAGTGGGCGTTTCTAACTATATTTGTGGTCTTTGTGTGCTTTTTGGAGAGCTTGTTTGTCAGTGTGTAAAGAGTCCTCGAGTTGTTATTTTTGGCTGCTTCTTCTGCTTGCTCACATATCAGGTAAATCCATATTCGCTTGTCTTTTTTGGCAGATGCTTTAATTTGTTTGCATAGTTGTGTATATCTCCAGATTGCATCATTTTTTGTCATCGAGTTTTGCACTGGAGTACCAGTTTCTTCGCATCCTTTCTGTCTTGTATAAGTTGCCATGTTTGGTCTGAGATCCAGTCTCCATTTCTTTCCTTTCTGCCAAGGGTTGTTTTGGCCAATTCGAGTAGTGTCTTGGCTAAGCCATCCCAAGATGTTATGGGATTTTGGTCTGCATTTTCATGCAGGTTTGTTAGGAAAACTTTTTTGCAGTTTGGTTGGCGCAGTTTGTGTAGGTTGAACTTTACTCTCTTTGATTGTTCAGGTTTCTTTGGTACGACCAGTTTGATTCTGAACGTGCCGAGCAGAAGGTGGTGGTCGCTGGCAATGTCTGCACCCCTTTTGTTTCTGACATCAAGTAGGGATCTCCGCCATGTTTTCGATATGGCAATATGGTCAATTTGGTTTTGGGTTTTCTTGTCGGGGGATATCCATGTGACTTTGTGGATTTGCTTGTGTGGGAACACTGTTCCACCTATAACTAGGTCTGATGTTGAACAGACCTAGTTGGTCAGATGTTGATGAGTTTCGTGAATAGTTCACCGTTTTCGTTTCTTTCCCCACATCCTTCTTTACCCATTATGTCTTCTAGGTTACTGTTATTTGTCCCGACCTTAGCGTTGAGATCACCCACGAGTATGGTGATATCACCTCTCTTTATCTTCCTTAACGTACTTTCAAGGATATCGTAGAAATTTTCTTTTTCCTCAGCACTCGTACTGTTTGTGGGTGCATAGCATTGTACAAAGGTGATATTTCTGTATTTAGTGTGGAACTTTGCTGTAATTATTCTGTCATCAATAGGGCATCATGAAATTAGGCTCTTTCTGGCTTTTTTACTAATTATGAAACCAACGCCTCTTTCGTGAGACCCAGTTTCTTTGCCACTGTACAGGAAAAGCTGCCCAGATTGTAAGTTGAGCTCCCCCTTGCCAAGCCAGCGAACTTCTGATAAGCCTAAAATTGAGATGTTGTAGTTATTTAATTCTCTCACCGCTTGATGCAGTTTTGATGCTTCGTATAGAGTTTTTACGTTCCAGCATCCAAAACGTAACTTTTCCTTAAGTGTAGCCAGTGTTGTCTTCGTTTTGTCCGTCCGGATTTGTGTTGTAGAGGTTTCATTAATAGCATAGTTTAGGCCAAGCAGGTTATTAGCCCACTGTGGCCGTAGTTTGGTGCTGGGGCTGCCAGCTATAGCTTCCAAACCAGCCTCCTGTTTACAGGATTTAAATCAGCCGCCCATTCTGGATCAGACGCTGTTGCAGCCGCCCAATCTGGAACAGACGCTGCGGATTTGTAGCCGCTCATTCTGAGTGCATACGCTACATTTGTAGGTTTTGGTCCGCCCCGGGTATTTGATTTCCCCGGTACCACCTATATCTAGAAGGCATCCCCCTATCCGCCACCTGGGGAGACGCCCGATGGGGGACCTACAACCCCACACGGGATTTTTTACTTATAGGGTGTAATAAAAGATCTGGTCACACCGCTTTATTGTGTCTTGTTTATAGTTTATATTACAGAGAGAGAAAAGAATAGTAATTGAAAGCAGTCCAGTGTATTTTTTCTCGCTTGATATAACCATGTTTCCATCTTTTTCTTTCCTCTCAGCTATTCTAGCGACGTTGCCAAACCATCAGTCATGTGAATTATAGTCGATAAACATTTTTCAAAATAAAAACTACAAAATTTTTTAAATAATTACATCGGTAACGTCACATTGCTTTAAAGTTATTGTGTTTTACAATTACCTAAGTTTATTGTATATAGTTTTTTTATTCCGTAAAGTTTCGAGATTAATATAGAAAAAAATAAATAAAGATTTGACGGAGACTTGTCAGCCATAAGAGCTTCTCTCTCTCTCTCCCTCTATAGCTCTTACAACCCATGGTGGGTCTTGGCTGACTCAACAACTCTCCTCCATTGTCCATCATTAGCTCCTCCGCTTCCATGATATTCAGGGATCTAAGATCTGTTGTCTCTCCACCGTAGTCGCGGTCTTCCTAGTGGTCTTCTACCGGTCGGAGCCTGTTTCCATACCAATCTAACAACTCGTCCATTCTCCTGTCTCTTTACATGGCCGGCCATCTCAGTCTTCCCGCTTCTATCGTTCTTACAGTTCCTGGTTGGTCATATAGTTCTTCTATTTCCCTGTTTTTCCTACTGCGGCACTGTTGTGTAGTTTCATCCCTTATAGGCCCGTATATACACTGTAGTATTTTTCTCTCTGCAACTCTCAGTCTGTTTTCGTTATTTTTTGTCATTGTCCAGGTTTCGAAGGCGTAAGTCATAATCAGTCTTATAATGGAGTGGTACTCTTATTTTTGTCGTCCGAGATACATTTTTTGATTTAATTATTCTCTGCTATGCAAAACAACATCGATTGGCACTTTGTATTCTGTTGCTAATTTCTTTGGTCATATCATTGTCCGGGCGCGATAGTGGCACCCAGATATTTAAATTCCTGTACTCTTTCGAAGTCGTATTGGTCCATCGTCACATTTTGTCCTATCCTATCCCTACGTTTAGTCCTTGATGCGGTCATGTACTTGGTTTTAGTCTCGTTTATTTTTAGGCACATATTTTTTGCTGCAGATTCTATTTTTTGAAAGTCTTTTTTAACGTTTCTGGTTTTGTTTCCAATGATGTCTATGTCATGTCCTCAAAGGCCAATATAAGACTAAGACGCGGGCCCCGATTTCTAAATAGCAGTGTCTCCGTTTTTGCCTCCCTCAGTACCTTCTCCAGAGCTATATTAAAGAGGAGCGGGGAGATGGCGTCTCCCTGTTTCAGGCCATTATTTATCGTAAAAAGGTTGACAACTTTTCCCCGATCCGTACTGCACTTTTGGATCCTTCTTCCATGCTGATCTTTGTTAAGCTGACAAGTTTACTCGGAATTCCCAGTTTCATCATAGCATTCCATAGCTCCACCCTCAAGACGTTGTCGAACGCTTGTTTCAAGTCGATGAAGAGTTGATGTATGACTATATCGTACTCCCAGCACTTCTCTTGTTCTTCTTTTCCTGAACCCACATTGGTAGTCGCCTAGCTGGTGTTCAACATAGGGAGTTAGTCTTTCGAGTAGTACCAGGGAACAGACTTTATATCCTGTATTTATCAATGAAATTCCCTGATAGTTGGAGCATTGTAGTTTGTCGCCCTTTTTGTGTAGGGGCACGATGACACTCTCTTTCCAACTACTTGGTATTTTCTCTACCTTGCAGATCTGGAGTATGAGGGTGTTGAAGTATTTGATAAGAGTTTCTCCTCCATATTTGAGACACTCTGCTGGTATTGTGTCCTTACCCGGCACCTTCTTATTATTTATTCTCATGGTCGCCTTCGTTACCTCTTCAAGGGTTGGCTCCTCGACCAGGGGATCTGCAGTGTAGTATGTGACCGTACCTCTTCCTTGTTCCTGCAGCGCGTTTAGTAATTGGTCGAAGTAGCTTCTCCACGTCTCCAACACTTCGTTTTTATCTGTCACTAGTCCTCCGTTATCTGTTTTAAGAAACTGTTAGTCCTCGGTCTGAAGCCTCCTTTAATGTTTCTCACTTCTTGAAAAAATTTCCTAGTTTGGTTATTTGTTCGACTTGTTTCCAGTTCTTCTAGCATTTTTTGTTCGTGCGCTCTTTTTTGACTAAATATTCTCCGTGCTGCTGTTCTTGTTTGTCTATATTTATCCCTAATGTGTTCATTTGGATCTTGCAGCCCGTCCGTTCCGGCTATGTTTCTTGCGCTTATCTTCTCTTCACACTCCTTGTTGTACCACGAGTTCCTTCCTTTAGCCTTTCTTTTCCCCAGTATCGTTTCTATACTTGCGATTATTGACCTCTCTATGTTCGTCCATATTTTCGCAACATCCTCTTGTCTGGATGTTGCCTCCAGTTATGCTGTTAGCCTCCACTGTTATTCTTGTTTTTTGTTGTCGTCTTTAATGTTTCAGTATTCCATGTAGGGGGCTTGACTGTGTTTTGGTGCTTTTGGCTAGATATTCTTGCTGGCACCTTAGCTCTAACCAAAAAATGATCACTATCAGCATCCACGCCTCTGAGGCTTCTTACGTCCGTTACATTGCTGCTATACCTTGCATTAACCAATATATGGTCGATTTGGTTCCTTGTTACTCCATCTTTGAATATCCAGGACTGCTTATGGATATTCTTGTGTTCGAACATTGTTGATTTTATCTATAGGTTGTTGGATGCTGCCATATTATCGTTATCGTTACAGTATTCATGCATACTATGTTTGCCAATTACTGGCCTAAAGGCCTCCTCTCTTACTACGTTAGCGTTGCAGTCTCCCAACATTATAACCATGTCTTGTTTGGGTATTCCGTCTATAGCTCTTTCTAGTTCATCATAGAAGGATTCCTTACTTAGATCGTCTTTTTCTTCAGTTGGGGCGTGTATGGATAACATCGAATAGTTACACCACTTGCCTGCAAATCTGATTTGACAGATCCGTTCATTCACAGGTCTAACTCGATAACAGATTCTATCAGTTCCTCTCGCACGACAAAACCAGTTTCAAATTCGTGGCGTTGGTTTCGACTTCCGCTATATAATACAGCAGATTTTCCAATCCTCTGGTGTCCTGAGTCCGTCCATCGGATCTCCTGTACTGCCGTGATATCCATCCCGATTTTCTCTAATTGTTCTATCGTCCTCTGCGCTGCTCCTAGCCTGTGCCAACTTAGTACATTCTGGGTTTCAATGCTCATATCCTTCTTATATAGCCATGGCCGTCGTCTTGTGTCCGTCCTGTTCCGAGGCGAATCGTTGGTTTTTATAACAGTATCTCTTTTTACAAGATCGGGTTATTAACCCTCCTCCTTTTTCCTGGCTTGGGACCGACAGTGATGTCTCAGAGCTACTCAGTTCACTCATCCCCATCACAGGCGGAGTATTTTGCTGTGGTTGGCATTATTATTATCACCTTCTGCCCTTTTTTTTTGGGAGGAGCAGAATTAAAACTCTGGCACATGCCAGAATTTCATGGCCAACATAAGAGCCTGTGTATAAGAAATGAAAAAACATTTTTTAATTTTTCGGATAAACTAAACGGTGGTTCACTTTCAAATTTTGAGACGACCTAAATAAAGTATTGATCTGCGTGTATAAAAAGATTCAAAGCTTAACACTTAACCACCTGACATACGTCTCTCAGACTCAAAGTAGCAGTAATTTTCTCACCTGAGACGTATGGCAGGTGGTTAAGGGTTAAACTTATAAAAAATATTTAACATGGGATTCGCTCGAACTTCCTTAAAAACGTGGCAAACATTGCAGTGGTATTGGGAATTTTAAAACAATTAATACTGTGAAACGTCAACGCTTGTGTAATGAAGATGAAGGTGTTTCAAATGAAATTCACCATTTTGCAAATTAAATTAAACTGAATTGATAAATTCACTATGTTTTAACCACACTTAATAAGTAAAAATATTATATAACTTGTTATTCACAGTTATATAAATTTAAACACTTAACACGATACCAGTTTCGACTATATGCAGGTATATATATTTTTTGTTTTGTTTCAGCCTGGTGACTGCCTAATTAGTCAGGTATTAACAGTCGATTTAACAAAATTTCCTTAGTTTGTTTGTTTTTATTCCCTTAAAGATTTAACTTGTTGATTCATTTATTTGTATAATATCTAAGATTTTTTTAATATCTTTTTAAGCTTTTAAATTCTTTTTTATATATTAAGAAACTATTTCTATAAACAAGTGTTTTTATTCACCGCCTTTTTGCAATCCTCAGTATTTATTTAATATGAATTATGTTTTGTAAAAGTTATAGATATATACTCGGGCCGGCGAGAGAATGCGTCTCGACGAATTTATTTATTTATTTATTTACGGGTAGCACCCAATTCAAAAATATGTTTTTATAAAGGTATAATACATGAATACTTATAACTAAGGGTAAACCTAAAAACTATACGAATGAACATAATGTATTTTTTTTTTTTTTTTTACAAATTAAGAAGCGACGGCAATCGTTTCAAGCTACTTTCGGAGATATTAAAAAAATCCACTTGAATTTCGTTAGCGTTCGATATAATTCTGGCTAATGTTGAATGTTTTCCATAATAGCATCTGTGGAAATCAATTGCAAAAGTCTGAGTGTTTCGAGTTACTCTAGATGGAACATGTAGGCCAATTAAGGACATGAGATGTGGACAATCAGCATTATTGTTCAAAATCTTATGCAGAAATCTAATGTCTGCATAAATTCTACGAGTGCTGAGTTTCTCTATTTTTGTTGTATTGCGAACTTCTCTCAGTGAGTTTTGAATTAAAGGTATATTCAATTTATAGGCTAAATATCTCAAAAATTTGTTCTGAGTTTTTTCTATATTATTTATATGGATTTCATATGTTGGTGACCATACACATGAACAGTACTCCAATATTGATCTAACCAAAGAATAATAAAGAGTTTTTATGGGATCGACATTAGTGAATTCTCTTGTGGTCCTGCACACAAAGCCCAGCATTTTTGTCTCCTTATTGACAACCTGCTCAAAGTGGAGATGAAAATTAATCTTGGTGTCAAAAAGACACCGAGATCCCGAACAAAGTTTGCTCTTGTGAGAGGTTCACCTTCAATATTATACCCAAATTCAATATGTTCAAGTGATCGATAAAAAGACATAACATTGCATTTGTTTACATTCAACTCCATGTAATTTTCAGTGCACCATTTGACAATTGAAGTAAGGTCCTTTTGAACATTTTCACAATCTTGTTCGTTGTTGACATGGCTAAAGATTTTAAGATCATCTGCGAACAGCAAAAATTTTGAATGTTTAATTATTCCTTCAATATCATTGATGAATATATTGAACAAGAAGGGGCCCAGATGGCTTCCCTGTGGTACTTCTGAAGTGACGTGAATCTCCTCCGATGTGAAACTCTTGACTTTTACATATTGATTTCTGTCTCGAAGATAGCTTGCGAACCAGTTCTGTAAATTTCCATGAAACCCTATCGCTTCTAATTTCTGAAGCAAGACAGTATGATTAACTGTGTCAAATGCTTTGGAAAAATCTGTGTAAATTACATCTACTTGATGCTTCTGTTCCAGGGCACTCAACACAAATTTAACACAAATTGTGTTATTGTTAACAAATTTGTAGTTGTTGATTTACCCATGCAAAAACCGTGCTGCTCTTGTATAATAACTTGGTTTAGTGGGGTTTTTATTTGATCACAGATGACTCTCTAATAATTTTGGGATTGCACTCATAATTGTGATCGGTCTATAATTTTGTATGTTTGCTTTATCTCCCGACTTGAAGATTGGGGTGATAAAACTAGATTTCCACAAAAGTGGAAATTCCCCTAAGTTCGATGATGAAGTAAATAGATGGAACAAAGGTTTTGCCAAGGTAAATCTACATTTCTTCAATAACAATGGAGCTATTCCATCTGGTCCTGGACCTTTATTGGAGTCTAATTGGTGTAATTTATTCAATATGGTTTCCAAGCTGAAATTACAGGAACTCATATCTATAGTTTTATCACATTTGAATCATAACAAATTTGCATTAGCAGTGTCCTGTTTGTAGACTGATTGAAACTGGCGTGCAAAGCCGTTAGCTATTTCATTTCCTGTTGTATATGATTGTTCTCCTAAGTACATAGTATCTGGTAAGCCATGATTTTTCTTTTTATAGTTTACAAAATTCCAGAAATGTTTTATATTCCTACCTACGTTATTTTCCGTACATTTTATATAGTTATCATAACATTCTTTACTCATTATTTTACACTGTTTTCGAAGTTCAGAAAAAATTAAAGCTGTTACATAAACAGCTGTTACTAATTTTATAACTTTTATGAGCTTTTTTCTTTTCAAATATCAAATATTTCATATCGTTGTTAAACCAACAAGGAAATTTAGGCTTGCTAAAGCGAATATAGGGAATGAAATTGTTTATTCCTGTATATAAAATATTATAGAAAATTTCTGTAGCATTATTGATGTCTGTTATACTGCCTAGCTGATTGTCCCAGTCTACAGTGGACAAGTAGAAGTTTAGTCCAATGTAATCTCCTCTTTTGAAGTTGAAATAAGAGTTGTTAAATTTCAGATCGTTGAAATCTTTGTTCAAGGTAATTGATGAGACTGTGGCTGGATGATATGGATCACAAGGCAGCAAACAGTCATCAGCAATTTCTACAGTGATAATGTCTTTATCTTTCGTGAATATCAAGTCTAGCATAACACCAAAACAATTTTTAATGGAATTTGATTGAAAGAGATTATGAAATGCTAGAGATTCAACAAGCATTTGAGCTGCATTATTATTATTATATATAGCAGATACGCCCAATTCGTCATTATACCATTCAACATTTGGTAAGTTATAGTCACCATACAGATGCAGTTTTGTTTCGGGAAATCTCTCTATCACACTATCTACAGTTGCACAATGATCTTCATATAACTCCTGACGAGAGCTGGGTGGAAGATAGATCCCACCAATAATTAGATCTTCACCATAAGTAGATTACCTTGACAAATATTTGTTCCACGTTATTCACGTTGATAGTTATGACATTACTGGAATAATGCTTCTTCACCGCTACAAGAACGCCTCCGCCTCTGGATTTTTGACTTGTTAGTATTGACCGATCTTTCCTGTATAAATCATATTGCAACAAACCAAGTTCCTCATCATGAATATTTTCGTAGAGCCAAGTCTCAGTGAAAACAATAACATCATAGTCACTGATAGCTGCATTAAGTTCTAATGTCGTAATTTTAGTTCTGATACCTCTAACATTTTGATAGTATACGCGCAATATGTTCTGTTCAATCTGGGGGCTGCCCGTAGAATTTAGTTTTTTCTTTGAGAAGTGTTAGAGACAATTTTCGGCATTCCCTGTATGTATCGAATGGTTAGATTGTTTTCTCCTTTCTCAGTCCTATCGTTAAGTTGTTGGCGAAGATTTCTGAGATGGTTCCTCTGATTAAGAGTTAAATCAGAGCTGACTCTAATTTCTGGAAGGTTTATTTTGTTTTTATTTCTCAGGACGAATAAAGCATTATCACTACTGTCAAGAACAACTTTTACAGGTCGGGAGGTATTATTGTTTTTGCCAACACGAAAGACTTTTTTGATGTGTAGTTGTGGATCTAAGGCATGCAATATATCATTGACTTTGGAATTGTCATCATCAATTTTGCCTTTTGTTGTAACTGCATTGGACTCGGGAATGTTGTACATCTTTATATTGTTGGATCTTTTTCTGCGTTCTTCCAGTTCATGGACTACTGAATCAAAATCAGTTTGCTGTTCTGGAGAAGTTTTAGCTTGTTTAATTGTGGTGAGTTCATCAGCAAGCTCACTCATTTTTTGTTCAAGAGTTTCAATTTGTTTTTTCATAATTGGCAACAATCTAAGCCCTTCTTGGCAGTCACTGCTAAAATATTTGAGTACTCTTTTATTTTTTAGCTGCATACATCTGACTTCAGCAGAAGTGAGCTCAGCGCATATGTAGTGCATTCTTGTGGAACACCCATCACATTGACAAGAATCATCGTCATTGCACTCTTTATCACACTTGAAGCATTGCATGATTCCTTGTTTAAAAATATTAGGCACGCCACTGCTGAATGTTCGTATTCCTTTTTACAGGTCGTTATTTTTTGCAGAGTGATAAAAAATTGTTTGTGTTGAACTCACTGGATTTTGATACCTGATATTTGTTTAGATTATTTCACTAATGCATTAATTTTTGCTAATCACTAATCTTCTGATAGCTGGAATTTATTATAAATAAATTTATACTTTAATATACAGTATAAATTATCTCGTTAATTTTGAAGAGCTGATAATCAAATTTTTTTAAATACTATAATAATTTAGCATTGTTCTGTGCAAACCCCCACATTATTCCCAGCGCGCGGTGTTTAGAAAAACACCGCACCGTTTTCCGTGTTTGAAAAGCTGACGCATATTTCTTAATTCCAGAGGCAATTTTTCAACGGGCTGGTGATTATACCAGAGACAAATATTAAATAATATGTAGGATTATACTACAGAGTCGCGTGGTCGCGCGTGCCAATTAATTTTTGGGTCAGGTCAGTTATGACCGCGTAAACGTCCGAACCTATTTACAATCAGTGCCGGCACGTGTGCCTGGTCGCACAGGCGTTCGCCTTACGGCGCCATATTTTTAGGGCGGCATATTATAAGCCCAAATATGATTTTACCAGAATGTGTTAAAATATTAAATAGCGTAAATTTGTTTCTGATGGGATTTTGTTTAAATATTTTTGAGCAAATAATTTGTAAAGCTAAAGAAATAGCCAATGAAATGGAAATACATGCAGATTTTCAAAGCAAGTCTTTCAATTAGAATTAGACGTAAAAACATTTTTTTTATTTACGAAGGAACAGACAAACCAATAGAAAATATGTAAATTTGAAGTTGAAATTTTGAATTAAATTATTTATCAGAAAATTTTCCTAATATTGTTTGGTTAAGAATATTACTCACTTTACCTATTTCCGTTGCCAGTTCGTTCTCTAAATTAAAAATTATTTGCAATCTTCTATGGCCCAACAAAGATTAATAAATTTATCTATATTAGCCATAGAACATGAGATAACAGAGAAAATAAACTACGACGACATCATTAATAATTTTGCACAGAAGGAAGCCAGAAGAGTAATTTTGTTTCTGTTTTATTTATAAAATTATATTTGTTTAAGTTATTGTGTTTGCATAAGTTATATATTCTGTCACCAAAACGCTGAAGAGCCCATGGAAGGAGAGGAAAATAAACTCACAATAACCCCAACTCTCCAAGAAGTAAAAACAGCAATTGAAGCACTGAAAAATAACAAAGCTCTCGGAATCGATAGTATCAACTCAGAACTGCTAAAACAAGGGGGGGGGGGATAAGCTTGCCACCTACATGCACGTACTAATAGCGAAAGTAAGGGACGAATAAACAATGCCGAGCGAATGGACACAAAGCATCATTTGCCCAATCTACAAAAATATTATGTGCGTACTACAGGGGTATCTCAATGCTAAGCAAACAAAATGCATACAAAATCTTGACCACCATCATAAGCAGCAGAATGAAACCGCTGTGCAAACAACTGATTGGTGAATATCAAGCTGGGTGCAGACCAGGCAGATCCACAACTGGCCACCTATTCACCGTAAAACGAATGCTCGAAAAAGCATGGGAGCACAACACGAATGTGTACAACATATTTGTGGACTTCAAAGAAGCTTACGACTCGGTCAACCGCACAAATTTGTACAGGACGCTTAAGGAACTCGACATACCAGGGAAATTGACAAGATTTGTACGCATGACCATGGAAAAGTGTATGGCAAAAGTGCGCGTACAAGGACAACTAACCGAAGAATTCACATACGCGCAGGGACTGAAGCAGAGAGATGGATTAGCACCGACCCTCTTCAACCGGGCGCTAGAACGGGTAGTCAGAAAAACCGGCATCGGCAGAAGCAACTTACTCACTAACAAAACTGTTAATCTAGCGGCTTATGCCGACAACATCAACATCATGAGCCGAACCAAAGCCGTAGCAGAAGAAGCGTACACCCTCCTGAAGGAAGCAGCCAGGGACATGAAAATTAACGTAACAAAGACTAAAGTGCTAACGCAGGCAAGAACAACGACAATGGCGATAACAACACAAGACTACTTAGACCATGTCAGCAGCTTCCGCTATCTAGGGGTAATCCTAGAAACCAACGGAAGCAAAGAAGCAGAGATAAGAGCCAGAACTACAGCGGCAAACGGAGCATACTTCGCTCTCGCACATATCTTCCGATCAAAACACGTGCACAGAAACACAAAATAAGGGTGCACAAAACAATTGTCAGACCAATATTCACACATGGCTGCGAAATCAGGGTCTTGACACACACCAGTGGCAACAAAATAGATATCTTTGTGAGGAAAGTATTGCCTAGAACACTCGGTCCAATCCAAGAAGAAAATGGGTACATAATACGATACAATAATGAGCTGTCCCAGGCCTTTCAGGACCCGCCAGTATCAGCATATGCAAAGATACGGTGGGTATATATAGGTGGTATATATAGGTTACGGTGGGTAAGCCATGTCACAAGAATGGATGAGGAAGGACTGGTAGGGAAGAGACCGGCGGGCAGCCCACGGAAACGTTGGGAGGACGCGGTAGAATAAGATTCCAGAGGTTTGCTAAGCATTAGAAGCTGAAAGACGGTAGCAATGAACAGAAGCCCCTTGAGGAATAAATTGAGGGAAGCCAAGGCCCAACCTTGGTCTGTAGAGCCATAGGAGAGAGAAATATGTATTATGTCAAAGCGTCTATCCCTATATTATTTCTTTTTAATATTAGTATTAGAATTACATTTGTTTTTTATTTGTTAAGTAAATAAAATATATCATCGATTTATTAATTTTTTTATGTGGGTGGTGGCGGGCAGCGAAAGTTGTATTCGCCTTAGGCGGCATATTTTGACGCGCCGCGCCGGCCCTGTTTACAATCATAATCGTCTTTACCATAAGGGCACACGGGGCACGTGCCCAGAGCCCCCCTCGGCAGGGGGGCCTCAAAAGGCCGATATATTCGCTTACGCTATACTAGTTTTTTTTTTCAATTTTATGTAGATATAACCCGACAAAAGGTAAGAAGTATGTAGTTCCGCATTTCGACATTACCTAAGTCGACATTATCTATGGTTGGAGAATTCCCGAAAGTGGCGTATTTTGTTTTGACCCAACAATTCTATTTTTATTGTGTCTATTTTAAATTATTTTAATTTTTAGTCTCTCTATCTCTAGGTTCTTAATATTAGATATTTACATATTATACTAAGATTACGATAAAGCGACCAATAGGTCCAACATCTAGTTGTGACGTACTAATGGTTTTTAATGCGTTTTGGAGCTGTTTTATGACCGCTACGTTCTTTAAACTGTTTGTGACCACTAATGGTTTTAAATGCGTTTGTAAACGATGTAATATTTAAACGGGGCTTCAGGACGACCCGATCCTTTGTTGAACAGGCCCTCGATCTAAAAACTGTACTTGCATACTCTTACAAGATGATATTCTCTTACAGGATGAGAAACCGCAAGGTGGTCGCCACCTTTGTTGATTTTAGGAAGGCGTAGGATTCCATTAATAGAAACACGCTTAACAAAGCACTCCAGGAACTAGGACTAGACAACAAAACCTGCAGACTCATCTTAGAAACTTTGACCAACACCCATTCTAAGGTTAAATTTAGAGGCGAGATTTCAGAAAGCTTTGAAATAAAAACTGGAGTCAGACAAGGAGATGGACTTTCCCCACTTTTCTTCAACTGTGTCCCTGAAAAGGTTATGAGAGAATGGCGCAAGGAACTGATCAATTTGGGTGCTCAGAGTGGTATCTACCTGGGACGTAAGAACGATGGACTGGTTGTAGGTTGCCTGGCCGTTGCAGATGACATGGAACTGTTTGCTAATTCTCTTGAGATGGCAACAATGCAGGTAAATTGCTTCAGAAGACAGGCTGCCAAAGTGGGTCTACAAGTGTCGTTGGAGAAGACAGAAGTCTTCAGCAACATCAGAGAAGCAAACAGAGAGATGTTACTAGAACAGGGAAACATCAAGAGGACTGAGAAATTTAAGTATATCGGCGAATGGATTGAACCCAACTTATCAGAAAGAGCATCATTATCCAAGAGAGTCAACAAGTTAGAACTAGCCTATCGACTGAGTAAGAACACTTAAAATAAGGAATACCTGTCACACAATCTGAAAGTTAAGTACTACACATCAGTCTTACGACCAGAAGCCCTGTATGCCATGGAGTGTCTTTCCTTGAACCGAACAGGTCTAGTAGAGAAATTGGAAATTAGAGAGAGCAGAATCCTCAGGAAGATCCTAGGCCTGGTAAAGGAAGATGGGGTATTCCGAAGGCGGCATAACTCTGAACTCTAAGAACATATTGAGATGCTCTCTGACTGTGCAAGCAAAAGAAGGGTAGCTTTCGATGGCCATGTTGCAAGATTGCCTCCAAACCGACTAACCAACCATCTGTTCACCTTCTAGCAAAACAAAAAGATCCGTACCACTTGGTTGACAGAGACCGAGAAGGATATTAAAGAACTGGGAATAACAGATCTCAAAAACAGACAGTCTGTGATAGGCACCCTGAAGGAAGTCCGTGGATTTCACGTGGATTCACCAAAAACCTCGAAGGAAGGGTACCCCTGGACAGAAGAGAGAAAGGAGTTACACTGGCAGAAGATGCGACAATACTGGGCTAAGGTCAGAGCCCAACAGTTGAACAGTTGAAGCGTGGTCCTAAGTATGGCTGTTCGAAAGAAGATGAAGAAAAAATAAATATGTTTTTTGGAATATTTATTTAGTGTATGTTTTATATTTAACAACCTCTATAGGTATACAGTTTCTTCAGCATCATGACTTTTTTTACAAAAAACATATTTTTGTTGATTCAGAAAAGTTCTAATTCATTGACTCACGCCCTTTTCGAAATGACAGGTTCAATGGTGAATTGACACGGCCACTAAAATTGGAACGAGCGCTGGCCTCTATGCTTGTGCGGGCCGAGAGAGAAGCCCCAAAGGGATCCCTTCATCCTTGTCTAGCCAGCAGTGAATTCAAGAGTGGGAGGATGTGATACAGTCACAGCGAAAAGCTAGTTTTATTGAGTTGTATCAAGAAAAAGAGTGAGATCGTTCAATCGGTGAGCATATTATAAATCGAAGTTTATATATTTTAATAAAAGTTGTTTTCAAAAAGACAATGGTAAAATACTGTTGTATTTGCAAGGAAAAATGGACGTCGGACACACATTTAGTTTTCCTTTTGGACTGTACTAGACGAAGATAGATCGATTACGAAAGACACCAGCGCTCATTCGCTACGCAGCGCTCATTCCAGTTAGTATATATTTTAGTGTATCTGACAGATGTGTTGCCACGCCAATCCAAATGGTCCTGATAGAAATTGGGAAGGAATACAAATGGATCGATTCTACGGACTGTGCGTGAAAATGGAACCACTGAAAACACGAGGAGAAACCGTACAATGTCACCGATGCCAGCTGTTCGGCCACGTGCAGAGGCACTGCAACGCCGAATACAGATGCATGAAATGCGGACAGAACCACAGCACGCACCTGTGCGAGAAACCGCTAACACTGCCGCCGAAATGCGCAAACTGCGGAGGCGAGCACACCTCAATCTGGAGAAACTGCCCGTCGAGACCGGAAATAGCTAGACAAGCAGAACAACGACAACAGGAAACGAGACCAAAACCCCCACCGAGACAAACAGCCCAAACACCGAGACAAACAGCCCAAACACCGAGACAAACAGCCCAAACACCGACAACTAGCCAAATACCGAAACCGGTAAGAAAAAACAACAACCCCAACCCGGAGACAAGGCCGTCAACAAGCGGAAACAAAAGGAATAGCAACGAAATAATCAGAGCAGAACTGACGGAAATGATGCTCGATTTTGCCGAAATGGGACACAGCAAAGAGGACACAGAAAAGTGTCCCGAAGAATCACAACCATCATGCTCACACTCAACAATGACCACTAGAAGAACTAGAGACAATCTGAAACTTATATTCTGGAACGCAAACAGAATACAAAACATGAAACAGGAACTGGTAGCACACCTAAACGAACACAGCGTCGACGTGGCACTGATCAACGAGACGCATCTCAGACGTTGCAACCAACTGAACATAGCAAACTACCAAGTCTACAGAAAAGACAGAGGCGAGAAAGCCGGAGGAGGAGTCGCCATCATCATCAAAAGGAACATAAAACGCCATGAACTGCCGGAAGTAGAAACAACCACCGACACGGAAACGGTAGGAGTAGAAGTACAGACAACGGACGGACCCGTAGCCCTCTACGCACTGTACTCTCCGCCACAGAAACAAATAAACGCCGACGACCTGGACAAAATATTCGGCAGAAATATAGGTACCATAGCCGCAGGAGACTACAACGCTAAACACTCGCAATGGAATTGCAGAGTGACAAACACAAAGGGCGGACAATTACTAAGGTACACGGAAAACCGGAAGCTACAAGTAATTGCACCGAGCGAACCGACACACTTTCCAGGAGTACAGCGAATGCCGGATATTTTGGATATAGCCGTCATGAAAAACGTCACGAAAACGTGGAAATAGTCTGTATCACAGACTTGAGCTCAGATCACAACCGAGTGCACATAAATCTCCAAGCGAAAACGGCCAGGAAAACAATCGAGAAAATTACCATAAATTGGAATAAATTCAAAGATAATCTGACGAACGTCACTTGTACAGAAATTACAAGCCCCCCGTGCCTAGAAGAAGCAGCACGGACGATAGAAAACGAAATAAAAGCAGCACTCGAGGCCGCCCCAAGGAAACGGACAGCCAACACGACAACAATCCTCCCACAGGAAATCAGGAATCTACTAAAAGAAAAGCGCAAAGCTAACAAGGTATTCCAACGGACGCTGGCACCGACGGACAAGAACGTCTTAAACAGACTGACAAACCAACTGAAAGCGGCACAACGCCGAATGGGAAGACAAACTAGAACGCATCCACGAAACAATAGAGGAACCGTGGAAATTTGCCAAGAATCTTAGAAACAAGGAGAGGAGAATAATTCCCCCACTGAAAACAACAAACGACAATGTAGCAAGCACGGACGAGGAGAAAACGGAGGAATTCGCAAAGTCGCTTGCACAGCAGTTTAAACCGAACGCCGACACACACCCACTCCGCAAAAGGCAAGAAATACGCGAAACCGTACTGAGAGTACTAAATAGTAGCGTAGAAAACACGGAAATAGAGGAAACAACACCGGAAGAAATAAAAGGTATAATTAAAAACCAAGAAAGCACCAGGCTGCGATAACATCAACAACGCCGCACTAAAAAAACCTAACACCGAACGCAATAGACAGAATAACCGAAATCATAAACGCCGCACTGAAACTTGGAGTGTTTCCGACCCAATGGAAACACGCAACAACGATCCTAATCCCGAAACCGAACAAACCCCGAAACCTCACCTCCAGTTACAGACCAATAAGTCTGCTAACAGGTCTCAGTAAAATCACAGAAAAAGTAATACACAAAAGACTGACAGCAATAACTGAAGACAAACGTATTCTACCCGACGAACAATACGGCTTCAGGACAGAGCACTCTACCACCTATCAGACGACAAGAATAACCGAAGCTCTAATCGACGCTTTCAACAAAGGGTTAGCCACGGGAGCCGTCTTTCTGGACGTCTCTTAGGCTTTCGACAAGGTATGGCACCTAGGTTTAATATACAAACTGCACCAATTTAAAATCCCAACAGCAATGATCAGACTAGTGACGTCCTTTATCTGTAACAGAACATTCCAAGTCAAAATAAACGACAGCATCTCCACAACTCAGACAATGACAGCCGGTGTCCCACAAGGATCTGTCCTGGGCCCCCTTCTTTACAGCATCTACACCGCAGACATCCCAAAACTAAACGACACAGAAATTGCATGTGCAGATGACACGGCAATTTTCACAAGAGGATACTCGACCGAGGCCATAACAAAACGGCTCCAAAATCAACTGGACAGGATTAACGACTGGTGTAACACCTGGAGGATCAAACTAAACGCAGAAAAAACACAGGCAATTATCTGCACGAAGAAAAAAATTAAGCACGAACCCAGTAGCTGCTTGAGAATTAAAAACACGGACATAAAATGGGAAAACCGAATCAAATATCTAGGCGTAATCCTAGACAAAGCTCTTACATTTTCAGAACACATCGATCAGACAGCGAAAAAAGCAAAACAAATTAAAGGCTACCCCTACCCGCTCTTAAACAGGAAAAGCAAGCTGAACATAAGGAACAAACTACAAATCTACAAGTCCATAATACGGCCGACAATGACGTACTCATCGACGTGCTGGATACAATCCAAAGAATGGAAAATCTACAAACTCCAAATCATCCAGAACAAAACTTTGAGAGAAGTAACAGTTTCCCCATGGTACATCACAGCAGCTGCACAGCGATCTAAACATGGAGACAATCAAGCAACACAGAAAAACTAGCAACGAAAAGCTTCGAACGCATGAAAACGCATGACAACCCAACAATCAATAACGCAGCAAACTACAACATCAACGTCAAATGGAAACATCCAAAACTTCAACAACATAGGCAATCACTGATCTTTGTTTTTCACAGGAAAGCCCACATCCCCGAACCCAGCGGAGCACCCAGGAACAAAAACAGGCAGGAACAACACGAACAAACCAGGGAGACACAGCATCCACCACGAGGACGAGCAAGGAACCACCACGAGAACGAAGGACGAACCAGGAACCACCAGGAGGGTGAACCAGGAACCAACACCAGGACGAACCATGGACCAACACCGAGAAGAAGAAGAAGAAAGGAAAAAAAACAGAACAAAAAAAAAGAAAAAGAAAAAAAGAAAACCGTTTATGAGTGGAACACAACAGAACAACAAACAAACCGACAAACAAACAAGCAAACCGACAAACAAACCGACACAAAAAAAAGAACAAACAACAAGACGACGGAACAGCTGAGCGGAAGGCTCAATGACCGTCAAGAAGCAAAGGACACATGACAGATGTGTTTCGTTTCACTTGAAAGTCCAGAACTCGTACCCTTTTCATTGCTTTTTAAGTTGACTTGTAGTGTATACACATGTGCTCTTTTCGCATGGAATATGTAAAACGCTTCAATGAATGAAATGGCGTAAAAAAAGTGGTATTTCAAAAAGTGTGACTCGTGCCCTTTTCGAAATGGGTTCAATTGTCATATGATCTGTTTGTATCATGTAGCTTTTTCGCAATATTTTTCCTTTTATTGGTTTGTATTTTATTATTATTGTTGCCATTTGGTGTTTTTAATCTGTATTTTCCTTTTATATCCAAGTAACTTTTTTCTTTTATATTCAAGTAACTATATTTGAATTTAGCGCCAAATTGTATAACTAGATTCAACATTTATCATAGTGTAAATCAGGTTTCTAGTTACTCCATTCTTTAAAAAAAAAATGCACTATAGAAAGTGTAATATTTTTTCTTATTTCGGATCGAGAGCTCGCGATATGTGGTCTGAATTATCTGGTCCGTTATAACCTAATCTAACCCTTATTTTGAAAGAAGTTATTCGTTCAGTGACAAACTGTCTACCCGCCACTGTATATTTTACGTTAGTTCAATTTGTACTACGGTGGCGCCACCAGTTTCCGGCTTGTTTGTCGTTTTGAGGACTTGACTGTCAGGGTTCCCAACTTAGGGGTTTCCCCCCCAAATTTAAGGGGTAAATAAGTGGGACGGGATTTTTTTAGGGGTTTTTTTTTAGGGATTTTTTTACATTTAGTAATTTTTTATAGAAAAATAAAAGTGTAAAAATATGTCCTGGGATAACTCAAGCTAGGCAATCATAATTATATATTTGTTGATCTGGCGACTTAGCGACATCTAGTACAGTTTCTCGTTACTAAGATATCGCAGTTAAATGAAAAACATAATGATTGTGACGGAGCTGGCTGTAAACGTTTTGAAAATGTTTCAAAATTCGAACTAGCATTTGTCACGGTGCCAATTTCAAACGCATTTTCGAACGAGCTTTCCATCTACAAAATTGTGAAAAACAAGTTGCGGAATAGACTATCTATTGAAATGTTATGTATACAAAATATGATGGTATGAAATACGAAATGGTGGATCTTGAACAATATTTAATCCATCCCCTAACATTTTTTCTTTTTTTAAAAGTTTGGTCCGATGTGGATGCCGGGTATTAACCCTTCAAACACTGCGGCCTACTTGTGGTATATTGTATTTTGCATTCACATACACTTATTAGTTGTTATTGTAAATTGCGCTAATTATTATTTTTCACATTTGTCTTCTGGTACAAATGCGGCCGGCACTGGGAATAGAATGATCCCTCTGTACTTGTTAGTTAGCGCCACTTGTTAGTTCTTTAGATACTTGTCTCTGGTTAGCGCTCTAACATGAGGCCATGAGCGTCACCTCTACACCACTCGCGCCGGCTGAATCCCCTAATATGTTAAGTTTATCAACATGTATGATTTCAAAAAGTCAGAACCAGATGAAAACGAAATTATATTTGAAGTATTAAGTAATTTATAAATAAAGAATATTAAAAAATATTACAGAATATTAATTATTATTAATTTATTGTTTTTTACAGAATATTATTTTTTAGGGGGATTTTCAAGTAATTGTGGCAATTTTAGGGGTTTTTGACTGGTTTTGAGGGGTAAATATTTTTGGGAGTTGGTAACACGGGGACTTGACTGTCCAAATATCTGTTTTCACTTACCTAACTCATTAGAATAAGGTGGGACGCTACATCTGCACAGAATTTTTGAAGAAATTTTCTTCATAAAACTGCTTCAAATCTCTCCATTTTAAAATATCAGCGAAAGAAGCTAAAGACGAAGAAATCCAAAAGTTTCGTTGTGTGGGAGGATGTTGAATCTTGTTTTAAAGGAAGAATTAGGTCAGGTAATATGATAAACTTAAAATTAAAAGATGGTAATACATTTTTTGAAGGAGCTTACAAAAGTTTTATAATTCAAGTAAGACATGCTCTTCAATCATCACTTATTAAAGTAAACCTTATATTACACGTATATGCAAAATTTATAATGCCTCAAACAAGTGAAACAAATAGGATGGTTGCAACAGTTACTACATGGTAATTCATACTTACATTGAATTGAAAAATTCACTGTTTTTACCACACTGCAAGTATGGTAAAAACAGTGAATTTTGTGAAACAAATATAAAATCATTTAATACTAAAAATAGTGTTCAAATTGACAATGATTTATACAGTCACATAGACAATGCCTACTCAAAATTGAAAAGTGATATTAACATCCACTTTGGGACTTCTTCTTCTTTCATGTGCCTTGTCCGGTCTCCCTGACGTTGGCGATCACCATGGCAGAAGCTGTACGGTCCTCTGCCAAGCGAAAGAGTTCACTAGCCCTTCTTTTGCCGGTCCAGTCCCGTATATTTCTGAGCCACGACTGTTGCTTTTTTCCAACTCCACGGCGCCCCTCAATCTTGCCCTTTAGTATGAGCTGTAATAGACGATATTTATCACCTCTCAAAATATGTCCAAGATATGATGTCTTTCGGCATTTTACGGTTGTCAAAAGTTGCCTTTTGATGTTTGCTCTTCGTAGTACATTCTCGTTTGTAACATGTTGTGTCCACGGAATACGAAGCATTCTTCTGTGAAGCCACATTTCGAATGCCTCCAGTTGGTTCATCGTCCTGACCTTCAGAGTCCACGTCTCTACTCCGTACAGCAATACCGACCATACATAGCATTCAACCATGCGTTGTCTTAGCTTCAGATTCAGGTTGTCATTGCAAAGAAAGGATCTCATATTATTAAAAGTTGCCTGAGCAATCTCTATTCGGCACTTTATCTCGCAGTCCGGGTTTAGATCCTCTGTAATAATACTACCAAGGTATTTGAACTTAGAGACACGTTCAATTTGGCTTCCATTAAGTTCTAGGGTAGTGCCATTCTGCGGTTGCCTGCTGAATATCATAAAATTTGGTCTTTCCTATATTGATTTTTAGACCTTGTGTCTCTCCCACGTCACCGATTTTGTTTGTAAGCAACTGTAGTCCCTCGATTGTGTTTGCTAAAATCATCAAGATCTTTCTCACATTTACGTCGGATGCGTGCGTGAATGATCCGTAGGAATGCTTTGAGCATGTGGGACATGAGGCTGATTAAGCGATAATCACCACATTTTTTTGGCTGATGTTTTTTTGGTAGAGCAATAAAGGTTGATGATAACCAGTCAGATGGAATTTCACCTGTCTCATAGATACTATTAAACAGTTTAACTACCAAGCCAATATTTTCCTCTGTAATGAGCTTTAGAGCTTCGGTCGGAATGTCGTCAGAGCCAGATGCTTTCCTATTTTTTGCTATAGAGAATGCATGTATCACCTCAGATTTAAGAATAGTTGGTCCCATGCCCACATGCACGTATACCGCATCAGCTCTATGATCTTTAAAGTTGGCCTCTATATAACTTGTCCATGTGTTTTTTAGTTCTTGTTCCTCCAAAATTAGTTGATTACTATCATTTGTAGGCGCGAGTGGTGTAGTGGTGACGCTCGTGGCCTCATGTTAGAGCGCTAACTGACAGGTATAGAGGTCCGAGTTCTATCCCCAGCGCGCCGGCCGCATTTGTTCCAGAAGACAAATGTGTAAAATGGCTATTAGCGCAATTTACAATAACAACAGGTTTTTGGGCCTAAAGTGAATGTGATAGAATACAATAGGCCATAGGCCGACGTGTTCAAAGGGTTGGCAAACCCGGTATTCACATCGAACCAAAACATAAAAAAAAAAAAAAAAAATCATTTGTAAGTGACATAGGTCGTTCTCTTCCTGTGGATTTTGGATTTCACTTTGGGACAGCTTTACTAATTAAATCAAGGGAGGGACACGGAAATCTTCTGTTACTGTTTAGTACACAGCACTCAAGATTTATTGTGTGAGCCTTTTGCTACATCAAAGCAAGTAACGAGAAAGGTCAAGACCTAATATGTCAGGGGCTGAATGCCATAGGTTTATGTACTAATAAAGTAACATAAGATAGTTATAATTTGTGTAACCTCACTCCTTAGGTAAAAGGAAAAACCTCACCTTTGTTCGTGAGTTCTTCTGCAATTCCTCATCACTGGATCAATTGTAGTATCGTGTACAAACCAAACAAAGGAATCGTATATCATGCATACGTGTCATTGTCTATGTGACTGTATAAATCGTCAATTTGAATATTATTATTTGCTTCTGTACTAATTAAATCATTCCCTTTCTTATGGATGATTGTGTTGTATTTCTGCAAGCTTTGCATGGGTCCCGTGTGCAATGTTAGATAATGAGACACGATTATTGTCCAATTTTCTGATGTATGCATGATATACGATTCCTCTGTTTTGTTTGTACACAATACTACAATTGAACCCGTCATTTCGAAAAGGGCATGAGTCGAATTAAAACTGTTCAGAATCAACAAAAATATGTTTTATTATGTTTTATGTATGTTTTTTAAATAGAAAACATACACACTTTTTGGAATATTTATTTATTAAAAAAGAACAATTTTCATCAAGATATTTTGAATTAAAATTTTTGGACTTAGCCTTTTTCGAAATGATCAAGTTATCATTTCAAAAAAGGCATTTGTCCAAAAATTTTAGTTAGTCATCATTTTCCAGCAATTTTGGCTTTTTCTATTTTATTATATTTTTAGTTTTCACTATTCCTGCCACTAGAGACTCTTTTTCTAGGTCTAAATGCATTTTCGTCAAGCTCACCATAAAGTGATGTTATGTCATATCTGACAGATGCGTTTCGTTTCACTTGAAAGGGACATAAGTCCAGGACTTGTGCCCTTTTCATTGCTTTTTAAGTTGACTTGTGGTGTATACTCATGTACTCTTTTTTTTAATTTATTTATTTATATAAGACAGGCAATCGCCCAATTACATTCTACTTAATCTTATATATTAAAAAAAAGAAAATAGGTTCGCGGTTAACAGTAGTCGGACAGTATCGATATTCTGACACGACTTATAAAACTAAAGCTGGGTAACGAGAAATCAAATTGGTTTTCATTTGCGACCCTACACATTCTCCACAATGGTGCATAATAGTATGTTTGTTCGTGCACGTAGCACCTCGTATATGCGAAGAGTGTTTGACCTTAGGCCGCGAACAGGGGTGTGCACATTGATTTTAGCCTGAAGGTGCGCCGAATCAATGTGCTTCCCGATTAAATTAAAATATTATGTCGAAATACCGTCGGTACGAACGCAGTGAGCTTAAGTGCATTAGGTCCGCAATTTGGCTATAATCGTGAGATACACGAGGGGACGGCAGGCTTAGTTTCCACGCTATAATGTTTAAAAAGCGATGTTGGATTCTTTCTATCTTAACTATATGACAGTTGTAATGCGGGGACCAGACCGGTGAGGCGAATAGAGGTATAGGCCTCACTAGTGACGTATACAATGTTTTCAGAGTATATATATTTTCAAATTCTACGGTCATTCGGTTTATGAAACCCAGCGTCTTCTTTGCTTTACTAACTATATAATCAATGTGTTTTTCGAATTTCAATTTATGATCGAGCACTACACCCAGATCTTTGAATTCTGTGACTTGCGCTAGTGGTTCGCCCTCAATTATGTAATTATTATCCATTCTTGACCTAGTCCGGTAAAATCTCATTGATTTACATTTTGCGATGTTTAGCCGGAGACGTTTTCGAGTACACCAGGATAGTAATGCATTTAGATAAGAATAGAGATCTCGACAATCTTGGGGTGTCTTGATTGGGTGAAAAAGCTTTAAGTCATCGGCAAATAGAAGAAAGTTACAATTTGGCAAGTGAATCTTCAAATCATTGACAAATACGAGGAACAGAGCTGGGCCCAAATGGGAGCCCTGGGGGCACCCGATGACACGTTCACTTCCCTCGACACGCAGGACTTATATTTCACCCTCTGTGTTCTACCTGCCAGGTAACTTCTCATCCACTCCAGTAGGGTCCCTTTTAATCCTAAGCGACTGAGGTCATCAATAAGAAGGGTATGGTTTACCGAGTCGAAAGCCTTGGAAAAATCTGTGAAAATGGTATCCACTTGGGTACCATTTTCAAGATTCTCCAAGATATGTTGCTGAAAAGTTAGAAGATTTGTTGTTGTGGAACGATTTTTCATGAAACCGTGCTGTTCAGTAATTGTATGTGGGTTCAAAATGGTGGTGAGTTTTTCAGTAATTATGGCTTCCATGAGTTTCGGTATAGTACTTATTTTCGAGATAGGTCTATAGTTTTCGTTATTTGATCTATTGCCGTTTTTGAAGATTGGGGTGATATAGCTAGTTTTGAATTTTGGCGGGAAGTAGCCCTCCCGGAGTGAACGAGAGAACAGGTAGTGTAGAACGGGTGTCAATGTTGCGTTGCATTGCTTGATAAGGGATGATGGTATGCCATCCGGTCCGGGGGCATTACAGTCCCTCATACTGCCAATGGCTTTGAAGACATCAGGTTGTGTCAGGACAATGTTGTTAATATCAAGAGGCAAGTCTGTCAAGTCACCAAGCGGGGCAGAATTTACTACTTCGATTGAGTATACTGATTCGAAAAAGCTTGCAAATAAATCCACAATGTCTTTGGGATTTTGTGCGGTATTTTGCTCGTAAAACATAGAGCTACGTAGACCAGACGTGCCCTTTTTGGCATTCGCGAATTTCCAAAAGGGTTTGATATCGTGGTTAATAGACTCTTGAACAGTGCGCAGGTAACTAAAATAGTCTTCATTCGTAACTAATTTACAATTTCTTCGTAGATCTGAGAAGAGTTTGTAGTCCGCGTCATTCAGAGATTGTTTGTAATTTGCGTGTGCTTTATATTTTTCTCTAAGAAGTACCTTAAGTCTGCTGGAGTACCATATTGGATACGTTGAGGCAGTGATTTGCATTTTCGGAACATGTTTATCTATCGTATCGTAAAGCGCATCATGGAGTGCCTCGACGCAGTGATCAAGGGAATAATACGTAAAAGTAGTAAACCAATTAAAATTAAGCAAGTCGTTGTTTATCGCCTCATAATCAGCACGTTCGAATTTATATCTCGTTTCGCCGCAAAATGAAGGAGTTAAATTTTCCGGTATTGAGATCAACGCATCAATTGGGGGGTGAAATGTATCAGGTGCTATTAAAGGAAAATCCGAGATGGAGGTAGAACATTGAAGTGAGTTTGACACAAATATAAGGTCGAGTGTATTCCCATGACTATTTCTGGCTGAATTTAGCTGATTTTTTTGAAATTTAGGAAGTTAAATGTGTCTACTAAGCATGTACAAATTTGAATTGTCGTAGGGGTAGCATTATCATGTTGAGTGAAAATGCGGTCCGGATCGTTTTGCCATACGGTTCCCGGGAGATTAAAATCACCACAAATAATAAATGTAGCTACAGGGTATCTATCTGAAACGAGTTCAAGAGTTTCTGCAAATTTTATATAATCTGTGAGTGGTGATTTTGGGGGGAAATATACAACGCTCACAATGTAATCGACGGTCCAATACGCATCAATACAAATATGACCTCGAGATTTCCAGTCGCGACAGGTAGCAATTGATTGAGGTGTTTGCGGTTCACCGCGATCAAAACACCTCCGCCGCGCAAACTGGTACTGGTTGCTAAGCTTCTATCGAGTCGGTGAATATCGTGGGATTTCATGTCGAGCTCCGCGTCGAAAATACCTTGGTGAAGCCAGGTTTCAGTTAAGATGATGAGGTCGAGATGGTCAAACGATGGGGTCGCTTTTACTAACTCTGGGAGTTTAGTTCGAAGTCCTCTTACATTTTGATAATACAGCGATAATTTTGGGGATTGCCGAGTTACAAGTTTCCCTGCGACTGGCGGGCCCTACGGTCCAGGGGCGACGCCTCAACGATCTTCTGAACCCCGTTGATGTACTTTATCACTTTATCAAATATACCTTTCTCTTCATCAGCTTTGATTTGAGAATACAAAAACTTAAGATGTTCGCGCTGTCTGGGGGTGCGGTCGGGCGTGATTTTAGTCGCTCCACCGACTTTCTTCTTGTTCCTAAGGATATCAAGAGCGATGGCGGGATCCGAGAGAGTGACGAGCAGGGGTCTTGGTTTGTCCTGGGCAGATGGGTTAGCGACCGGGGGCTTGCCCAATCTAGACACAGAGTAGTTACCAATTTGCTGGCCGCCGATCTGTGTCAAGATGTCCAGGGCTGCACTCTTGTCGGTGTTCTGGCGTTCGCCAGCAGATGTGGGAGCTGGTTCTGGAATGTTGTGGAGGATGATGTTCTTGGAACGCCGGTTCCGATCCACAATTTCGCCATATCACTCTTCGAAGTCGCCCGTGGACGGCTGGGAAGAGGAAGAGGATCCACGTTGACCAGAGTTCGCCTTTGCCTTGAGATCGTGAATCTCGGACTGCAGTTTGGCGTTGGAGTCCTGGAGGAGCTGTATCTGTGCGTTCATCTTCGCTAAGATTTGCATGATGTTTTCCGGGTTTTCGGCGGCCAAACAGTGCTTGCAGTAGAAGATGACTGTGCGTTTCGACGTCTTCAGTGCGAAGACCTTCAACTCAGTTGCCGTCAGGTCTGAGCATGTTGGGTGTAATTTACCTTTACAGCAGTCGCAGTCAACTACATCCACCTCCCCTGATTTGTTCCTAAACACGATTTCCTGTTTGCATTCCAAGCACTCGAAAGCCATGATGGTGCGAACAAACCACTTGACAATCAAAATACACTAATTGTCGAAAACACTGGGCAAAATGGGCTGCCACGAGAATTTTTCTCGAAGTCTTTTTGCATGGAATATGTAAAATGCTTCAATGAATAAAATGGCGTAAAAAAGTGATTTAAAAAAACTGTGACTCGTGCCCTTTTTGAAATGACTGGTTCAATTGGTCCAGCGATGAGAAATTGCAGAAGAACTCACGAACAAAGGTTTCTCGTTTTACCTAAGAAGTGAGGTTACACAAATTATAATTATCTTATTTTACTTTACTAGTACATAAACCTATGGCCTTCAGCCCCTGACATATTAGGTCTTGCCTAATAAATAAAAAACCTTTCTCATTACTTGCTTTGATGTAGCGAAAGGCTCACACAATGCATCTTGAGCGCTGTGTGATAAAGAGTAACAGAAGATTTCCTTGTCCCTCCCTTGATTTAATTAGTAAAGCTGTCCCAAAGTGGATGTCATTATTACTTCAACTAAAAATAGTTTTACAGATGTCAACACAAATTAAAAGACATAATAAATAGGTTTTTAAAAAATTAAACAACATGTGATTTGTTTCACTTGATATTTTATTGATTACTAGTTTCATCAACACAGTGGCATCTTCAGATCTAATACAAACATTAAACAATTACATATATTTATATGATTTTAACATGGGCTTTGCCATATTTTCAAGAGTGGTGATTGGTGCAGAAATTCGGTCTGTTCGTTGAGACAGTTACTAGAACTGTTGTTGATGGTTTTTCCGATTTCTAAAGATTCTAGTAGGTCCATTTTTAATCCTTTTTCCATAAATAACAATACCCTAAAAAATGTATTATGCAACCAAAAATCAAAAATAAATCCGTTAAAGAAATCAGGCATATATCAACTTAATTGCGATGAATGCAGCGGCACCTACATAGGACAAACCGGAAGAAGTTTTGAAACCCGGTTTAATGAACACAAACGATCTCTACGATTGAAAAATAACAAATCTACCTTCGCTAATCAACTAATAACCACAGGACACCAAATTTCGGCAAACAACCAGCCGACAATATTACATCGCATGGAAAAAGGATTAAAAATGGACCTACTAGAATCTTAGAAATCGGAAAAACCATCAACAACAGTTCTAGTAACTGTCTCAACGAACAGACCGAATTTCTGCACCAATCACCACTCTTGAAAATATGGCAAAGCCCATGTTAAAATCATATAAATATATGTAATTGTTTAATGTTTGTATTAGATCTGAAGATGCCACTGTGTTGGTGAAACTAGTAATCAATAAAATATCAAGTGAAACAAATCACATAAGTTGTTTAATTTTTTAAAAACCTATTTAAAATGTCGTTTCATATAGTTAAGGCTAAAACAATTAATGATTTAAAAGACATAAGTATAAAATTAAAAAAGATAAAATAAAATCTAAATTTGAAGACTTAACCAATATCGTAACCAGCATGCAGAGTTTCCTGGTTTTAAACGATTTTTTTATTTCTTCTTCAGGAGCTTGAAGAACCATATTGGCGGCATTGATGGTAGATTTTCCCTCTATGAAGCCTAATCGTTTGCATGAGGGACTCAGGCTGGGTGTTATTAGAAATTTTGTTTTTAAAAGTTTATATTAACCATTCCAATCCGATAACATCAGGTACTTATACACCATTGCCTCTTGATATTCTGAATAAAAAAGCAGTTATAAACATTAAAAACAATGACAACTATTGTGGTCTATTGTCAGTTGTATCAAGTCTTTATCCTGCGGATAAAAAAAAAGTAGATCGAGTTTCTTTATATCTGCACTTTAGTTATGTTTTAAAATATGAAAGTAAGTAAGCAATTTCCTATTGAAATAAAACAAATAAAAAAATTAAACAACATTAAAATTAACGTGTATGGACTTGAGAAATAAGAGACATCAAGTAACCCCAATTTATCTTAGCAAATTTATTAGCAATAAATGTATAAATTTATTAATGTTTGGTGATGATGAAATTTACTACATAGAAAGGAACATAAAAAAAATTTATTTGTGAAAGATGTTTAAACTATTATCAATACGAATAGTACTACATCAATATGAATAGTTGTATAGTAGAACTGCATGTATAAAATAAAGATAATACATATCTCAGCACTATAGGCCCGGTTGGCCCATGGCTTGGTTTATTACTTTCTTCCAGACTTATCTATCTCTCGTCTTTTCTCTCCAGTTTGTGATATTGCTCTGTTATGCGTCCCTGAATACCTCTCTCCAACTTGCTTTCAGTCTGCCTCTCCTCTTTTTAGCACCTAAGCTCCTTTAAAAGATTTTCTTTGTTACTCTTTCTACATTCATACTCATGATGTGGCCTAACCATCTAAGTCTGTCCTTTAACTACTGCGATTATATTTGGTTTGTTAAACAAATCTTGTATTTCTTGGTTAGTTCTCCTTTACCATCCTCTTGTGTTATTTTTCCTCTATATCTTCATCTTCTTTCAAATAGGCCCACTTTGGACCAAGCTTGTTCAACGGTTGGGCTTTCCCTTGGGGTTTTTCCTGAAATCCATGGACTTTTTTCAGGCTGTGTCTCACAGACTGTCTGTTTTGGAAATCTGTTATTCCCAGTTCTTTAATATCCTTCTCGGTTTCTGTCAACCAAGTGGTACAAACCTTCTTGTTTTGCCAGAAGCAGAACTTAATGGTTGGAGAGTCGGTTCGGAGCCAATCTTGCAACGTGGCCATAGACAGTTGCCCTTCTTTTCCTTGCACAGTCAGAGAGCCTCTCAATATGTTCGTAGAGCTCGTAGTTATTTTGTCTTCAGAATTCCCCATCTTCCTTTACCAGGCCTAGGATCTTCCTAAGGGTTCTCTCTCTGATTTCCAATTTATCTACCAGAACTCTTCGGTTCAAGGAAAGACTCTCCATGGCATACAGGGCTTCTGGTTGTAAGACTGATGTATAGGGCTTAACTTTCAGGTTGTGTTAGGCATTTCTTGTTGTAGGTGTTCTTAGTCAGTCGATAGACTAGTTCCAACTTGTTGACTCTCATGGAAAATGATGCTCTTTCTGATAAGTTGGGTGCAATCCATTCACCGAGATACTTAAATTTCTCAGTCCTCTTGATGTTTCCCTGCTCTAGCAACATCTCTCTGTTTGCTTCTTTGATGTTGGTGAAAAATTCTGTTTTTCCCTGTGACACTTGAAGACCCACTTTGGCAGCCTGTTCTCTGAGGTAATTTACCTGTATTGTTGCCATCTCAAGAGGATCAGCAATCAGTGTCATCTGCAAAGGCCAGGCAATCTACAACCAGTCCAATGTTCTTACATCCCAGGTAGATACCACTCTGAACACCCAAGTTGACCAGTTCCTTGCGCCATTTTCTCATAACCTTTTCAAGGTCACAGTTGAAGAGAAGTTGGGAAGTCCATCTCCTTGTCTCACTCCAGTTTTTATTTCGAAGCTTTCTGAGATCTTACCTCTAAATTTAACCTTGGATTGGGTGTTGGTCAAAGTTTCTAGGATGAGTCTGTGGGTTTTGTTGTCTAGCCCAAGTTCCTATAGTACTTTGTTAAGTGTGTCTATGAATGGAATCGTAGGCTTTCTTAAAATCAACAAAGGTGACGACCACCTTGCAGTTTTTCATCTAAGTTGACTAACCAGCTGATTTTCTGGCCTTGTTTGGAACACCTTGGAGAGAATCTTGTGTGTTACCAGAACCAGAGAAATTCCACGGTAGTTGTTTATATCAGTAAAATCTCTCTTTTTGTGAAGCGGATGGATCAGAGCAGATTTCCAATCGGGTGGTAATTTCTCTGTTTCCCAGATGTCCTGGATGATCTCGGTTAGCTTGCGCACGGCATTGCTTCCAGCACCTTTCCACAATTCAGCAAAGATAGAGTTATTATTCTTAAGAAGTTGAATGATCTGGCCAATTTCTTCCAATGAAGGGGGCAGCGAGTCCGGGTTTGGTGTGGTTTGTTTATAGTCAAAGTCTTCGCTGGGTGGATCACAGTTGAGTAGATTTTGAAAGTACTGAGCTAAAAGGTGGCAGTTGTCCATGTCTTTAAAAGCCAGTTTGCCTTGTGAGTTTCCAAAGAGGAGTCTTGGCGAAGCGTATTTTCTGAGTGTCAGCTTGAAGGTTCCAAAGAAATCTCTGGAGTTATTCTTAGCAAAGCTCTCTTCAATTTGGGTTAGTTGGTTTTGTGTGAAGTTCTGTTTGGTTCCTCGAATTATCTTGGCCATAACCTTTCCTTGTTCCAAAAATTTATGCCAATTTTTCTTGATCTTTTTAGAATTCCATTTCACCCAGGCTGTCTGTCTTTGGGCTATTGCATTGTCACAGTCTTCAGTCAACCACGGATGCTTCCTTCTTCTAGCGACATAGGCGAGCTATTGGGCGCCTTGACGGGAGTCTCCTTCAGTTGGGTTTGTGAGATTTTCGTAAAATGGCCACATGATCTATCTGAAATTCACCCAGGTTGCTATTAGGTGCCAAAGCTCCCCTTCATTATATATGCTGATTTCGAGTGTATTTTAGAAAAATGCAGCACTGCAATTTATCAAAAACATACCTCAATGAGTGTTGTATATCATTTAAAATGTAGTTACGATGATTCTTTATCTAAATTTAACAACTATCGTAGATCTGATTGTCAAATTTGGTTTATAGAGAAATTAAGAGACTTTAGCTGAAGATATAGAGACAGTGTTTCTATGCATCATACCCATGGATAAATTAATACCCAATCAATGGACCCAATTTCATAGATCTGAAGTATGTCACATTTGGGAGAAGAATTTTAGTAATGATGATATTAAAGTTCGAGACCATTGTCATTTAACAGGAGTATGCAGAGGTGCAGCTCATCAATGTGGCAATTTAACCCTTTCGAGACTAACGGGATAGTACGTCCCAGAGCAAATTTCAACTCTCAAGTCTATTGGGATATATGAGCCGTTTATTTTGAAAGTGACCTAACTCCATTTGTGTTCGAATCGAGATATTGAAGGGTTTGCGTTGGATAAAATTTTAAAATATGGGTACCAGATAACATAGTAGAATAATGTTTCGGTGTTTCTAAGGGTGTCAAATTTATCACCCCAATTAGAATATTTAATGTTATTTAAGAAATAATACGTTTTTGATGGCTCTAAATGGACTTGGGCCACTTTCAAAATCAATGAAATCACATCCACACAATTCAAGTCCATTCATACATAAAATAAATTTTCCTTGAAATAAAGATATGAATATGTATATGAAAAGAAATGTATACACTTTTATGTTATAAAATCAAAAATGATAAATAACAGTTGTTAAATAATTTTTACATTAATATTAATATTGTTTTATTGATTATTATTCAGTCTTCTCCAGTTTGTGTATGCGGGAGGGATTTAAAATAATTATTGTGTGCACGTGGAATACAATGTGGTGTACAAAGGTGGTATACAATAATTCCTTGTATTTGAGGTTTGTGAGTGGTCTCGTATTTTTTTGTAGTTTATTAATTTTTACATTGAAATTCATATTCGAGGATTCATAAGTTTTCTCTTGGGATATTTCGATATATTCATATTCTCACAGTTTTTTTTTTTGTAATTTAATTTGTTATAAACAAATTATTAACGATTTGCTGAAAATTACAATGGTATATCAGGAGACCCATATGAATCCATTATCAAATCGAAACTTATATTTGAAATTAAAGTATTTATAATAAATTGCGCTTTTATAATTCAACTGATACTTTAATAATTAAATATAAAGCTTATGAGATCACATAAACTTTAATTGCATATTTTACATATCGGTTTGAAACTCTCACAATGGGACTTACGCCACTTTCAAAATAAATTTTTCATCACTTCATTAACCCAGCAAATTTTGGTGTTACAAAATCTTAATGATTTTAAATATATTAGTAACAAGTTACTTCACAATCAAAAGATCAAGTAAAAATCTAACTATTAAGGTAACTAACTCAATATTTTTGAAAAATGGACTTAGGCCACTTTCAAAATAAACGGCTCATATAATCCCATCATATAAGATTATTGGGACTATATTTCCCATACTAAAAAGCATGATTACTTTATTTTGAAAATTTATCGATATACAGAAATTGAATTGAAAAATTCACTTTGTTTTTTACCACACTTATATTATGTAAAAATATTATATAACTTATTATTCACAGTTATATAAATTTCTACACATATCACGACTCACGAGTTTCGACGTTTGACGGTCATTTTCAAGTGAAAATGACCCACTTGAAAATGACCGTCAAACGTCGAAACTCGAGTCGTGATATGTGTAGAAATTTATATAACTGTGAATAATAAGTTATATAATATTTTTACATAATATAAGTGTGGTAAAAAACAAAGTTAATTTTTCAATTCAATGTAAGTATGGATTACCACGTAGTAACTGTCGCAACCATCCTATTGATATACAGAAACCTTCTTAAATATACTTATATTTACGCATTAAGACAAAAACTATAAAATTCACCATTTTTTGAAGAAAAAAAAAAATTCGTCTAGAAAGAGTTAAATTATAAAGACACTCAATGTTGCAATTTAAATTATAAAGACACTAATGAATAACCTTTTTTATTTTTCCGGGAGGAGGGGGAAGTACTTTACGTAAAACCTCGAGATTTCCCTGGAGAGTCCCCCATACAGATGGTCGGGATTGGTTTACCCACCTAAAACCCCTCCCTGGTTAAAATTCTCCTGCCTGTTTTGGTTTGGTTGAGTTTTTGTCTGGTTTTATTCCTTCCTTTCTTCACTCTAGAATTTTCTTTCATCCTCATCTTTAGGGTTCCGTACCGAAAACGGAACCCTTATAAGATCACTTTGTTGTACGTCTGTCTGTCTGTCTGTCCGTCTGTCTGTCTGTCAAGACCATTTTTCTCAGGAACGCGTAGAGGTAACAAGTTGAAATTTGTATCAAATACTCGGGTCTGCGGTCTCTTTCAGCTGTGAAAAAATCAAACTTTTAAGTCAAAGCGATCAAAAGATATGACCGTTTATGTCGAATATTTTGCGATTTCACAAGGGAATCAAAACCTATAGGGTACTTCCCGTTGACCTAGAATCATGAAATTTGGCAAGAAGCGGTGTCTTACAGCACATGTAAAGGGAACAATCTGAAAACCGTAAATATGTAATTTAATTACAAGAAAAATTCGAATTTACTATTAGAAACTTATGAAAAAACACTAATGTTGTCGTAGTGGTATTGTCAGGCAACAGAGGCATATGGGTTGCATACAGTTAGGTCCTCCTCGGTTAGGTCCGAAGGTTAAAAAGTATGTGTTGGCACCAAGCTGTTTATTCTGAATTTTCTTTGTTTATATTCGTTATGCATTTCATCACGTACGCTCTATATACATAATATATACAGGGTATATATTATGTCTAAATTTTGCTTGTTTATAACCGACATGCGACATACTCCCGTAACATCCTGTATATATATTATATTTCGTCTAATTTTTCTTTATAATCTACATATACTTAAATCACGTACGCCCTATATTTTTTGGTAGTCAATTGCCCAAAAGCAGTCAATTGAACAACTGGTAAGAGTATCGAAATAGATCTAGAAATAGTTAATATATTAGTTTATATTAGATCTAGAAATAGTTAGATCTTAATATAAGTTAGTGAATAAGTGTAATACTAAAATTAAGTTTTCTTTTTATAAGTTTAAAAATATTCGCGTTATTAAAAAAAATACCCTGTATACCTTTATACAGGGTATATAGGTATACAGGCAAAATTGAGCAGTAAAAACAAATAGTGAAGTTCCAGAAGCCCTAAACACTCATAGTGAATGGGGGATGTATGGTAATAAAATATAGGGTAGAATTCCATCGTACGACAGCGACATCTTGAGGTTATGCTTGCAGCGGTACTAAGATGGTGATTTTAGAAGCGGTGGTGATTTCAGGAGGGCCACTTGTCAAGTTAACTGAATGTGCTTGCTACTTCCTCCACAAAAAAGATACCTTACTTACAAGTTTGTACGGAACCCTCGGTGCGCGAGTCACAACTTCACAACTCGCACTTGGCCGTTTTTTTTTTTTTTTTTTTATTATTTCATAAATTATTTTTTCTACAGCTGTCCACTTATCTTTATCTTCCAGCATTACTTGTACCCATGGACCTATGAATACTAGGGACGGAGTGTCACGTTCGCGGCTGGGGGGTTCGCCATACCAATATGGTGAACTCCCCGAATTTGTGTTGTACTGGGGTAACGCTAAGGCTGAACGTAAAATATTTTGTTCATTCATTCATTCATTTTGTGTATTTATGATATAAATTTATCAATATAATGAAATTTCTTTTTATTGCCAAAACAGAGCCAAACTATTCCACCCAAATCAACATTTCTCCCATGATTAAAAATATTTCTTAATAAAATATTTCAACAAATTTACATGATTCAAAAATACATTCAGAAACAACAACAAAAAAACCTGAATGTTAAAATGGCAGAAATACAAAAGAAAGTAAGAATTTATAAACTTTAGACAGATAGTTAAACAAAGGGGATCCTTGCTTACAATATTTTATTATAACTTAAGGGGGAATTCTCAGTCCGGGCAATCTGTCTCACCAAGTGGGCTAGGCACTGTTTTAACCGTATTATACCGAGTATAGAAATATGTTCCGAAAAAAAGAATAGGAGTTACAGTACTTTAGAAAGAGAGAAACTGAACATCGGACCGCGGGTTAGCATTGAGTCCTATCTTCATTGACTCGATTGGCTGCCGACGAACTGACATTTATTATATGAGTTGCTTATTTCCAAAACGCGACCTGAAAACAGCTGAGAAAATAACAGCTGAGACAGAAAATATAGCTTTTCGCGTGTTCTGACAGACGATTCAAAACTTTCAGGTCGTGTTTTGGAATTAAGCAACTCATATACAAAATTAACAAATATATTTATAAATGAATATAAATTTACCAGATTAAATTTTACAGAACATATTTATTTAGGTAATATATAGCACAACTTAGTCCTAATACAGAACATAGAATTTAGAACGGTCTGTCACCGAAAGTTTTCAAAAATTTTCACCGTTTTAAAAAATTGGAAAAGTCATATTCGGCATATTTGCACTCTTTTCCACAATCTTCACTATCACTTTCAATCCCGGTTTTTTTATTATTACTTTACTTCGTTTCTGGCAAGTATTGGAAGCATTACTTCCATAAACATTTTTGTGACTCGGTAAAATTTTTGATGACCAACTCGTCGTCCCTAACGATCTGAAAGAAAAATATTAATAACTGGCCAACAGCTGAGTGTAACTCGCTGTCATAGCGAACCCCTCAGTAATTTTTTTTTTAAATTACCTTCTCATATGCTATCCCATTTGGAGTCCACACGACAAAATAGTAGTGTGACTTACTTGTAATTGCCAGCTGACCCTGTACCTGGTAGTAATAGTTATGAGTCCTTTTTAGTTTTATGTTTTCTCCATCTCTTAATAAATAATCAATTTTTTTGTTTCCGACGGCTTCCGCAGGAGTTAACCCCAACACTGCTACTTTGTATGGACATTTTATTTCAATGATGGCATCTTCCGATTCAATAATTCCATCTGGACTAGCGGTCAAGAATGGATGTGCTTCGGAAATATATAAACCGCAATCTTTAATTTTTTTTGAATACGTCTCTTCGAAAGCTTCTTGAGCTATTGGTTCATGATCTTTTCCCCATTTTGTAGACGCATTTCCAAAAAATGCTGAATCAACAATTCTTTTTCCCAACTTTTTGGGGTCTGTCGTCGATCTTTGTTTGCATACTTCTCCGAAATTTGATGCAGTAAGTCGAAAATGTCTCTCTTCGTGCCACAAAGGATTTCCATCTTGTCCGATTGTTATTTTTGCAATTTCTTCAATTTGCTCTTTGGTTTTATTAAGTGCACTTAAAATTTTGGACTTACTTTCCTCAACATGTTCTAAGGGGATTTCTTCATCATCACTCACATGTCCATAATCCTTATCGGGACCGTTATTACATGTTCTTTTGCGAGAAAATTTTGATGGGAAGAGTGTTTTTCGTGCATTCCTACTTATTCGTTTTTTTTTTAAATTTTTCTATAAATAACTGGGTGTGTCTTCCAGGTCTTTTATTGGTAATATTTTTATGAATTATCCGGTAATATTGCTCGCTTTCATTATAAGATATGCTTGCAGCTTTACATCTAACTTCGTAACCACCATTCATTATCACAGTAATTAAAGGGATGCCATCATGGTCAACATCTCCTGCTTCTCGTGCCAATCTGGCTTCTTCAGCTGCTGCTTCCTCAAATGTTTTCTGAGAAGATTCAAAAATGGACCTTGCAACTTTATCATAATTTTTCATATATTTCCCTCGTGACATTTGAGGAATATTCATGATACCATGTTGTTGGGTCAATTGAGAATAACCGCAGCCAGTAGAAATCATAGCAAAAACTGCTGCAGTATTTACGTTTAGATCATCACTGTTTTCATTTACGCTATCTGTAGAAACTTCTTTTACGATGCCACACATTTTGCACTTGAGAATATAATTACTAATTAGACCGTTTCGTTTTGCAAATAATAGAGTCATATCTGATATGTTGATAAGAAAATGGACAATGATTATTTGCTTTTTGTAATTCTTGAAAAAAATACTCGACATTACATATTCTTCTACCTGACAATTAATTGTTTCTTTCGTCGAAACTCTCATCTAGTGGATTCTGATTTTCAAAATGTAATGATTCTGTGGACGAACTGAAATGCGATATGTGATGATTGATATATGATTATAATTATGCTACTTATAGTGGAGCGAAATCGGAAAAAAATTACGCATCTAATACTAATACAGGGAATAAAGACATTGCATTTGGAAAAATTAAGGGAAAGTTGAATTTTTGCATGAAGCTTCCATTTGTGGTTCTAAACAATATCCCAAAAATCCCCGTCGATACCTGCGCCGCTAAAAATGTTACGCGGGGTCAAAGGTCAAGATAAACGGTTTTTCTCAAAAATATCGCTAACTGAAACTTTTATCAAAAAAATACTGGTTATCAAATTTGTAACTTAGGAAATTGCCTACAAAAAAACATATTTTACTTTTTTCGTAAGACTAATGGTTATTTAGAAAATTAAATTCAAAAAGTTGTAACGTTTATTTTTTCAATTAAGAGCAAAGATTTATTATTACTATGTTCAAATTCACCAAAGACTTACAACTGTGTAACCACAGTTGCAAGTACGGCTGGTTTTCTGCATTTTACTGCCACGAAAAACCAAATGTGGTTAACTAAGAAAATTAATATTTGATAAATAGCAACAATTAAACTCAACCATAGACCGGTTTCTACCTTACGGCTTCATCAGTATGGATTTTTCAAATAAACTTAAAAATTGAATCAAAAAACTTAATAACAAATTAAGACTTACTTGTGCAGCTGTTCCCAACGACAAAGAAGGAAACATTGCAAATCATTGCATTTATATTGAAAAGAACTTAGGCAACCCACAAGCTGTCGCTGTACGGCGAATAATATAAGATTACTAAAAATAATAATTATACTATGTGAATTATTATAAACAATTAAGAGCAAAGATTTATTATTACTATGTTCAAATTCACCAAAGACTTACAACTGTGTAACCACAGTTGCAAGTACGGCTGGTTTTCTGCATTTTACTGCCACGAAAAACCAAATGTGGTTAACTAAGAAAATTAATATTTGATAAATAGCAACAATTAAACTCAACCATAGACCGGTTTCTACCTTACGGCTTCATCAGTATGGATTTTTCAAATAAACTTAAAAATTGAATCAAAAAACTTAATAACAAATTAAGACTTACTTGTGCAGCTGTTCCCAACGACAAAGAAGGAAACATTGCAAATCATTGCATTTATATTGAAAAGAACTTAGGCAACCCACAAGCTGTCGCTGTACGGCGAATAATATAAGATTACTAAAAATAATAATTATACTATGTGAATTATTATAAACAATTAAGAGCAAAGATTTATTATTACTATGTTCAAATTCACCAAAGACTTACAACTGTGTAACCACAGTTGCAAGTACGGCTGGTTTTCTGCATTTTACTGCCACGAAAAACCAAATGTGGTTAACTAAGAAAATTAATATTTGATAAATAGCAACAATTAAACTCAACCATAGACCGGTTTCTACCTTACGGCTTCATCAGTATGGATTTTTCAAATAAACTTAAAAATTGAATCAAAAAACTTAATAACAAATTAAGACTTACTTGTGCAGCTGTTCCCAACGACAAAGAAGGAAACATTGCAAATCATTGCATTTATATTGAAAAGAACTTAGGCAACCCACAAGCTGTCGCTGTACGGCGAATAATATAAGATTACTAAAAATAATAATTATACTATGTGAATTATTATAAACAATTAAGAGCAAAGATTTATTATTACTATGTTCAAATTCACCAAAGACTTACAACTGTGTAACCACAGTTCCCAAAAAAAAATCCATACTGATGAAGCCGTAAGGTAGAAACCGGTCTATGGTTGAGTTTAATTGTTGCTATTTATCAAATATTAATTTTCTTAGTTAACCACATTTGGTTTTTCGTGGCAGTAAAATGCAGAAAACCAGCCGTACTTGCAACTGTGGTTACACAGTTGTAAGTCTTTGGTGAATTTGAACATAGTAATAATAAATCTTTGCTCTTAATTGTTTATAATAATTCACATAGTATAATTATTATTTTTAGTAATCTTATATTATTCGCCGTACAGCGACAGCTTGTGGGTTGCCTAAGTTCTTTTCAATATAAATGCAATGATTTGCAATGTTTCCTTCTTTGTCGTTGGGAACAGCTGCACAAGTAAGTCTTAATTTGTTATTAAGTTTTTTGATTCAATTTTTAAGTTTATTTGAAAAATCCATACTGATGAAGCCGTAAGGTAGAAACCGGTCTATGGTTGAGTTTAATTGTTGCTATTTATCAAATATTAATTTTCTTAGTTAACCACATTTGGTTTTTCGTGGCAGTAAAATGCAGAAAACCAGCCGTACTTGCAACTGTGGTTACACAGTTGTAAGTCTTTGGTGAATTTGAACATAGTAATAATAAATCTTTGCTCTTAATTGTTTATAATAATTCACATAGTATAATTATTATTTTTAGTAATCTTATTTTATTTTTTCATAATACGTGCACTCCCTTCCACACCACCTTTGAGTACAAAATGAGTTTTTTTTCTACATTTTCTTTTGAGGACAGGAATTAAAAAATCGCATCTTGTACCCTACCTCAAAGGTGGGTGTAAAAGGTCGCGTGCACTTCTGAGAAAATTAAACGTTACGCTTTAAAAGAATTTTCTCAAAAACCGTTCGTCTTACGAAAAAAAATTATAATAAGTTTTTTATAGACAATTTCCTAAGCTACAAATTTCATAAACACTATTTTTTTTCGGATTTGCCAAACGAGCGACTTTTATTGTTTATTTCGCTCCAATATTACCTACTACTTGTGCCAAACTCACTTACTCGGTGAATAATATTTAGATGTAGAGGCAATTTCCATCTGATCTTGGTTTACATCTTCTTCTAACAGCACTATTTTCTTTTCTGAATTCCTAACCCTGGACATTACGTTTTCAGTATTTTAAAAATTAAAAACTGTAAGTTTTGTCTAATCTTTATTGCCGATAAACAAAACTGTTCTAATACGCATCTAATACGTTATAAAAGAAGATAAGTCAATAGCATTCAAAATAGTTAAATAGTTTCATAATTATTAAAATTTATTCTTACCGTTTCATACACGGGCGAATACTTTTTCGTTTATAACGTCTTCCTTGTTTATCACACATTGTCAAATATAATTGTTAGCAAAATGCACTCATTAAACTATGAATGAGGATCGTAAAACCCTTGTCTATGTGTCTCTTTTAGAGTTTTAGGAAACGATAAATCTCATATGCGCAGGCGGACACCCGCCTCCCGGCCTAAACTGTACCATGTTTCACAAAATTTCTCATGATTCACATAAAATTTCAACAATGAGTATTGCAGCATTCATTTTATATTCTAAATCATGGGTTTAATTTTGAAAATATTTTGTTAACTCTTTCATAGACCTAGTTGGAATATTTTTTATATTATTATAGTGTCGTTAATTTTTCGATAGTTTTATAATTACATGTTTTATTTTCTCTTTACATATATTTTCGAAAATAGGAAAACACTTTAATATGACTTTTATTTTTTTGTAAGAATTAAAAAAAAATTGTTTAAATATTTTAAAAAATAAAGTCAGAATTTAGAAAAAACTGATGTGGTAGTGGGCACTCCGCCTTAAAGTAACCTTTTTTTATGCCGAGCTTCATTACAGCCTTGGCCGTTTCTCGCATCCTAGCTTCCATCTTCTTCTATCTGCCCAAGCATCTTCTAGATCTCTAGTAGCCATAGCTTCTTCTACTTCATTTCTCCAGTTTCTTCTGGGTCGTCCTCCTTTCGCCTTTCCACTGGGTTTCAGTTCAATATCCTTTTTGGCCAGCTTTCGTTTGACATTCAATTTACATGTTCATACAGTGGCGCTTTTAGGCATAGGCGCACTAGGCGCGCCTATGCGCATCTATTTATTTGGAGGTGAATAAATTGGCTCATTGTCAACAGGTATTACCATGGAGTGGCTTGCACTTCTCCATTTTCCACTCGCTGCATTTAAATACATTTTAAAAAGTGTCGGAGCTATACAGCACCCTTGTCGAAGGCCTTTGGTTACTCTTATTTCACTTGATACGCGTTGTCCTATTTTTATGCAGCTTGTCATATTTTCATACAAATTCCGCACAGCCTGTATAAGTATTCTTTTAATACCTTGTTCCTTCATGACTTGCCACAGTTTGCAGAATGCTGTCATAAGCGATTTGCAAGTCCATGAATACCATGTGTGTTTCTAGATTACGAGAGAGCCGTTTGTCTACTACTAGCCGCTTGTCTTAGGCACAATATACTATCAATGCAGGAACGGCCAGCTCGAAATCCATTTTGTTCCTCTATTACTTTCATTTCCATTTCTAACCTGTTTTTTAGGACTTTTCCGTAAATTCTACTAACCGAGTTAGTTACGCTGAGACCTCGATAGTTTGAGCAATTAGTCCTATCTCCATTTTTTGTAAAGATTGCTTATATACGCCGTCCTCCATTGTTCTGATATCTCTTCACCTAATAAGCTGAATATATATGCAAGTGTTTTCCAGTTATGCAAGTTTTCTGTTCCATATTTTATAATTTCTATGGGAACTCCACCAGGCCTAGGAGGTTTCCCATTTTTCATATTTTTCACAGCCTGTTTCACTTCATCTGCTGTAATTTCTTCTTCTGTAAATAAAAAGTTTTCTGCTTCACCTTCATCGTTACCGATTGTTTGAAATTGCGGCCGGTGTTCGTTTTAAGGTCGTTTTAACGCGACACTATCGCAACGTTCGTAGCGTAAAAGCCACCGCGTCAGTATCGTATCGATTCTGTCGCGAGATCGACTACCGAGCAGAAAACAGTCAGTTTTTGAATACACTCTCAGTAGAACGCTTGTGTCGGTCTAGAATTGAACCAGATAAGTGAAAATTTATTAGAAGAGAAAGAGGTTGATGATCTTTTGTTTCATCACTATCTCAGTCTTGAGAGAAGCTTACTCGACACCATTTTCACAAGTCGAAATGATGAGGGTACTTATAATTTCTTTATAAAAAATCATTTAAATTATAATGACGAAAAGTTCAGGAGTTTCTGTCGGTTCAATAAAAAAACAATTTAATTTTATTTTATCAATGATATATGAAGAACTTGTTCCAAAAACATCTCGTCTTCCTTCTCCGTAAATATGTTGTCCATTTCTTATTGTTAGATGTTGTAAACTATTTATAATCTCAAAACCTAGTTCAGTTCGTAGCGGCCGTGCGACTGTATTATGTATGCTGGCGATCGGTCGCTATCGCGGAGCGTCAGTGCCGCGGCGTCACTGTCGCCGCGTTGGTGTCGCTGCGCTCGAATGGTTCCACATACATTTCCATAGTGCATAATACTATTGTTATGTCGCCGCGTCAGTATCGCTGCGTTAGTGAGGCCAAAGCCGCTCTGTTCGGAAGTCTACCTTAATAGTGCTTTGTAATGCTTTTTCCATTTTTCTAATGTTATAGTTGCAATTTACTGTGTGCTCTTTTCTGTTTTCTCTTAAGCTTATAATTTTCTTCCATGCTGCACTGGATCTAGTGCTCCCTATATGCCTGTCAACCTGATCACATTTTTTCTGGCACGTCTCATTTTTGGGGTTCCGTTGTTATCAACAAGGAACCCTTAAGGTAGACTTCCGAGCAAAGCTAAAGTGACCACATTTTCATTGTGACAAAGCGGGACAAATGGGATGAAATGAGAATTATAATTTAGTTTGTGAATGATGAAAAGAAGACCAATAATTAAAAAAAATAAACTTTATACTCACTCACCAAAATGAACACATTCATAAATATATTATTGTATGTGAAGGATGCCATTATTATAATCGTGTGTAAAAGTATCCAAATCGTGCGTAAAAGTTCAATGTAAATCAAATGGAGTTTCATTATTAAAAGATTTCTGTTTCTTGTTACTATGGCTGCAACTTGCGTCACTAAACAAAAATCATCGACGTAGTGCAAAATAAATTTTCTGACATATATTAGAATTAAATTAATTTTTCTTATTTTGAATCTAGAAGTCTCGGCCTCTCAATCTGGATTTATCTGGCTCTAATATAACTTAACCTAACCATAACCTAATCTAGATTAAATCTACTCATTGCGATTCAATCACTCGCCTTCGGCTCGTGCTTTAAACTCATGGCAACTCATGCACAAAAGCCCTTCTTCACACACTTGTATCATAAACTACTATTATTGTTTACATCCATATACTTGTCTATAAATATACAAAAATGTATTTACATGCATTTAAAATAAGCAATGCAGATATTTTCTAAAAAGCGCAACATTTTTAAAAATCGGCGGGACGCGGGACTGTCCTCCAAAAAGCGGGACTGTCCCGCCAAAATCGGGACGTGTGGTCACTTTAAGCAAAGCGGCTCTGGCGTCACAAACGCAGCGTCAAAGCAGCCGAGATATATCGATAGTATTATGAACTATGGAAATGTATGAGGCGCAATTCTAGCGCAGCGACATTGACGCGCTCAGCGTCAGTATCGCTGCGCTAGAATGACAGCTCATACATTTTCATAGTGCATAATACTATCGCTATGTCGCCGCGCCAGTATCGCTGCGTTAGTGGCGCCAGAACCGCTTTGCTCGGAAGTCTACCTTAATATTGACAATTTATCGCACTAAAAAACGTGCACCAAGATAGTACTATTGAGCATGAGTGATAAAAAATAATTACTATAACATTTTTCAACGATGAAATAAAATTTCAGATAATGTCTGGACTGGGAATTTATCCTTATGACTATATTGACTCTTGGGGGAAACTAGAAGAAAGGTCTTTACCACGCATTGATGACTTTTTCAATCAGTTACGAAATCAAAGCATTAGTGAAGAGGAATACAAACTTGCTCAAAAAGTTTGGAGTGAATTTAAATGTAATAATTTAGGTGAATATTCTGATTCATATTTAAAAACAGATGTACTATATTTTTGAAAATTTTACAGGAAGCTGTCATGAAAGTTATGATTCTGCTGCACTTCACTATTATTCTACTCCAGGTCTAGCATTTGATGCTATGCTAAAATTAACTAAAATTGAATTACAACTTCTTACAGACATAGACATGTTAATGTTTGTTGAAAGAGGGATTAGGGGAGGCGGATCACAATGCTCAGATAGGTGTGGAAAAGCTAACAACATTTATATGAAAGACTATGACTCGACACAAGAACCTTCATACTTAATGCATTTCAATATCAATAATATGTATGGGTGGGATATAAACAAATATCTACCATATGGAGAATTTCAATGAGGTGATCCATCTGATTTTAATAAAATAGATATGTTTAATTCACAAGAAGACTCAGATATTGGCTATATTTTCGAGGTAGATATTGAATATCCAAGCAATCTAAAGAATATATATATATATATATATATATATATATATATATATATATATATATATATATATATATATATATATATATATATATATATATATATATATATCCAAGAATATCCAAGCGTACTATCTCGAATAAGCTGTTACCTGATCAATAGTTTGGCTTTCGCCAAAAACAGTACCATAACACAAGTACACTGATTAGTGGAACATATTAATAAAGACCTTGAATTAAAACAGTACAGTGCTGCAGCTTTTTTAGATATATCACAGGCATTTGATCATGTGTGGCATGACGGCCTACTATACAAAATAAAACTGAACCTGCCAATAAATTTCTACAACCTTATAAGTTATACCCAAGGGACAGACACTTCTTTGTAAAACAAGAAGAAGAGATAACTGCCAGCTTCTAATACAACCTGAGGTACTCCAAGGCAATGTAATGGGTCCAATGCTGCACCTGGTGTTTACAGCCGACCTCCCAACGACCAAGGGAGTGGTCACTGGAACGTTTGCTGATGACACAGCAATTCTCTCAGTGACACTTCATCAGACTTTGCAGCACAAAAACTTCAATTTAGTCTTGATAGTGTATCCAAATGGCTCAAAGACTGGCGAATCAAAGCCAATGAAACTAAATCTGTTCAGGAAAGGAATATGTCCCCCACTAATCACTAATCACTTTAAACGGAATACCCCGCCGACAAGAGAATTACGCCAAGTATCTTGAAATATATCTGGATAGACGATAGAGCTATTTTACATTATTTTTCTTAAATTTAAAAATACAAAACTTAATCACGTCTGATAACTGAATCACTTCCACAATCGACATACTGCGCGAAAACAGGGACTTGCGACATGTCCGAGGAAGGTGGTAACTGGACCTCACAAAAAAGTGATCCACTTAAAAGAAAAAACTCACTCCCAGAAAATATGCCGCATCTACATCCACCATTACAACACGCAGCTCGACAACCATCCCTCAAGGTACACTCGACACAAAATCAACCTCTATATAAGGAAACTTACTCCAAAAATTTCAAGACCTACGTACACAACTACACCTTCATCTCCTCTAATCCCACCACATCCCACATCCAATTCTCCTTACTATGGCAGTCATACCTCCAAGTAATGGGGACATTATCATCAAAACTCAAAGCCATTTTATCTTCAAAACAAATGACAACCCAGAAAATTAACTTTGCTACATAATAAAACTATATCATCCTACACGCTCCAATTAAAACCCTTATCTACAAAGCCCTCTCCCCACAAAACAGAATCCTATTCCGCAGTCATTGAAAGAGTGCAATACGAAATAAAAGATGGAATAGCCCTGCACCTAAAATCACTGAACAATAAATTCCGCTATTGCCAGAGGGCCACAAAAAACCTAACCCGCCTCATCAGAATTATAACTCCCGATATAAAAACATTCGAATCCTTGCTCTCGTCCGGCGGCCTATCCTTTATGAATATCCAATCTCCCCAAGTACCCCACCACCTCCCATCCCTAGCCCCTGCAGCAAGTGCTGTCATTCCTACACGCCACTCCGCAATTAAATGCATTAAATGTGAAGGTCCGCACGAAACCTACAAGTGCCCAACTACTCTACCTCCCAAATGCTCTTCACGCGGCTCCACCCAATATGCCACCTAGTCACCGAAATGCCCAAACCACCCGGAAGCTCCCATTGAGAGAGTACTAAATGTTAAAATTAGAAACACCAACAGAAGATCGTCAAAACTGTCTTTGGAAACCACTCAAGATTCAACAATTCATTCACCACTCACAACCCATGATCATCAACACAAACACGCAAGAAATTATTCATCCCTTAAATACCAACCGCGACGAACTGGTAAAATGTCTGAACCGACGCTTTGTTATTGACATCAAAATAGGCACTCATGCCTTTTTCTCTGGCAACAGGATGTATATTGTAATGTTCGACCTGACTGCTCCTGACTCCGACACTCCTACACAACCCACTGATACAACTCACTTCATGGGTGAAGTTAATTTCGTTTACGCTAACATCAACAGCTGTACCAACAAACGGCTACTCATAGACAGCTTCACAGAAATACATCCACGGACATCAATTTGTTGGAACTAAAACGAAACAGGACAGTAACACATCTTCCAGAGACTTGACAACACTATTGAAACATGGCTACCTAGAAACCAACAAACCTAGGGGTGGTGCCTTGGTACACATTCCATCTCGGTAGAGCCAACCCCTCTTCCCTAAATAGTCCATTGAATGAATGGCCTTCATTTCACCATACCTTTTCTCCAAAATAAGATCCATTTTTCCTCGTATACATCCACCCCTACTCCTGTGTTGAGCAGAACATTTTGACTATGGCCTCACGTTTTGAGTATTCAATCATCAATGTCAACAAAACCAAATTCCGGCACATCCAATCCTTTATCAACAACTCCCGCTTTGTCCGTAGACACACCAATCCGACTTTCATTATGCCTCACAACAATTATATCACCCCTGACTTTATGCTTCATACCGCTAACCTTACCAACTCAATTGTGGACCTTGTCCTTGCCCCCGATCCTGGTTGGGATCACCTAGCAATTTCCTTCTCCATCCTACTTGACTATACATACCCACCACCCCTCTCCCCCCCAAGAACAAGCATTAAAAATTACCCTAAATTAGAATATACCCACCCTCACCTCAAAAATCACTGACTACATAAATTCCATTGACACCGAAAACCTTTCCCGCAAACATATAGACGAATTTCAGGACAACCTAACAGACTTAATCATCAAACATTTTCCCGAATTCTAAAATAATTTTCCCAATGAACAACTACCTCGTTACATCTTAGCACTAATTAAAAATAAACGAAAACTTTATAGACTATACAACAGGACAGAGGATAAGGCGATCAAGACAGAAATCAATAAACTCAACAGGAACATTCACCAACTAATCTACAAATTTCGCACAAATAGATCTCTCTCAGAGTGCAAGAAAAACGAAAACGATCATAGCAGATCCATTTGGTTTAAGATTAAAAATCTTTCGAAATACCGCCCACTCTTTAAGATACACACTACCCCGCACACCACAATAAGCAATGAAACATTTACAATCGACGCTGACAAAGCTTAATCTTCTCCCAGCATTTTGAGAAATCGTTCATGCCATCTACCTCCCCTTCCTTTGATCAAACCAACTTCTACAAAGTCAAAGGTTTAATAACTTTTTCCAATACGACGATATGAACTTCGACGAAATAACCAAAGACGAATACCAAGCCGCACTACACCATGTCCTACACTACATCACCCAGTCCTGACCTTGTGAAAAAATTCCTACTGAGAAATCTCCCAGACAATGTCCACTCCCACATCCTTCTTCTTCTTCTTCTTTCTCTTATTATATTCACGCCTACCTGTTCATGCATCACTATTGTCGGTCAAGTTGGGGTCTATTGTCGCTTGACCGCTTTCTGGGTCTCCCTGGGCTTATTTCCCTCTTGGCGAATCAACCGGACCAGCCTGGTGATGTCCATCCGGTCCACGTGGCTGCGCAACATCTCTTTTCGTTCTTCTACCCAGTCGTTTATGGGTTGTACATTTGCCTTAGCTCTGTGCTCCTCATCTAGTACATTAAGGTTTTATTGTTTATCTTTCGTATCATCGACATTTCCACGCTCTCTAGTATTCTTTGTGTTGTTGTTGTCACAGGTAAGGGCGAGTTTCTGCTGTGTATGTGGCTATTGGTCTGATTACAGTCTTGTAGATGCTCGATTTCGTGTATGTATTTAGGTATTTGTTTTTAAAAAGGGGCACTGCATACCCACATCCTTAAACTATAACCTCTGCCTCCAAAAAGACACTTCCCATATTGCTAGAAAAAGGCGTAATGAAAACTATTTGAAAACCCGGGCAAGACCATTCCCTCCCAAGTAGTTAACGCCCTATCACCCTTCTCTCAGTTCTTGGTAGAATCCTGGAGTAAATCCTAAAGTTCAGACTGTGGAATATCGTCATGCACTACATTCCCAAATACCAATTCGGTTTTGAGCCCTTTCACTCTACTATCCACCCACTAGTCATTCTCATCAGCAATTTCTAAACTGCCTACCTAGAAAAAATCCTCTGCTGCCCTTTCCTTGACTTCAATGGAGCGTTCGACAGTGTCTGGCATGCCGGAATGTTATATAAAATGCACTTCCTCAACGTCTCTCCTTACCTATTCCACACAGTCAAGAATTTCCTCCAAAACAGATCCCTCCTAATTAGATTAAATAATACAATTTCCCCAGAATTTGCACCCCTTCAAGGGCTCCCTCAAGGTTCTTCCCTGTTTCCCATGCTTCATAATATATTTTGCCACGACATTTACAAATCCCATTTTAACGACAAGTCCCAAATGAACCTCCACTCTTATATTATTCAATACGCCGACGATACAGCACTTACATCAAATAATAAACAACCTTAAATGGACGATAGACAAACTACAAATCTTGACAGTCAAGACATCCCATTGGTTGAACCTTTGGAGACTCTCCGCAAATCCCTTCAAATGTCAATTCCTTATTCCCAGCCATAGAATTTCCCCAAACTCTCCCCACCTCCACCTAGGCAGCATGGACATTACGCCGACACCATGCATTATATACCTAGAGCTGACTTTCGACCACAAACTGAACTTCAGGACTGACGCAACGTTGCGTAAGAAAAACACAGTACAAAGCGGTAAATGTTTCCGATGTCTGTCCTCGAGAAACAAGGAAATTTCAACAAAGAGTGCCCTTAAAATCTACCAAGCCACATGCCGACCTATCTTAGACTATGGCAACATAATCTGGACCAACGCATGTAACTCGACAAAAATGATATTGAAAGTAGCCAAAACTACTGCATTATGTGTTATAACGCATTAAATCAATCAAATAAGGCACCCAAACAACCCCCGCTACAATCCTTCCAACGACCTCTTAAGGTAGGCATCCACAGTTCCGCATCGTACGTATCGGACGCATCACATCAAACGGATTATTTTTGTACAGCGCGTCCACAGCATCGACAGCGATCGGATTTGCCGACGCAACTACCAGCAAATACCATATTCCGTATGCCGTCATCGGCACGCATCGGAAAAGTTGCCCCTCGGAGCAACGGCATCGGCCTTGCCGACGGGTCAATTCGTGCGGTCCGTACGTTGCGGAACAGTGGACGCACTTTACTTTCTATAGAAAGAATACTGCGATCCGTTTGATGCGATGCGTCCGATATGTAGGATGCGGAACTGTGGACCCCTACCTTTATACAGACTGACTACAATTCTATACGTCTCAGACAGACACAAACATCTACTAGGCAAATTTAAAGACAGACACATTAATCGGACTATAATCGACATACTTTGTTTAAAACGGGACTTGAGACACTCTAACGCAAACATCCTACAAAGACATTATACGACGACTAATCACTGCATATCATCCCATATCACCTCATGTATATGTGTATATTATCTTTTATAAAATTCTCAAATTACCTACCAAATTGTATTATCCTTGGCAGAAAGACCTCGATGTCGCTAGCCGTTTTTACCATTTTTTGTTGCAATAAATATCATTATTTATTTCTTTTTAAACCTATTTATATTGGTATGTGCATATTGGATTTATGATTTTGTTAAAACAAAAATTCCGTGTAATTCTAAACTTCAACTGAAACCCGTCGGTTGGCGTAGCCGACCTGATTGGGGGGAATGGCCATCAGATGAACCTGAGGATTATAAATACACTAACGATTTTGTAAAACAAATACTAGTAGCAGGGTAAACAATAAAAATAATTAAAAGTATTTAGCTTTCTATTAAAATAAAGTTTTTATTTTAGTTCCAGGTAGAAGTTGTCCAGATCAAATTATCAGCTTAAAGTGGATTATGAATCATCATAGGGTTAGAAACAAATAGTTAGTTATCACTTTCGTTGAATTTAAAAAGGCGTATGACAGTATCAATGAGTCATTATTGAGTCATCAAGAGTCATTATTGAATATTCTAAAGGAATTTGGTGTACCTTCAAAACTTATTCGCTTTATTGAAATTACCCTTAAGAATACTTAAAGCTAACGTCATATTCAGAAATGAACTCTCAAAACCATTTGACATTAACACTGGACTTCGGCAGAGAGATGGACTCTCACCATTATTGTTTAATTGTGTGTTGGAAAAAATCATGCGGGAATGGAATAAGATATGTCAACCTAACATCAAGATTGGCAAAAAATAAGTCTCAATTGTTTAGAATTCGCTGATGATCTTGCACTACTTGCTAATGATATAGAATAGCGTTTCTCAAAGTGGGCGATATCGCCCCCCATTGGGCGATGAAATCATTTTGGGGGTCGCTAGGTAGCCAGGGGGCGGTAGGTATCACGAGATATACAATGTATTTCTCTTAATTTAAAACAAACATATACGTTCAACAAAATTGTTCCGTGCTCAGAATTATACAATCGGCCACGCTCGTCTGCTGTTTGCTGCTGGTCGAGTATCGATAATCGCACGCACACACACACAGCTAGCGTTACTAACTCTACCAACTTTTCGCTAGATCTACCACCATTTAGTGTCTTGCCCAAATCTACTACCTTGAAAAAAAATCTACCAACTTTTCAAGTTTCTGAAAAAAAAAAAATTATTATGTTACTTCTGTAAAAATTATAATGCCTTCACTTTCTTTTCACAAATTTTTCTTTCTACAGGAATCTCAGCATGTTAATTTTTATTTGAAATTTCAAAAACTATAAATTATTATATTTTGAATTCAAAGTATTTTCGTTGTTTTATAATAAAAATTTCGATAGAACTGAAAAATATTCAGTATCCTATAAACTACTTGGTAAGTCAAAATACTTTTACTCTAGAAAGAGGAAAAAAAAGATTCTTTCAATTGAATTTCAAATTCTTGCATCACATGCCACATTATTTTTAAAAATATCATAAATTGTGCTTCAGTTCTAGTGAATTTGTTTACTTAAATATTTGAAGTATAATTCTAATATACAACATGATAAGTACATAACATGAAGTACAGAACATGCTAAGTGATAGAACATATTTAAGTATAATTTGACCGATTGTTTATGATTCAATTTTTAATTCTTGATTTTTTCGATTCCTATTTTAAATATTAACTAGTACATGTGGATCGTATTTTTCGGAATGGAATAGTTTTTGTGGATGGAAGAGTTGAAAATAATGGAATAGTTGTTAAAGGTGGAATAATTGATGAGGGTGGAATTGTATAATACATTTTCAAGTGTGTGATGTGATTGACAATTGTGTGAAATCAAACTTACTATAATTAAAGGAGTGATATTAGAAATGAAAACCTGTCAACATTCATAGTCACCTGTCAAGTTACTATATCTAACGATGTGATGTTAGTTATTAAGGTTTACATGGACAAAAAAAAATCAGCTGTGGCGTAAAAGTTACTGAAAATCTCACTAAAAATGTCATAACCTTTTAATTAAATAAGTGACGTTGATGTTGTCAACTTTGACGTTCAACATAACCAACATATATTGTTTTTAAGTTGGTAACTTGTGTTGTTGAGTAACCAACATACTCAGACAAAATCTCACCAACTATTTGTGGAAGTTTCGTTGTTGTTGTCAAGTTTGGCAGATAACATAACCAAGTTAGAAAAAATCAGCTGTTAAGAGTTTGTTTCGTCAAAGTTGTAAACCTTAGTTAATAACGTCACTTCATCATATATAGTAACCTCCTTTTATGAAGGTTGGCAACTCTTGATTTCCAATATCACTCCTCAAATTATAGTAAGTTTGCTTTTAGACAATTAGCAACACTTAGCAAAATTATGTTACTAAAAGTTTCACCAAAAAAAAAAATTACCAATAAATTACTCAACTGACGTTAATGTCAACGTTAACTTGATTTTCATGTATTTCTTTATTTAAAAAATCCAGTGTCAAGGTTATCGACCACGAAAATTCCAAAATGGTCATATTGCTTCAATAGAAATATCTTTGATAATAGATCTGAAAGAGTTTTTATTATATCGATTACAGTTTTCAAGTTGTTGCTATTTGAATCTATTAGTATCAGTTCCGGTTTCATTTCGAGGAATGCGTATGTGGTCTGGATTTATCTCACGCTTTGCGACATGTAACCTAATAGGTTAACCTAGGTTACACCAAAATTCATCTTTACAGCTTTATCTTATTTTTGATCTCTTGGGTCGCGCTGCCGCTTGTCGCGCTTGTAGTTTGTCTTAATTTTTCTGCCGCTTTGCGGTATATATCCCAGCCTAAGTTAGGCTAACAGACTTTGCCACTTTAGCATATTTTAGATCGAGGTGTTCTAACCTAACCTAGGTTTAACAACACCTCTTGCTACTTTATTTTATTATGGATCGAGAGGTCACGCGGCCAAAATGTTTGATCTGGAAGTATAAAAATTGCACACTTTTTAGAAAATCTGCTTTATCGAGCAGGTGTTATACGCAAGTGTGGTAGGAATCAGAAAAGCTTTGAAAATTTTCAATATATAGTTTTTTAATTAAATCCTGCGGCAAGGCTATCGGCGTCAAAGATACCAAAACGAAAAATAGAAAATGGATAGTCTATATAGAACTGAAAGATTTTTTAATGTACCAATTAAACTTTTGAAGCTATAGTCATTTGATTAAAAGTATGGTACGCGACTGTTAATTGCGTCTAATTAGTTGTAAAAACTTATAATTTAAATAATAAATAGTAATTTTTCAATTCAAAGTATAGTTATTAGAATTTATTACTCTCTGTAATGGTATGAATTTGAGGGCAGAAGCTTGAGGGTAGAATCGCGAAGATGTCAAAATATCAATTTCTATAGAAAAATGTATGGTCTATATAGAACTGAAAGAATTCTGTAAAAATCTGTTACAGTTATCAACCTATAGATATTTGAATTTATTGTTTTCTCTTCCGGTTTGGCTTTAAATATACGTTAGTTTCACACTCATCTGTAATACCCAAAGGAAGCGAAATAGCCAATAATCAGGAAATCATAAAAATTGTAGTTACGTCAGTTTCTCATTAAGCCCGCGATATATATATATATATATATATATATATATATATATATATATATATATATATATATATATATATATATATAAATATTAACTACGCGTAATTGTTTAACACAAAAGAATCCGTGTAAGTTTTTGACCTATTGATCTGTGCCCCAGGCAAATGCATTGGACTTGGCGCGAACGTAAACAAACAGTGCCGAGTTTTAATCCCAGGGGCGCATTTGCATAGATAATGATGTTACCCTGGGTTAACCACCTCCACAAGCCTACGTAAAAATGTAAAACATAGAAAACTCATTTTATCTCGTATTTTAACTTTGATTCTTATGAAACACGAGGTGAAACTAGGAAACATTCAAATACAAACAGGGATAACATGAATAAATCATTTTCACCGATATAAAATTCATAAAAATGTGAATAATCGGTCCATTAATTGTCCATTATTGGTATATTTAAACATTAATGTTTAAACATACAAATAACACCTATATTAGCACCGTACAAAATGAATCAGGTTTAGTGTTATTCTCTGCTTGCAAATACAAAGCAGGAAAATAGTACAAGTTGTACTTATTTTCGAATCTCATGTAACATGAAACCCTGCACGGTACTAATATTAATATTTATATGCCAAGTTAAAGCTTTCATAAATTTTCCGGATAATGAAAACATAGAAATTTTCAAAAACTTTCTAGCTAAAACACTTTTATTCCCTGAGGCACATTATGCTACTATTGGTATAATAGGTACTCAGTCAGCGATAGCTGAATGGTTTATAAGAGAACGGATACATTTGGAATGTCCTGTGATGCTTTGGCACAACCAACGTGCCAAGATAACCTCAGGCACTTATCGCACCAAAGACCTTTACGGATTTATAGAAGATTTGAACAATTTCGACAAGTATATGGACTATGTAAACACATGTCCTTTCTTGCATCGCCGAGGACGATTCACTATAATTATCAGTCGAGAATTTAGTGATACCGCATGGTTGGAGGATGTCATGAAAAAGATTTGGCTCGAAAAAATATTAAACTTTAATGTTATATTTAATTTAGTGGGAGAGTTAAAAATTGCTGGCTATAATCCTTTCAATAAGACTATTTATTACTTAGAGGAAACTGATGAAATGTTTCCGTACAAATTAAACAACGTTTATCAGTATCCAATTAATATAGTGATGCTTGAAGATGTTCCTAAAAACATACTAAATAGTGGATCATTAAGAGGAATGGATGTTATTGTACTAAAGGAGATTATAAGAGAAATGAACGCGTCGTTGAATCTTATAATAGAGAAAGATATGGATATCCTTAGACATATGATTTTAGACGAAGTTGTTGAGGCTTCTTTCGACAGATTGCCAATCATAAGAATAAGATACCCGTATTATATTGCCTACCCTTTCCATTAAGACGATATAGTTGTGCTAGTACCAAAAGGAAAACTAATACCTTCGTACATGTACATTTTTTATTCGTTCGATTTGGAATCGTGGAAATATATTGCAATTACCTTAATAACATTTCTAGTCCTTAAGAAATTCTTAAATCTGGTAAACATCAAGTGTCGCAGCAAAATTATAAATATTTGCTTAATATGTTTTATTGGAACTATATTAACTATATTTCAATGTTCTCTAACTGGAGCACTAACCAAACCAAAATACGACAAAGACATAGAAGAAATTCGAGAATTGAAGGAGAGCAATTTAAAAATTGTGATTATAAGTTCTTTGCTTGAAGCAATTTGGAATGCTTTGCCAGAGTTTAAGCACAAATTTATAAACACCACTCGATATGAAATGATGGATAGTATTCAAAGAGGTGATATTGACACAGCTTATATATTCTCGCAGAATATCGCCAAACTTCTTGTACAGCTAAGAGGTTCAGATGGGAAATTTCTTTATCACATTGTTTCTGAATCTTTAATACCCGCCTGCTCTGGGTATTATTTCTCGTTCAGATCTCCATTTTTTGATGTCTTTAATGAGAAACTGATTTTATTCGAAGAATATAAGATACGTACAGCGTTAGAAAATTTTAAAATGGAACAACTGAAATCCACTGATGCAAGAGGAGATACCGAACCTTCTAACATGTTGAAGATTGATCATTTACAATCGATATTTCTGATTTGGCTAAGCGGTAACATTGTTGCTTTTTTAATTTTTCTTTTGGAAATTTTTTCTTTCAGAAGTTCTTATATTAATATTGGATGTAATTATTAGTTTTATATAAATATGAACAAAGGTGTACAAGATACCTCAAAAAAAGTATCTGAATACAAGATGCAAGATACTTTTAAGTAATGTATTTGAAATAACAGATACAAGATACTTTTGGAAATAGTATTTGAAATACAAGATACAAAATACGTATTTATTAAATACTTTTTAAAGATATAAAATATTTAAAACAAAAAAAACATACTATATTAATTTTATGTGATCATGTGATTAATGGCGTAAATATCAAGAAAATATTATATTTTTAAGGTCGTATTTGAGACTTAAGTAAGGCCAGTTCTTCAAACATTTTATCACTCATTTTTCTTCTATTAGGTTCATTATTCTCATTATCACCCAACCAAAAGAGAAAAGTAGCTTCTCAGGGGCGGAACTCGGCAAACAGGTGTTATATTTAAAAAAAATATTGTAGGATAAGCATTTAAACTCTGTAGTCGGGTGTCTATTATTTAAGTATTGTAACGTTTGTCGCCACTTGCAATAGAGGAATCAGAATCCTCTAAAAACATAAAACTATAATAAGATTCATCTTTTCCCTTTTTTATGTCTTCTTCATTGTTGTTTAAAGTCTCCAATTTTTGTATTTCATATCAATTACTTTTACGTGTTTCAGCCAAGATCAGTTCTTTAACATGTTCTTTAAGTGCTTAAATAGCATCATTCGCAGGAGGCTCTAACTGCAAAAACTTGTTATAACGTCTGTATAAGTATTCTTCAATCACATCTAGCAAAGTGCCACAATATTTTAGGTTTTCCATTTAAGATTTTTAATGATATATTGGATTCGTGTAAGTTCTGGTAATAGAGAACCATAGTAGATGTCTTTATCCCCTTGCAAGCTTTGAATAGCTTCTGCTATTGAGTTGAACAGTCCACATATTCACTTATAAAATGTATTTCATTTTCCTTAAATGCAGGTAATTTCAAGATTTTCATAGTTTCATTTAGACATTCCTGCACTGCTAAAAGGTCTTTTATGGAATTATAATAAGAATTCCAACGGGTTGCACATGGAGTTGGTGATTTCCCTGTCAAATCCAAATATGTTTCACATGCTTTTGGTGACCTAGAACATGAATACCAAAATGCTTGGCACTTTGCTAAGGCCGCGTCATGCAGTTTTTTATAAAAAGTGTTTTTCAATCTTGCTTGTTTAAAATCATTTTTGTGGCAATCAAATGCAAAGTGTGTGTAGCACATCTTTCATGGCCAGTAGGCAATCACCTTCAAATTGTGATGAGGAATCTTGAAAAGGTTCTGCTAACAAATCATCATCTTCATTATTTTCGTCAAGTGGTGTTCTTTCAAGATCTTCTTCATGCGATATATATTCAAAATGTGCAACTGTCTCTGAAACAGATTTACCAAATATTTCAAAGGCCTTAACCATATTTGATCCATTATCTGTTACTTTTTTAACAATTTTGGATAGCTTTAAATCTGAATGTATATCAGCTATCATTTCAGCAACTTTATTATAAGTGTGAGCCCCTTTGAATCTTCTGCATGCAATGGCAGCACTTTTCCTCACAAGTGTGTCACTTTCAATCCAATGGACTGTAACCCCCAAATAACTAATTTTAGAGGAAGACCAAACATCAGCTGTGCTGCACAAAAATTCTGCAGACTTCAAAGCAATCTTTATTTTTTCCATGAATTCATGGTATTCATTACTTTTTTAAATCATCCTATTTTTGATTGAACGACGGTAGAAAGTATTGTAAGCATTAAGCAATAATTTATTTAACTTAGGACTTTGGTAGCTTGACACATACGAAACGACTTAAAACTTGAAATCACATGTCAGCACAATAAAATACAGCGCGACGACGGCGGAAGGTAAAATTAACTAGACCATACCGCCTTTTGGTAAATTGATCAAAGTATTTTGCCAAACGTAGTATTTACAAAATACTAAGATACAAAAAGAATGTATGTAAATACAAGATACAAAATTAAAATTTAAAAGAGTATTTAAATATAAGATATAAATACTTATTTTGTATCTTGTATCTGTATTTCAAATACTTGTATCTAAGATAAGTCACATCTCTGAATATGAAACTGTTAATATATAATAAATACTGTTACTATAATTTGAAAAATGGATAAATGTAGTGTAATTGTCGTTAGGGAAATTAAATGTCATAATGTAGCATAAAATTGTCGATTGTCTAACTTTAGAGTGTAGATTTTAGATATGGTGGTGACGACTTGTACTGCCACCTTCATAGATCTATTGTACCCCACCCTCCTCCTCCAAGCGTTGGTGTACTTACCCATTTAGAGCGCCTCCTCTAATCCTGCTTCCTTTAGGAAATTAAGGATCTGGGTGGGATTCAGGGCATCTGTGTTCAAGCAGTGAGCCCCGAGGTACATCCGTCTCTTGAGGAGTAGTGCTCCGCAGTCTTTGAGCAGATGTATGGGGGTTTCCTCTGCTGAGCCACAGAATCTACATCCGACATCTTCCTCTAGCCCTAGGGCCTTGAGATGTTTCCTACATCTGCAGTGTCCCGTCAGGATTCCTATCAGAATTCTAAGCTTATTTCTGCCTAATTTCAGGCAAGCTTTTGTTTTTTTCTTGTTAAAAGATCCCAGCATCACTTTTGGACTGCCTTAGCCCTGGAAGTTCTTCCCAGGTTTTCATCCATTGTTCTCTTGTTTCTTCATCTAAACTTTTCTGGATGGTGTTCACACTCATGCCGCAAAAGTGTTCCGGACCTATAAATGGACTACTGGATCCCTTGTTTGCTAGGTGATCGGCTTCTTCGTTTCCGTCTATACCAGTGTGTCCTGCTACCCAGTATAGCGTTACTTTATAGTTTGTGCAAAGCTTGTTTAGCTTTCTCACACAGTCCCATACCAGTTTGGATCTGATGGTGTATGAGCTAATTGCTTTGATGACTGCTTGGCTGTCTGACAGGATAGCAATTCGTTTTTTGCGATAATTCCTGTCGAGGTTAAACTGTGCTCATCTTTCGATTGCGTGTACCTCTGCTTGGAAGATATTCGGGAATGTTCCCATAGATTCGAAGTATTTGGTACGAGGTCGAAACACTCCTGCACCAGTACCTTCCTTTGTCTTTGAACCATCTGTATACCACTTGATGGCATTTTGCTCAATGTGGTATACTGAGGATTCGTTGCTCCAATCGGCTTTACTACTACACATTGCTGTGTAGTTTTTCTCGAACTGGTATATTTGCATATCATTTCGTCTTTTGGTGCTTCCAGCTAGGGGATCTTGGCAGCGAGGCTGTTTCGGTCTCTGCTCCCGATTATTTAACCTCTGCCTATTCCTTCCTTTCTGAACCTTACAATCGCCGATCTGGTTGTCCTTTCCACCACAAAGTACAGCGGAGTTAGATCCAGCAGCAGCTCCATTGCTGCTGTCGGAACGACCCAATCGCTCCCGTGAAGCAGACACACGCCAGTCTTTAAATTTTCTCAACCTGTTTCCTCATAGAGGCCAGCTTGGTTCTACTTCCCCACGCAGCTGCCCCATAAGTAATCCCAGGTCTCAGGTCCCAGGTATCATAGTGTACATCCATCGCTGGATTGTTGGGTTACAACCCCATGTTTTTCCTGCCAGATTTCTGCACACCATTAGAGCGCGTTTGACTTTACCTACCGCTACCTCAGCGTGTCTATTCCATAGGAGTTTGCTATCTAGTGTGATACCCAGATACCTTATCTCCTGTTTGTATTCTACTATCCTCCCATCTAACAGCACGGGCTGTAGGCATTTTAGTTTTCTCCTTCTAGTAAATGGTATCACCGTGATTTTGCTCAGGTTGAGTCTCAGTCCCACTGTTTGACACCATCTACTAGTTACTTTGAGGCCTCTCTGAACGATTTCACAGAACGTTCCTTCAAACTTCCCTCTGGGCATTATGACTATGTTATCGGCGTATCCTTGACATATGATGTCTTGGTCGCTCAGCCTAGCCAGTAGTTCATCAACTACCAGGCTCCACATTAGTGGTGATAGTACACCTCCCTGTGGGCACCCTCAAGTTGTGGAGATCTTAATGGTGTCTCTTTCGACTTGTGCCTCCGTCGTTCTGGTTCTCAGCATTTCTCCCATCCACTTTGAGATAGTGCTGTCGATATTCCTACTTTCGAGGGCCGCTTTGACAGCCTCGTGTGACTTGTTGTAAAAGGCTCCCTCTATACCCAAGAAGGCACACATCGCTACTTTCTTCTAGTGCTGCTTCTATTTAATTTGTCAGCTAATACAAGGCGGTTTCTGTTGATTTTCCTGCTCTGTATGCATGCTGACAGTTGTGTAGTGGTGCACCGACCACCACTATTGTCCTAAGGTAACTATCGATTACCTTCTTCATTGTTTTTAACATAAAAAATGTTAGACTAATGGGTCTAAATGACTTCGGTTGAGTGGTGTCTTTCTTCCCCACCTTCGGTATGAATACCACCTTAGCCCTTCTCCATAGCTCCGGTATGTATCCGAGCGCTAAACTACTTCTAAAGATTCTTAGAAGATACGGCATTAGTTCTCTGTCCCCACTTTGTAGGAATTTTGTAGAATCTCTCGTACAGTCGGCGGGGTTGAATCTTGATTAATTTTATAAGAATTGATAAACTTAAATTTTTCTTGTAGTAAATCACTGTTAAGTAATTTAGAAAAGTATACTGCTAGGATTGTACAGTTTGCATCTATAGTATAAGCCAATTCTCCATTTTCATTAACAAAATGGAGCGATGGCGAAGAGTACTTTGTCAACTTTTGCTTGAAATTTCTATAATAGTTTCGTGACTTATGTTGCTTAAAGTCCTCTTCTATTGATTGTAATTTAAAATCTTCACTTTGTTTACGAATTCCCCTTATTGATTTTGTAAGTATCTTCCTAACGTTTTTAAGTTCTTGAAATGTGGTTGGAGTTTTATTGCACGACCAATTATGCCAGGTTTGCTGCCTATGTTGTCTTAACTGGTCCCACTCATCTGTCTACTACGGGTGTTTTCTTGATCGTTTTAACGGGGCTATATTTACAACTGTTTGTAAGAGTCCTGCTTCAAGTTGCGGCCAATTTTGTGGATGTATTTCTTCAGTTCCTTTCATGAAGTTTTCATTACCTTTAATATTCTCTATATCATATTTACGTTGAGGAACTCGTTTTGTAAAATTTCGTTTCTCAGAGATCACATCAAGGGAAAATTTTGTTGGATAATGATCAGAGTCTAAGTCCAGACCTTTCAATGCTTTTAGTTTCATGACTTATGCAGTATACAAACGGGAAATTAGTACATGATCCAGTTGATACTCACCCAATAAGGAATTAGTTGAGACCCAAGTCCACGTTTTAGAAAGGAGTTTCTTAAAGAATTTAATAAGTTATAAGTTGTTCACTTCTCCGGATGAAGATGGCATTGGTAATCGTTAAGTCGAAGGCTACTACATATTCTACAATCTTATCCCCTTCTGTATGTATTTCACCGTAACTCCTTCTACCATGTACTCTCTTCTCGCCACTTCTCCTCTCACCAATATGTCCATTTAATTCGCCACCAATTATCACCCTCTCGTTGTCTGGTATTTCTATTCTTATATATTATCTATATATTTATGACTTCATCTAAGAACTCCCAAGATTGGTTCTTCTCTTCCTATGAACATCCTGTGTGAGGTGCATATACACTCAAAACTGTGATGAGGTCTCCCCCAACTACCAGCTTGACTTTTATGTTTCTAACGTTAATTCTCTTGACTTCACAGAGTTACTCCTTAAGAGACTTATCCACGATAACCCAGACTCCATTTCTTGACTCTTTGTTCGCACTGCTATAGAACAACTTGTATCCTCCTACCAGTATTTTCGGTTTATCACCCCTCCACCTAGTCTCTTATATGCACAAGATATTCACCTTCCTTTTTTTTGCTTTTTTTATACATCGATTCTATAACGCTCTCCGACGTCTTCCGATTTCCATCTTCCTCGGTCCGTCCACAGTACATCTTCAATTTCCCTATCTTCCAGCTCGCCGTATCTATACCCTCTCGCCAGCTTCTTCATGGTCTACCCCGTCTTCTTCTCCCAATAGGTTGGCAGTTCATCATTTGTTTTGGGATTCTCCGTTCAGGCATTCGTTGCACATGGCCGTACCATATAAGTTGTTTATCCCTAATATCATCTGTGATTGTGTGTGTAATCCCCATTATTCTCTGATGCGCTCGTTCGTTATTCGTTCCATTCTCGATCTTCCGGCTGCTCTTCTCCAGAAGTCCATTTCCGTCGCTCTCAGTGTCTGTTCTGCTCTGATTTTCAGGGGCTATATTTCCGAGCTGTATGTTGTGATGCTTTTGATTATGGTGTTGTATATTCTTTTTTTGTTTTCCTTTGTGATATTCTTATCCCATATCACGCCATTCAGTAGGGAGTTAGCAGTTCTTCCCATGTTGTTTCTTTCCTTTCTTGCTGTGTCCATTGTACCTTCTCGTGAAATAGTTACTCCTAGATATTTGTATTGTTTGCAATGCTTAATGACCTTTCCGTCTTCCACTTCCATATCCTGCTGTCCCCCCCCCTATACACATGTATTCGGTCTTTCTTATATTCATTTCTAATCCCCAATTCCCGTATTCTTCGATGAGTTTTCGTGTCATATAATTGAGATCGTCATAGTCCTGGCCGATTACCACCTGGTCATCCGCGAAGCATAGCGTGTAAAGTAGTATATTGTCAGTGATGGGTATCCCCATGTTTCTACATTTGTTTTTCCAAGTTCTTATGGCTGCTTCTAAATATACCTTAAATCATGTTGGTGACAGACAGCAGCCCTGTTTCAATCTCTTCGTTACTATGAATCCAGGTGTGACTTTTTTACCGATTTTTATTTTTGTTATGGGTTCGTTGTATAGTGTCTGGATCGCTCTAATTAATCCGATGTTTATGTTGGTTCTCTCTAATATTTCCGAAAGCCTTTCTAATGGAACATTGTCATATGCTTTCTGTAGGTCCACGAAAAGTAGATGTACTTCTTGATTTCGTGCCATCTCTATTAACTGTGTTAGGGAAAAGAGATGGTCTATCGTAGATCTCCCAGCTCTGAAACCTGCCTGTTCTTCTGCTTCCATTGTTTGGTATTCCAGTTCCATTCTGTTCTATAGTACTTTCCCATATACTCTGCTTAAAGAGCTCGTAACTGATATTCCGCGATAGTTTTCGCATTTCGTTTTTTCCCCTTTTTAGGGTTCCGTACCGAAAACGGAACCCTTATAGGATCACTTTGTTGTCCGTCTGTCTGTCTGTATGTCTGTCTGCCTGTCTGTCTGTCTGTCTGTCTGTCCGTCTGTCTGTCTGTCAAGACCTTTTTCTCAAGAACGCGTAGAGGTAACATATTGAAATTTGTATCAAATACTCGAGTCTGCGGCTTCTTTCAGCTGTGAAAAAATCAAACTTGTAAGTCAACGCGATCAAAAGATATGACCGTTTATGTCGCATATTTTGCGATTTCACGAGGGAATCAAAACCTATTGGGTACTTCCCGTTGACCTAGAATCATGAAATTTGGCAAGAAGCGGTGTCTTATAGCACATGTCAAGGGAAAAATCTGAAAACCGTAAATATGTAGTTGTATGACAACACTTGACTTGTACAATATGTGCAAGAAAAATGCGAATTTACTAATAGAAACTTATGAAAATTCACTAATGTTGTCGTAGTGGTATTGTCAGGCTCCAGAAGCATATGGGTTGCATACAGTTAGGTCCTATTCTATGTTTATTTTGAATTTTCTTTGTTTATATTCGTTATGCATTTCATCACGTACGCTTTATATACATAATATATACAGGGTATATATTATGTCTAAATTTTGCTTGTTTATAACCGACATGCGACATACTCAAGTCCCGTAACATCCTGTATATATTATATTTCGTCTAATTTTTCTTTATAATCTACATAATATGTTGATAATCTACATAATAATACTATACTATACAAGTTTGTACGGAACCCTCGGTGCGCGAGTCACAACTCGCACTTGGCCGGTTTTTTTTTTGTCGGTTTGTTTGTCGGTTTGTTTGTAGTTCTGTTGTGTTCCACTAGCTACCGGTTTTCTTTTCTTTCTTTTTTTTTGTTCTTTGTTTTTCTTTCTTCTTCTTTTCGCTGTTGGTCCTTGGTTCGTCCTGGTGTTGGTTCCTGGTGCACCCTCCTGGTGGTTCCTGGTTCGTCCTTCGTCATCGTGGTGGTTCCTTGTTCGTCCTCGTGGTGGTTGCTGTGTTTCTTGGTTTTGTTCTTGTTGTTCCTGCCTGTGTTTGTTCCTGGGTGCTTCGCTGGGTTCGGGGATGTGGGCTTGGGCTTTCCTGTGAGAAAGAAAGATCAGTTATTTTAGTTACTACCTGTGTTGTTGCGGTTTTGGATGTTTCCATTTGACATTGATGTTGTAGTTTGCTGCGTTGTTGATTGTTGGGTTATCATGTGTTTTCATGCGTTCGAAGTTTTTCGTTGCTAGTTTTCTATATGTTGCTTGATTGTTCCCATGTTTAGGTCGCTGTGCAGTTGCTCATTTGTCATGTACCATGGCGAGTCTGTTATTTCTCTTAGTGTTTTGTTCTGGATGATTTGAAGTTTGTGGATTTTCCGTTCTTTGGATTGTATCCAGCACGTCGATGAGTACGTCATTGTCGGCCGTATTATTGACTTGTAGATTTGAAGTTTGTTCCTTATGTTCAGCTTACTTTTCCCGTTCAAGAGCGGGTAGAGATAACCAGGGCCGGACAAAGGCGGTAAGCAAGTGATGCGAGGCATCAGGGCGCTTACACAAGAGGGGCGCCAAAACAACAAGAAACTTTACTTAAAGTGTTATTAATTCATTACTTATTTGAAACCAAGATAAACGAAAAACGTAATATAGTGAATATTTTGTTAAACGAGTTATATGGGAAGAGCATTTTTGGCGATTTTTTTAGGGTTCCGTACCGAAAACGGAACCCTTATAGGATCGCGTTGTTGTCCGTCTGTCTGTCAAGACCATTTTTCTCAGGAACGCGTAGAGATAACAAGTTGAAATTTGTATCAAATACTCGGGTCTGCGGTCTCTTTCAGCTGTGAAAAAATCAAACTTGTAAGTCAACGCGATCAAAAGATATGACCGTTTATGTCGCATATTTTGCGATTTCACAAGGGAATCAAAACCTATAGGGTACTTCCCGTTGACCTAGAATCATGAAATTTGGCAAGAAGCGGTGTCTTACAGCACACAAAAATGAGAATTTACTATTAGAAACTTATGAAAATACACTAATGTTGTCGTAGTGGTATTGTCAGGCTCCGGAAGCATATGGGTTGCATACAATTAGGTCCTACTCGGTTAGCTCCGAAGGTTAAAAAGTATGTGTTGGGACCAAGCTGTTTATTCTGAATTTTCCTTGTTTATATTCATGATGCATTTCATCACGTACGCTCTATATACACATAATATATACAGGGTATATATTATGTCTAAATTTTGCTTGTTTATAACCGACATGCGACATACTCAAGTCCCGTAACATCCTGTATATATAATATTTCCTCTAATTTTTCTTTATAATCTACATATACTTAAATCACGTACGCCCTATATTTTTTGGTAGTCAATTGCCCAAAAAGCAGTCAATTGAACAACTGAATGTTAAGAGTATCGAAATAGATCTAGAAATAGTTAATACATTAGTTTATATTAGATCTAGAAATAGTTAGATCTTAATATAAGTTAGCGAATAAGTGTAATACTAAAATAATGTTTGCTTTTTATAAGTTTTAAAATGTTCGCGTTATTAAAAAAAAAATACCCTGTATACCTTTATACGGGGTATATAGGTATACAGGCAAAATTGAGCAGTAAAAACAAATAGTGAAGTTCCAGTACCCCTAAACACTCATAGTGAATGGGGGATGTGTGGTAATAAAATATAGGGTAGAATTCCATCGTACGACAGCGACATCTTGAGGTTATACTTGCAGCGGTACTAAGATGGTCGTGATTTCAGGAGGGCCACTTGTCATGTTAACTGAATGTGCTTGCTACGTCCTCCACAATAAAGATACCTTACTTACAAGTTTGTACGGAACCCTCGGTGCGCGAGTCACAACTCGCACTTGGCCGGTTTTTTTTAATGTATGGTTGTCATATATGACACTCGCCATTCCCTTGGTGTTTTTAGTGTGTTGATGCACTTTTGGAATAGTGTTCTGAGTTGATTATATAGTTCTTTTGTACCAAACTTTAATAGTTCCCCTGGGATTTCTCCAGGTCCTGCAGCTTTCCTATTTTTTAGTCTTTTGCATGCTTTTACTATTTCTTCATATTCTATTCTTATTGGTGATGCTACGACGTTAATATTCTGGTTGTTTGTGTCTTCCCGGTTCTTGAATTCTTGCCGGTGCTCCGTTAGTAGTCCTTTGACGTATTCTTCCCAATCTTGCGGTTTTATAGTTGTTATAAAATCTTTATTCTTGGCGTTTCTTATGTTTTTTATTATGTTCCAGCTCTCGTAGCTTCTGCTTCTTCCTAAGTACATATTTACTCTTTGACAGTTTCTTTCCCAGGATTCGTTTTTCTTTCTACATATTTGTTTCCTCGCTTTTGCTTGGGCTACTTTGTAATGTTGTTTATCTTCGTCTTTTTTTGAACCTAAGTATTTCTGATGTTTTATTCGCTTTTGCTCTATGTTGTCTTCGATTTCTTCATCCCACCAATATAGCTTTTCTTTCGTTATTCGTTTATATAGTCCTACCGCTTCAAAAGCCGCTTCGTGGATTGCCTTTTTAATATATTCATATTGTTGCTCTACATCATAGAATTCTTTTTGTTCCAATTTATTATCCAGTCTATTTTGGTATATTTTTTTTACGCTTTCCTCCTCCAGGAGCGCTATGTTGTATTTTATCTCCTTAAGGTTTTCTGTATAGAGTCATCTTCTTTACTTTGTGGTGTGTCTCTTTTCCCTGTTGGGAATATCATTTGCCCCAGCACTGAGTAGTGGTCGCTACCGCATGTTGCGCTCCTGTAGACTCTTACATCTTGGATTCTTATTTGTGTTTCTTGTTTTAGCATTATGTAATCGATTATTGATTTGAGGTTTCTTGTTTCTTGTGTCCACGTGTACTTGTGTATTGATTTATGTTGGTAAAATCCGTTTAGTATTTTGAGCTTGTTTTGACTACACAGTCTATAAGTCTTTCTCCGTTGTTGTTAATTACTCCTTCTCCGTACTGTCCTACTACCTTATCCAACTCTCTTTGTCCTATTCTGCTATTGAAGTCTCCGAGGATTATGATCTCACGCAATCCCCCAATTTTTCCAATTTCTTCATTCAGTTGTTCGAAGAATTCATCTTTAGTTGCTACTACTGCATCATCTTTGATAGCATATATTCCCATAACAGTGATTCTGTATCCCCTTACACATGTTTACTTCGATTATTCTCTCACTTGTTGCTTCCCATGTTGTTATATATTTTCGTGTATCATTTTTTTGTGTATCATTATGGATACCCCTTGTTGTGCTCGTTTCGTTTTTGGTACGCCGCTGTAGAAATGGTCATATTTTCGATCCTTGTCCCTTCTTCTTCGTCTCGGTAAGTACAGCTATATCTACCTGTAGTGTTGCAAGTTCATTTATCACCTCGTTTAGTTTGGTTGCGAGTCCTTGCCCGTTCCATGTTCCAATAATCGTTTTCCGTTTTCGTAAGTCTGTTCGTCTTCGTTCATCCGTCCTATTCCGAGGCTGGTCGCTTGGTTTTTTAACATTTTATGTTTTTTTCCGAGTATCGAGGAGTTAGCCCGATGCCTCAACCCCCATTCTGGAGGGCCATACATTATTGAATAAATGTATAAATTTTGGAGAAGAAAAATTTCGACAATTCACTTTGACGTTTCAAGCCTACTCCTATTCACCTTTCTTCTCCTCATCATATCAACAATATGAGCATATCTTATTTTACAAACTAGACCTAGTTCAAATGATGGGCGTTTGGCGGCGCCTGCTGAATCTGCGCGCGGAATTTAAAAAAAAGTTGAAATAATTTAATTCTAACAATAGTAAATTCTTGAATTTAAAAGTATTTTCTAGAAAGTTTTAATTTTTTTTAAGAAATATTTTTCATTGTTGGGAGTAATTGTCGATTTGGGTGGAATAGTTGTTAAAAAGAAATTTATATTCATATAAGAATTTTATTATATATTTTCCTGGTATTTAACAATAAAAAAAACGCATGCGGCCAGGGGACCCTCATCAGGAACGAAGTTCCTCGCACATTTTTAACTCCGAATGTAATTCGAAATAAAATCTGCATATAATTGATTGATTATGGAGTTAGGTATTTGTTGAAACTTCATTTCAATAGCAGAGATAAAAAAAGCTAAATTATTTTTAAGCTTCAAATTTATTGTATAAATACAACATATGTTTCACACGACATTGCTGGCGCAACATATGTTGTATTTATACAATAAATTAGAAACTTTAAAAACAATGTTCAAATTGACAAACGACTTATACAGTTACAGATACACTTAAAGATGAAAAATAATAATAACATCCACCTTGGGACAGCTTAATTAATTAAATCAAGGGAGGAACACGGATATCTTCTGTTACTATTTAGTACACGGCGCTCGAGATGCATTGTATGAGCCTTTCGCTACGTCAAAGCAAGTAACGAGAAAGCTCAAGACCTAATATGTCAGGGGCTGAAGGCCAAAGGTTTATGTACTAGTAAATTAACATAAGATAGATATAGTTTGTATATATAGATATAGACATTTCTTCGTGAGTTCTTCTTCAAATTCCTCGTCACCGGACTATTTGTAGTATTGTGTAGAAAAAATTATTAAAAACAAAATTGGAATTTTTCAATTCAGTGTGGTAATTATTGGTTTATGATAACTATAGTAAGATACATATGTTTGAGATTTTATGTTATCCAAGTATCTCGAAAAAACAGCATCAATTGTCGTACAGTTTCTTGTTGTGTACTCCGCTGGATGATTATTTATACTCAAATCAAACCTTTCTGAGAAAAAGGTTGCGAGCTTTTCAGATTTTTCAAAATCATTGAAGTTAACGTTGAAGTCTCCAGCCTATATGAGTGGAAGTTTATAATAATTTAGATTAAGTAAATTAGAACCTTCAATGCTATATTCGAATAGCGGTTGATGAATACAAAATTCAACAAGCGAGTAGTGCAACGCAAACAGTCGCGCTTCGAAAGTTCGGCGGATCGAACCAGCTAGCGGGCTTGCGTTTTTTCTTCAAATATTTCACATTTTTTACAAATTCATGTGTCTTGAATAATGTTTATTTTGGAATCAATTGTAAATATTTTTTTAACGGAACGTAGCAAGCACCATTAAGTTAACTTGTCAAGTGAAACCCTGAAAGCTTCCCGAACATCTTGGAATCACTCCACGTATTACCTAATGATGTATATTACCTAATGAATTTGTTACAATTTATATTCCCTTCCTAGGTAAGATCTACAAATTCATTTTTAATACTAATTGTAAGGGATTAGGATTGTAAAATATCCATTACGTTATGTTGATATCAATGCAGATAACGTAGAAATTAAGAGATTAAAAAACAGTAATTAAAAATTTCCTGCATGATTTTTTCAAAATTCCTTTTCCCGCTAATATAAACAGTTATTACAATTGATTCCAAAATAAACAATATTCAAGACATGCATTTGTAAAAAAATGTGAAATATTTGAAGAAAAAATGCAAGCCCGCTCGCGGGTTCGATCCGGCGACCTCGTCCTCTCCAAGCGCGAGTGTTACCGTTGCGCCACTCGCTTGTTGAATTTATTTAAACGTATAACTGAGAGAAAGAGAAAAAACATCGCGCCGTATGACGAAGGAAACTGTGACGCGGCGTATAACGAAAGAAAGAGGGCGCGGTATAGAGAATATAAACTGAGAGAAAGAGAAATAAACTTAAGCGGCTTATACGTTTTCTGCCGAATCACTCATACCGAGACCTCCCTAAAGGAACTTCGTTCCAAAAAATTCATAAATACCCAAAATTACATGAAAATATAATTCTACAAAATAGTTTACGTTCAGCGTTAGCCTTACCCGGGGTAAACCGCGTGGAGGTGCTGGTACGATTTTTTATCCCTGGATAAATCGTATTGCATATTATATACATAGACAACAGAACTTTTCCGTGCCGCAGTGGATAAAGTCATCATAGCCCAGATGGTTACCAACGTTCGGAACGGACATGGAACTTAAAGAAGAAGATTATATACATATGTATTTTGCATAAATGAGAAAGCAACTGTCAACTTAAAAATGAAAGTAATATAATATTGTAATTACGATTGATCCATCCTTAAACAGGAAATACAATAGATTTACAATATATAAATACATAATACTTAAATAAATTACAAAACATAGCTAAATACAGAGTACTTAGATAAATTACAAAACATAGCTAAATACAGAATACTTAAATAAATTACAAAACATAGCTAATTGCATAATACTTAAATAAATTACAATACATTACATATCTATTATTCTTCTCTTGCTCCAAATTTTGAAGCTTGTACAGTTTCAGAATCTACCTCCAACCTCAGTCACAATCCCAACTGACCGACGCCTAAACACATCTAATGGTTAAATGAATAATTTACAAAATTAGATAAGAGTGCTGCTTACCAATATTTTATTTTTTATTGGGAAAGTATGTCTGCTTCTCTATTTTTCTCTTCTTGCATACTTCATTGTTCTTCTCTCTTTCCAAATTATTCATAAAAGCCTTACACATGTTTTCAAACTTATCAAATGATACCCCGTCTAAGGTCTTTATCGCACACATTATATTTTCTTCTGCAATCTGTAAAAATATTTAAATTTATTATTAAAAAAATTACAGATTTTGTGTATAGTTTCTTCAACACACCTGTCTCCTTCTGTCGCTATCGATAGATGTGCTTGACACTAAATTTTGTACTTTACTGACACTAAAAAATGAAAGTATAATCTCCAAACAACATTTTAATCCCTTAAAGCGTAAAAGGTCGTATATTACCTTTCCATGCTCGATGTAACACTAATAACAGTAATAACCTAAACTTGAATTTAATATATATATATATATATATATATATATATATATATATATATATATATATATATATATATATATATATATATATATATATGTATATATATTTATATGTATATATAGGTAGCAATAAGAACTGCTAATTCGTAATGACACTCAAATAATTCAGTAGGAACGTAAAACAATAAATACTGTAAATACTAAATGCAATGCAGCAATGTCTATTCGACAGTTTCAGCACACAAAGAAAGTAACGGAAACAACACTAAACTGCGCGTGCAGATTCAGCAGGCGCCGCCAAGCGCCCATTATTTGAACTAGGTCTAGTTTGTAAAATAAGATATGCTAACAATATGTCTGCTCTTTCTCTCTCTGATTCCAACTCTGATTTTGACTTTACACTTCGCTCTTACTTGCTCATCTTCTGGATTCCTCACAACACGCCTCCCCCGGGGAACCGATTGGGAGACTATTACTCCGGAACATTTACTCTGAGAAGTATCCATTTTCAATCTATCGCAAATCCAAACACACTGATACCACAATATATGCAATACAAGCAATATCTTTCCACCCAATAACACACTAATTTTCCTCATATCAATCCATGGTTCATAGACTAATCCATACCCCAATGGGTAAAGACCATGTTAATTTAGAAAAGAATAGAATTATTACAATAACTTTAAATAATGGGTATTCGGCAAGCATGGTCATGGAAATTTTAACAAACAGTGGTATGGACAATATAAATACAAAACATTATAATTTGTTTATGATTGTCAGATTCCGTGATATATTTTGTTTCCAATATTAGATGTGCAATAAAATAGAAAAATAAGAGAAACGAACGAATATCCGAGGAAACTATTAAACTTTCATTCAATTGCAATATAGCTAATGTTCCATCATTATGAATATTACACGTAATTCTTTAACATGAAAGAATCCGTGAAAGTTTATGACCTACTGATCTGTGCCCAGGGCAAATGCAGTCTACTTGGGGCGAAAGTAGACAAACAGTTTTAAACCGAGTTTAAATCCCGAGGACGCGTTTGCATAGATAATGATGTTACCCTGGGCTAACCACCGCCACAAGCCTACGTAAAAATGTAAAATACAGAAAACTCATTTATCTCGTATTTTAAGTTTGATTCTTATGAAACACGAGGTGAAACTAGGAGACATTTAAATACAAACAGGGAAAACATGAATAAATCATTTTCACCGATATAAAATTCATAAAAAAGTGAATAAACGGTCCATTAATTGTCCATTATTGGTATATTTGAACATTAATGTTTAAACATACCAATAGCACCTATATTAGCACCGTACAAAATGAATCAGTTTTAGTGTTATTCCCTGCTTGCAAATACGAAGCAGGAAAATAGTACAAATTGTATTTATATTTCGAATCTGATGTAACATGAAACCTTGCATGGTACTAATATTAATATTTATATGCCAAGTTAAAACTTTCATAAAATTACCGGATAATGAAAACATAGAAATTTTCAAAAACTTTCTAGCTAAAACCGTTTTATTCCCTGAGGCACATTATGCTACTATTGGTATAATAGGCACTCATATAGCGATAGCTGAATGGTTTATAAGAGAACGGATACATTTGGAATGTCCTGTGATGCTTTGGCACAACCAACGTGCCAAGATAACATCAGGCACTTATCGCACCAAAGACCTTTACGGATTTATAGAAGATTTGAACAATTTCGAGAAGTATATGGACTATGTAAACACGTGTCCTTTCTTGCATCGCCGAGGACGATTCACTATAATTATCAGTCGAGAATTTAGTGATACCGCATGGTTGGAGGATGTTATGAAAAAGATTTGGTTTAGAAATATATTAAACTTTAATGTTATATTTAATTTAGTGGGAGAGTTAAAAATTGTTGGCTATAATCCTTTCAATAAGACTATTTATTATTTAGAGGAAACTGATGAAATGTTTCCGAACAAATTAAATAACGTTTATCAGTATCCAATTAATATAGTGATGCTTGAAGATATTCCTAAAAACACGCTGCGTAATGGATCTTTAAGAGGAATGGATGTTATTGTATTAAAGGAGATTATAAGAGAAATGAACGCTTCGTTGAATCTTATAATAGAGAAAGACTTTGAAATCCTTAGAAATATGATGTTAGGCGAAGTTGTTGATGCTCCCTTCAACAGATTCATAATAATGAGACCAAAAAACCCTTTTGCCATTACCTACCCGTACTTTAGAGACGATCTAGTTGTGCTAGTACCAAAAGGGAAACTAATACCTACGTACATGTACATTTTTTATACGTTTGATTTGGAATCGTGGAAATATATTTCAATTACCTTAATAATATTTCTACTCCTTAAGAAATTCTTGAATATGGTAAATATCAAGTTTCGCAGCGAAATTATAAATATTTGCTTAATATGTTTTATTGGAATTATATTAAATATATTTCAATGTTCTCTAACTGGAGCACTAACCAAACCAAAATACGACAAAGACATACAAGAAATTCGAGAATTGAAAGCGAGCAATTTAAAAATTGAGATAAGAAGTTCTGTGCTTGAAACAATTTGGAATGTTTTGCCAGAGTTTAGACATAAATTTATAAACACCACTCGATATGAAATGATGGATAGTATTCAAAGAGGTGATAAAGACATAGCTTATATGTACTCGCAGAGTATCGCCAAACTTCTTGTACACCTAAGAGGCTTAAATGGAAAACTTCTTTATCACATTGTTTCTGAATCTTTAATACCTGCATGCTCTGGATATTTTTTCTCCTTCAGATCTCCATATTTTGATTTTTTTAATAAGAAACTGATTTTATTCGAAGAATATAGGATACGTACTGTGTTAGAAAATTTTGAAATGGAACAATTGAAACACACTGATGCGAGAGGAGATACGGAAACTTCTCCCATGTTGAAGATTGCTCATTTACAATCGATTTTTCTGATTTTGCTAAGCGGTAACACTGTTGCTATTTTAATTTTTCTTTTGGAAATATTCAAAACTATTTATATTAATATTGGATATTGTTATTAGTCGAGGTCGGAACTTTAGGTTTTTGCCTATTTTTTTTATTATAGGCAGATGGAAAAGATAAGCAAATAAATCCATTTTACATGATTCTCTATCTTTTTACGCTAGTTTTAAGAAACCTATTATGCCTATTTAGCTGTTTTAAATTTTTACTGCCTAAAAGATACCTAATGAGCTCTTATAGCGCCTATTTGTGACCTAAAATAGTGAAAAATTGTTTGTTCATAAATTCTTAGTCTGTATGAAATTACGGAACGCATTCTTTTTATCTACGCATTGGCAGCTGGTACCACTTGGCATCAGCAAACGTGTTCTTCTCGTGTTTGTGAATCCTAAACTCAAAAATTACACTTTTGTTTACAATGTTGTAATAAAAACCAGGACTAGACATATGTGCCATTAGCGCGCATTCCAAAACGTGCCCTTTGTCCCGCGTTTTGGATAAATGCAATTTTTTTATAGTTTGTCCAGAAACTAAGGGTTTTTATTACTACGCTAAAATCTAACCAAACATATTAGAAGAACCTCCCCCAAACATATTAGAAAACGTGCGAAGGCCTATAAAAACCTTCTTATAGAGATTAACCAGAGGACCAGACATTTTCAGGTATTAAGAGAATTTAAGCCTCGATTGTTCATGGGAGGAACAAAGAAAATTGAATCTCCTCCTTATTTGAATTAGAGGGATGATTTAACCCCTCTGACAGATATTTTATACTAGGAATGGCATAAATACCATTCCCCAGTTGTCAGTAAGAAGTAAGAAGTAACAGAAGTCGGCGGTGGTTCACACCATTACCCCATTCACAACATTGGTGGCAGCCTCACAACATTGGTGGCAGCCCCACAACAACAAAGTTACAATACTTCTGCGGGGACCGTTGTTTGTTAAAATGCCGAAAGATAAAAGCAGTCAAAACGCTTTACTAAGGTCTTGGGTTAAAAACAAAGAAGCGTTTACAACTGATGGTAAAATACTGTTTTGTCAATGCTGTCAAAAACATGTAAGTACATACTAAAAGTATATAATTCTGAATTAATATATCCATCTCTTTGATTAATTATAGGTACCTTGCTCTAAAAAATCGCACATAAATCAACATGAAGAACAACTTTGCATCAAAGTAATTTAACGAAACCAAACCAACGTGGAAAACAGTTTTGTTAACTGAAAACATAACTGATAGTAGGCATGATGTGTTTTATTTAGACCTATGTGAAGCAATGCTGGTAGCAAATTTACAGTGGTTCAAATTACAGTGCCCAAAATTTAAACAGTTTTTAGAAAAATACTGCAATCGTTCCGTACAAAACGAATCCACCATCAGAAAACAATATCTGCCGATATGTTACAACAAGATGCTGGCACAAATTCGCTCTGACATTGGCGAATGTTGTGTATGGATTGCAGTTGATGAAACGACTGACACTAAAGGCCGCTATGCTGCTAACATTATTGTAGGAAAATTAAGTTCACATGAACCTACGATTCCATATTTGTTAGCTGTACAATTTTTGGAGAAAACGAATCATGTAACTATCGCACGTTTTGTCAATGATTCAATGGGTATGTTTCTTACAAATTCCCATGATTGCTTCCATTACTTTATAGCAAAAATTAATTCTGTTTTAGGCGTTTTATGGTCCAGTACGTGTTTTATACTCTGATACAGCCTCTTACATGATCAAAGCAGGAACTTCACTCAAAATCTTTTATGCAAATTTGTTACACATTACGTGTTTGGCTCACGGATTAAATAGAGTATGTGAACTTATACGAACAGAGTATCCATTGGTTAATGAACTTATTGGAAACGTTAAAAAGATTTTCCTGAAAGCACCTTTAAGAGTTGAAGTATTCAAAAATTTACAACCCCATTTGCCATTGCCACCCGAACCAATTATCACAAGATGGAATACTTGGCTAGAAGCGGAATTTTATTACTGCAACACTTTTGCTGCTGTGAAAAAGGTTTGTTTTTCTGTGTTCCCATTTGGTCAACCAAACTTTTTATTTTCTTAGGTTGTAATGGAATTTGAATGTAGCAGTGCAGAGTCTATACGCAAGGCAAAACATTGTTTTAAAAATACAGACATTAAAAATTCTTTGACATATATTTCCTTCATTTTTTACATTTTACCAGAAACAATTACAAGATTGGAAAAAAATGGAACCCCATTAACAGAGTCTGTATCATTGATGGACAATGTATTAAAACATTTGAAAACTGCACCAGGCAAAAATGCACGAAGTGCATTTTTAAAACTTGAGGCTGTTTTAGAAAAAAATCCAGACTTTTCTATTTTTCGAAATGTAGGAAAAATTTTAAGTGGCGAAAATGTTGAGCTTCCTGAAAACATAACGCCAGAAAGAGCGGTAATGTTGAAGTATGCACCGGTAACGTCATGCGATGTTGAACGTTCTTTTTCCGCATATAAAATGGTTTTATCTGACAGAAGGCACAGCCTTACACCTGGCAATTTAGAAAAAATTATGGTAGTTTATTGCAACAGCAAATATGACACCGAAACAAACAATAATAATTGTGAAATGTTTTTTACTTTTGTTTACATTTTATAAGTATTGTTTTTTTTTATTCTTTATACAATTTAAGTAATTCATTTTGTGCAATATATAGATGGGTAAAGCACATAAAGGATTCAATAAAATACTTTTGAACTTCTGCATTTTTTTATAAATTTTAATAAAAAATATAACCTATTTTCAGCGAACATTTTTGGAAACCTACATATCTTTCTTATCTTTATAGAACCTATTTAAAACCTATTTTGTGTTTTTTGACAACCTAATAACTTACCTATTCTAACAATTTACCAAACTACCTACAACCCCAAAGGGACTCTCAATGCCGCCCCTGTCACCAATCGCCGGATCCGAAACGCAACAACAAGTAAGTGCCTCCGCCGCTTTAATGTCCCTAAAACCCAACCCAATCTTGACGCCACGTAACGTAGAAACCGACAACAAACGTAAATTCATTTACACCGCCACCGTCCACCAAATCCCCGAACAATACCAAACATACAAATCCCTATACAACATCACCAAACAGATCCACGGTTTCCAATACGAAACCGTGTCAATTCGCAAGGACACGGCCCTATTCAAGTCTACTGACCCGGACATGCCCGAGAAATTGAAAAAAATTAGACACTTCATCGGGGAACCTGTCCCCATTTCTCTTGGCCCACAGCCAGCCACCGCCTCCCCCCACCCAAGAACATCCGGTCCGTCCATGTCTTGCGTTGTCCGCGTTGTCGCTCTAGACATCACTGACAACGAGGTCCTGGACCACATCAAAACCCTCAATCTCCAGGTTGATAAAGCCTGGCGAATCACTGCCCGAGCCACCAACAAGCTCACATTATTCGTCCGAGTAATTACCCACGATTCGTCGACATTGGACCACCTGATTAAGTTCGGGCTCGTCATCTACGGCCATCGCCACTATGTTGAGCTATCACACCCCTCCCCTCCTCAATCTCTTCAGTGCCGTAGATGCCTAAAATTCCATGATTCAAAGACACCCTGCAGAGAGACCCTGACCTGTGTTCTCTGCGCCGGTCCCCACCCCACCAGCCAGTGCCCCAATCCCACCCAAATCCGCTGCGCCAATTGCAGCGGCGACCACCACTCGAGCTCCCCACTATGCCCCAACCGCCCAGCAGCCCCACTTTGTCAGAGATGACAGCCCCGCTCCGCTGCACTGTCCCCAATCCCCCCGAACAGTCGGAGAATCCCTCCAACACCATTGTTGTTGAAGACCTAATCAGGTTCTTCACAACAACTCTTCTTAATATCATGCCCGACAAGCGCGACGAGATATTGGAAACTGGTCAGGAATATCTTCGGACTTAAACTTAAGTCCACGATATTCAGGAACACGGTTCACTGTTCCTTTATACCGCCAAGAACCAAATCCCCCTTTGTCCCCCCTCTGAATAGTCAACCTACACACCATTTCCTATTAAGTTAGGATGGCTTTCTTAGCAAGTTTAAACAGCCTCGGCTGGAAATAAAAAAGACCTGATCGAGCATTTAGTTGTCTCCGAAAATGTCCTTATACTAGCGTTACAAGAAACATATTTCACTCCCAAAACCAAAGCCAGCCTGAGAAACTTCACAATTGTTCGCAAGGACAGACCAACACAAGGTGGTGGCGTAGCCATCGCCCATCACAACTCAATCCCAGCCCGCCCTGTGACGCTCCCCCCACATCTCCAAGACCTCGAAGCCGTTGGCATAACCATAAGCTACCAACAGTCCACTATTAACATCTTCTCCGTTTTCTCCCCCAAATCTGACATTTCCAGTAGACTCCAATTAGAAATACACACTTGTGTACCAACACGCACGTATCAACGGTGCGTCCCTCTGACAACCCCCCCCCCCCCCAAATTGTCTCGCTAATCCAACAAAAACGCAAATTGTATAGGGTTTACAAAAATACCCACGATCCTCTGATTAAATCATCATGGAACCGTCTAAATGCCCTCATCAATCTAAAACTGCGTGCCTTCCGCGAAAAATCGTGGATAGATGTAAATATACAACTAAACTCGATCCCAAGGATGGCAGTAAGTTTTGCAAGTCCCTAAACATTCTTACCGGCCGGTCTCGCCGGCCCGACCACCCACTCTCGGTAAATGATCTAATCCTCACAAATGCCCCAGATAAAGCCCAGGCTTTCGCGACCCATCTAGAAAAAGTCCACCAATCAAACTCCCCACACTTTACCGAACCATTCTTCAGGAAAACCACAATCGAGATTAGCCGCCTACCTTTAACTCCGTATTCAGAGTTCCCTCCGTCTACCCAAATCGAAAATGAACCCCTAGTCCAGCCCATTACCACCGAAGAGGTTAGCAATGTCATCTCCACCACTCGAAACGGCTCTGCAGCCGGACCCGACCGTATTCCATGGACTGTCCTCAAACACCTTCCAGACCCAGCAATTGAATACCTAGCCTGTATATTTAACGCCTGCCTCTCGTACGGCACCTTCCCGTGGCCTTGGAAATCCACTTACACAATAATGATCCCCAAACCCTAAAAAAAACTCGTTGACTCCTATCGCCCAATCTCCCTCCTCAGCACGATTGGTAAAACTTTTGAAAAAATCATCGTCTCCGCTCCTTCTGCGAAAACCACCAGGTCATACCCGACCATCAAAGTGGATTTATGAATCAACGGTCTACCCAACATTCCATTCTGAACCTCACGTCCAACCTCTCTATTACACCCTCTTCCTTGATATCCACCGGGCCTTCGACACTGTGTGGCACGACGGCCTGATAGCTAAACTCCACACATTACAGGTCCCACTATCACTAGTCCGTCTAGTAAAGAGCTTTCTCTCCAACCGCTCGTGCCGCGTCAAAGTGTCCAATTCCATGTTTCTCCCCTTTACGCCCGTAGCGGACGTCCAACAAGGCTCCTCTCTGCCCCCCCTGCTATTCAACCTATTCTGTCACGACATCCCTTTACCGACCAATTCTCGCTGCCACATCCAACAATTCGCAGATGACACCGTCATCTGGTCCTGCCACCGAAACCCCTCAATCTCGGCAACCGTCCTAAACAAATTCAATGCCAAAATCGAAATCTGGATGAACCTCTGGCGCATCCAGATTAATCCCCAAAAATCCCAACGGATCCATTTCCGTAACAAAAACCTCTCCAAACGTATTGTCGAAAAGCAATATTCAATAAACCTCTACGGCCAACCTCTGATACCCCAACCATCAATAACGTACCTTGGCACGATCTTCACCCAGTCCCTAAGCCCAGTACCCAACATCAGACATTGTCTCCATAAAATGAGGTCCAGGCTAAACCTTCTCTTCTGCCTCCGCACCCGAGTAGGGGGTTGTACATCAAACACCCTACTCTACACGTACAAAACCTTTTTTCGCCCAGTCCTCGACTATCAAATGACAGCCCTTGCCCTCTGCAACAAAAATCATATTGAACCCCTCCTCAGTTTTCAAAGAAACTGCCTTCGACGGATATACCGTCTAAACTACAAGTTCCCAACTATATTACTCGAAGAACTAGTAAATTTCGACCTATACCATACTCGACTCCACACCCTCCAGGAAAAACTCGCCTCCCGCATCATCTCCCAAGAACCCCCAATTTTCGACATCTTTAAGTCCCCTCCTGTTGAAATACACAGAAGAAAGCCCAAAAACAAACTCCCCACCCCCTATCTAGTGCTTCTGTCCCGACTGAAAGATGACCTTTCTCCAAACCTAGAACTAATTCTAGACACAGTCCCTGATATGTTTAAATAAACCCAAAACACTAGAACACACCAAGACCCTAGACGAAAAGAACCAACCAACACTGCCCCCCTCCTTCTGACGTTTTCTCGCGCCGCCTAAGTGATGTTGACTGACTTGCCGCCCGACTGCTGCTATCCGCTGTTTCCCACCCATAAAAAAAATCTATCCACCTCCTTGGCTGAAAACGAAATTGCATTTCCTACAACAGCCGTCCCCCCCACCCCTGGCGGGGACACTTATTCAACATGCAAGGGAGCAGACACACTCGTTCCTCCGCTGTCACAAAATGAACACGTTTATTCCGACAACGCCCAGCGAAGCCCTCGCGGCAAAGTATCTCGACCCTGACTACCTGGACACCCTGGACGACAGCGTCCTCGTCCAAATGATGAATTACATAACGAAACTGATGAAGAACCAAACTGTCCAAGAAACCCCAGGAAACCGCCGCCGAAAAGACAACTGAAGCCGCCCCCGAGCAGACAAACGAAGCCGCCCCGTCGCGTAAACCCGAGCAAGAAGACGAGGAAACCATCAACGAGAAGACCAAGCAAATCAGGACCACAGGCGACTGGAGAACAACCACAGAAGATGAAACACAGAAGAAGCAACCAAGAAAACCGACAACCACACCAAGACAACAGGACCCAACTGTAGTCAAGTAAAGCCAAACGAAACCCAACGAAAGACAAACAACAGACGACAACAACATACTAAAAAAAAAAAGACAACGACAATCAACCACAAGACGGCGGCATAGCTGGGCGAAAGATCAAAACCGCCAGACCAGCACAGGACACATGACAAGGGAGCAGAGTTCGTCTAGGCGCTTGCTTGCAGTAACACCTAACTAGAACTTGACTACCCTGGTTTTACTTAGTAGACCTTGATCCTCACATTATAAAAGTTACTGTAACTTTGCTAATAAATCGTTGCTTGTAAATACATCACATTTGCGTTTGTTTTTCCGAACCTCTACGTCCCGACGCTACAACTGGCGCCCAACGTGGGGCCCGAATAACCACGCAGCCGAGAGGAAGCCCTCGACTACAAAACATGGCCGCAGTACAAATTACAGCGGAGCAATTCCAGGCACTCCTGCGGAATTACGAACGTCCGCCAACGGAAAACAACAAAAATTTTACTCATTGTACCAACCGATTTGAGGGCACTAGGTCTGCCGATAAAGTAAAAGAATTTATCACGACGACCACCATCTATAAAACAGTAGAGAACATCACGGACGAGAATGCTCTTATTGGACTCCCGCTCCTACTAGTCGGAGAAGCCAACCAATGGTGGCATGGGATAAAGCACCAAGCCGCGACCTAGGAAGAAGCTATGAACCTAATAATAAAATCATACGCCCCTGCGAAACCAAACTACCGGATTTTCCAAGAAATCGTGAAGAACCCCCAAGCAGAAAACATGCCAATCGACAAATGTGTCACAATTCAGAGGGACATATTCGCCAGGCTGACCGACAAACTTGAAGATAAATGGCAACTCGATATAATTTTTTCACTTCTTAGACCGACAACGAGAGATCGCCTGCTACGGGAAGGGCAACTCGAGGACCCCGAGTTAAAACATATCATAGAACAATTAACTTCCCTCGAGCCCGAGGTATCCACGCAATGGACCACCCGAGGATACATATTGAACCAAGGTGTGCTATACCGATATCCCCAGGAGGCGGACAACGGAGAGGCCCAGCTAGTGGCTCCCATCCACGACCGCCCCCGCATCTTGAGTGAATATCATGACGCCGCAAGCGCCGAACACTACGGCGTGGATAAAACACTTCACCGTATTTCCGCCCGATATTACTGGCCCGGGATGCGGCGATACGTCGTTGATTATCTACGGACATGTCTGGAGTGTCAGCGCTACAAGCCCAGCAACATGAAGCCAGCGGGCCTGCTCCAGACTCCGGTACTAAACCACCGAATGGAGGTGATAGCGGTCGATTTATTCGCCCCCCGAAAAATATAAGTTAAAATCCTCCATAAAAGATCGTTTCCCAAATGATGGAAAAACGGTTTAATTATCAGCATCCCAAAACCAAATAAAAATCATTACTTATTAAACTTAATAAAGTCGGAACCCAGTCTGAATATATAAATATATTCAACCTTTCCGGAGCTCTATAATATTATAAAGCTCCGGAAAGGTTGAATATATTTAGATATTCAGGCTGGGTTCTGACTTTATTAAGTTTATATGATTATCTATAATGTAGTATGGTTTTTCCAATAGTAATAAGATCTTCGAGAAACGAAAACACAATATGCTATAGCTGTGACTAGTGTTGCCATTTTATATTGCCTTTTTTTATTATATGTTTTTCTTGTTTTATTTCGTTTTTGATTTTGGATTGATCTTCATATATCTCTTCTATTTTTATCATATTTATGAGTTTTAACCAATCATCTTCATTCTCAAAAGTTTCCAATATTGGATTCCTTGACAATGCATCAGCTTCTAAATTTTCTGAACCTTTTTTATATATTATTTTAAAATTATATTGGGATAAATACAAAATCAAATCTCCCACAGGTTCGTCTGTTCTAGATTTAGATCTAGGATTTAGTAAAGGTTTATGATCCGATGTTACTAAAAATTCTTTACCGATTAGATAATATTGCCAGTATCGAATTGCTTCCTTGATTGCTAAGCATTCAAGATAGATTATTTCTTTCTTCGTTTGGCTAGGTGTCAGTTTCTTGGAAAAATATCCTACTGGGTGTAGTATACCGTCTTCTTGTGTTTGTATTATCACCGCTCCTAGTCCTTGGCGGCTTGCATCTACTTCTATGACAACATCCTTGTCTTTGTCATAAATAGCTAAGATCGGTAAGGAACATAAATATTCTGTAATATCATTAAATGCTTTTTCGCATTCATTTGTCCATTCAAATTTTACATCTTTCTTTAATAGTTTATGTAATGGTTCTAGTCTTTGAGCGCAATGATCTATAAATCTCCTGTATAAATTTATTTTACCTAATATCTGACGCACCATTTTTTTTTTGTTCTTGGACGTTCAAATTCTTTGATTGCCATCAGGTTGTCATTTATAGGGTGAACTCTTCCGTTTTCTATTACATGTCCTAAAAATTTTATAGACTGTTTAGCGAGATTGCATTTACTAATTTTCAATTTTACTCCTTCTTTCTCTAAGGTTTCGAACAGTGATTGTAAGTGTTTTACATGTTGACCGAATGACTTTGAAAAAACTCGAATGTCGTCAATATAGTTGACACAAAATTCTTCCAATCCATTTTTCCTAATTATAGATGCTAATGCTCTCTGGAATATGGCTGGAGAATTTTTAAAACCAAATGGTAGTACTTTCCGTTGATAATGACCTTTCTGTGTTATGAATGCTGTCTTCTTCCGGTCTTTCAATCTGATAGGTATCGACCAAAAGGCAGAGTTAATATCCACTGCTGTGAACCATGAACAACCATTTACATTTTCCACAAGATCATCTATCCTAGGAAAAGGCTGAACTTCTGGTACCACTATCTTGTTTAATTCTATGTAGTCGACTACTAATCGAGTTCTTCTCCCGTCTTCTTTTTTATAAGCTAGTGTTACTGGAGAAGCAAATGGTGAATTGGATTCTTGTATCATACCCTTTTCTAGAAGTTTTGATATTTGGGATTCTATTTCAACCCTATCTGGATAAGAACATCTGTATGGTTTCTTAGAAATGAATTTATCTTCCTTTAGTTTTATTTGGGCTTCCGCATTTCCTATAGTTCCTCTGTCAAATTTATCTTTAGCAAAGCAATTTTGGAAGTTATTTATTATTTCTTTTATTTTCTCTCTATTATTTTTTTCTAAATGATTTAATTTTTCTTTGCAATAATCTTTTATAAAAATATTATTAATGATAACATCCTCCTCTCCTAAATTGAATTCATATTTTTCATCTTCTTTTATTTTTTGTATGTCGATTAATTCGTTCTTCCATTTTTGCTTAACTTGTAAATTCTCGTCTTGAATGAGTTTGAACTTTTTTATTGCATCTAAACCAAGTAGCAAATCATAGTTAAAATTATTATTTTTTATCACTATTGCTTCTATATTATCTTGAATTTTTCCGATTTTTAAGTGAAATTTCGCCCGATTTTTACTAAAGTCCATACCATTTCTAGTTTTTAATAAAGTTTTGTTATTAATTAATTCAGCTTTCAAAAGATGAATGATATTTTCATTTATTAAAGAACAAGTAGAGCCATTATCATATACAGCTTTTATTTTGTGTTTTTTTATTTGCATGTACCTCGATCTTTATTAAAGCACATGGTGTGGGCTTCGCCGGGCAATATATACATATCGGGTTATAACGTTTTACGTCTTCCGATTCCTAATCGCCACTCCTCTCTGTTCATCCACAGCCCTTCTTCCAGATCCGTCTCTCGAATTTCCTTGTCCACTCCGTCTCTCCAGCTTCTGCGCGGTCTTCGTCGTTTTCGGTTTCGTTGGGGGTTCCAGTTTAGTACTTTCTTTGGGATTCTGTGTTCTGACATTCTTTGGACGTGTTTATACCATGTTAGTTGTTATGTCATCAATACTGTCGTGTTGTATTCCCATTTCTTGTCTAATGGTTTTATTTGGGACTCTATCTCTCCTGGATTTTCCCGCCGCTCTTCTCCAGACGTCCATTTCTGTGGCTTTTAGTTTTTTCTTTTATCGGCCATACCTCCGAGGTATATGTTATTATGCTTTTCACGATGGAGTTGTGAATTCTTTTTTTATTTTCTTTTGTAATGGTTTTGTCCCAAAGAATACTGTTCAGCATGGAAGTAGCTTTTCTTCCCTGTACGTTTCTGTCCGATATTGCTTCGTCTAGTGTCCCTTCCTTAGATATTTTCAATCCTAGGTATTTGTATATATTGCATTGTTTGATAGTCTGTACCGTTGCTAGATGTAAGTCTTCTTGCTGTCCTATGCACATATACTCCGTTTTTGCAATGTTGACATCCAGACCCCATTTTCCCTACTCCTCGATGAGCTTTCGGCTCATATATTCCATGTCATCTATATCTTGTGCGATAACTACTTGGTCACCCGCGAAAGAGAGGGTATATACTGTCGTGTCGTCATTCACTGGCATTCCCATGCCATTGCATTTCCGTTTCCATGTCTTCAGCGCGTGTTCCAAGTAGATTTTGAACAGTGTCGGAGATATACAGCAACCCTGTTTAAGACCTTTGGTTACTGTGAATCCAGATGTTAACCCTTCGTTGGTATTGACTCTGGATGTAGAGCCCGCGTATAAAGACTTCACAGCTTTTATTATTTCTGTGTTTATATTGCTATGTTGGAGAGCCTCCCAAAGTTTTACTAAAGGTATACTGTCGTAGGCCTTTTTCAGATCTACGTACAGGAGATGTACTTCTTGATTTTGTGCTGTTTTCTTTTCTAAAATTTGAGTTAGCGTAAACAGATGGTCGACTGTGGATTTTCCTGCTCTGAAGCCTGCTTGTTCTTCTGCCTCCATATCGGCATATTCTTTTTCTATTCTGTTCTTTAAGATCTTTCCATAAACTCTACTTATAGTGCTTGTAACGGCTATTCCACGACAGTTGTCGCAGTTACTCTTATCGCCTTTTTTGTATATCGTCGATAGGTATGATGTCTTCCATTCTATGGGTACTTCGTGCCTGTTGAATAAATTTCACCTTGGAATTGGCACCTTTGGAATAAATTTCTTAATACTCCGTATAGATTATCTGTGCCATATATTAAAAATTCATAAGTAATATTACCCGGTCCTGGGGCTCTTCCGTTTTTTACAGACTTCTTTAACCTCTGGCACAGTAATTCTAATTGGGGATCCTTGTATAAATATGCCCTGATTTTCGTTTTGGATGTCTTTAAATTGAGGTCTGACTTCTGTCAGCATATCTTGAAAGTGTTGATTCCATTTTTGAGGTGTTATAGGTAAGATTATGTCCTTTGTTCGGCCTCCTCTCATACTTTTGAGGAGCCTCCAACTTTCTGTACTCTTTCTTCCTCCAATGTATGTATTGAGTCTTGAACACGTCCTTTCCCATTGATTGTTCTTCTTTTCCCATAATTTCTTCCGTACTCTCTTTTGTGATTCTTTGTATTTTATCTTGTCTTCCATAGTTTTCGAACTTAAATATACATGGTACCTTTTTCTTTTTTCTTCTATTTCGTATTCAATTTCTTCGTCCCACCAGTATGGCTTTTTCTGTTTTCCTCGTTTTTCTTCATAACCCAATGCTTCCTCTTCCGCTGAGTGTATGACCCTCTTTATATATTCGTATTCTTTCTATTCGAATTCTGTATTCTGAATTTTGCTGTCAAGTCTAGAGTTTTATAGTGTTTTTGTACTTTCATGTTCGAGGCTGTTGACTTTAATTTTTTTTTGGGTTTCTCCGTTTGTTATTTCATCCATTCTTTTGGAATTGTCAGGTTCTTCTTTTGCTCTTATTGGTGACACTATTTTTCCTTTTAAGAGGTAGTGGTCACTTCCACATGAAGCACCTCTCTGTACTCTTACATCTAGGAACTTCAGTCTGGATTTTTGTTTTATTATTATGTAGTCGATAACGCTTTTTAGATTCCTTGTTGGCTGGGTCCATGTGTATTTATGGATTTCGCGGTGTTGAAAACGTCCATTTAGAATGGTCAACTAATTTTGTTCGCATATTTCTATTAACCGTCTTCCATTATCGTTAACGACTTCTTCTCCATACTTTCCCACTACCAGGTCCTTTTCCTTTCTTTCTATTCTGCTGTTCAGGTCTCCTAGAAGTATTATTTCTCTTGACGTTCCTATTTTCCTATTTCCTCATTTAGTTTTTCATAGAATGAGTCTTTATTGTGGACTAGTTCGTCGTCATTAATGGCATATATTCCCAGTATAGTCACATTATATCCTAATATTTGTAGATTCATCTTTATCATCCTTTCATTAATCGGTTCCCATGTGGAGATATACTTTCTCATTCTCCTGTGGGTTATTATGGATACTCCCTGCTTAGCTCTGCTTTCCTTTGGTACTCCGCTGTAGAAGTGGTCGTAACTTCCCCAATCCCTTTTCTTTCTTTTTCGTCTCTGTTAAAACTGCGATGTCTACTTGGAGATTATTCAATTCGTTGGCAACTTCGTTTATTTTATTGGAGAAGCCCTGCATATTCCATACCGCATATCGTTGTTTGTTTTCTTAGCTTGGTTCGTCCTTGTGTGTTTTCCGTCCTATTCCGAGGCGATTGATTAGGTTTTTTAGCAGGCATGTTTTTTTTCCGTGGGGCAGGGAGCTGGCCTACCGCCACAACCCTCCTCCTTTACCCGGGATTGGTACAGGCAGTGACAACTGTCGAGCTACTCAATCCACCTGACAGCTGCCCCCAGGCGGAGTTGCTTCGCCGGGCTTATTAGTTTAAATCTTCCTCTATAAGTTCATCTATCCGTTCTTCTTTATTCAAATTTATTTTTTTATTATTCCAACATAATTGTTTTGGATGGAATCTTTTTTTGACCCAATTTTTCAAATGTTTCACATGGTTTCTTCTCTTCTTCTTTATAATAAGCGGGTATTTTTTTTTCTTTTAGCTTCTTTATCCACATTCCTTAATGATTCCTCTCTCTTCTTAAACTCATCTCCAAATTTCTTGAGTTCATCTGTAAGATTTTTCATATTATTGATTCTTTCTCTCTCCAATTTATCTTGTAACTGAATATCCATAAATGGCAATCCATAAATTATGAGATATAATCTTGTTTGTTCCGGAATATTATGACCAGCCTCCAGTAATAAACGTTATTTTTTCATCACATAATTCATTACTGATCCATCAAAATATTTAAAATTAAATGCTTTTCTAATAGATTCCCATTTATTCCTTTTGAAAGTTTGGATAAACGATTCTTTCCACTTAAAAATGCGGGCCCCAGCGAAAATGCTAAAATAAATATAAAATCCCCAACAGATACTCAAATAATCAAGGAAGCTGAGAACCATCTCTTGAAACATTCAAAACAAAACCAACAGGTGTCCAACAGCGCATCAAAATCTGAGATGTGTTCAATTTACTATCAAAATGTAAGAGGTTTGAACTCTAAGACTGATAACTTTTATTGTAACTCCTGTAGCTCTGATTTTGATATTATTCTGCTGAGTGAAACGTGGCTTAATGATTCTGTATTCGATTTTGAATTATTTCCGTCTAATTATCAGATAGTGCGCTGCGACCGCAAATTTAAGCAAGTTAGTCGAACTAGAGGTGGAGGAGTGTTAGCAGCATTTAGTGATAAAATCAAGATCATACCAGTGGATATTTCCAGGCTTATTAATATTGTTCCCCTCGTTGATATTGTATTATGCAAGTGCTTCATCGGCTCACTGAAGCTTATTATTGGTGTAGTTTACATACCCCCTGATATTCCAAATGAAGACTTCGAGACCTTCATGTCCGCCTTGGAAACACTCCTTGTTGATCATCAGTTAATTATTGTTGGCGATTTTAACATTCCTGATGTTTCAAGAGCTGGTACTCCAGCTTCGAATAAAGCTCACTGTTTGCAACAATTTAACAATGCTCTCGACATTACCCAATATAATAACGTCAGTAACTTAAGCAATAATTTGTTAGATTTAGTGCTAGCCAATATAAATCACAATTTGTCTGTTTTACACTCCATATCTCCCCTAGTTAAGGAAGATAATTATCATCCTGCGCTAGACATTAATATATGTATTCTCGAATCACATCATTTTCGTTCGTTTCCGTCTAATAGCCAAATGGCGTATAATTTTCGTAAATCTAATTTAATGTTATTGTATCAATCCCTTTGCGATATTGATTGGTCATCTTCATTGGAACAGTATAATAACATCAATGATGCTGTTGATTCCTTTTATACCACATTATATCAATGCTTGGATGAGTTTGTGCCTAAGAAATCTTACTCTGTTGCAAAGTATCCTATATGGTATTCCCCCGAAATTAGGTCTCTCTTACGATTGAAAGAAAAATATAGGAAGCAATGGTCAAGAACTGGTGATCGCCTATTTTATGACAAATACAGTCAACTACGCAGACAAAGTAAAGCTAAAATTGCGAATTGCTATAAAACTTATATCCTTAGGATGGAAAGCAATATTAAGAAAAATCCAACTGACGTGTGGAAATATTTAAATAGCAAGCGTGGTCACTCAAGAATTCCTGGTACGCTTCATAATGAAGATTCCGAGTTTTCTGAGCCTAACACCATAGTTAACGCTTTTGCTGACTTTTTCTCAAGTTCGTTCTCTTCAATTGATGCTACTGCTCCTACTGAATATTTAAATAACATTGTTCCTTTTAACTTTCCTGAAGTTAATGAAAAGGACCTTCTACTAATTATGTCCCAATTATCTAATAAATTTACAGCTGGTGATGATTCTATACCTTCATTTTTAGTACGTGATTGTAGGTTTGTTTTCGCTCAACCCTTAATGATTCCTTTTAATCTATCCATTAAAACTTGCACATTCCCGAATAGGTGGAAACGCGCTCGCATCTCACCAATCTTCAAGAATGGCGACAAGTCTTGTATCTCCAACTATAGGCCGATATCCATTTTATCCAACTTTGCCAAAGTTTTTGAAATTTTCCTCTACCGTGTTATTTATAATAAAGTAAAAAGTTTTATTTCTCCTAAACAACATGGATTTGTGAATGGTCGTTCCACATGTACTAATTTAGCAACATTTGCACAATACGTATCGGAAGAAATTGATAACCGCGGACATGTTGATGTGATATATACTGATTTATCTAAAGCTTTCGACAAGATTCAACACAACCTAATTTTACAAAAACTTTACAACCTAGGCTTAAACCGTGAAGCTTTAGCACTACTTAAGTCCTATTTAGAAAATAGAGTTTGTTACGTATACTATAATGGGTTCGTATCAACTGAATTTCTAGCAACATCGGGTGTCCCCCAAGGCTCTAACTTGGGTCCCTTATTATTCATTATCTTCATTAATGACCTACTGTCCACGATATCGTGTCCCGTATTAGCATTTGCTGATGACATAAAATTATATAAATCGATTAAGTGCCATGGGGATATGTTACACTTACAAAATAACATGGACTCATTTGTGAGATGGTGTGTTAAACACAAATTATTACTTAATACCACCAAGTGTTGTTATGTTTCGTACTCAAAAACTCTTTCTCCAATACAAACTACCTATACAATTGATGGTAGCCCTATTGCCAAGAAGGAAATAATGAAAGATCTCGGTGTCATATTTGATTCTCGCCTAACATTTCTCGATCACCTCGATAGCGTGTGCTCCTCTGCATCGAAGTCCTTAGGATTTGTAATGCGCGTTAGTCGCAACTTCACCGATACTAACCTAATGAAGCAACTTTTTTGTACATACGTCCTCTGCAAACTGGAGTACGCTATTCTCGTGTGGTATCCTTTATATACATCACACGCGTTCAAACTTGACAGAATTCATAGACGTTTTTTGAAATACCTGTCCTACAGACTTGATGGAGTTTATCCTGAGATAGGAACTAGTCTCGAACAATTGTTAATTAGACATAACATGGTTTCTCTAGAAGACAGAAGGAGTCATTGCTGTGCACAGTATACCTCTAAGCTCTTGCATAGTCAGATAGACTGTTCATTTCTCTTGGGCAAAATTCCAATCAATATTCATTCCCAGATCATCGTCTAGATCTACCGCCAGTTTTCGTCTGCCGATTCCAAGGACTAACGTACTACGTAGAGCACCTATCTTCGTAATGTGTAAAGCTGCTAACGAAGCATCTCAGGATATATTTTAAGACTAATATTTATATACTTATTTACTTGTTCTATGTAATCATTTTTACTGTTTTGTATATTGATATTTATTACTTGTATTACTTGTATGGGTTTACACCATTTGTTTATGTATTTATATGTGTATATGTATGTATATAGGTGTATCTATGTACGTGTGTTTGTATATGTGTATGCATGTGTGTGTCTTGTATGTGTATGTATGTATATATATATATTATTATTATTATTGTTCTGTCATTGGGGTTCGCTCTGTTGGACAATAAAGTATTATTATTATTATTATTATTATTAAACCAGTCAGAGATTTTTAGTTTAATTAGGTTATCTTGGTACCAATCCATAGTGCACCTTCTAGAAATAGTTTTATCGATTCTATTTTCATTTCATCTGATGTTACATTATACCTTTCACATTCTTTCTCAAAATTTTCAAGCCATTTTGTAGGTTCACTTGTATTATTAAGTTTACTTTTTTTCTAATTCACTCACACTTAAAATGTTCTGAGATGACAATTTCTTTTCGAGTTCTTTTATCCTTTTCAATAAATGTTCATCTGTATTTCTTGGTTCCTCTTTTTCTTTATTTTCTTGATATTCTTTTAAATAAATATCTTGGATGCAGAAATTGCCCTAATCGTCCATGTAGAAATTTTTTAATTCAGGATTAACCTTTATCGCTATTTTTCTATATCCATTTGCTTTAGAAATGGATTTAAAAGCACTTTTCACTGTTTTCTGTTTTAATAATTCGCAATGTACCTTTAGATTTTTAAACTGTTCCGTTATTTCATACCAGGTTATCTTGTCTTCTGAGATAGCCTCCACGATGTCTTCATTTAACTTAAAAAAAATTCTTTCTGATTTGATTGAAGAAATGTCTTTAATCAATTTGTATGGAAGTTGATTAAAAGTACTACTTTAATTGATTGCTAAAACAATAGCTTGTATTTGTATTAAATTTACAATTAAATAATTAGGATAATATGTACAAGATTATAATCAATTCTTACCTAAAACAATAGAATTGATTAAATGTAGTTTCTTCAGGATCGATAATAAAATAAATGTAACACGTGTCTTTCAGATCGATAATGAGTTATAAACTGAATCTAATAGTGTTGGCAACTTAACATATTAACTGTCCCTAGTTGGTGGTGCCTAAATTTAAAATGGGGTATTTTAGATTTATATTTATATATATATATATATATATATATATATATATATATATGACAGAATCCGTGAAAGTTTATGACCTATTGATCTGTGCCCCAGGCAAATGCAGTGTACTTGGCGCGTACGTAGACAAACAGTGCCAAATTTTAATCCCGAGGGCGTATTTGCATAGATAATGATGTTACCCTGCGTTAACCACCGCCACAAGCCTACGTAAAAATGTTAAATATATAAAACTCATTTTATCTCGTATTTTAAGTTTGATTATTATGAAACACGAGGTGAAACTAGGAGACTGTTTAAATACAAACAGGGAACACATGAATAAATTATTTCCACTGATATAAAATTCATAAAAAACTGAATAACAACGGTCCTAACATTATTTTCGAAACATAAAAATAAAACTTATATTAGCATGTACAAAATAAATTATTTTAGTATTCTTCTCTGCTTTCAAATACGAAAAAGGAAAATAGTAACATGAAACCGTGCACGGTATTAATAGGAATATTTATATGCCAAGTTAAAGCTTTCATAAAATTTCCATATAATGAAAACATAGAAATTTTCAAAAATTTTCTAACCAAAACAGTTTTATTCCCTAAAGAACATTATGCTACTATTGGTATAATAGGCACTCATACAGCGATAGCTGAATGGTTTCTAAGAGAACGGATACATTTGGATTGTCCTGTGATGGTTTGGCACAACCAGCGTGCCAAGATAACCCCGGGCACTTATCGCACCAAAGACCTTTACGGATTTATAGAAGATCTGAACAATTTCGACAAGTATATGGACTATGTAAACACATGTCCTTTCTTGCATCGCCGAGGACGATTCACTCTAATTATCAGTCGAGAATTTAGTGATACCGCATGGTTGGAGGATGTTATGAAAAAGATTTGGTTCAAAAATATATTAAACTTTAATGTTGTATTTAATTTAGTGGGAGAGTTAAAAATTGTTGGCTATAATCCTTTCAATAAGACTATTTATTATTTAGAGGAAACTGATGAAATGTTTCCGAACAAATTAAATAACGTTTATCAGTATCCAATTAATATAGTGATGCTTGAAGATATTCCTAAAAACACGCTGCTTAATGGATCTTTAAGAGGAATGGATGTTATTGTATTAAAGGAGATTATAAGAGAAATGAACGCGTCGTTGAATCTTATAATAGAGAACGACTTTGAAATCCTTAGAAATATGTTATTAGACGAAGTTGTTGATGCTTCCTTCAACAGATTCATAATAATTAGACCAAAAAACCCGTTTGCTATTACCTACCCTTACTATAGAGACGATCTAGTTGTGCTAGTAGCAAAAGGGCAACTAATACCTTCGTACATGTACATTTTTTATACGTTCGATTTGGAATCGTGGATATATATTGTAATTACCTTAATAACATTTGTAGTCCTTAAGAAATTCTTGAATCTGGTAAATATCAAATTTCGCAGCGAAATTATAAATATTTGCTTAATATGTTTTATTGGAATTTTATTAAACATATTTCAATGTTCCCTAACTGGAGCACTAACCAAACCAAAATACGAGAAAGACATAGAAGAGATTCGAGAATTGAAAGAGAGCAATTTAAAAATTGAGGTTAGAAGTCCTATGCTTGTTCGAATTTGGAATGTTTTGCCAGAGTTTAGACACAAATTTATAAACACCACTCGATATGAAATGATGGATAGTATTCGAAGAGGTGATAAAGACATAGCTTATATGTACGAGCATAGTATCGCCAAATTTCTTGTACAGCTAAGAGGCTCAGATGGGAAATTTCTTTATCACATTGTTTCTGAATCTTTAATACCTGCGAGCTCTGGATATTATTTCTCGTTCAGATCTCCATATTTTGATGTCTTTAATGAGAAACTGATTTTATTCGAAGAATATAGGATATGTACTATGTTAGAAAATCGTGAAATGGAACAATTGAAACAAACTGAAGCGGCTGGAGATACCAAAAATTCTGCCATGTTGAAAATTGCTCATTTACAATCGATATTTCTGATTTTGATAGGCGGTAACATTGTTGCTTTTTTAATTTTTGTTTTAGAAATATTCAAAAGTTTTTATATTAATATTGTATATAGTTATTAGTTTTATATACATATGAAATATAGTGCTTCTATTAACACGGTAATAATAAAGCATGTTATGTTATTGAATTTATCACTTTTTTCTCTATGTACACACCACGTCATTTAACATAGAAAATATAATTGTATTACAGTTAATTACGTAGTCTGTTAGAAAAGTATCCGACCTTATTTTTTATTTTGAAAACCTGATGGATTTGAATCAAGCGCGCTTGCATGAGCCGACATTGAACTTTCGTGCGCATGCGTGAGTTTTTTTCTGCCTGTAGATAGCGTCAGTTGCTGTCGAGCAGTGTTCGAGTGACGTAGTCTATAGTGCTCTAGTCGGTTTTTCAATGCAAGTAAAATCACCAAAGAGTACTATAGGGATGTCCTACGTCGCCTACGCGATGCTGTGCAGCGAAAGCGACTGGAGTTGTAGTCATCAGGAAATTGGCGACTCCATCACGACAATGCTCCAGCACATTCTTCGCACTTGGTTCAAAATTTTTTGGCGAAAAACCAGACTCCTCGGGTTCGACAGGCTCCTTACTCTCCTGATATGGCCCCCTGCGACATCTGGCTATTTCCCGAAGTCAAGTGGCCATTGAAAGGAACGTTATTCCAGACAAAAGAGGACATTATGGCAGCAACGACAGCCGAGCTAGAGTCGATTCCGAAAGAGGCTTTTTCGGAATGCTTCCAACAATGGCGGCACCACTGGAAGAAGTGTTTGGAGTCCCAAGCAGACTACTTTGAGGGAAATTAGGTTTCCAACGCTCCAGCTATGCCAGTTTTTTTTACCGGCTAAAGGTCGGATACTTTTCTAACAGACCACGTATGTATAATAAATACTGTTACTATAATTTGAAAGATAGCAAAGGCAGATCAGTATAGTGTGATTGTCGTTAGGAAAATTTAATTTCAGAATGTAGCATAACATTGTCAATTGTCTAACTTGAGAGTGTAAGTTAAGTTAATGTTTAATTCCAATAAAGTCTCTATTAATACCTATACACATATATATATATATATATATATATATATATATATATATATATATATATATATATATATTAGGGTGGTTCTTAACAATTTTTTGGTCTCCGAAATGCGCTCCCATGATAAGAAAGTGTTCTAATTGATATGACGGATAAAATGACCCGATGGTTCCCTTATCAAAAACCCACTTCGGGGGCCCACAAACCGTTTTTCAGCTTAAAAATGAAGAATCAGTCATAACTTAATGAGGTACGGTAAAAATCATCAGTTTTGCCATCAGGAGCACATAAATATTAACAATAAATGCTCTTCATTATCAGGTGTACTGAGAAACTAAGCCACATAATCGTGTCAGGCGATTCCAGCTTTCCCTATGCACCTCGAACAAAATTTTGAACATTTCTCTAAAGCAGGGCTTCTTAAACTATGGGTCGCGACCCCAAATGGGGTCGCGTAGCAAAATCTTGGGGTCGCGAGATTTTAATGTAAAATATTTAAATTCATTTGTGAGAGTTTGAAAATGGCGGGCTTCTGAGACAACGATTCATCAACACTAACTGTAGTTAAAGTTGGCAACCCTAGAGACAACGATTCAGCAACATTGACTTATTGTTAGTGACTGTGTTGTCGCTTGTTGTCCGTTGTTGCATGGGCGTAGCCAGGGGGGGGGGGAGGTTTGGGGGTTCAATTTCATTTTTGGGCAATGGATAAATGGCTGAACTTAAGTAAGAAAGGTGATGTTGCAGAAGACAATGCTACAAAGTCTTCACAAGCAGGATTTATTATTGACAAACAGACATCTAATGTGCGAAAAAGAAAATATAACGAGTCTTTTCTTCAATTTGGCTTTACATTTAAAAATTGAAATGGTAAAACAACCTATTTGTTTGATCTTAAACGACACTGTTGCGAATAGAATTTTTGAAATTAACAAGGATCAATTAGTGCAACACAATTAGTACAAATTAAAGAAAACAGCTGCGTGAAGATAGCCCCCAAAATTCAAAAAAATTAAAAACTTAAAATGGGATACATTTGACCAAGATTTGACCATGATTGACCACCAAATAGTTTTGTTTGCCCACATTTCGTTTAAAAGATATTATAAAAAATTGATTGGGTCTAGCCCCCCAAAATACATTTTTTCTGTATTTGATAATGGCATCTTAAAAAACATGGTTTGACCACGTTTGCCCACAATTTTTTTTAATTATATTTTTTTTAATCGATTTTTGAATAATAATTTTTTTATAATTTTTTTATTTTTATTGTTTTTTTTTCGTTTGGTTTTGAAGACCTTTGTTTGACCATGTTTGTCCATCATTTTTTTTTAATAAAAAATATTTTTAAGGGCCCCAAAATCAATTTTTTAGTGTTTGATATCCATGAACATGGGCGATTCCCCAAAAAAAAAATGGATTGCCGTATTTTTCCGACGATAATCAAATATACTCGAATTTGCATATTCGAAAAATGCTGTTATATGTGTATATGTGCGTGAATGGTAATTTTGTACCTTTCGTAAGTTGTTTATGAATCTGTGTTTGGACACTGTTCATGACCACTAATGGTTTTTCGATGAGTTTTTACAATGTAATGTTTAAATTTAGGAGTTTTAGATATAAGTGTTATTAATTGGATAAAGGCATGAGAATTTCGCAAAAATTCATTGTAAATCTATAGTAGCAACAGTGTCCAAACACAGTGTCATAAACAGCTTAAAAAGGCACTAAATTACCATTCTCTACACCACGACCAGTTGGTATCTTTTGGCCGCTTTACCGTAATCTTAATCTAATCCGCTATTATCTAATTTTAAAATCCTTAAACTAAAATTAAGAAAAAGTTCAGATCACAATAAACAAAATATACCCAGATATAACATAACCCAAGAACAGCTGTACCTTTAATCTGTAACTTTTCATGCCCTTATGCAGGCAAAAAATAATTCAAGGGTGGGCAAACGTGAAAAACTATTTTAGTATACGAGAAATATCATTTAATCAATTTTTGAGGTTTCCCAATTTTCCTTAAAATTCCCCACCTGTATCTTTCTATTTTTCACCCCGCATGCAAATAAAACGGTTCTCTAAGGTTGGGCAGACGTCAAAAGCAATTTTGCATGTGTGAAATATCCTTCGAATTATCAGGATCGCGTATTATCCATTTGATAGAAAATCCAAGGGGAATTGACATATATAGCAGTATTTTTCGAGGATGTAACGAGTATATTCGATTATCGTCTGAAAAGTTCGGCAATTCATTTCTTTTCGGAAATCGCTTATGTTGTTCATGGATATCAAACACTAAAAAATCTATTTTGGAGCTCTTAAAAATATTTTGTATTAAAGTTATTCAACACCAAACGAACAAAAAACAAACAAAACTCGATTTTGAGGTTCACAAAAAAAAATTTATTGAAAAAAATGGTGGGCAAACATGGTCAAACCATGTTTTTAAGAGGCCATTATCAAATACAGAAAAAATGCATTTTGGGGGGCTAGGCCCCAAATCATTTTGTTATAATATCTTTTGAACGGAATGTGGGCAAACAAAACTATTTGGTGGTCCATCATGGTCAAATCTTGGTCAAACGTATCCCACTTTAATTTTTTAATATTTTCAATTTTGGGGGGCTATCTTCATGCAGCTAAAGTAAACCCAAAAAAACTGATATTACTAAATTAGCTCAGTTGTTAGTATATCGTTCGTTTGGATGAACAGGGTATTAACTCATAATGTTCTTGCCTGCAGAATTTTTTTTTTCTCAGTAATAGCAAAATTTACAAAGTCAGGAAGTGAACAAAATCGTTATCAAGAAACGTTAATCAATAGTTTAAAAGATGTTATAAGAGAGGTTAACCAATTATTTCCAGAAATGGAAATATATTGATTTGAAAACTGTTCATTTTCAAAACCTGTTCATCTGGACCGACGATATGTCAGGTATGTTTATAAAGAAAACGTCGAGGAAGAATTGTTATTTTGTCGTGCTTTGAAAGACCAAACTAGAGGGAAAGACATATTTCTAAAGTTGACGAATTTTTAAAAGCTGAAGGGTTCGAATGGAAAAATTGCTGCGGAGTATGCACGGATGGTGCAAAAGCGATGACGAGCCAAAATATTGGTTTTAAATCATTTTTTCACGCTGCTCATTATGATCATATAACTTTTACTCACTGCCTTATTCATCGGGAGGCCCTCGCAGCAAAAAAATAGTACCAAAATTGAACGATGTGCTTCAGGATGATATTAAGATTGTAAATTTTATTAAGAGCAATGCTCTTAACAGAAGCTTATTTTCAAATCTCTGTAAGGATACGGATTCCCACTATACAAATTTATGATTACATGCAGAAATAAGATGGATATCAAGAGGTCAAAGTTTAAGAAGATTATTGTTATTAAAGGACGAAATCGAAATATTTTTAACCGAACAAAAATGTACTTTTTTTCAAAATGACCTGTGGCTATCCAAGCTGTCTTATCTATCAGATATTTTCGAGAAATTTAACGATCTAAACTTGCCTCTTCAAGGAAAAAATAGTAATATATTTACTTGGAATGATAAAATTGAAAGTTTTATTAAAAAGATTAACATTTGTAAGTAGGGTAGAAAAGAATTCGTTCTAAATGTTTTCCAGTATCGACAATTTTATATCCGAGAAAAATCATTGCAAAACTTTTATCGCAAAAATTATTATAGGTTACTTAAAAGCGCTAGAAACATAGTTTCGTAAATATTTTACATCCAATATTGATTTTGAAAAGTTATCTTGGATTCAAAAACCATTTTTGATTGTCATTGATGAGATTGATCACCTGCCATATAAAGAGCAAGATGCATTTACTGAGCTTTCGAGTGACTCAAACCAAAAACTAGACTTTTCAAAAAAGCCTTTAACTGAATTCTGGATCGGAGCTAGAACTGAATTTCCCACAATCTCTGATATGGCATTAAATATTCCTCGGCCTTTCAACACCACATATTTATGTGAAATTACTTTTTCAGCTTTAACATACATCAAATCCCAATATCGTTCATCACTAGAAAATGTTGAAGAGATTTTACGTCCAGCAGTGTCAAATATTACACCAGGATTTAGTTTGTTATGCAGTAAAAAAACAAACACATCCGTCTCATTAAAAACTAATTTTCATTTGAGTTTTATATTGTGTATTGTTAACTTTTGTGTGCAATTTTTAATTTTTGTATGTTTCTTGTAACAAATTCTAAAATTATATTGTTACCTAATCAATAAGTCAAAAAAATGGGGTCGCGAAAAAAATCACAATCGTAAAAGGGGTCGCGAATGAAAAAAGTTTAAGAAGCCCAGCTCTAAAGTATTCGAAATAAGAAATTTTTCACATGAAATTTCATCACATAATGATTACAAAAACTTGTCATGACGATTTTACTAACCTTGGAGTCAGATAGACATCAAGTATTGACAATCTGTCTAGAATGAATTCATTTAAATCATCATTGAAATAAATAATTTGGAAATAGTTTTATAATAAGAACATTATGAATTAATAGAATATTTTATGACAAAGAGCGTACATTTTTTTTAATAAACAACTATACAATGTTTAGATTCATTAAAATTACAGAAACATGGTATTATAATAGATTTGTTTTTATAATTGACGATATCTCTAGCTTGGATAACGATTCTCTTATCATGTGCAAAACTATCAACCACATCCAATTATGCAACCATTCTTTCTTTCATTCCAGTAGATATTTCTTCATCAAAAAAAGCCAAAGCAGCGGTTTCTGGTATTAAATACCATAGATGGTTAATAAAATGTTTCAGCGCTATTTTCGAAATGTCTGCATCAATAGACTCATATTTCAGAAGTTGTTTTAAAAATGACAACTCGTTATTTGGGGCCGATGCTGCAATGGGTGATTTGAACCAAACTCTTACATAAATTAAAACAATAAAAATACAAACTTCTTTCAAACCTCTCTTATCCTGAGTGGATAATTGAAATTGCTCTCTGAAAAGATGAATTTTCAAAGAATGTATTGCCTTCGACATCCATCTGGCGTGATGCATTGCTCCTGGAGGACAAATATTGTATTTGGGGGGAATGAACCCGAGAAAGACTTATGTAAGTTCCAATAATTCTTTGTAGTCATCTCTGATACCAGGCATATTCATAATTTTACGAGCAAAAGAATAAATCCCTTGTATATGATCTGTAAGAATGAAGGCATGGAATGAATGAAGACAATGAAGGCACTGGTGCAGGAGTGTTTGGACCTCGTACCAGATACTCTGAATCCATGGGAACATCCCCAAGTATCTTCCAAGCAGAGGTACACGCAATCGAAAGATGTGCACAGTTTAACCTCGACAGGAATTACCGCAAAAAACGAATTGCTATCCTGTCAGATAGCCAAGCAGCCATCAAGGCCATTAGCTCATACACCATCAGATCCAAACTGGTATGGGACGGTGTGGGGAAGCTGAACAAGCTTGGCAGGGATAATAAAATAACGCTATATTGGGTACCAGGACACACTGGTATAGACTTAAACGAAGAAGCCGATCACCTAGCAAACAAGGGATCCAGTAGCCCCTTTATAGGTCCGGAACCCTTTTGCGGTATGAGCGTGAACACCATCCGCAAAAGTTTAGATGAAGAAATAAGAGGAAAATGGATGAAAATCTGGGAAGAACTTCCAGGGCTAAAGCAATCCAAAGTGATGCTGGGATCTTTCAACCAGAAGAGAACTAAAGCTTGCCTGAAACTAAGCAGGAACAAGCTCAGAATTCTGACAGGAGCCCTGACGGAACACTGCAGACTTAGGAAACATCTCAAGGCCCTAGGCCTAGAGGAGGATGATGGATGCAGATTCTGTGGCTCAGCAGAGGAAACCCCCATACATCTGTTCAAAGACTGCGGAGCATTACTCCGCAAGAGACAGATGTACCTTGGGGCTCACTGCTTGAACACAGAGGAGCTGCAGGCCTTGAATCCCACCCAGATCCTGAGATTCCTAAAGGAATCAGGATTAGAGGAGGCGCTCTAAATGGGTAAGTACACCAACACTTGGAGGAGGAGGGTGGGGTACAATAGATCTATAAAGGTCGCAGTACAAGTCGTCACCACCATATCTACAATCTACAATCTGTAAGAATACTTTGTATTGCAGGGTCTGCAATGCCACTTGTAAAGCTAGTTCTCCTCAATTGACTCCAATTATCTTTTGAGTCTTTTGAATAAAGGAACATCAGGTCCTGTCGAACCTGGAATTTTTTCATCAAATACAGCTCTTAATATCAATTCCGAAATAAGATGTCGACATGGTAGATATAATATGTCTCCAATTTTTGTTGTAATAATAGAGCAGCTCCATTAATATGCCCCAAATTTGATGGCGTTGTGTCACAACAAAAAGCTCTTATTCTACCAGTCAAACCCCAATCTATTAAAACATCAAAAATTGCTTCTGCTTGTTCTTCGCCAGTAGAACATTCCAATTCAGGTACTCCCAAAAGTTTTTCAAAATCGTCGCTAGTAATAATAACTGCAAGTCTGTCAGCTTTTTTATTCATCAAATCAGTCTGATTTCAGTGATGTATGGTCGAAAGCGTCTTTAATATACTCAGATTTCTCTTGGCGTAACTGTTCTCGGATGCGTTTGATGGATGATCTATTGAGAACAAGGTCTCCTATATTATGGCTAAGAGCCTCGGCCACCGCAGCTAGTAAATGAACGGCTTTGCGATCACTGACATTACATTTATCCAAAGCTGCAACAACTCTTGCATTTATAAATCGGATTTTAGCACGCTGTTCTACTTCAGGTGTAGATTTGAAAGATTCTGCTGTTGATAACGTTGTTGATGATAATTCATCTACCGAGATAACCGAATAAGTCCCAATCGATTGTTGGCTTGGGTTGAAAAGTGAATCACAATCAATATTTCCTGTATCTAAAAAAAAGATATTGGATGAAATTTAGAAGGATGGCTTATTGGATAATTTACTGACTTGAGAATACAAGCTCAGTATAAAAAAGCAAGAACTTTTTGAAGTGAAAACTTCTATAGCCGCGCTGAATGACATTTGGGTAGAGGGTAAAATCATACATTTACGTGATCGTCATCAATAGCTGCGTTCTATAGAAAAAAAATCTATTACTCAAAGATGTGTTCAAAAGAACGCATCTATCCGCATATGTATAAAGTTGGCTATGAACGTCAAACATAATAGTCAAAGTTTTTGGCAGTGTTGACAGAACGTAGCGTTTATAAGGAAATATCAACCCGTAGAATTAGTGTGCAGTACAAGAGTAAGTACTTTTACCGGATGTAATAGTAGATGTACTAGTGCCGGATTATTGGAAAGTTTTTGGCAGTGTTGACAGAACGCAGCGTCTCTAAGGAAATATCAACCCCTATAATCAGTGTGCAGTACAAGAGTAAGTACTTTTTACGGATGTACTAGTAGATATACTAGTGCTGGACTATTGGAATGTTCAGATTACTGGATTGTATCGAAGAATTCATGCTAAATCACGAATCAGATTCATCAAAGTTTTAGGTAACCAAATGTACTCGTGTGCTTTCCAAAGGAAGGAAACTCCAAAATAAAATTAATATTCAGCGATATAGAGATAAGAATAAGAAGAAAACTCTTGCAATAGTTAATTCAGAAATTTCTAAACTTCGAAGAATCACAGCTGACAAGGAGGAAAAAATTAAACGTCGTAAAGAATATTAAGGCATGTTTCTAAAGGTCAAAATTTCAAAAACTCACAAATTGCAGACCCATCAACAAGAAATGTGCCATAGGTATATCTAACGTGACCATTTATTTTTTTACTCAAAACGGGACATTGGTTTATTTAAGTTAATTAACAGGTAGTCAATAAAAAAACACATTTTTAAAGTTATTTATTCAGAAAAAGTCAGTTAGCTTAAAAGTTACGAATTAAAAAATATATATACCCGAAACGTTTAGTTATATTTATATTAATCAGAGGAACAAATTTTCTTTTATATAGCTGGTGATGATTTTAAGTAAGAATGAAACTCTTGACACGTTTTTTTTATATTCACCTTAATTATCAACATCGCCTTTAGAACTGAAATTTGTAACTGGGTCTTCTCAGATGTCCACAATTTGTTCATCATAGAAAATACTCTTTCTACTGGAACATTTGCAGCAGGCAAACATAAAATATCTTCAATTAAAATAGAAAAGTTTTCATGCTGAAAATTGTTAGCTTGAAAGTGTTTGATTACTTCCACCCAACGAGTTTCCGTGGAAACATTTAGATTATTCCATTCGGTTACTTTCTGCGATGTAATGTAGTTACAAATTAACGAAAATTCGTCAAAAACTTCTGCATCTTTATTACAGTCAATATTTTCCTTTTCAATTAGTAAATCTAGAGATTTTTGAATGTCTTCCCATGCGGGAACCTTTTCTAAATCTGCTTTTTAGTAACAGGGTTACTTAAGTTTTTTAGTAACAGGGGACATTTTTCAATACTCAAAAATTAGTTTTTTAATTGCTGATACATTTTTAAAACCCTTTCCAAGGCAGGCATAAGAGCAAGCCATCTAGTTTTGCTATAGCCGAGCATTTGTTGATATTCCGTTTAAGTTTCGGCGCAAAACTCCTTTAGAGCCTCAACTCGAATCGTGTAAATATAAAAAAAATAATATATCTTCACAACAATGCTTTCGTAATCTAAGGGTAGCCTGTCTGCAGCACATTTTATTGCATTGTGAATTACATGGGCTCCACATCCAATACCTATCAATGGCTTCTCCAGTGATGATTGTCATTTCGTTAACACATTGTTAGTTCCTCGCTTAGCCGCACCTCCGAAATTGACGTTGGCATTGTCTCCGGAAAATGCCACGACTTTTGCTGTCAAATTATTATCTGTCAACACCTGGTTTAAATAATCGACAATGATGTCAGAAGTCTCACCTGGTTGGTCTTGGAGATCTAAAATTTTTACTTGCACACCTACGTAAGGTTGAAAACAGCGCACTAGAATAGGGTATATTTTCTTGTTAACCACGGTAACAAGTAGCGTCGTTTAGTATTGTAATACAATTGGACTTATCAAGATCATCTTTTAATTCTTTCTGTAGGCGTCAAAACATTTACTACAATAGCTTCTGATTTCGTACGCACTCATGTAAATTTGGGATCAAAACATGATTGAATTAATTTCGACACACAATCATTAGAGCGAAAATTGTTGTTTTCTTGTATCGTGTGATAAGCCCAGACGCCTTCTGCCGCTGCGATATCCAAATACTTTAAAGTTGGTGCTTCCGATTTCTTGAAAAAGGTTAACATCGAAAAACTCGAAGCGGCAGCACGATCGGCATTTTAATGTTTTTCAGACTTTAAATGCTGTTCAATATCACTGGCACCACTATGGGAAACGCTAAATTCTGTACGACACTTTTCACATCTGACATCTGAGGGAGTATTTATTTGCTTGATAAACGGATATTTTGCTTGTAAGTTAACATTGAACGTACACTTGCGTTTCGGCATTTTATTTATTTTTCAACTTATGATTCCAAAACAAAAGAAGTTTAAGTTATTTACTAGGTACACGAGCATCAAACAACAACAAAACAAACATCGAGAAGTGGGCGAACGAAAAATATGCCAAACAATTACGATTTCTTCGATTTCGCATTGCGATATCTGGAGTTTGAAAAACTATGCCATAGAAACACACTTATCGTATGCAACGCAATCACACGCCTCACACGTAACGTCGATCTGGGATGTCCAGATCGGCGTGGGAAGGTGGAGGAGATGTTCGTACGCTATCAGTGTGTTTCTAGAACCCATGCGTAGCACGTCAGAAACAAATAGACCATTGATGCAAGCGGTCCCCTCAAACTGCATTTTAGACATGCGAAAATACATAAAGAATCGTTCTTCATCAAATTCCAGTTTCTACATTAATGTATGGTATTTTCAAACTTGTTCTCTTTGTTTATTTATCTCATGAACCCAATAGCTTCTCCTCTTAACTTTAGTTTGCACAAAGTACAAAAACAAAAACGAAATTTTGCACAAAGTACTCTAGAACTTTTTGATATCTACCAGGAACTCTGATGTAATATTATATTTTTGCAAATTCAGAAGTTAGCTACTTCATAGGACTATATACTACTATTAAATGTTAAATTTTTATTATTAATATTATACTACCTTATTTTAAACCAATTTCACTTTGTTTCAAATGGCATCGGCTTCTTTCTATTATGAGGCAGTGATGCCAACTCGTACGGAATTTCCCCCCTAGGACCAAGTTCAATTCCCCCTAGATTTCGATTCAAAACCCCTAAAGTTTACATTGTACACCTTGTTTGAGAGGTAAAATTTTTTTTAATTAAATGGGCTTATTTATGTGGGCGCATTTTACAGATTTTTACAGACATTAATTTATGAACTAATAGTAATGGAAACAACAATGAAATAAAACTTTTTTTATATTTCGATTCTCAACTTTCCTCTCTCAACATTTCTTTATATACATTTTTAGCTTCTTCATACTTTTTTTCATTATTTATTGCTCTTTATACTATACTTTTGTTAACTTTTAAGTTAAACGAGAAATAATTGAAATTAAAAACAAATTGCTTCAATGTCTCGTGTTTTGTCCCCTAGAATACTCTACCGTCACTCAATACTTTAAATATCATCGGGATATGTATTTAATGAGGGCTACTGAGGGGAGATTGTTTGGATTTTGCTTTTTTCTTATTTTTTTATTAATTTGTAAGCAAAACTGTAAACAATGTGCATTGGTTGGTTCAAGGCTTAATAATATAAAGAGTATTGCACTGCATAATTGCATTGCAGTAAAGAGTACTGCATTTTTGTTTGTAGTCAGTTCATGCTTTTTGTGCTCACTTGAGCATTATCTGTGATTACAAATTATTATGTTCTGTCATTATACATTATTTTCTTTCTTTTTTAACTTTTTTTTAAAGATACATACTTAAATTTATCGCCCTCAAAAAAAAATTGTAAAATAATGTATCCGCTAAAAGATCCACCTAAAAATACCCCTAAATAAATGAACCCCCTAAAAAAACCCTTTGCATCCAGGTTCCCCCTAAATTTGGGGGTAAAACCCCCTAGTTGGCATCACTGTTATGAGGAGTTTAGTAGGAGCTCACTGTCCTACTGCAGCACGGCGCATGACGAGGCGCATGATGAGCTCATGCGGGTGTAGTGGGGAGGTAATGTGGCCGTAATGTGGTCGTAATGCGAATATAATGTGAACTTAATTCAGGGAATGCAAGAGTAATTCAAAGAATGCAAGAGTACTTTATGTACTGTGGTGTAATACTTACGTAATGCTAGGGAATTCAAAGAAATGTGCGGTAATGCATCTAAATATTAATATGTATTGCAAGAGTGGATGGCCCATCGTGCCGGACCTAACTTTAAAATTTAAGGGAGAGAATTGTAGTGGAGACAAGTTATCAAAAGATAGAATAGCCGTCATGGTAGCAGCAAATATGAGCGGCACAAAAATTGGTCGTTATTGGAAAATCTAAAAAACAAGATATTATAGCAGTGTTAAATCGTTGCCAGTCGATTATGCAAACAACCGTAAAGCCTATATGACTTTAGAACTGTTCGAAAAGTGGCTTCGAAATTGGGATCGCGATTTGGTGGAAGAAGAAGATTTTATTGCTGGTTGATAATTACCTGGCGCATCCAAAAGTTACTGCATTAAAGCCTATAACACTTGTCTTCCTTCCACCAAATATAACATCAGTCTTGCAGCCAATGGATCGAGGAATAATAAAGTCACTCAAAAGCAATTTCAGAAAGAACCTTGTACTTAAAATAATTAATAGCAGGGATTAGAATCAAAATAGCTCTGCTATTTCAATGTGGATGCAATTATTATGGTACATGATGAATATGGAATAAAAGGCCACAAAGTACCACTACGAAGTTTCATTGCAAAGTATCATTTACAACTGTTTCAAACTTGCAGGATCCATTGAAAACAATGCTGATTTACCTGCTCAAAATACAGCAGAAAATGAATTTTATGATGAAAATGACGTTCCTTTATCTTTGTGGGTACGAAACCTACATTCAAACTCCTTAACAGCGTATGGAACGATTATGTTGACATTGATAAGCGCTCTCCTGTCATCAGAAGAACCATCAGATGAAAGTATCGTAGAGAAAAGTACAGCTAATGAGCAAAACGAAAGCGACGAGCAACAGGAAGTCGAGGAAGAATAAATACTTACCGCAGAAGAGGCTTTGAAAGCTCAAGACTTATTATCGCGATTTGTTCATACCAATTTTGAAAATAATAATTCAAACAGGGCAATGTTTTCTTTACACTCTAATGTTAAATGCTGTTATTAGAATCTAAAGAGAAAACAAAAGCAGAAAATTATTTCTTATGTAAAAAATTACATTGGTATTATGTACAATTTTTATTGTTTTGTATACAAATAGGTATGTCTGTTGTTTATTTTGTATAAATTTATGTTTCTTTTTTTGTTAATAGATATACATTTTCTGATTTTTCTCTCTGAACTGAATAACTAACTGAATAACTAACAAAAATAGGAAGTTCCTTCTTTTCTAAGACTATGCTTTGTATGACGTCCATCATACTTCGTTCATTATCCGTCTTATTATGACGGATTTGTCACTTCCGTTCTATGTCATTATAAGCGGATTCCACTGTAATATAAAAATGATACCTTGCTCTACATCCATTGGTGGAGTATCTTCCTCATGAGGAACATGAGCTTCGGCAAGATGATAATTTTTGTTTTCTAATTCTTTCGGTCTGACATTGCTACTTTTATCAAAAAGTTCATCCATCTCAGATTCAAATATTTCTTTTTTCGGTGAATTCCTGTTCTTATTGACACTAAACCACTTATCATAAAGTTTACTCAAAAGAGTTTTAATGTGGTCAACTCTCTTCGTTTTTGCATCAGCATTTTTGTTATTCCATAAAGTTAGTAGAATACAATAGATACAATATCTAGACTTTGTTTCAAGTTCAGTTTTTCTACTCTTATATAGTGAAATAAATATTGCAAAACTTCCTTCTTTGATGGTAAATCGACGTTGCTCAATGTTTCCTCTGTGTTTCCAATTAAATAAACGTAAAAAGATTCTTGTGCATGCCGTTTTCCAGACATGGTGAATCTCAAAAATTTGTTATTTTATGGAGGGATTGAAATCTTCGACTAAACTCGCTCAACAAATTGTTTCTTAACATAGATGTATACGGTTTAATCTAAAATAAAAAACCATACCTAATAAAACCACGCCCGCTATAGGTCGATCGAATTAAAAATTTATTATTATTTAGATTTATTATAATTATTTATTATTTATTATAATTTATTATTATTTATTATTTAGAATTGCCGAATTGTAGAAAAGTTGTTAAATGAACATTAACTCTATCAATAAATTCAAACTTATTAAACTTATCGAGAAAATTTCCAAATTTGATCTTATGAAAAAATTCCATGAAGAAAATAATGAAACTTAACAAATTCTTATAAAATTAATCATGGTTCAACCCCACCGACTGTACAAGAGATTAAAGAAATTATTCAATCACTAAAAAATAACAAAGCTTCAGGGGAGGATCAAATAACTGCAGAATTGTAAAAAAATGCAGGAGAAAATTGTATCACAAAATTGCACGAAATTATGTTGGACATTTGGGAAACGGAAAAAATCCCCTCGGATTGGAAGTTGGCGATAATCCATCCTATACACAAAAAAGGAAATAAAACTGACCCAAACAATTATCGAGGTAAAGGGATATACTTCAGGTCACATACAAAATTCTTTCAAAAGTGTTACTAAACCGTGCAGAGCTGCAAGTAGATAATCAAATCGGTGAATATCAAGGTGGATTCAGGAAGGGACGGTCCTGTGCAGAGCAAATTTTGAATTTGAAAAACGTCATACAATATTTTCGCAACACAACTAACAAAAAATATGTCATAACGTTTGTGGATTTCCGGAAAGCATACGACAGTATAGATCGCTTATCACTCTTTAGTGTTTTAACAGAATTTGGACTTGACCAAAAAACAAGAACTATTATCAAAGACACACTTACGGAGACAAAGGCTAAAGTAAAATTTATGGGTGGATTAAGTGAAGAGTTTGAAATAAATACAGGCGTCCGTCAAGGTGATGGAATTGCTCCATTACTTTTCAATTGTGCCCTGGAAAAAGTTGTTAGGGAATGGAGAAAAGCAGGGGCACCATCTCACCGACTAGGGCCAAAGATTAAGGGTATTCAAATAGACTGCCTAGCATTTGCTGATGATATGGCACTAATTGCTGAAGACATCTCTGATGCACAGAAGCAGATTACTATCTTGGAAGAACAAGCAGCAAAAATAGGGCTTCATATCTCTTATGAAAAAACTAAATTTATGACTAACATAAAAAATGCGCCACATGAAATTTATATTAACGTTAACAAAATTGCTAGAGTAAAGGAATATAAATACTTAGGCGAATGGGTTACAGAAAATGGCAATGAAAATAAATCTGTAACATCAAGAATCCAGAAAATGGAGGTAGCATTTCAATACACAAAAAATGTTTATAACAAGCAATGCCAGTCATGGAATAGTAAAATTCGTCATTATTTAACAGTGATTAAACCGGAAGCTCTTTATGCTTCAGAAACGCTAAATTTACAAATTAAAACATTAAAGGAACAATTAAATATTAAGGAAAGGAAAATTATGAGAAAGATCTTAGGGCCCAGAATTAAGAATGGCATACACTATCCCAAACCCAATTCTGAAATATATAGAAAAAATTCAAAAATTACCGATACCATGAGAATGAGACGAATTCAATTTTTGGGTCATTTGGAAAGAATGAATCATACGAGGCTTACTTACCGAATCCACAAATTTCTACAGAACAAACGTACAAGACCAAAGTGGTACAAACAAGTGGAAAGGGACCTAGTGGAGATGGGATCGCCAGATCTCATGAACAGAAATGTGATCAGGAATATTGTTCATACAAGGGGATTTGAGGAAGATCTGAAGAAACCAACACGACGTGCATGGTCGGAGGAACAGAAAGTACAACAATCCATGAAGATGAAAAGCTATTGGGCAAGGAGGAAGGCTCAGCATACGTTGATTCCGCGTGGTCCTAAGTGATCCATCCACGAGAAGAAGAAGAAGAAGAATACAAAAGTAATAAAAAAAAAATTATTTATCCAAAACCATCAGACGAGAAATCGAGTTATTAGAAGATGAAGGACTTCGAGGCAAATATTTAGAGGTAGTATATCGCTCATTATTTACAATACCACTAACCAGCGTGGATGCGGAAAGAGCATTTTCAACTGCAGGTAATTTATGCACAAAAATACGTTCGAGACTTAATGACAGTTCAATAGATGCATTATGTTTTTTACGATCACATTTCAAAAATATGTAGTTAATTAATTAGTTTATGTTTTTTTTTGTCTATACAAAGATATTATTTATATACTTACAACAAGTTTGTGATACTTACTCTTAATATTATTGTAATACTACATATTTATATGTTTTGTTTCTTTATTGTGTTGTAATACTCTAATCCTATAATGGTTTATTTTTTGTATTATAATTTTTGTTTCGAATGTTCTAAATTTTTATGTTACTGCTCTTAATAATAATATTTGATTATTATTTGTTTCTATTTGTATAACAAATTTGTTTATATTTTTATAGTTTACACTTTTTTTGTATAAAACTTATATGACAAAGAAGAACTGTGTTTTTGTACATTTTTCAAAAATTCCTAATACCGGTATCAATACCGGTATTCCGGTAAGTATAACGTTAAAAAAATACCGAATACCGGTATAGTATTTTTGGTCCGGTATTGGAATCACTAGTTGGAGATATATAAATAGCTACAATAACCACGTCAACATCGTTTCCCAGCTTACAAACAACTGAACAAATGTCAGCAACTGATGAATGCCTAGTACTTCTTCTTCTTCTAGTGCTCCTCCTATCGGAGATTTGCTATCATCATGGCAATGCACACTTTGTTGACGGCAGCTCTGAACAGTTGGATGTTGGTACAGCCAAACCATTCTCTTAAGTTTCTGAGCCAAGACGTTCGTCGCCTGCCGATGTTCCTTTTCCCGTTTATCTTCCCTTGTTATTATCAGTTGCAGAAGTTCGTACTTGGGGCCTCGCATTATATGTCCTAAGTATTGTAGTTTTCTCGTTTTTATGGTGTGAATGATTTCGCATTCCTTTTGCATTTTGTTTAGGACTTCGATGTTGGTAACCCTATCAGTCCACGAGATCCTCCACATTCTTCGGTAACACCACATTTCGAAAGCTTTCAGTTTGTCCATGTGCCATTTTTTCAGCGTCCATGCTTCCACCCCATAAAGTAACGTGGAGAAAACGTAGCATCGCAGCATCCTTATTTTAAGCTCTATGTTAATATCTCGGTTTATGAATAACTCAATTCTCGATCTAATTTCTCTTTTTATGTCTCCCGTTTGTTCCATCCATGCCTCTAGGTATTTATATGTCTGTACATTTTCTATTATGGCGTTTCCAATTCTAAGATTTATCTGGTTTTGGTTTTGTAAAGATATTGTGACTAGCATTATTTTGGTTTTATTGTAGTTAATTTTCAGTCCATATTCGTTGCAACGATCATTTAATTTATTGACTAGTTGTTGCATGTCTGTTATATTGCTGGCTAATAGGACTGTGTCGTCAGCATATCTTATATTATTGATCGCTTTTCCATTTATAATAATTCCCGTCATTTCCTCTTCCATGGTTTCCGTAAAAATAGCTTCACTGTACAGGTTAAATAACATTGGCAATAAAATACATCCTTGTCTTACTCCTCTGCGAATCTCTATTTCCTCCGTTAGTTGATTTTCTACCTTTATGTTTGCATTTTGACCCCAGTTTAAGTTGTTAATTATTCTTACGTCTCTCAAGTCGATGTTTTTACTAATTAATATCTGTTGTAGTTTGTCGTGTCTTACTTTGTCAAATGCTTTTTCAAAGTCAATGTAACATGCCAGCACATCTTGGTTCATATCCAAGCAACGTTGGAATAGAACGTTGATCCCGAAAAGCGCTTCTCTTGTTACGAGTGCCGCACGAAATCCAAACTGTGTGCTGCTTATATCTTCCTGGAGTTTCTTATAGATTCTCTTATGAATTATTTTGAGAAACAATTTCAGTGTGTGTCTCATCAGTGCTATTGTTCTGTATTCTGAGCATTCTTTTGCGTTCGTTTTCTTGGGAATAAGTATAAAGGTCGACGTTAACCATTGTTTAGGGATTTCTCCTTTATCGTAGATGATGTTGAAAAGGTCTAAGAGGATATCTATTGCTTCTTCATCAAAAAGTTTGATAAGTTCTATTGGTATCTCATCGGGACCTACAGATTTTCCAGACTTTATGGAGTTTAGGGCATGTTCTAGTTCTGTTCTAAGTATTTTTAGGTTTGTGTTGTCCACTTCTATGATAGGCTTGGGATATCTTACGTCATCAAATAGTTTCATCACATATTCCTTCCATCTCTTTAATTTAGCCTTTATATCAACTATTATATGTCCATTTGTATCTATGAGTACATTACCAGTATTATTATGTTTCTTGCATCCAGTTATTTCTTTTATCTTCTTATGCATGTGGAACCAGTCAAATCTCTTTTCCATTGCCTCTATTTCTGTACATTGTTCGGTCAGGTACTGTTCCCTATCTCTTTTAATATCTTTTTGTATTAGTTTGTGTATTCTCTTATATTCTTCAACGTTGTTTTTGTTTTTCCTTCGTTTCTCCATGCTTTCCAAGATGTTTGTCGTTATCCATGGCTTTTTCTTTTCGCCACACCTATTTACTAGCTGATCTTTAGTTATTGTTTCCAATCCTGTTTGGATACATCTCCACTTATCCTGTATACTGTTTTCCCTTGTTGTATTGGTGGTTCGCATATACTCGTTTACCATCCCTTTAACCCTATGATGAATTTTCGGGTCCTTGAGGAGTTTTATGTCTATATAGTTGTTTTGATATTTTTTTATCTTTTTCATATTTATGTTGATTTTAGCTACTATCGGATTATGGTCGGAATTCATGTCAGCACTCGGATATGTTTTTGTAGACTTGATTGCGTTCTTATAACGGTTGCTCATGAGGATGTAGTCTATCTGGTTTCTTGCAATTTTTTTCGGGTTTATCCGCTCGAGATTTCCACGTGTACAGTCTTCTCATTGGTAGTTTGAAGAGTGTGTTTGCTATCGTAAGGTCTTTATCTTGGCAGAATTCTATCAAACGGTCACCTCTATCATTTCTTTCTCCCAGACCGAAACCGCCAGTACATCCTACAACTTTTTCATTGCCAACTTTTGCATTAAAATCACCAATTATGATCATGATATCAGAACTTTTGATGTTTCTAGAGATCTTTTCTAATTGCGTATAATATTCTTCTATTTCCTCATCTTCCTTATCTGCCGTTGGTGCATATGTTTGTATGATGTACATACTTCCAGTGTTTGTTTCTAGTTGGAGCATCATGACTCTGTCTGAGTATGGAGTGAAACTGACCACTGATCCTGCTATTTTCTTGTCCACGATCATTCTGACCCCATATAAGTGTTTAGAGTCGTTGTTTCCCGCATAGTAAAATGTGCCATTGTTTGTTTTGCATGTTCCACTTCCCGACCATCTACTATCGCTAATCCCTAGGATGTTTACTTCTAGTCTTGTCATTTCCATTACTATGTTATCCATTTTTCCTGGTGCGAGTAAGCTTCGTGCATTCCATGTTCCTATTTTCATGTTGTTTGGTGATATTGTCATATGTTTGTTCTTAACTGTTCTCCCCGGAGATCCGAGTGGAGAACTTTTTACTCCGGTATTAATATTATTAGTTCTGAACATTTCTATGATGATTGTACTAAGGATACCCTTGTGGGTCTTTAATGCAGTAGTCTCCCATTGCTTTCTGCATCTAGATGCCGTTGATCATTCTTGATTCGTCCGCCTTTAGGATTAATTTCTCTTTCCTAGGACAAGTAGGTGCCCTTACTCCTACTCGCTCTTCCACCCGAAGCTGTTGGCTTGTAGGAGGGATCTACTTATTCCGGTAGATGTTCGGTCGACATTGCCTCTTTAGTTTTCTAGCAGGGTGTACCACGTGCAGGCGAGGTTGTCATTTGGGTTTCGCTTCAATGCTAGTCCCTTACACCCCAGCCCTTTACACCCCCAGCATGTGTGGGATCTTACTGTAAATTAACAATTACCGAAAGCAAAACCTCTACCTCACTCCAAGGATTATTAGACCATACTATGTATAGTATATTGAAGTCGATCGAAGAGTCTTAGAAAGCGGACGTGTTTCACCATAACCTAAATCTTAAGTGCACCCAAGACATGCTGCCGTTAGCAACGCGCTACCGATATTGTGTGGGTTATAAATTGTAATAGCAGTGTTGTGAACAGTTATCGTGATTGTGCAAATCGATTAAAGTACAAAAAAGCATAAGTACGTGGCGTACGAACAGTTATCTCCTTTTTTTTGTTGCTGCTAAAAATGAGCTTATCTGATTCAAACTTTCAGTCGAACAGTTATATATAAATTATTTTATATCGTTCGTGCTAACTAGCGTATATAGTAAAGTCGGGGTATTTCGGATCGCCTAGGGTTCGAAGCACGGCAAAGCTATTTTTATTCTTAATTCCATAATAAACTCGAGAAACCGTCTATGTCTTCATAAATTCAACCGCATTAGAAGTTTACCTTCATCAATCTCTTCAAAGATAGTAACCCATGATGTCATTCGAACCGTGCTGAGGGGTGGATGGTCCTACTATAGTGGATCGCTAACGGTGACCTCCGGATACCTGGCGACCTCCGGTTGTATCTAGTCTTACTGTAGTAAGAAGGCTCTGCTGCAGCTGACGTATAGTTCCTACAGACTCGTGGGAGCAAAAATGGATACACTTATAAACTCAAAAACTCAGGAGATCCCCATCTCTCAAAACATGGGACCCAATAATCAGGAGACGGTGGTTTCGACGCCCCGGCTTCTGATTATAAAAAAGAAGGATGGAACGAACTTTGAAAGAAAGAACCATTTCAAAATTAGCAAAGTAATCTATGGTTTAATTGGTGATTGCAATAACATAAAGAAAATTAGAGAAGGAATTTTAATCGAAACAAGAACAAATAAACAAACTGCGCGATAAAAACCGTCTGTTCACCTTCTAGCAAAACAAGAAGCTTCGTACCACTTGGTTAACAGAGACCGAGAAGGATATTAAAGAACTGGGAATAACAGATCTCAAAAACAGACAGTCTGTGAGACGCACCCTAAAGGAAGTCCGTGGATTTCAGGAAAAACCTCGAAGGAAAGGTACCCCCTGGACAGAAGAGAGAAAGGAGTTACACCGGCAGAAGATGCGACAATACTGGGCAAAGATCAAAGCCCAACAGTTGAACAAGCGTGGTCCAAAGTAGGCCTATTCGAAAGAAGAAGAAGAAGAAACTGCGCGATTAAAGAAAATAAACGTTTTCTGTGAAAGCGAAGTGGAAGTAACCCCACACAAATCGCTCAATTATAGTAAAGGGGTTATTTTTTACTGGGATATACTTAACTGGACCGAAGAAGAAATTCTGTCAGAGATCAAGGAGAAAAACGTAACTGACGTGAAAAGAATAAAGAGTAAGAGAGACGGGGTGCTTAGAAACACACCGTCCCTCATTCTTACCTTTAGTACACCAATACTACCGAAGAAAATTTATGTTGCCTTTTATAATTTGAAAGTAAGGGAGTACATTCCAAATCCACTCAGATTTTACAGATGTCAGAAATTCGGTCATAGCGCTGCTAGATGTTCAAGCCAACAAGCATGCTTACGTGGGAAACCCCCCATGATGGAACTGCGTGTAACACTCCCACATGTGTGAACAGCGGGGAAGACCACTTGGCAAACTCCAGATTATGCTCCAAGTATAGAGAGGAAATGACAATCCAAAGAATAAAAACATTAGAAAAAATTACATATCACGAGGCAAGACAGAAGATATCTACAGTCACACCTATCAGAAACTTGTCATATGCTAAAGCTACATCTACCACTGCAGATAAGCCCACAATAGATGTAAAGGAATTGGCTGCAGCTCTAATTCCCATTATTATGATCTCTATTAAAGAAATTATTGCTAAGGAGGCCGAACAACAAAACAGGACGAGCATGTCTGCTTGCAACTTTTTGGAAGACGACAACATCGTCCAAAACAGTCCATCTATCTCAGCTCAAATCATAGCACCGCTACAATCGAAACCAAAAGAACCAGTCATTACCTTCAGAGCACCAATGACATCTGAAAAAGACAAACGGAAACCTGGTGGTCTTCCTATCCGCTATCCGTCTATCTCCGAAGAGGGCTGCGAATCGGAACTAGGCCCAAAAAAGAACTGGGTTAAGAAGAAGGGGGACAGATGGGGAAAAAACAGACTTCGCCCAATTTTCGATTTATTTAAACTACATATAAAGGAACTGGACACTTCCATTGTACAATTAAAAGCTAAGGGTGATATCTTGGTTGCGGGCGACTTTAATGCGAAGTCATTTTCTTGGGACAGCGCTACAGAAGACAAGCGTGGGAGAATTGTAGAAGAAATGATTAACCGCAACAACCTCCTCATCGCAAACCGAGGATCGGAACCAACATTTATAGGACATAGTGGTTCAAGTTTAATATACCTAACCATAGCAAGTGAAAAGCTGAGCAACCTGATCTTCGACTGGCACCTCCCAGATTAGGAAAGTCTTTCGGATCACAGATATTTAAGCTGGTCCATAGGTATAGATACTGAACTACCGGAGAATTTAAGAGGATTCTGCACCAAAAAGGCAGATTGGCCGGAATTTGAAAATAAGTTGGCGTTCTACATACAAAAAATATCACCAAGGATTGAAGAGTGTTTATCCTCAGAAGAGATATCTTCATATACGGAGGCCTTAAATAAAGTATAGTTAACGCAGCGCAAGATACTATTCCTCCCAGGAATCAGTTCATGCACTCCGTTCCATGGTGGACCACAGAACTCACAGCTATTCGCAAACAAAACAATAAGCTTCGCAGAAAATTCAAAACAGCACAGGACAGATTAGAGAGCATAGACGAGAACTATATCAACAAAACCATTTGGAGTATAAGTGAAAAATCTTACAAGGGGAAAGTATGATAAGGAAATCACCGATTCGATTCATTTTTAGTACACACGTAGGTGATGACCAGTAGTATAACAGGTGCAAGTAGTAAGACACAATACTCATCCGTTTCCGAGAAATTAATTAATTGAGAAATTAATTATTTTTAGTGCGTTCGTCTGTATCATACGTTAACAAAAATTCAACACACGAGTGGCGCAACGTTTACAGGCGCGCTTCGAAAGCGTGATGTCGCCGGTTCGAACCCGCCAGCGGGCTTGCGTTTTTTCTTTAAATATTTCACATTTTTTACAAATGCATGTGTCTTGAATATTGTTTATTTTGGAATTAATTGTAATAACTGTTTTTTTTTTTAGCGGGAAAAGGAATTTTTTAAAAATCATGCAGGAAATTTTCAATTTCTTTTTTTTTACTCTCTTAATTTCTACGTTATCTGCAATGCAAATAAAGTATTATACAAATCATTTGTAGTAATCTTTTGTGTCGTGCAATTAGGAACTTTTAATTTTCTTCCCAGAATTTTTTCTTAAGACGGGTAGTCGAAGAATCTGCATTATAATCAGACGACGAATCTGCATTGGAATCAGACGACGAATACCATCCAGATAAAAAAGGTCGAAAATCGAAAGGGATAATATTCCGCTTGATTATAAAATAAAGGTGGTTAATTTGGCGAAAGAGCACCCAAAATGGAGCCTGAAAAGTCTGCAAAGAAACGGATGTCTTTGCAGACTTTTCAGGCTCCATTTTGGGTGCTCTTTCGCCAAATTAACCACCTTTATTTTATAATCAAGCGGAATATTATCCCTTTCGATTTTCGACCTTTTTTATCTGGATGGTATTCGTCGTCTGATTCCAATGCAGATTCGTCGTCTGATTATAATGCAGATTCTTCGACTTCTTCAAACAGACCTTCTTCGTCAGTTCTTCAAACATAATAAGATCGTCTCTTACTAACTATTATATGTTCCGCCAGATTTTTCATTATTGCACAATACAATTTTTTCCCGATTTCCATGTTCTTCTTTAATCACCGCAGAGGGTTCCCTCGCGATTTTATTATTTTCGAGAAGGAGCTGTACACACACTAGCGCCGTTTTTAAGAGTATTTTCCACTCTTCACTAGTAAATTGGAATCAGGTTCACTTTCTTCGGCCATCGAATGCCTCACCATATCACTGCCACGTGTAAAATCAGACATGTCACAATTATTAATGACCGAAAGATAAAAACTATAAACTTGATGACCAATGACGTATCGTAGTCGATGTTGAAAGATGCTTAAAGAGTCACTGATTACTGTAAACTAATAACTGATCTTCTTGGCGAATTTGTTACAATTTATATTCCCTTCCCAGGTACGATCTACGAATTCATTTTTTATTCTAATTATAAGGGATTAAGATTGTGAAATATCCATTACGTTATCTTGATATGTTTTACAAGAAACGTGGGTATTTTTTGTAAAATCCTATACCCGGAAAGGGTTCGTAATCCGGCTTGGTAAAAAAAATCTGGGAAGAAAATTAAAAGTTCCTAATTGCACGACACAAAAGATTACTACAAAAGATTTGTATAATACTTTATTTGCAATGCAGATAACGTAGAAATTAAGAGATGAAAAAAAAGAAATTGAAAATTTCCTGCATGATTTTTTCAAAATTTATTTTCCCGCTAAAAAAACAGTTATTACAATTAATTTAAAATATTTGAAGAAAAAACGCAAGCCCGCTGGCGGGTTCGAACCGGCGACCTCACGTTTTAGAAATGCGACTGTAACCATTGCGCCACTCGTGTGTTGAATTTTTGTTAACGTATGATACAGACAAACGCACTAAAAATAATTAATTTCTCAATTAATTAATTTCTCGGAAACGGATGAGTATTGTGTCTTACTACTTGCACCTGTTATACTACTGGTCATCACCTACGTGCGTACTAAAAATGAATCGAATCGGTGATTTCCTTATCATACGGTCCCCTTGTTAGACACGAAGAAACAAAAATGGAAAGAATTCTGTACCTCTTCCTCAAAGGAAAACCCATGGGGAGCCGTGTATAGTATGATTAGACAAAAGAAATCGACAACTGGCTACTTAACTGGACTAAAAGTAGGCGGATCTTCGATCGACCTAGTGGATACTACTCGGGTCCTACTGGATACCTTCTTTCCAGTAGATAGCGAGGGGGATTCTGAGGAACATGAGCGAATTAAAGAAGAGGTACTGACAGGCTTGGGGGGGGGGGGCAAATGATCGAGCTTTCTCTCTCACAGAGATTCAACGTGTGGTCTCCAGAATGAACGCAAAGAAATCACCCGGTATCGACGGTATCTCTGCAGATATAGTCCAAGTTGCTCTCAATTCTAATCCCCATTGATTTGAGCTGTTCAACAAGTGTCTGAATTTTGGCGTCTTCCCGGCGTGCTGGAAAAAACAATTGATAAAAATCATTCCCAAACCCAATAAACCTGGCTTATGTGCAAAAGATTTTCGGCCTATCAGCTTGCTCCCTGCCGTGGAGAAAATCTTAGATTCCCTTCTGATTTTAAGAATTGAGTACCACTTCTACAGTCGAAATCTGCTGAATAAAAACCAATTTGGTTTCCGCAGGGGAGTAGGTACAGTCGATGCTGTAGCCCAAGTTACAGATTTCATCAAGGATTCCATCAAGGAAAAACAATATTGTACAGCCATTGCCTTGGATATTATCGGAGCGTTTGACAACGCTTGGTGGCCGTTAATTATTTACAGACTGATTCAAAAACAATGCCCTAATAATCTCATAAACCTTACAAGTCATTATTTCTCAGAACGAAAGGCCATTATTAGCGAACCAGGTATATAACTAAAGCAGAATGTTAGCAAAGGCTGTCCGCAAGGCTCGAAGTCAAGTCCAGGGTTTTGGAAGATATTGTACGACTCCATTTTTGAAAAAAAAACCTTCCAGAGAACTGCGAAATTGTGGCTTATGCGGACAACACCATGCTGCTAGTTAGAAGCAACACGATTACAGAGCTTAAACAAAAGGGAAACCAGGCCTTGGAATCTCTGCGTCAATGGTCATTGGAATGCAAACCTAAATTTAATGCCGCTAAGACCGAGGCTCTATTTTTCGGAAAAACGCCCAATCAAAGAAGGCCGGTATTCACAATAGCAAGTGAAAAAATTAAATGCAAATATTAAATATCTTGGTATATGTATAGACAGGTGTTTAAACTTTAAAGAACACATTAAACAATCTTGCGGTAAGGCGAAAAAATGGAGTTTCAGAATTCGCAACGCCTCGAGAAAGGAATGGGGCCTGAATAGATCGGCCATAGCAGATATTTACAAGGGGGCTTTGGAACCGGCACTTTTGTATGGAGTCTCAATTTGACACTAGTCCTGTAAAACCAAAGAGAATTTGAAACTTCTGAGCGTACAACGTCTATGTACGATTCCTGCTGCCAGAGCCTATCTCACCGTATCAACAGAGGCACCCTGTGTTATTTCAGGCCTTCTTCCAATCGACATCCGGGCAAAGCAAGTTGCACTAAAACTCACTATGCATGACTTGGACGAAGCAAGGTTTAGAGAATTAACGGGTTTAAGTACTCTTTCACCCCTCGGATATTGGACACCTAAGATACCTCACCACTTTGTCCAACACCCTTCAAATTCAACTATTTACCAATTCCTCAATAGCTAAAAATGGAAAGGGATCAGCTTTTGTGGTTTACAAGGAAGGGAATGAAACATACTACGAAACATTCCGACTCGAGAGCTACTGCACAACATTCCAAGCGGAACTTTTCGCACTAAAGAGAGGGCTACAGTACATTCAAACCAATACCGGCAACGCAGATGGTTATTCAATAATTTGTAATAGTCGTGCAGTGCTGGATGCCCTGAAAAACATGACGGGGCCTACGGAACTAGTCGTAGAGACATGGGAAGCGGTAAGACAATTTTCTGAGAGGGTAAAGCTACAATGGCATTGGGAAAAATCATATGCTGGAGTCGCTGGAAAAGAGAGAGCTGGTAGCTTGGCAAATCAGTGGTCAGAAAACGTATGTAACATACCCATCTCATTCAACAAGATACCCAGTCAATTGATCAATTCCAGACTGAGTTCATATTTCCAAAAAGAATGGCAAACAAGATGGGAGGCATCGAAAACTGGCATATGTACCAAAATATTCATTCCATCAGTTCATAACTGGCTTAAAATGGACATCAGCTTATCACATAGAGCTGTCCAATTAATTAAAGGGCACGGCAATCTCCAGGCCTATTTTCACAGATTCGGAAGAAGAGATTCACCATTATGCCTATGTGGAGAAGAAGACACAGCAGCACATATCTTATTCAAGTGCCCATTCACTAACCAATGGAGAACTCAGACCGAAAGAATAATGAATCGGGTAGGACTTACGTGGCCACAAAATGAAGAAGCCTAAACAAGGGCCACGAAAAACAAAAAATGGTGGCAACTTTTTGATCAAAGAACCAGACAACTTCAGAGACTCGATCATGACAATTGATTTGATCACGACCTTAAGTCAAACTTAACTTTTGCTTTAAATTGTAAACAATAATATATGTAAATGTAAGATAACTAGCTAATGTAAATGTAATGTGAAAAGCTAATGTAAATACAATGTAAATAGTTACGAAACCAGCATAGTGTCCATCTGGACAGAGTGCTGGTCACATAAGTCACTCTTATGTAAATAAACAAATAAGCGGTGTATAGTATATTGTTGGGTCAATCCGAAGTTATCAAAAGTCTTCCACATGAACAAATTGGCGATTTGATTTTGATTTGTAAACGGGGATGTGACGGAACTTCGGGACAAAGTAGATATAAACAAAAATTCAATGACGGAGATTGTGATACTGATGCCAACATTTTTTGTACTTCGCTTGTTCCATTGAATTTATCGTCTGCTAGCGGAGAAGCAGATTCTAAAATTATTGTTTGAAAGAACCAACTACCATCGTCAACGAGATTTTGCCGCCCTATTAGCATCCAGTTTTTGCATGAAACTACGGAAGTAACTCGAAGAGAAGTCGAAGAAATTGAGGCAGAATCGAAAAATCTTTCTCCATTTCATTCTATAATCAATGGTAAAGAAGTCACGGTAAACTTTACTTTGTCGTTGACAATGGTAGTAATGTGTGTAAAGTGTGTAATGCAGTTACAAATGTATCTGCAAGCCTTCGCTGTTATCTTTGCCATGCGACTTCTAAAGAATTTCATAAAATAGACTGCATTTTGGAAAGGCCAATATCTGAAGACAATTTGAAATTCGGGATTTCATCGCTCCATGCCTGGATAAGATTCTTTGAGTGTTGCCTACTTATCTTACCGACTTGAAACTAAGAAATAACAACATCGTGGGACACATGACAAAGAAATCGTCGAAAATAGAAAAAAACTTATTCAGAAAGGTTTTCGTGAAAAATTGGGATTGAAAGTCGACCAACCAAAGCAAGGATATGGAAGCACCAATGACGGGAATACGGCAAGACGTTTTTTTTTTTAAATTACAATATTTCTTCCAGAATAACAGACGTTGACGAAGTTTTGATAAAAAGATTTCATGTTATTTTACAAGTAATTTCTTGCGGTTTCGAAGTAAATATAAAGGAATTTAAAAAATTTCCCTTACATACGGCTCGACTTTTTGTAAAGCTGTACCCGTGGCTTTACATGCCTGTTTATAAAATCCTTATACACGGGCACGTTATTATCGATTCTGAGAAATGTCAGAGGCAGCATAAGAATCTTGCAATAAATTTATTAAAAGATACCGCAAAAAATTTGCCCGCAAATGCAGCAGGCACAAAAATTAAGAAGATGTTTTTAAAAGGCTTATGGTAGCATCAGATCCACGGATCACATGCGATAGTTTAGAAAATGTGAGTGATGGTTGTAATAAAAGAGATTCGTAAGAGATTCGTAATCAGTGCCCCAAAAATCTCGTTCTTGTCAAATTTTCGCAATATGGAAACATTTGCTAAGGAAAATGTTCGCCATATTGGATCCGCCATTTTGTTTTTGGAAAATGGAACTCAAATTCGAAATCAGCGACCCAAAAAACCCTTCCATACCAAATTTGGTGTGGATAGAATGAAACCTTCTATTTATAGCCATTTTTTTTTGGGATTTTATCCCACTGTGCGGTGGTTGGAAGAAGATCTGTTAGACGATGAAAATTTACCTAACGATGAATGTAGCAATGTAGAGTCTGATGTAGGGCCGGATCATATTTTAGAAAAAAGTTGTATATAAGATTCAGAATGTGAATTTCCGCCTGTGGAGGAATATAACGAAAATTCTGTCTCCCAGCATGCTTTGGCTTCGAGAGTGCCTGAACAACCAGAGTTTTCTTCAGAAGATGATGAGCCCCTAATCTACAACTATCGCGACGTAGGAAACAAAATTATTTTGGAAAAAATCGCTTTCGATGGTTATCCATCTCACCTAGCTTACGATGGAGAACGTTGCAACATAATATTGTCCAGGAGAGAGAAGGCATAGAGCCAGCTTATCGAAATTAGCTGAACGCTTCGTCTTCTCCGTTGGATATTAGAATATTTTTTTACTGACGAAATCGTCACGTACACTAATATGAATAAACAGATATAAGACCGAACCTTAAAACCCAATCATGAGTTCATAATTTAGATCTCGTGGAATTGAAGGCATTCATTGGTTTCCTGTTTTATACAGAAATTTTCAAAGAAAATCATGAACACTATACGTCATGGTACTGTACTGATGGCAGTGGAAGAGAAATTTGTCGGTGTATCCTAAGCAAAAATAGATTTGAAGTCTTGTTGAATTGCTTACAATTTGATGCTGTAGCGACCAGAAATGCCCGACGAGAAACCGATGCACCAACACCCATTACTGAGCTCTTTGGCTCTTTCATTAACCGATGTCAAGCTGTTTATGCAATCGGCACCAACGCTTGCATTGATGGAATGTTATTGGCATTCCGACGGAAATGCGGATTCAAAATGTATGTGCCAAAGAAGTACGGCATGAAAATTCAATGCCTTACAGATGCCAGATCAAGATACTTTCTTAACGCCTATATATACCTTGGCAAAGATTCAGATAAATTGCATTTACCAGCTGAATGTCAATTTCGAGAAGCAGCTTTTAGACCAACCGCCCAGGCCGGTGCGGCGTAGAGGAGGATGGAGTTTACGACTTCGCTTAGTAGCCTTCTAGTTTTCGTAGCAGGGCCCTTTAGTCTAGGCATTGCGGAGTGCTGCTCCAGTGCGTTCGGCTTTCATAGCCGCGTTTTGGATGTGTCTACTCCAGGATAGCCGTTGGTCAATATGGACGCCGAGGTATTTTATTGTTGGTTTTGCCGACATCAACCTGCCTAGGATATTAACAGTTACAGTGCCAACCCTTGCGACCTATAAGTGCGAAGACCTCGGACTTCTCTGGAGCTATTTGCAATTCGTTGCTTTCCATCCAACGATGAATGGCTTTTACTGCAGTTTCGATCCTGGCCGCCACAGCTTCCCTATTGGTGTCCCCGGACACTACAATGAGGTCGTCGGCGAATGCTACAAGTCTACAGTTCTTGAGGTCTTTTGTCTTTTCTAGGTCTAGAACGCCATCGTAGAGAATGTTCCACAGGTGCGGTCCGAGAACCGATCCCTGCAGCGCGTTTGGCTTTTATAGCCGCATTTTGGATGTGTCTACTCCACGATAGCCGTTGGTCAATATGGACGCCAAGGTATTTTATAGTCGGTTTTGCCGACATCAACCTGCCTAGGATATTAATAGTTACAGTGCCCATCCTTGCGACCTATAAGTGCGATGACCTCGGACTTCTCTGAAGCTATTTGCAATTCGATGCTTTCCATCCAACGATGAATGCCTTTTACTGCAGTTTCGACCCTGGCTGCCATAGCTTCCTAATTCGTGTCCCCGGACACTACTAGGAGGTCGTCGGCAAATGCTACCAGTCTACAGTTCTTGAGGTCTTTTGTCTTTTCTAGGTCTAGAAAGCCATCGTAGAGAATGTTCCACAGGAGCGGTCCGAGAACCGACCCCTGCGGGACCGGATGTTTATTTTATTTGTTTTACTTAAAAATGGCCTTTAATGAGAATAATATTTAGCGGTGTTTGGAAGAAGATCTGTTAGAGGATGAAAATTTACCTAACGATGAATGTAGCGATGTGGAGTCTGATGTAGGACCGGATCATATTTTAGAAGAAAGTTGTGGATCCAATTATTGATCGTATTCAGTACCATGACGTATAGTGTTCATGATTTTCTTTGAAAATTGCTGTATAAACCCAATGAATGTCTTGAATTCCATGAGATTTAAATCATGAACATTTAAATCATGATCCGCTCCTGTGGAATATTCTCTAAGATGGCGTTCTAGACCTAGAAAAGACAAAAACCTCAAGAACTGTAGACTGGTAGCTTTTGTCGACAACCTCCTTGTGGTGTGCGCGGACACCAATGAGGAAGCTGTGGCAGCCAGGGTCGAAACTGCAGTAAAAGCCATTCATCGTTGGATGGAAAGCAACGAATTGCAAATAGCTCCAGAGAAGTCCTAGGTCATCGCACTTATAGGCCGCAAGTATAGGCACTGTAACTGTTAATATCCTAGGCAGGTTGATGTCGGCAAAACCGACAATAAAATATCTCGGCGTCCATTTTGACCAAAGGCTATCCTGGAGTAGACACATCCAAAACGCGGATATGAAAGCCAAACGGGCTGTAGCAGCACTCCGCAAACTAATGCCTAGACTAAAGGGCCCTGCTACTAAAACTAGAAGGATACTAAGCGAAGTCGTAAACTCCATCCTCCTCTACGCCGCACCGGCCTGGGCGGATGGTTTAAAAGCTTCTAATAGGAATATATTGATAAGAACACAACGCCCCATGCTCATAAGCATATGCTGTGCCTATCACACAGTGTCCAACGTTGCGCTACAAGTTATAGCGGCAGTCCCGCCGATAGACCTTATGGCGGAGGAAAGGGCTTCCAACCAAGGAACGAACAAAGAAGGTAGGACCATAAACAGAAACCAACTGATGTGCTAATGGCAGCAACGTTGGGCCCACGCCAAGGAAGGGGAGTGGACCCGAACCCCCATCCTCGAAATTGACTCATTTTTGCAATTGAAGAAACCGACACAAGCTGCACTACGATTAGTTCAACCAATTGAAAGATCTAACAGAAACGTTTCAACTGGCAATTTGTATACTTCAGGAGAACTCCTTCATTCACTAAAACAGAAACAACTAACAGGTGTGGGAACATTGCGGAAAAACCAAAAAGAAATCCCTCAAGAATTCTTGCCAGCACGCAACCAAAACGTTAAATCCGTACTTTTCGGATTTACCCGAGACTACACTATATCGTCATTTGTGCAAAAAAAAATATAAGCCAGTGATTACAATGCACCACATGCCAAACATGGATGAAACTACGAAGAAATCGGAGATAATACGCTTTTATAATAAAACCAAAATAGGAGTGGATTTACTCGACCAAAGATGCTCAAATTACTCAACAGGTATTTAGTATTTTATCGATTGCTTGATATTTCTGCCTCTAAGTGCTATAGTGAACTTAAATTTTATTTTGTGCTTGTTCGTGTGCTTCTCGAGCGGTTTCGAGGTTATACCGGTTAACCCTCACTCTGGAAGTCACCTTGTCGCGGTGTGATGGCTTAGTTTCGCAACAAACCGTTAGACGTTACCGACCAGAGTCCAACTCCGGTCGGAGTGATCAGCGGAGAGCGGAAGAACTTCCAAACCCTTAATCCAAGATGTCATGCGACCCGTGCCGAAAGGACTGGTTGGTGGCCAAGGGCAACCGGACATCGCTAACGGAGCCGCTCTGATACCTGGTGACCTCAGAGGGTATCAAGCCTTACCATGTCAAGCGGGGCTCTGACGTGGCGGACCTTTAGTTCCCTTGCCACTCGTGGGATTTATATGAATTCCGAAAGTAAATATAATTCATGTGTGCGGGACCTAACCGACACAGAGAACAGGGAAGTCATCCCCGATTACCGGGAGGACGACCTTGACCACACACTCGTAGACATGAGCAGTCCAACCATGTCTACGGAGGCAGATGAAGATGTTCTTGTAAGGACAGAGGAGGACTTGCCGCCTCCTGTCACAAAACAAGAATGACCAGCAGGCGCACCAAAATAGCCCAAGTGAACATCCACCATGCCAAAGCAGCCTCGGCTGTGATGGCTAGGATGTTCACTAAACAGCACCTAGGGCTAGCGCTGCTGCAAAAACCCTGGACCTACGGAAGTAAGGTCAGAGGCCTTAGCAACAGGGAATGTAAGTTGGTATGGGACAGCCGTGAGGTCTCCCCTAGAACTTGCATTATAGTAAGAAAGGGCATAAATTACTTATGTCTTTCAAAATTTTTAACGCGGGATTTAGTTCCGATTCATGCCCTCATCAAGAAACCTCCACCGCGGAGTAGTGATCGCATCAGCATACTTCCCTGGCGATGGTAACAGCATACCACCCATCGAAGTACAAAAGCTGGTTGAAAACTGTATTAGGAAAAGGCTGCCACTCATCCTGGGATGTGACGCGAACGCACACAATGAAATGTGGGGCAGCACGAACACTAATAAAAGAGTTGAGTACCTTTTAGAATACCTCATTAAAGAAAACTTAATTGAGTACAACCTTGGGAACACACCAACACATTTGTCACTAAAGTCAGAAATGAGGTGCTGGATATTGCGGTGGGTACCGCTAACGAAAGTAAATTAATTAAAAAGTGGAGTGTTTCAAATGAACCCTCATTGTCAGATCATAGGATCATAGAGTTTGAACTGGAAGGAGCGAGTGAGGAAAGCATACTGTGTGGCCTATGTTTAGTTCCCATTAAAAGAGAACCTAGAGCAAGTGACAGTGCAAGGTAGTATCATACACTACACCGCGCTGGAGCAGGCTGTAGTATAAATAAATGTAGCAATCACCACAGCATTTGAATCCAGCTGTCCGGTATAAACCGTGAAGGAGCAAAAATGGTGGAACAAAAAATTGTCTACATTAAAAGCAAAAGTACGTAGGCTTTTCAACAAGGCTAAGCAATACGGAAATTGGCTAGAATACTCCGAGGTACTTACCACCTACAACAAAGAGATCAGAAGGGCTAAAAGGAAAAACTTTAGGACCTTCTGCGAAAACAGAGAATGCGCCCCGGTGGCAGCTAGATTGCACAAAGCACTTGGGAAGGATAGAGTGCAAATGATAACCACTCTCAAGAGATCGGATGGGAGCTTCAAGGAGGATGGAGAGCAGAGAGCTCTCCTCCTACTAGAAACCCATTTTCCGGTATGTAGAAATTACAAAGGGACCGAGGGCTTAGTGCAACCAAGGTGACCAAGTCGGACTGACTGGAGGAGGGCCGCGTCCATCTATACAGAAAACCGAATCAGATGGGCTATTGACACTTTTCAGCCATTTAAGGCCCCAGGTGTGAACGGACTAGTTCCCGCCTTCCTACAAAGGGGGGGGGGGAGATCCGTAATAAATGCCGTATCTTCCAAGAATCTTTAGAAGTAGTTTAGTGCTCGGATACATACCGGAGCTATGGAGAAGGGGTAAGGTGGTATTCATACCGAAGGTGGGGAAGAAAGACACTACTCAACCGAGTCATCTTTTATGTTAAAGACAATGGGGAAGGTAATCGATAATTACCTAAGGACAATAGTGCTGGTTGGTGCGCCACTACACAATTGTCAGCATGCATACAGAGCAGGGAAATCCACGGAAACCGCCCTGTATCAGCTGACAAATGGAATAGAAGCAGCACTAGAGACAAAGGAAGTAGCGATATGTGGCTTCTTGGATATAGAGGGAGCCTTTGACAAGACCTCACACGAGGCTGTCTAAGCGGCCTTCGAAAGAAGGAATATCGACGGCACTATCTCAAAGTGGATGGGAGAAATGCTGAGAACCAGAACGGCGGAGACACAAGTGGGAAGAGACACCATTAAGATCTCCACAACTCGATGGTTCCCGGTAGTGGCACAACTCGAGCCTGGTAGTTGATGAACTACTGGCTAAACGACCTAGACATCAAATGTCAAGGTTACGCCGTTGACATAGTCATAATGGCCAGAGGGAAGTTTGAGGGAACGCTCTGTGAAATAGTTCAATTGTTTTGAGAGGCCTCAAAGTAACTAGTAGATGGTGTCGAACAGTGGAACTGAGACTCAACCCGAGCAAATCCACGGTGATATCATTTACTAGAAGCAGAAAACTTAACTGACTACAGCCCATAATGTTAGATGGGAGGGCAGTAGAATACAAACAGGAGATAAGGTATCTGGGTATCACACTAGATAGCTAACTCCTATGGAATAGACACGCTGAGGGAGCGGTAGGTAAAGCCAAACGCGATCTAATGGGGTGCAGAAATCTGGCAGCAAAAACATGGGACTGTAACCCAGCAAACCTGCGATGGATGTACACCATGATAGTTAGACTTTGCGATCACTTATGGGGCAGTTGCGTGGGAAAGTAGAACCAAGCTGGCCTCTATGAGGAAACAGCTTGAGAAGATTCAAAGACTAGCGTGTGTCTGCATCACGGGGGCGATGGGGTTGTGTCCGACAGCAGCAATGGAGCTGCTGCTGTATCTGACTCCGCTGTACCTCTTGGTGCAAAGGGCCGCCAGATCGGAGTAAGGTTTAGCAAAAAAGGAATAGGCAGAGGTAAAATAATCGGGAGCAGAGACCGAAACAACCTCGCTGCCAAGATCCCCTGGCTGGAAGCACCAAAAGACGAAATGGTATGCAAATACCATTTCGAGAAAAACTACACAGCAATGTGTAGTAATAAAGCCGATTGGTGCGACAAATCCTCAGCATACCACATAGAGCAAAATGCTATTAAGTGATATACAGAGGGTTCAAAGACAAAGGAAGGTACTGGTGCAGGTGTGTTTGGCCCTCGTACCAAATACTTCGAATGCATGGGAACATTCCCAAGTATCTTCCAACCAGAGGTACACGCAATTGAAAGACGTGCATAACCTCGACAGGAATTATCGCAAAAAATTGCTATCCTGTGAGACAGCCAAGCAGCCATCAATACCATTAGCTCATGCACCATCAGATCCAAACTGGTATGGGACTGTGTAAGAAAGCTAAACAAGTTTGGCAAAAACAATAAAGTAACGCTACTAGGTACCAGGACACACTGGTATAGACGGAAACGAAGAAGCCGATCACCTAGCAAACAAGGGATCCAGTAGGGGTCCCTTTATAGGTCCGGCGTGTGAATACCATCCGCAAAAGTTTAGATGAAGAAACAAGACAACAATGAATGAAAACCTGGAAAGAACTTCCAGGGCTAAGGCAGTCCTAAGTGATGCTGGGATCTTTTAACCAGAAAAGAACAAAAGTGATGCTGGGATCTTTTAAGCAGAAAAGAACAAAAGCTTGCCTGAAATTAAGCAGGAAAAAGCTTAGAAATCTGACAGGAGTCCTGACGGGACACTGCAGACTTAGGAAACATCTCAAGGCCCTAGGTATAGAGGAGGATGACGGATGCAGATTCTGTGGTTGAGCAGAGGAAACTCCCATACATCTGCGGAGCACTACTGCGCAAGAGACAGATGTACCATGGGGCTCACTGCTTGAACACAGAGGAGCTAAAGGCCTTGAATCCCACCCAGATCCTGAAATTCCTAAAGGAATCAGGATTAGAGGAGGCAAGTATACCAAAGCTTAGAGGAGCAGGGTGGGGTACAATAGATCTATAAAGGTTGCAGTACAAATCGTCACCATCATATCTACAATCTATAATTTGTTTATGCTTGTCAGATTGTGTGATATATTTTGTTTCCAATATTAGATGTGCAATAAAATAGAAAAATAAGAGAAACGAAGATCTTCCGTAGATCTTCGTAATCGTAATCTTCGTAGTAATACATTTTCATTCAATTGCAATATAGCTAATGTTCCATCATTATGAATATTACACGTACTTATTTAACATGAAAGAATCTTTGAAAGTTTATGACTTATTGATCTGTGCCCCAGACAAGTGCCAGTGTACTTGACGCGAACGTAGAGAAACACTTGCGACTTTTAATCCCGAGGGCGCATTTGCATAGATAATGATGTTACCCTGGGCTAACCACCTCCACAAGTCTACGTAAAAATGTAAAACATAAAAAACTCATTTTATCTCGTATTTTAAGTTTGATTCTTATGAAACACGAGGTGAAACTAGGATACATTTAAATACAAACAGGGAAAATATGAATAAATCATTTTCACCGATATAAAATTCATAAAAAAGTGAATAACATCGGTCCTAACATTAATGTCCAAACATACAAATAACACCTATATTAGCATGTACAAAATAAATCAGTTTCAGTATTATTCTCTGCTTTCAAATACGAACAAGGAAAATAGTAACATGAAACCTTGCACGATATTAATAGGAATGTTTTTATGGAAAGTTAAAGCTTCATTAAAATTTCCAGATAATGAAAACATAGAAATTTTCAAAAGCTTTCTAACCAAAACAGTTTTATTCCCGAAAGAACGCTATGCAACTATTGGTATAATAGGCACTCATACAGCGATAGCTGAATGGTTTCTAAGAGATCGGATAAATTTGGCATGTCCTGTGATGCTTTGGCAAAACCAACGTGCCAAGATAACCTCAGGCACTTATCGCACCAAAGACCTTTACGGATTTATAGAAGATTTGAACAATTTCGACAAGTATATGGACTATGTAAACACATGTCCTTTCTTGCATCGCCGAGGACGATTCACTATAATGATCAGTCGAAAATTTAGTGATACCGCATGGTTGGAGGATGTTATGAAAAAGATTTGGTTCGAAAATATATTAAATTTTAATGTTGTATTTAATTTATTGGGAGAGTTAAAAATTGCTGGCTATAATCCTTTCAATAAGACTATTTATTATTTAGAGGAAACTGATGAAATGTTTCCGAACAAATTAAATAACGTTTATCAGTATCCAATTAATATAGTAATGCTTGAAGATATTCCTAAAAACACGCTGCGTAATGGATCTTTAAGAGGAATGGATGTTACTGTATTAAAGGATATTATAAGAGAAATGAACGCGTCGTTGAATCTTATAATAGAGAAAGAGTTTGAAATCCTTAGAAATATGATATTAGACGAAGTTGTTGATGCTTCCTTCAACAGATTCATAATAATTAGACCAAAAAACCCGTTTGCTATTACTTACCCTTATTATAGAGACGATCTAGTTGTGCTAGTACCAAAAGGCAAACTAATACCTTCGTACATGTACATTTTTTATACGTTCGATTTGGAATCGTGGAAATATATTGTAATTATCTTAATAACATTTCTAGTCCTTAAGAAATTCTTGAATCTGGTAAATATCAAGTTCCGCAGCGAGATTATAAATATTTGCTTAATTTGCTTTATTGGAATTATATTAAATATGTTTCAATGTTCTCTAACTGGAGCACTAACCAAACCAAAATACGAGAAAGACATAGATGAGATTCGAGAATTGAAAGAGAGCAATTTAAAAATTGAGGTTAGAAGTGCTCTGCTTGATCGAATTTGGAATGTTTTGCCAGAGTTTAGACACAAATTTATAAACACCACTCGAAATAAAATGATGGATAGTATGCGAAGAGGTGATAAAGAAATAGCTTATATGTACGAGCAGAGTATCGCCAAACTTCTTGTACAGCTAAGAGGTTCAGATGGGAAATTTCTTTATCACATTGTTTCTGAATCTTTAATACCCGCGTGCTCTGGATATTATTTCTCGTCCAGATCTCCGTATTTTGATTTCTTTAATAAGAAACTCATTTTATTCGAAGAATATAGGATACGTACTGTGTTAGAAAATTTTGAAATGGAACAATTGAAACACACTGATGCGAGAGGAGACACCGAAACTTCTCCCGTGTTGAAGATTGATCATTTACAATCGATATTTCTGATTTGGTTAAGCGGTAACATTGTTGCTTTTTTAATTTTTCTTTTGGAAATATTCAAAAGTTTTTATATTAATATTGGCTATTGATATTAGTTTTATATAAATATGAAATATAGTTTTTCTATTAGCACAAAAATAATAAAGCATGTTATGTTATTGAATTTATCACATTTTTCTTTAAGTACACACTACATCATTTAACATAGAACATATAATTTTATTTCTGTTAATATATGTAATAAATACAGTTACTATAATTTGAGAGATAGCAAAGCCGGATCAATGTAGTGTAATTGTTGGTAGGGAAATTTAATGTCATAATGTAGCATAAAATTGTCAATCGTATAACTTTATGAGTGTAAGTTATGTTAATGTTTAATACACACATCCTAATATAAATTACTGTATTGCCATTTTAAGCCATTTTTTATCTACTAGCAGCAAGCAATTCCTACTTAATATTAAAATATGCATGCTCTAAAAAATTAAAATTTAAAAATAAAGTTTGAAACAATTGAATAAAAATTTCATGTTTCTTTAGGCTTGTCGCACACTGAGCGGATCCAGTGATCCGCTCAGCTCACATCATATCCGATCGGGTCCGCTCCTCTCAGCTCCATCATTTTTCCACATACTGCATCTGCTCATCTACTTCACTTTTCCCACACTCAATCCCCTCACACCTCTCCTTCGGGAGAGTTAAAAATTTGGTGCTATCCTGGTTGCATAAATGCCCTAGCGCATATATGAAAACGTTAGTGTTGCGCTTGCATAAACCATCCGCCAGCATCCGACCTCCGGCCTAGTATTATTCACAAATAGACGATAAGGAGCTAAGAGGAGCGGAAAGGAGCCAAGCTGAGCTGAGCGGACACAATATGTGCGTTTCTATTTAAATACACGGGCTTTATATTTTTCTGGACTGAAAGGCTGAGCGGAGCGGAGACGAGCGGACCCAGTGTGCGACAAGCCTTAACTCTTTAACTGCGGCTGTTGTACCTAAACGAGGCGACGCGCGACGGTGCGAAACTTTCGTGAGAAACGGCTGTCGTAAATAAACGATTTTATGATTTATTATTTTACCATTATTTTGTGAATGATGGGACAACTGCTTACAGCAGCGTTTCCCAAACTTTATTGACCGCGGCCCGCACGTGGTTTAAAAATTTCTCGCGACCCACCTTATGGAAAAAAAAGTCATTTGCAAAACTAATTTTATATTTTAATAAGAATTAAGTTTCTTGTTTCTTTACTTCATACACAAAAATTGCAAAATAATTAAATTTGAAAAATAAGAATTAAAAGCCACCATAAGACATCCTTTTCCAAATTTTGAAAAAAAGTTCTCAAACCATCTCGAAACTTAATCAAAATCATTCTATATTAAATAGTATTATCCTATACATCCTATTATGCTCCTTCCATTCCCAGGCAAAAATTTCGAACAGATCCTCTGATCAAGAATTCCATTCCACCATACCAATTTGAATTTAAGCCTTTTTTTAAGTTTGGTCCGATGTGGATGCCGGGTTAACCCTTCAAACCCTTCAAACCTACTTGTGGCACATTGTATTTTGCATTCACATACACTTATGCCCAGAAACCCAGTTGTTTTTGTAAATTGCGCTAATTAATATTTTTCTCATTTGTCTTCTGGTACAAATGCGGCCGGCACTGGGGATAGAACTCGGTCCCTCTATACTTAGTTAGCGCTCTAACATAAGTCCACGAGCGTCACCACTACCCCACTCGCGCCGGCGTAACTTTAAGCCTTACCAACAGTGGTGTTGTCGAGCCGGAAAGCTCCGGAACGTCGGTCCGGTACTTCCTTTTTGGACAGGAACGCGTTCTGGAACTAAAGATGATTTCTGATAACGAGAATTGGCTGACGTATTGAAAAAAAAATTGAAAAGAATTGCTGATTTTTTTTTCTAATTTTTGACGAATTTTTATATGTATTATTATAAACAAGGGTTTGTACCGAACCCGAACCGGAACAAAAATCGGAACGAACCGTTTTTTTTCTGCTGAACCGGAACTCGAACCGAACCGAAACAAATACGTGAACCGGTTTTTGAACCAGTTCAACGGGAATTAAACTTTATTTATAATAAACATTAGAAGAAAAAAATATAAAATTTTAAAAAAGTAAAGATTTCATACATAAATTTTAATGCAAGCGGCCCACGGACCGTACGTTACTCATCCCTGGCATAGTTTATTGCCATACCCAAATGGGCCTGCGGCTAATGCTAAGAATTTCTATTATATATTTGTTGTGAACTAGAATTTCCAGATGTTGGTTTCTAGAATTGGTAGATGTTTTAAACTTTATTAGTTTATTACAGTAATGCTAAGAAAAATGCCGACAAACGTACCAATTTACAAACGTAACGTTACCGACAACACATTTATAGATAGTGGAAGTTTTAGTTAGTGAATAAGTGCCACACAAAACTATTGTATGCATTAAAACCTTTATTACATACAATGTAATAATAAGATTAATAAGTACTACTGTTAGCAAAATATTCTATGCACGCTACCTACGCTACCTAAGTCAGTGTCGATTAAAAAGTGTTTGTGTCAATCTCGCATATTTCCTCTCGCTACAAGATTACGTGCGCACAACATATATGTATATAGTAGTTGCATTTTTCTATAATCTTTAATCTAATAAACTTAAAGTGTAAGTATATTTCATTTTCATTATTAATAAAAAATGTCCGCTTTTTTCCTATTAAATAATAGTATTTATTTTATTAGTAATTTCAACATGAGTGAAAAAAGAAAAAACAGTAGCATCACCGATTTTTTTAAAAGAAACTAAAAACTAGCAGCGAAGATGAGTCAATGACCAAGGAAAATGCAACATTGAGCCAAGTATCCAACACCAACTTCAACGCTGATCAACTGGAATCTGTTGAACTTGCAGCCATAGATAGCATCAACGTCAACGTCAACAAGTACTTATAATGATAACGATTCTGACGAAGTCTCGTGGCCTAATATTTGGAGTGCGGAAATGTGGTTAGAAAAGAAAAGACAGTTTCCTTGGTTACTTTCCGAATCCGGAAAATTAGGTTGCTCTTTTTGTAACAAAATACAGCACTTAGGGGTATCTAAAACCCGAGGTGTAAATATTTCAAAGGAATGGAGTTCCACATCCGTTTCTTACTACGGTAAAGATAAAAATCGCAGTTAACGTCATTAAGAACAAAAATTTTTGAACACGCGAAAACAACAGCGCACATTAATTCAGAAAAAATTTTAAGCGAACAGCATCAGCCAATAGAAAATGTAATAGACAATTTAAATAAGGCGTCTATTAAGAGCACGTCTTTAGTATTTAGAACTGCTTATTATTTAGCCAAACACGACCGACCATATTTGGATTATTATAATTTATTGCAATTGCAAGAATTAAATCGAACAATTTTGGCACCTGGTTTACGGTCCAGATATACCTGCACAAATATAATTAATCACATATCCAAAAATATGAAATTAAGAATTTGTTCAGAAATTATTAAAACAAATGGAAAGATTTCGATTCTCATTGATGAATCTACAACATTAAGTAAAAAATCTACTCTAATTATATTTTTAAAATTCGAAATAAATAAAATCAGCGAAACACGATTCCTTTTTTTTTATTTAATATAATTGTCCGATCAAACAGCATCCACCATTATAGAATCTTTTGAATAATTTGGAAAAATATGGCTTCGACGAGAATTATTTGAAACAAAATTTAATTGCATTTACCAGTGACGGAGCAAGTGTAATGTTAGGAAAAAGGTCAGGAGTAGCTACAAAATTATTGAATAAATTTCCAAAAATAATCACGTGGCACTGTTTAAATCATCGTCTGGAGCTCTCTGTTAACGATGCAGTCGCGGAAGTAAATGGTATTAACCATTTTCACATATTTATGGATAAATTATATACCATTTATCATCAATCTCCTAAAAATCAACGCGAACTAGAATCATGCGCGGAAAATTTGGGAGAAGAAATTAAAAAATTAGGACGTGTTTTAGGAATAAGGTGGATAGCTAGTTCATTCAGAACTGTTAATGCAGTTTGGCAAAATTTAAAATCTCTTGCTGAACATTTTCATCAAGCCGCAACTGATGAAACTCGTTCAAAAACTGATCAGAGTGTATACATTGGTCTAAAAAAATATATCATTTCTAAACTGTTTATAATTAACTTGTCATTAATGTATGACGTTTTGTATGAACTTTCTATCTTGTCTAAAGCGTTACAGAACAGAAGTGTAACGATAGTATATGCGGACAAACTAATCCGTCGAACTATTCGCTATTTGGAATCACTAAAAGAGGTTAAAAAAGGAAACAAACTCATAGAGGCATCAGAGGCTGTTCAAGTGATGAAATTAGGAACATTAACTTTAACAGATAATAAAAATTACTATTATTAACAGAAATCAATTCCTTGTAAGTCTCGTTAATAATATGACTAGAAGACTACATACATAAAATAATTTGATAAGTGAATTTCGAGTACTAGATCCAACGAAGTGGCCAGCAGATATTAAAATTGGCTATGGAGAAAATGAAATCCAGTCAATATGCACCAGATTTAATTTAACATCGCCGATGCGATGTATCAATGCGTTTAGAGATTATATTGATACTGGAGGCAAAGTAATTCCTAAAGATGTAGAAATCTTAATTCAATACATAAATATTGTACCTTGCAGTTCGGCAGAGTGTGAGCGCGGATTCAGTAATATGAATATTATTTCAAATGAACAAAGAAATAGAATATTAATTGAAAATCTAGCAAATCTTTTATTTATAAAAATGGATGGCCCACCGACAGATTATTATGTAAAAACTATATATATATATATATATATTCGAAGAGAGGAGGAAATGCGTTATGCACACCAAGGTAGTGTCGGACCCGCCCCGACTAAAACCTCTTCTCATGACTTCTCGTTTTCCTGGAACCGCGTGAGCATTACTTCGGGAAAAGAGAACTGGTGTTCTAATCAACCTATATCCGTTTATTCTTTTTGCCGTTCTTGTACGATATTCCGCGCAAGGGTATCCACAATATTCCACGTATCCTGGTTAACAAGCATGAACTCCACACAATTATGGCTAGTTAGTGTAACTCCCGCTGCATTATGTGCTGCGTCTATTACCAGTCTCCATTTATCGCAGTGGAAGAACATGTGGTTTGCATCTTCTACCACCATGCATTTTCGGCACAAGTCACTATCGCTGAGTTGGAAGCGATTCCGATAACTATTGAACCACCCGTGTCCACTCAGCAATTGGCAGAGGTAGAAATTTATCTCTCCGTGCTTGTGTCCTATCCAGTTTGTAAGATCTGGTATCAGTAAGCGTGTCCATGCCCCTTTTTCGGTTTCCGTTGCCCATTTTCGCTGCCATTCGGTAAGTATTTCCCAGTCGGTGCTACTTTCTATTCCTTTGGCAATTTGATACTGAAGACACCTCTTTTTAATTTGGAGATCAATGGGTGGTATTCCGGCCAGTACCAATGCAGCTTCCGTAGACACTGTTCGAAAACTGCAGCATATCCTCAGCGCCACTCTACGTTGTACCCCTGCCACGAGTTTTCTGTATTTTTCCCACTTGGTAGCTTGGCTCCATATGGGCGCTGCATACAGGAGGATAGAATGTGCCACGTTTGCTAAAATCTTCCTATTGGATGATTTTGGTCCCCCTAGGTTTGGCATAATTCTGCTTAGTGCCATTACGGATTTTTCAGCTTTGATGCTGCATGTCGCCACATGTTCCTTCATTTCGCAGTTGTGATCGAATACTACTCCGAGATATTTCAACCGCGATTTTGTTTCTATCACTTCATTTTCGAGCTGCAAGGTGGCTCTTTTAAATTTTCTGCCTCCGTAAAGTATTAGGGCTTCCGTCTTTTCTGCTGCCAGTTTCAGGCCCTTATTGCGGATTTCTGACGACAGCTTGGCCAAGACCCAGTTAGTGTTACTGATTAACTCCAGCTGTGTTTTTGCTTTGCAAATAACGGCTGTATCATCAGCGAATCCAATAATGGTTGTCCCGGTAGGTACTTCTATTGTAAGCACTGAATTATAGAAAATATTCCACAAGATAGGTCCCAGAATGGAGCCTTGTGGTACCCCACATTCCATTTGCATGTTCATGCCCTGCCCAACAAGTATAGATCTCTCAGAGAGATAGTTCGATATTATTCGACGCAGGTACATTGATACTCCCATGTCTTTGAGCGCCAGCATGATTCCTTCCCACGGTGCTGAGTTGAAAGCATTGCGGATATCTAGAGTAGCCATTATGCAGAGTTCTCGGTTATTTGGTGCCTTTGATTTGATGCTATTAACTATCTTCACTACTTCTTGCATTGCGTCAGTGGTAAACCGGCTTTTCCTGAATCCGTATTGGTGGTTATATATATATATATATATATATATATATATATATATATATATATATATATATATATATATATATATATGTTTATTACAATAATAGGAACGTTTAAAACACTAATGGTTTTTATAAAATATTCCAAATAGGATTATGTTCAGGATTTTGTGGTTGAATTTTCCTTGTTGTCATCCGCTGAACGATGAGACCTTAACCAAGTTTTTACATAATAATCTGTCGGTGGGCCATTCATTTTTATAAATAAAAGATTTGCTAGATTTTCAATTAATATTCTATTTCTTTGTTCATTTGAAATAATATTCATATTACTGAATCCGCGTTCACACTCTGCCGAACTGCAAAGTACAATATTTATGTATCGAATTAAGATTTCTACATCTTCAGGAATTACTTTGCCTCCAGTATCAATATAATCTCTAAACGCATTGATACATCGCATCGGCGATGTTAAATTAAATCTGGTGCATAATGACTGGATTTCATTTTCTCCATAGCCAATTTCAATATCTGTTGGCCACTCCGTTGGATCTAGTACTCGAAATTCACTTATCAAATTATTTTCTGTATGTAGTCTTCTAGTCATATTATTAATGAGACTTACAAGGAATTGATTTCTGTTAATAATAGTAATTTTTTATTATCTGTTAAAGTTAATGTTCCTAATTTCATCACTTGAACAGCCTCTGATGCTTCTATGGGTTTGTTTCCTTTTTTAACGTCTTTTAGTGATTCCAAATAGCGAATAGTTCGACCGATTATTTTGTCCGCATATACTATCGTTACATTTCTGTTCTGTAACGCTTTAGACAAGATGGAAAGTTCATACAAAACGTCATACATTAATGCCAAGTTAATTATAAACTGTTTAGACATGATATATTTTTTTAGACCAATGTATAATATACACTCTGATCAGTTTTGAACGAGTTTCATCAGTTGCGGCTTGATGAAAATGTTCAGCAAGAGATTTTAAATTTTGCCAAACTGCATTAACAGTTCTGATTGAACTAGCTATCCACCTTATTCCTAAAACACGTCCTAATTTTTTAATTTCTTCTCCCAAATTTTCCGCGCATGATTCTAGTTCGCGTTGATTTTTAGGAGATTGATGATAAATGGTATATAATTTATCCATAAATATGTGAAAATGGTTAATACCATTTACTTTCGCCACAGCATCGCTAACAGAGAGCTCCAGACGATGATTTAAACAGTGCCACGTGATTATTTTTGGAAATTTATTCAATAATTTTGTAGCTACTCCTGACCTTTTTCCTAACATTACACTTGCTCCGTCACTGGTAAATGCAATTAAATTTTGTTTCAAATAATTCTCGTCGAAGCCATATTTTTCCAAATTATTCAAAAGGTATTCTATAATGGTGGATGCTGTTTGATCGGACAATTATATTAAATCAAAAAAAAAGGAATCGTGTTTCGCTGATTTTATTTATTTCGAATTTTAAAAATATAATTAGAGTAGATTTTTTACTTAATGTTGTAGATTCATCAATGAGAATCGAAATCTTTCCATTTGTTTTAATAATTTCTGAACAAATTCTTAATTTCATATTTTTGGATATGTGATTAATTATATTTGTGCAGGTATATCCGGACCGTAAACCAGGTTCCCAAAATTGTTCCATTTAATTCTTGCAATTGCAATAAATTATAATAATCCGAATCTTGTCGGTCGTGTTTGGCTAAATAATAAGCAGTTCTAAATACTAAAGACGTGCTCTTAATAGACGCCTTATTTAAATTGTCTATTACATTTTCTATTGGCTGATGCTGTTCGCTTAAATTTTTTTCTGAATTAATGTGCGCTGTTGTTTTCGCGTGTTCAAAAATTTTTGTTCTTAATGACGTTAACTGCGATTTTTTATCTTTACCGTAGTAAGAAACGGATGTGGAACTCCATTCCTTTGAAATATTTACACCACGGGTTTTAGATATCCCTAAGTGCTGTATTTTGTTACAAAAAGAGCAACCTAATTTTCCGGATTCGGAAAGTAACCAAGGAACTGTCTTTTCTTTTCTAACCACATTTCCGCACTCCAAATATTAGGCCACGAGACTTTGTCAGAATCGTTATCATTATAAGTACTTGTTGACGTTGACGTTGATGCTATGGCTGCAAGTTCAACAGATTCCAGTTGATCAGCGTTGAAGTTGGTGTTGGATACTTGGCTCAATGTTGCATTTTCCTTGGTCATTGACTCATCTTCGCTGCTAGTTTTTAGTTTCTTTTTAAAAAAATCGGTGATGCTACTGATTTTTCTTTTTTCACTCATGTTGAAATTACTAATAAAATAAATACTATTATTTAATAGGAAAAAAAAACGGACATTTTTTTATTAATAATGAAAATGAAATATACTTACACTTTAAGTTTATTAGACTAAAGATTATAGAAAAATACAATTACTACATACATATATGTTGTGCGCACGTAATCTTGTAGCGAGAGGTTCTTAGAAATTGACACTAACACTTTTTAATCGACACTGACTTAGGTAGCGTAGGTAGCGTGCATAGAATATTTTGCTAACAGTAGTACTTATTAATCTTATTATTACATTGTATGTAATAAAGGTTTTAATGCATACAATAGTTTTGTGTGGCAATTTTTCACTAACTAAAACTTCCACTATCTATAAATGTGTTGTCGGTAACGTTACGTTTGTAAATCGGTACGTTTGTCGGCATTTTCTTAGCATCACTGTAATAAACTAATAAAGTTTAAAACATCTACCAATACTAGAAACCAACATCTGGAAATTCTAGTTCACAACAAATGTATAATAGAAATTCTTAGCATTAGCCGCAGGCCCATTTGGGTATGGCAATAAACTATGCCAGGGATGAGTAACGTACGGTCCGTGGGACGCTTGCATTAAAATTTATGTATGAAATCTTTACTTTTTTTAAATTTTATATTTTTTTCTTCTAATGTTTATTATAAATAAAATTTAATTTCCGTTGAACCGGTTCAAAAACCGGTTCACGTATTTGTTTCAGTTCGGTTCGAGTTCCGGTTCAACAGAAAAAAAACGGTTCGTTCCGCTTTTTGTTCCGGTTCGGGTTCGGTTCACACCCTTGTTTACAATAATACATATAAAAATTCGTCAAAAATTATAAAAAAAAAATCAGCAATTCTTTTCAATTTTTTTTTCGATACGTCAGCCAATTCTCGTTATCAGAAATCATCTTTAGTTCCAGAACGCGTTCCTGTCCAAAAAGGAAGTACCGGAACGACGTTCCGGAGCGTTCCGGCTCGACAACACCACTGTTGGTAAGGCTTAAAGTAACGCCGGCGCGAGTGGTGTAGTGGTGACGCTCGTGGACTTATGTTAGAGCGCTAACTAAGTATAGAGGGACCGAGTTCTATCCCCAGTGCCGGCCGCATTTGTACCAGAAGACAAATGAGAAAAATATTAATTAGCGCAATTTACAAAAACAACTGGGTTTCTGGGTCTATAAGTGTATGTGAATGCAAAATACAATAGGCCACAAGTAGGTTTGAAGGGTTTGAAGGGTTAACCCGGCATCCACATCGGACCAAACTTAAAAAAAGGCTTAAATTCAAATTGGTATGGTGGAATGGAATTCTTGATCAGAGGATCTGTTCGAAATTTTTGCCTGGGAATGGAAGGAGCATAATAGGATGTATAGGATAATACTATTTAATATAGAATGATTTTGATTAAGTTTTGAGATGGTTTGAGAACTTTTTTCCAACATTTGGAAAAGGATGTCTTATGGAGGCTTGTAATTCTTATTTTTCATATTTAATTATTTTGCAATTTTTGTGTATGAAATAAAGAAACAAGAAACTTAATTCTTTTAAAAATATAAAATTAGTTTTGCAAATGACTTTTTTTCCATAAGGTGGGTCGCGAGAAATTTTTAAACCACGTGCGGGCCGCGGTCAATAAAGTTTGGGAAACGCTGCTGTAAGCAGTTGTCCCATCATTCACAAAATAATGGTAAAATAATAAATCATCAAATCGTTTATTTACGACAGCCGTTTCTCACGAAAGTTTCGCACCGTCGCGCGTCGCCTCGTTTAGGTACAACAGCCGCAGTTAAAGGATTAAGGCTTGTCGCACACTGGGTCCGCTCGTCTCCGCTCTGCTCAGCCTTTCAGTCCAGAAAAATATAGAGCCCCGTGTATTTAAATAGAAACGCACATATTGTGTCCGCTCAGCTCAGCCTGGCTCCGTTCCGATCCTTTTCGCTCCTTATCCTCTATTTGTGAAGAATATTAGGTCGGAGGTCGGATGCTGGCGGATGGTTCATGCAGGCGCAACACTAGATTGTAGATTGTAGATATGGTGGTGACGACTTGTACTGCGACCTTTATAGATCTATTGTACCCCACCCTCCTCCTCCAAGTGTTGGTGTACTTACCCATTTAGAGCGCCTCCTCTAATCCTGATTCCTTTACGAATCTCAGAATCTGGGTGGGATTCAAGGCCTGCAGCTCCTCTGTGTTCAAGCAGTGAGCCCCAAGGTACATCTGTCTCTTGCGGAGTAGTGCTCCGCACTCTTTGAACAGATGTATGGGGGTTTCCTCTGCTGAGCCACAGAATCTGCATCCATCATCCTCCTCTAGGCCTAGGGCCTTGAGATGTTTCCTAAGTCTGCAGTGTCCCGTCAGGGCTCCTGTCAGAATTCTGAGCTTGTTCCTGCTTAGTTTCAGGCAAGCTTTAGTTCTCTTCTGGTTAAAAGATCCCAGCATCACTTTGGATTGCCTTAGCCCTGGAAGTTCTTCCCAGGTTTTCATCCATTTTCGTCTTATTTCTTCATCAAAACTTTTGCGGATGGTGTTCACGCTCATACCGCAAAAGGGTTCCGGACCTATAAAGGGGCTACTGGATCCCTTGTTTGCTAGGTGATCGGCTTCTTCGTTTCCGTCTATACCAGTGTGTCCTGGTACCCAGTATAGCGTTACTTTATTATCCCTGCCAAGCATGTTCAGCTTCCCCACACAGTCCCATACCAGTTTGGATCTGATGGTGTATGAGCTAATGGCCTTGATGGCTGCTTGGCTATCTGACAGGATAGCAATTCGTTTTTTGCGGTAATTCCTGTCGAGGTTAAACTGTGCACATCTTTCGATTGCGTGTACCTCTGCTTGGAAGATACTTGGGGATGTTCCCATCGATTCGGAGTATCTGGTACGAGGTCCAAACACTCCTGCACCAGTGCCTTCCTTTGTCTTCGAACCATCTGTATACCACTTGATGGCATTTTGCTCTATGTGGTATGCTGAGGATTCGTCGCACCAATCGGCTTTACTACTACACATTGCTGTGTAGTTTTTCTCGAAGTGGTATTTGCATACCATTTCGTCTTTTGGTACTTCCAGCCAGGGGATCTTGGCAGCGAGGCTGTTTCGTTCTCTGCTCCCGATTATTTTGCCTCTGCCCATTCCTTCCTTGGTGAACCTTACGATCGCCGATCTGGCGGCGCTCTCCACCACAAGGTGCAGCGGAGTCAGATCCAGCAGCAGCTCCAATGCTGCTGTCGGACACGACCCCATCGCCCCCGTGATGCAGACACACGCCAGTATTTGAATCTTCTCAAGCTGTTTCCTCATACAGGCCAGCTTGATTCTACTTCCCCACGCAACCGCCCCATAAGTTATTGCAGGTCTCACTATCATGGTCCATCGCAGGATAGCTATCCATCGCAGGATAGTGGGGTTACAACCCCACGTTTTTCCTGCCAGATTTCTGCACACCATTAGGGCGCGTTTGGCTTTACCTACCACTGCCTCAGCGTGTCTATTTCATAAGAGTTTGCTATCTAGTGTGATACCCAGATACCTTATCTCCTGTTGGTATTCTACTGCCTTCCCATCTATGAGTATGGGATGTAGGCAGTTTAGTTTTCTCCTTCTAGTAAATGGTATCACCGTGGTTTTGCTCGGGTTGAGTCTCAATCCCACTGTTTGATACCATCTACTACTTACTTTGAGGCCTCTCTGAACAATTTCACAGAGCGTTCCCTCAAATTTTCCTCTGGCCATTATGACTATGTCATCGGCGTAACCTTGACATTTGATGTCTAGGTCGTTTAGCCTAACCAGTAGTTCATCAACTACCAGGCTCCACATTAGCGGTGATAGTACACCTCCCTGTGGGCACCCTGGAGTTGTGTAGATCTTAATGGTGTCTTTTCCCACTTGTGTCTCCGCCGTTCTAGTTCTCAGCATTTCTCCCATCTACTTTGAGATAGTGCTGTCGATATTCCTTCTTTTGAGGGCCGCCCTGACAGCCTCGTGTGAGGTGTTGTCAAAAGCTCCCTCTATATCCAAGAAGGCACATATCGCTACTTCCTTTGTCTCTAGTGCTGCTTCTATTTCATTTGTCAGCTGATACAGGGCGGTTTCTGTGGATTTCCCTGCTCTGTAAGCATGCTGACTCCTGTGTAGTGGTGTTCCTACCAGCACTATAGTCCTAAGGTAATTATCAATCACCTTCTCCATTGTCTTTAACATAAAAGATGTTAGACTAATGGGTCTAAATGACTTCGGTTGAGTGGTGTCTTTCTTCCCCACCTTCGGTATAAATACCACCTTAGCCCTTCTCCATAGCTCCGGTATATATCCGAGCGCTAAGCTACTTCTAAAGATATTTAGAAGATACGGCATTAGTTCTCTCTCTCCCTTTTGTAGGAAGGCAGGAACTAGTCCGTCCACACCTCGGGCCTTAAGAGGCTGGAAAGTGCTGATAGCCCATCTGATTCGGTTTTCCGTACAGATGGACGCTGCCCTCTTCCAGTCGGCCCGACTTGGTTTCCGTGGTTGCATCAAGCCCTCGGTCTCCCAGTATCCTCTACATCCCGGAAAATGGGTTTCTAGTAGGAGGAGAGCTCTTTGCTCTTCATCCTCCGTGAAGGTCTCATCCGGTTTCCTGAGAGTGGTTGTCATTTCCACTCTATCCTTCGCTAGTGCTTTGTGCAGTCTAGCTGCCACCGGCGTGGATTCTATGTTTTCACAGAAGGTCCTAAAGTTTTCCCTTTTTGCCCTTCTGATCTCTTTGTTGTAGGTGGTAAGCACCTCAGAGTATTCTAGCCAATTTCCGTATTGCTTGGCTTTGTTGAAAAGCCTACGTACTTTTGCTCTTAATGTAGACAAATTTTTGTTCCACCATTTTTCGTCCTTATGCTCCTTCACGGTTTTTACCGGGCAGCTGGATTCAAATGCCGTGGTGATTGCTACATTTATTTCCTGTTCCAGCACAGAGCAGTGTTTGATACTACCCCGCACTGTCACCTGCTCTAGGTTTTCTTTTAGTTGGGAACTAAACATAGGCCACACAGTTTGTCTGGGGCTTCGAATGGGGGTGTTTTCCTCACTCGCTCCTTCCAGCTCAAACTCTATGATCCTATGATCTGACATTGAGGGCTCACTTGAAACCCTCCACTTTTTAATTAGTTTACTTACGTTAGCGCTACCTACCGTAATATCCAGTACCTCGTTTCTGACTTTAGTGACAAATGTTGGTGTGTTCCCAACGTTGTACACAATTAAGTTCTCTTTAATGAGGTATTCTAAAAGGTACTCACCCCTCTTATTAGTGTCCGTGCTGCCCCACATCTCATTGTGTGCGTTCGCGTCACATCCCAGGATGAGTGGCAGCCTTCTCCTAATACAGTGTTCCACCAGCTTTTGAACTTCAATGGGTGGTATGCTGTTACCATCGCCAGGGAATTATGCTGATGCGATCACTACTTCGCGGTGGAGACCCTCGATCTTGATGAGGGCCTGAATTGGTACTAAATCCCGCGTTAAAAATTCTGAAAGACATAAGTAATTTATGCCATTTCTTACCATAATGCAAGTTCTAGGGGAGACCTCACGGCTGTCCCATACCAACTTACATTCCCTGTTGCTAAGGCCTCTGATCTTACCTCCGTAGGTCCAGGGTTCTTGAAGCAGCGCTAGCCCTAGGTGCTGCTTGGTAAACTTCCTAGCCATCACAGCTGAAGCTGCTTTGGCATGATGGATGTTCACTTGGGCTATTTTGGTGCGCCTGCTGGTCATTCTTGTTTTGTGACAGGAGGCGGCAAGTCCTCCTCTGTCCCTACAAGAACATCTACCTCTGCCTCTGTAGACATGGCTGGACTGCTCATGTCTACGAGTGTGAGGTCAAGGTCGCCTTCCCGGGAATCCGGGCTGACACTATCGCAACACTAGGCGCAACACTAACGTTTTCATATATGCGCTAGGGCATTTATGCAACCAGGATAGCAGCACATTTTTAACTCTCCCGTAGGAGTGGCGGGAGGGGATTGAGTGTGGAAAAGTGAAGTAGCTGAGCGGATGCAATATGTGGAAAAATGACGGAGCTGAGAGGAGCGGACCCGATCGGATCTGATGTGAGCTGAGCGGATCCAGTGATCCGCTCAGCTCACGATCAGATGCGAGTGTGCGACAAACCTAAAGAAACATGCAATTTTTATTCAATTGTTTCAAACTTTATTTTTAATTTTTAAATTTTAAATATATATATATATATATATATATATATATATATATATATATATATATATATATATATACAAAATGGGTTTCGTAATGATTTTCGTTTCCTTTCCTTTTTATGCTATATACAGGGCCGATCCTGGCGACGGGCGAAAATTGGGGGAAATTTCCCCCCTCTATTTGGAAACCCATCAAATCCGTCAAAAAATCTACATCACTGTCATCACCTCTACGCATGCTTCCACTAACGCAAGGACAATGGGCTAAAAGCGTTCACGAAAAAGCTGACCTACTTGCACAATATTTAACAGGGGTATTCCTGCCAATAGTCAACCATAAAGACGACGACATTTCAGAATACCTTGCATCCGACACACAACCCCAACCGCGTCACACCCAAAGAAATCAAAGACGCGATCCAACATTTAAGCACCGTGAACGCACCTAATGATACGCAAAATGCTGAAGGAGTTGCCAAGAAAAGACATTGTGCTGCTCACATACATCTTCAATGCAATCCTCAGACTCCAGTACTGGCCTAAACACTTCAAGCTGGCTGAGTTAATACTAATACCAAAGCCAGGGAATGATCCAAGCTCTGTGACCAATCCTACCGCCCAATCAGCTTGCTGCTAGTTGTTTCTAAACTACTGGCGAGATTGATACTGACAAGAATAGACACAGACATGATCCTATCTGCAGACTGGATCCCAAACTATGAGTTTGATTTTCGTCGGCACCATTCTTCTGTTAAAATTTCGTCACAGTACGTACTAGGATCAGGTGATACATTTTCCAAGCTTATAGTTATTAACTCACAGTAGCTTGAAGTAGAGGGTTCAGCATCTGATGTGTGTTGGTCATTTTTGTCACATGTAGGATCTTTTTCCAGAAGTATTTCGATCTTGAGGAGATGAGGGTGAAGAATTAGTCAGCTTATTTGCTTCTTCAACCCTAAAAAATGAAGTGAGTTTAAGAAGTTTCTTGATTATTTCTTTTTGAGATACAACTTTTTTTCTTTATACAACTTGAGATACGATTTTCTTAGTGCGCCACGATCAGATGTTAGGACCTTTTGGTCGCTTTATCGTAATCTTAGTATTGTTTGAATTGTATCTCACGAAAATCAAATTTTGCTATTTTTAAACGGGCTGGTCTGGTCACTTATCTTTTAGGGTTGCTCGCGTCTCCACCCCGTGTGGACCGTCCTTCCGGCGCGAACAAGTATAATATGTAAATATCTAATTTTAAGAACCTAGAGATAAAGAAACTAAAAATTAGAATAATTTTAAGACACACTAAAAATAGAATTGTTAGGTCAAAACAAAATCATGCCACTTTCGGGAATTCTCCAACCACTGATAATGTCGAAATGCGGAACTACATACTTCCTACCTTTTGTCGGGTTATATCTACATAAAATACAAAAAAAAACTTGTATAGTGTAAGCGAATATATCGGCCTTTCGGGGCCCTCCTGCCTTGGGGGTCCTGGGCACGTGCTCCGTGTGCCCATATGGTAAAGACGGTTATGCTGATACCACAATACATGCAAGTTCTTTCCATCCTATAACACATAAATTATCAGCATATCAATCTGTGTTTCATACACTTATCCATACCACAATGAGTAAAGACAATGTTAATTTAGAAAAGAATAGAATTATTACAATAACTTTAAAAAATGGGTATTCGGCAAGGAAAAATTAAAAAAAAATATTTCGGTCATGGAAATTTTAACAAGCAGTGGTAGGGACAATTTAAATACAAAACATTATAATTTGTTTATGCTTGTCAGATTGCGTGATATTATATTTTGTTTCCAATATTAGATGTGCAATACAATGGAAAAATAAGAGAAACGAACGAATATCTGCGGAAACTAATACATTTTCATTCAATTGCAATATAGCTAATGTTCTATCATTATATAAATTACACGTAAATTCTTTAACATGAAAGCATCCGTGAAAGTTTATGATGATCTATTGATCTGTGCCCCAGGCAAATGCAGTGTACTTGGCACGAACTTAGACAAACATTGCCGAGTTTTAATCCCGAGGGCGCATTTGCTTAGATAATTATCTTACCCACCGATAACCACCGTCACAACCTACGTAAAAATGTAAAATATAGAAAACTCATTTTATCTCGAATTTTAAGTTTTTTTCTTATGAAACACGAGGTGAAACTAGGAAACTAAATACAAACAGGGAAAACATGAATAAATTATTTCCACCGATGTAAAATATAATAATCTTGATAATCCGACACATGTAACACGAGATAACCGCCGGATTATCAAGATCATACTGTACATAATAAATTGAATAAAATGGATCTTAACATTAATGTCCAAACATACAAATAACATTGGCACGTATGTACAACATAAATCAGTTTTAGTATTATTTTGTTTGCTTTCAGATACGAAAATTAGTACAAATTGTATTTATTTTAGGAATCTGATGCAATGAAACCTTGCACGGTATTAATAGGAATATTTATATGCCTTGTTCAAGTTGAAGCTTTCATAAAATTTCCAGATAATGAAAACATAGAAATTTTCAAAAACTTTCTAGCCAAAACCGTTTTATTCCCTAAAGAACGTTATGCTATTATTGGTATAATAGGCACTCATACATCGATAGCTGAATGGTTTATAAGAGAACGGATACAATTGGAATGTCCTGTGATGCTTTGGCACAACCAACGTGCCAAGATAACCTCAGGCACTTATCGCACCAAAGACCTTTACGGATTTATAGAAGATTTGAACAATTTCGACAAGTATATGGACTATGTAAACACATGTCCCTTCTTGCATCGCCGAGGACGATTCACTATAATTATCAGTCGAGAATTTAGCGATACCGTATGGTTGGAGGATGTTATGAGAAAGATTTGGTACGAAAATATATTAAATTTTAATGTTTTATTTAATTTATTGGGAGAGTTAAAAATTGCTGGCTATAATCCTTTCAATAAGACTATTTATTATTTAGAGGAAACCGATGAAATGTTTCCGAACAAATTAAATAACGTTTATCAGCATCCAATTAATATAGTGATGCTTGAAGATGTTCCTAAAAACACACTACGTAATGGATCTTTAAGAGGAATGGATGTTATTGTATTAAAGGAGATTATAAGAGAAATGAACGCGTCCTTGAATCTTATAATAGAGAAAGACTTTGAAATTTTTAGAAATATGATTTTAGACGAAGTTGTTGATGCTTCCTTCAACAGATTCATAATCATGAGGGTAAGATACCCATATGCTATTACCTACCCTTACTATAGAGACGATCTAGTTGTGCTAGTACCAAAAGGGAAACTAATACCTTCGTACATGTACATTTTTTATACGTTCGATTTGGAATCGTGGAAATATATTGCAATTACCTTGATAACATTTCTACTCCTTAAGAAATTCTTAAATTTGGTAAATATCAAGTTTAGTTGCGAAATTATAAATATTTGCTTAATATGTTTTATTGGAATTATATTAAATATATTTCAATGTTCTCTAACTGGAGCACTAACCAAACCAAAATACGAGAAGGATATAGAAGAGATTCGAGAATTGAAAGAGAGCAATTTAAAAATTGAGGTTAGAAGTTATGTGCTTGCTGCAATTTGGAATGTTTTGCCAGAGTTGAGACACAAATTTATAAACACCACTAGATATGAAATGGTGGAGAGTATTCGAAGAGGTGATAAAGACAAAGCTTATATCTACACGCAGAGTATCGCCAAACTTCTTGTACAGCTAAGAGGTTCAGATGGGAAACTTCTTTATCACATTGTTTCGGAATCTTTAATTCCCACATGCTCTGCATATTTTTTCTCGTTCAGATCTCCATATGTTGATTTTTTTAATAAGAAACTGATGTTATTCGAAGAATATAGGATACGTACTATGTTAGAAAATCGTGAAATGGAACAATTGAAACAAACTGAAGCGGCAGGAGATACCGAAACTTCTGCCATGTTGAAGATTGCTCATTTACAATCGATATTTCTGATTTTGATATCCGGTAACATTGTTGCTTTTTTAATTTTTGTTTTGGAAATATTCAAAAGTTTTTATATTAATATTGGATATAGTTATTAGTTTTATATAAATATGAAATATAGTGCTTCTATTAACACAGTAATAATAAAGCATGTCATGTTATACAATTTATCACGTTTTTCTTTAAGTACACACTACATCATTTAACATAGAACATATAATTGTATTTCTGTTAATATATAATAAATACCGTTACTATAACTTGTAAAGGTATGTCCACACTAGGTAACAAATTGGTGGCAACATGGTGCCAACACTTTGACATGGCAACATGAAGTTGCTTCAATTTTATCTGGATACATGTTGTCTGTGATGTTGTGCGTCTACACCACAACCAGTCAAATGTTAAAAATGGACGTGAAAGCTGCTGGTGTTTGTGCTGCTCATGTTGTGATAGCTGTCGGTTCACAAAAACTATTAACAGAGAATTTTTGAAAAATGGAACGTTTCATGGCGACAAATTGATGTCAGAACTACTATTAAATGATGGAGTTTTGAATTATAAACTATAATTATAATTAAGATTTAATGAATATTATTATAACAAAAACAAAGTAGGTAGCTAACCTGCACAATTGAAACCTCAACCACTGGGATTTACGCAGAATGTTGTCAACACTGTCCACACTGAGCGATGTTACCCATATAAGAGCGATGTTACCCGTATAAAACGGGATACACGGATACATGCAACGAGCAACAAATTTCTTTGATCTATGCTCCAAATGTTTACGAGTATCCATCAACATGTTGCTTGTTTACAGCAACATGTTGTCAACATTGTGTTGACAACATGTTGCCAACAATTTGTTGCCCAGTGTGAACCTAGACCTTTAGAAGCAAAGGTGGGATCAGTGTAGTGTAATTGTCGTTAAGGAAATTTAATGTCATAATGTAGTATAAAATATATATTATTATTACTATCGTAAATTCCCTTTAACACTTATGTCAATACCCAGTCGTTACAACGTTGTTCAATACCCGGGTACCCGTGTACCCGCATGGGTTTTTCGTTAAAAAAAATAATTTTAATAGCCAGAGACTTTCACATTACAACTCGGGATTACCCATAGAGTATTCCACTACCCGAAAAACCCTATTTCTATAAATAAAACCGCCGGGTAGGCGGAGGGTGTTTGTTTATGCGGAGGGTTTTAGTTTGCGTCGCTTAAAATGGTTAATTTCAAACTAGACTTGATTTAGAGCGGATGTTTGTATTGTGAGCACTGTGTTTGTTTTTGTGACAAAATTTGTGTAAATAATGGAAAATTTATCCAGAGCTGAGTTTTCAAGGTACGTTAAAATTTATATATAAATTCTAGCAGTTATAGGTAGTCAATTTACTTTATACGTTTTTAAACGCTTATTTTATAATCTTAAAATTAATAACTTAACAGATTGACGGTTGAAGAGAAGAATAGATATTTGAATGTTATTGGGAGAAGATTTCGCTGTCGAAGATTACGCATCAGATAGTGACGACGAGGACTACATACCTAACAGAGAGCGTTCAGAAGTCTCGGACTGCGAAGAATCTGGTACTATTATTTTTTCCAATTATTATAATTTCTATATACAAAAATAGTTAAGACTAGTACATGTGGATCGTATTTTTCGGAATGGAATAGTTTTTGTGGATGGAAGATTTGAAAAGAATGGAATAGTTGCTAAAGGTGGAATAATTGATGAGGGTGAAATTGTATAATGAATTTTGACATTTGTATATGAAAGAGTAATCAGAATTGCGAGCTGCGCGATTCTTGTAGAAAGCGCATCAGCTAAGGCTGTATGAGTTGCAAGATGTACAACTCCTACTGCACAGAATATTAACTAATAATTCATCCGTCTCAAATGATTTTAATGCTGTCAGGTTTGTAAAATAATATAATCAAACACTTTTAAGGTGTACTTAATCATATAATGTTACCAATTGTCTGAAATCAAAGTGACTTTAATTTAAGGAGTGATATTAGAAATGAAAAGTTCCCAACGTTCATAAAAAGGTTACTATATCTAACGATGTGATATTAGTTACTAACTATTTTACACTATTTTACGTGTTTTTTCGGTTGTAACAGTTTACTAGGTGATTGCTTGAATAAAACAAAAGGTTTTTGTTGTTCAAAGTTTATTGAAAGTAATGAAAATGAACAATTTTAATTTGATATGCTAAGTAATGAATATGAACAAGTTTACTTTGATATGTTTTTGTTGAAACAAATGAAAGTTTAAGGACAGCCTGGCTTTTGTTTCTGTGGTGTCATCTATCTGTTGGAAATTGTTGTCATTGTTAGTGTTTTGCAATGAGCATAAATCCTGTTGTTGAGGCACGAATTGTGGCGGCTTTAGAAGACGTCCGCGATCATCGCGAAACTGCGAAAAACGTTGGTGTAAGTCTATCGAATGTGCAACGAGTATGGCGGCGGTACGAAAAGACTGGTCTGCTCACTCGAAGACCTTGTTCAGGCCGAGGCAAAACTAGAACAGCTAGAGATGACCGCTTTCTCGTTTCAAGTGCTTTGAGAAACCGAACGGTCACGGCAGTTTTCCTTCGAAATCATCTCCAAGAAGTGAGAAATGTAAACATAAATGAGTGGGCAGTTAGGAGGCGACTTTATGCTGCTGGATTAACTTCTCAAACTAGAGCTACTGGACCGCCGCTTTCCCGTGCACACCGGATTGCGAGGTTGAAATTTGCACGAGAATACTTGGCTTGGACAATAGCGGATTGAAGACGCGTATTGTTTTCCGAAGAAGCGCGATACTGTCTTACGGGCTCAGATAGACATGTAAGAGTGTGGCGACGACAAGGCGAGAGATATGCTCAAGCGTATATTGCCGAGCGACTACCATTTGGTGCAGGATCAGTTATGGATGGGGAAGCATATCTTTTGACATTCGCACGGAGTTAGTCTTTATCGAGAATGGACGTTGACTGCGCATAGGTATCTGACAGAGGTTCTAGAAGACCATGTTTTACCGTTCATGGTTATTCTTGTAGACGACGCAACATTTTTGCATGATAATGCACGGCCCCACACTGCTCGGATGGTTACTGAGTATCTTGACGACTGTGAAATCACGCCATTTGTTTGGTCAGCTCGCAGGCCAGATTTAAATCCAATTGACCATATTTGGGACGAGATGTGGAAACGTTTACGAAGACATGTGCCGGCCCCCAGAAATTCCAGAGAGCTTCGCAATATACTTGTGCAAGAATGGGACAATCTTCCGCAGAATGTGATCCTAAATCTGATCCAGACCATCGTCACATCGTTTGAAAGCTGTTGTCACTGCCAGAGGAGGGAATACTCACTACTGAAGTCCTTAAACTTTCTTTTGTTTCAACAAAAGCATATAAAAATAAACTTGTTCATTTTCATTATTTAGCATATAAAGTTAAAATTGTTCATTTTCATTACTTTCAATAAACTTTGAACAACAAAAATCCTTTGATTTATTCAAGCAATCAGTTAGTAAACTGTTACAAGCGAAAAAACACGCAAATAACTAAAAAAAATTAAAATATCTTCAAATTATGGAGTGACCCTAATGTTATGCTCGGGAGTGTATATATATATATATATATATATATATATATATATATATATATATATATATATATATATTGGGTCTGTTAGAAAAGTATCCGACCTTTAGCCGGTAAAAAAAACTGGCATACCTGGAGCGTTGGAAACCTAATCATCCTCAATGTAGTCTCCTTGGGACTCGACACACTTCTCCCAGCGGTGCCGCCATTGTTGGAAGCATTCCGAAAAAGCCTCTTTCGGAATCGACTTTAGCTCGGCTGTCGTTGCAGCCATAATGTGCTTTCTTGTCTGAAATCGCGCTCCTTTCAATGGCCTCTTGACTTTGGGGAATAGCCAGAAGTTGCAGGGGGCCATATCAGGAGAGCAAGGAGCCAGTCGAACCAGAGAAGTCTGTTTTTTCGCCAAAAAATTGTGAACCAAGTGCGAGGAATGTGCTGGAGCATTGTCGTGATGGAGTCGCCAATTTCCTGATGACCACAACTTCAGTCGCTTGCGCCCCACAGCATCACGTAGGCGACGTAGGACATCCCTATAGTACTCTTTGGTGATTTTACTTGCATTGAAAAACCGACGAGAGCACTACACACTACGTCACTCGAACACTGCTCCACCGCAACTGACGCTATCTACAAGCGGGAAAAAATTCACGCATGGGCACGAAGGTTTGAGGTCGGCACATGCAAGCGCGCTTGATTCAAATCCATCAGGTTTTCAAAATAAAAAATAAGGTCGGATACTTTTCTAACAGACCACGTATATTACTTATTGTTAGTACGATTTCGCGCTTAATGAGTCGTACTAAGTGAGGTATTACTAGAGGTATAACTGAGGTATTACTTGTTAGTAATCAAGCAGAACAAAAGAAAATTGATAGTCTATGAAACTCGTTTTAAGGGAAAGTGCCCAGAAGGCAGTTTTAATAAAAATATTTTTTTAGTGAAACAATAAAAAGTCAGTCTGCATTTATTCAAAGAAATAAGGTCAAAAAAACATCTATTATTAACAAATTAAGATTACGAAAACTAAAATAAAACAAACAAAGTTGACATGGTTGCCAAAGGTGGTTGCTTGTAAGTAGCACTGTTTATAATAATAGTAGTGAAAATATATTAAATGGAATGAAATGAATGAAAGTATTCACAAGTGTGCAGAGGTTGTCCAACCTGCCCACAGTTTTGCATGTTTTACTATTTTTAGCGATAAAGCAAATACATGGTAAAAAAGTCAAGCACAGTTTACTTATTGGCCTGGACTTTCGTCATTTAAAAAATGCATAAACTTAAATAACTAAAGTACAACATAATATGCATGTCATTACAAAAATCAGTTCATATTTAAGGAAATTAACAATATAACTTTTTTTAATAAAAAAATTAAACTTTTGCATATAAAAAGAAAAATAATAATAATACTCAATTAAGAAAAAGAGATTCATTTAAAAAGCTTCAACGCCAAAGAAGGTATTGATATATCGTATACATTGTTATCATTGTGCTGTATTACTTGCAGTTTTAATACTTCCATAGGTTCGATACATTTATCTAATTTTGAAAATATTTTTGCAGGCACAGTATCCGTTTCATCAATAAAATCTGCAAAAAAAAAACAATAAATTGTTTTATATTAGAGAATGAATCAAAAGGATTTAATGAAATCATTATTAATACGCTCAATCAACATACAATCAGCGCTCAATCAACGCAAGTGAAACAATATGTACATGATTATCCGCACGAACGCACATTAACCCGACGGCTCGCAACAATGAGACAGGACGGATTTGTGCTGATGTATGTCCTATCGGTCCTTCTCGGTCCTAACCTGGCGATTTCCTTTTTAAAACATTACCGGTTTTCTTGAAAGAATGTAGCCAATGGTAGTTTTCCAATTACAGCACCAGAGCGCACAATGCGGCACTGTGCGCAACATCGAGTGTTCCAACATCAGCAACGCCTCGCACCGACGAGCACAAGGAAAAGCTCTGCTCTCGGGTGCAATGCGCAAGTGGTACCAATAAATTAACATGAAATTTTGTGTTAAATGAAATAAGTGTTTCTTAACATGAAATAAGTGTTTTTTTCATTGAGTTGGTATATAAATACTGAATTGTTGTTAATAAATATTTATTTTGCAACCAATATATGAACCATTTATGAAGAATCAGATATAATAGTTACTTTCAATGTATTTTCCTTTCTGTTGTTTAATTATTGTAAAACTTTAGCGAATTAAAATACTTTCTATTGTTTAGTTATTAAAAGGTAAATTAATTCTTCAGATTTTTATTGCACTCTATTGTCACATTTAAAAACTAATCTGTTTCAACAAAGCCTCTGCTAATGCGGCATTTTGCGGCCCTGAGTCGCACTGTGCTCCCGTAATTGGAAAACAACCAATGACTGATGTCATTGAGGTCCGTTTTTGCTGTAGGTTCCACATCATACCTACGTCTAAAATTATGTTGCACTGTTATAAAAGATTCAGTTTGCACAAGCCAAAAAACACATTGCACTTTTTATTGCGGAGTAGCCATTGTACGCCGAAACTGAATTAAGGGGGGACATCACAGTAGAGCACGGTAAAGGAGCTATATTTTCGGGATCTTTTTGTCTCAATGAAAAGATCAATCGAAAAACGGTAAAGTAAGTTTAATAATATTATTAAAAAACTACAAAAAATATTTTTTTCAAATTTTTTTGACACAAAATGGCGGCTGTATGGCACTTGTCCAGAGACGCCTATTTTTGGAAGGAGGTCCACGGGCGGACATCTAGACTCCTTAATTTTTGACCTCTAACAAAAAATCTAAGTTTTTTAGTTTCTATATATCAACAGCTATGGAGCCACGTAGGATTATTTCGATATATTGATTTTTGGCGAAACGTTCACGTTTTGAAAAAAAGTTGAAAATTTAACCAACAAAAAAGTCATTAAATTGTTCAAAAAAAAACCAAGTAGTATAAAAAAAAAATCCTACGTGGCTCGATAGAGTTAGGTTTTTGGAATATACTACCGAAATTTCAGATCGATCAGTGAAGATTTGCCCGAGCAATGTGTCCGCCCAGTTAAGAAAAACTGGTTTTGAGAAAAAGTTTTAAGTCTAATCTGCGATGCCTGAGAGGCGTTGCGGCAGAATGGAAAATTTGGACATTTAGACATTTTTGCCGCAATGAATCTTTTGGTATGTTATTTTTAAAACCCTAAAGTAACTTTTAAGCGAGTAAAAATTTTTTTTATTTTTTCTAAATTTTACTGTGATGTCCCCCCTTAAGTGAACTGAACCCTGGCGCCGTCTCAAGGTCAAGCAGGCATGGCAGCTGCAGGGAGCAAAATTTGGACAGTTGATGAATCAAAAACCACAAACTAGAATAGTGTGTATCACTTTGAACAGTTTCTATCACACAATAAAACTAGGGAGTCTTATTAAGGAGGAGTCTTATTAAAACTAGGAGTCTTATTAAGACAATACAATATACTCTTAAACAATACTTCTTCTTCTTCTTTCGAATAGGCCTACTTTGGACCACGCTTGTTCAACTGTTGGGCTTTGACCTTTGCCCAGTATTGTCGCATCTTCTGCCGGTGTAACTCATTTCTCTCTTCTGTCCATGGGGTACCTTTCCTTCGAGGTTTCTCCTGAAATCCACGGAATTCCTTCAGGGCGCGTCTCACAGACTGTCTGCTTTTGAGATCTGTTATTCCCAGTTCTTTAATATCCTTCTTGGTCTCTGTCAACCAAGTGGTATGAAGCTTCTTGTTTTACCAGAAGATTGGATAGTCGGTTTGGAGGCAATCTTGCAAAGTGGCAATAGAAAGCTACCCTTCTTTTCCTTGCACAGACAGAAAACATCTCAATATGTTCATAGAGCTCAGAGTTATGTTGCCTTCGGAATTCCCAATCTTACCTTACCAGGCCTAGGATCTTCCTGAGGATTCTCCTCTCTCTGATTTCCAATCTCTCTACTAGACCCCTTCGGTTCAAGGAAAGACACTCCATGGCATACAGGGCTTCTGGTCGTAAGACTGACGTGTAGTGCTTAAGTTTCAGGTTGTGTGACAGGCATTTCTTGTTGTAAGTGTTCTTAGTCAGCCAATAGGATAGTTCCAACTTGTTGACTCTCTTGGATAATGATGCTCTTTCTGATAAGTTGGGTTCAATCCATTCGCCGAGATACTTCAATTTCTCAGTCCTCTTGATGTTTCCCTGTTCTAGTAACATCTCTCTGTTTGCTTCTCTGATGTTGGTGAAGAATTCTGTTTTCTTCAGCGACACTTGAAGACCCACTTTGGCAGCCTGTTTTCTGAGGCAGTTTACCTGCATTGTTGCCATCTCTAGAGAATCAGCAAACAGTGCCATGTCATCTGCAAAGGCCAGGAAATCTACAACCAGTCTATCGTTCTTACGTCCCAGGTAGATACCACTCGGAGCACCCAAATTGTTCATTTCCTTGCGCCATTCTCTGATAACCATTTCAAGGACACAGTTGAAGAGAAGTGGGGAAAGTCCATCCCCTTGTCTCACTCCAGTTTTTATTTCGAAGCTTTCTGAAATTGCACCTGTAAATTTAACCTTGGAATGGGTGTTGGTCAAAATTTCTAGGATGAGTCTGCGGGTTTTGTTGTCTAGTGCTAGTTCCTGGAGTACTTTGTTAGGCGTTTCTCTATCAATGGAATCATAGGCCTTCCTAAAATCAACAAAGGTGACGAACAACTTGCGGTTTCTCATCTTGGAGTATGCAAGTACAGTTTTAAGATTGAGGATCTGTTCAACACAATCGGATCTTCCTGAAGCCTCCCTGGTATTCTCGCAGTTGACTATCCAACTGATTTTCTGCTCTTGTTTGTAATGCCTTCGAGAGAATCTTGTATGTTACCGGGACGAGAGAAATTCCACGGTACTTGTTTAGATCACAAAAATCTCCCTTTTTGTGAAGCGGATGGATCAGAGCAGTTTTCCAATCGGGCGGTAATTTCTCTGTTTCCCAGATGTCCTGGATGATCTCGGTTACCTTGTGCACAGCATTGTTTCCAGCACCTTCCCACAGCAACGATAGAGTCCTCTCCAGCTGCCTTATTATTCTTAAGAAGTTGAATGATCTGGCCAACTTCTTCCAATAAAGGGGGAAGCCAGTCCGGGTTTGGTGTGGTTTGTTTATAGTCGAAGTCTTGCTGGGTGGGTCACAGTTAAGTAGATTTTACTAAGTACTGAGCTAAAAGGTGGCAGTTGTCCTTGTCGTTATAAGCCAGTTTGCCTTGTGAGTCTCTGAAGTGGAGGTTCGGTGGAGCGTATTTTCTGAGTACCTGCTTAAAGGTTCCAAAGACAACTCTGGAATTATTCTTAGCAAAGCTCTCTTCGATTTGGGTTAGTTGGTTTTGTGTGAAGGTTCGTTTGGTTTCTCGAATTATCTTGGCTGTAACCTTTCTTTGTTCCAAAAATTTATGCCAATTTTCCTTGGTCTTTTTACAATTCCACTTCACCCAGGCTATCTATCTTTGGGCTATGACATTGTCACAGTCTTCAGTCCACCACGGATGCTTCCTTCTTCCAGCGAGAGGGGCGAGTTCATTGGCCGCCTTGACAGCGGCGGTCTCTGACTTAGTTCTTCACCGTTCTTGTGTCGCTCGACGTCATATCTTACCATTTTGGAGGTTGTGTGTAATCTAGTGTTTCTAGGCTGGAGTCTTATTTTGATCTTTAAGAGGTAGTGGTCTGAGTCCAGATTGGCGCTTCTTAGTACCTTCACGTATTGTATTTCCTTTTGAGATTTTCGTGAAATGGCCACATGATCTATCTGGAATTCGCCCAGGTGGGTATTAGGTGAAAGTCTTCTGCTTCCTTGACAAGTGTTTGAAGGCTGTAGACTTCATGATCAACCCAAAAGTCTTACACAGATACACCAATCGTTGTCCGTTGCGCTTGGTTCGCTTATGTGCCGGATAATTGCCCACTATGTTTCTGTATTTTTTCTCTCTTCCCAATTGAGCATTTGGTGAAGTCACCAAGCAGTATGACGGTGTGCCTCTCTGGAAGTTTAGAGATAATATCTTCTAAGTCTTCCCAGAATTTATCAGTTCTGTCTGGTTTGCGTCTGTTGTCCTGGTTGATTAGGGCATGTACATTGACTATACTGTAGCCCTTGTTTGCGCATTTGAGAGAGAGGATGGATACACGACTACTCGGGGAGGTAAAGTCGGTGACTGAATCCAGTATCCTGTGACTGATTATAAATCCTGTACCTAAGTGGGGTACGTTCTTCATTACCCGCTGACCCACTTTTCCTTTGAGGATTCTGTAGCCTTGGGACTCGAAGGCATGTTCGTCCGTAAATCTGGTTTCCCGTACTGCTGGCAGTATTATGTTGTGTCGTGTTAGTGAAGCAGTCAAATGTTTCAGTTTACCCACTTTTAGCAGTGAGTTGGCATTAAATGTTGCGAAGAAGCTTTGCCGTCTTGGTCTGAGTTTACGTCCGGTGATTTCAGGATGCTCCGACTCACCCTTAAGGCATGTTGGTGCGGACTCCCCAGAATCCGAAGGTCCGCTAACGTCACCATAGGTGACGGTGGATTGGTTACCACCTGGTGTAGTGCATTTAGCGAGATTTTCCTTCATGCTCAGTTGAAGAATATTCTTCATGGGACAGTGGCGAGCCACTGTCCAAGATACTACCCAAGTTGTTAGATTGGGAGGCTTATTATTCGGGGTTGTCACCCCTAGACAGGTCGCCTTCACTACGGCTAAGGAGTCCTGTCCACCCCACTCTTCCTGGGCGCTAGGCTCCGTGCCATTGTTTACCAAAGCTGTTCAAGGGGTATTATATTACTAGGTCCAGACCTCTTTTAGATTTTTTTGTTTATTCTTTAACAATACTATTTATTGTCGAATGACTTGTTGATATTCCCAAGCTCTCAAGTAATAGTTCTTCTTTTCTCGGATTCTTTGCACTTTCGGTATCACCCGTGTTGTTCAATTATATTAGTTATTGGATTAAACTTAAAGGAAATTAAACAAAACACTAGGAATATTTAAAACAATCGCAAATCACTACCCGATCAAAACAAACGGCACCCGAACAAACAACAACCAGAGCGCTTGGTAAACTACTAGATTTATTGCTAGAAAAGTACGTTCGTATGAACGTTCGCAAGATCAAAGGGACGTGTGTTTACCAAACAATGAAGTTAAATGGAACTACATCGTCCGCTTCACGCATGTTTACTTACCGTGCCGAAATTTGTGCACGCATTGTGTAGGTACGTTAATTGAGCGCTAACTGTTTTTGATATTAAATTATTTTTATGTTTACCTTTGAGTTGACAATGAACAGCCATAGGTGCTAAATGTGTTAGTTCCTCACTGAATTCTCTGATATCATCACATGAAACTGAAGATTTATTTCCATAATCCAGGTAATATACTGAACATGTATTGTTGGATTCATCAATTTCTCTCACAACAGCTCGACACCAATCATCTGAAAGAATACAATTTATTTTTTGATAGCCGCCCGCGTCACCGCAAACTGTTTGCTTCCAAATTAAAAGATACAAAGAACACACACAATTGATTTACTTATTACATATTAATCATAGTTACATATTGTTATCATAGTTTTTTGTACATCTGTTTTATTGATTATGCAAAGGCACTTGACTGTTTACAATACGGCCTCCTATTAACATTCTGACCAAAGGACTCGACCAAAAAGATTTCCATCATAAAAAATTTGTACGAACACCAGACTGCTGCAGTACGACTCGAGGACGATACGACCAGCGATATACCTATTAAAGGTGGAGTACGTCAAGGATGTGTAATATCTTTATATTCCTGAAAACCTTTGAAAACTCTACAGATGGAATCAAGATCAATGGTGAACTATTCAAAAACATCAGGTACGCGGATGATACGGCTATATTTGCAGACAGTGCAGCTGGCCTACAACGTTTGATGAACCAAATAATAGCAAAAGGTAATGTGTTTGGGCTAAAACTAAATACGGCCAAAACGAAAACAATGGTTATCAGTAGAACACCAGATATGCAGCCAATTTTCACATATGCAATAAGCAAATAGAGCAGGTCGCTAAATTTAAATACTTGAGCAGCTGGATCACCAAAGACCTGGATCCAGATCAGGAAGTATATTGGGGGCGATTTTAATGCTTGGGGAATCCAGTGGGGCGGCGACGTCACGGACGCGAGAGAAAGGATGGTCCTGGACTGGGCGTCGGCACTGGACCTCGGCATTTGCAACCGGGGAAAGGTTCCGACTTTCAGGAGAGGTACGCGAACATCAATCGTGGACTTGACGTTCGCATCGCAGGGACTGATGGGAAGAGTCAGCGATTGGCAAGTGAGGGACGATTGGGAGTCGGTGAGCGACCACCAATGCGTTTCCTTTCACCTGGACAGTAAAGCCGTCGAGGGGCAGCCGCACGAGCAGCGCGCTCGTTGGATAGTTGGGTGAGCTGACCGGGAAGCTATTACTCGGGAGATGGCTCGAGGAAATGCACCGCATGGGCTGGTCGCGGAGGATCTTACCGGGGCATTCGTGAACAGGGTGGTTGACGAGTGCATGGCTGGCGTCCCAAAGACGTCTGTCAGGGGGCGGAAGCCGGTTTATTGGTGGACGCCTGAAGTGGCGCAAGCGAAACGCGTGGCGGTGGCGTCTAGGCGTCAACTTCACAGGGCGCGGCGCAGAGGGGAGCCGTGTGAGGCTGCGTAGGAACGGGCAAAACAGGACCGTGGTAGTTTTCGACGAGCGATTGCACGGAGCAAATCCCAAATCGAAGGACTTGCCGACGTCTACAACAGATGTCTGGAAGAGGGAGTGTTTCCCAGGTGTTGGAAAAAGGCCATTTTGGCCCTTATTCCAAAGCCGGGTAAGGATCCCTCGACGCCTGGTGCGTACAGACCGATCTGTTTGCTGGACGGTGGGGCAAAAGTTCTGGAAAGTTTACTCCTATGGCGGTTACAAGCCGTTATAGAGCAAGGGGGCGGACTCGTTCCGGAACAGTTCGGCTTCCGTAAAGGGGTTGGGATGGAGGATGCCATTCGGGCTGTCCTTCGTGTCGCGGAGGGGACCAACAGCGGACCGTACCGTACCAGGGGGCATTCTGTGGTCGACAGCTTTGACGTCGCCAATGCCTTCAACACGGTACAATGGTGGTTCGTTATTGAGGCCCTAACCCGTTGGAAACTACCGGAGACGTTGCTTAGGCTTACTGCCGATTACCTGGCGACAGAACCATCAGGTACCGCGAGGGGGAGGACTGGCGTGAGCGGGGGTTGTCAAATGCTCTGCTAAAGTCTATGAAACATAGGTATACTTGTATATTTGTATTGACATCTCTGCATATTTCAATAAATACTTGTACAGCGAACAGAGCTTCTAAAACTATTCCTCCGGATAATTCATGGACGAATATATAATCAAATAGAAGAACTTACAGGTGACACTCAATTCGGCTTTAAAAAGGGACTAAGTACCCTTTTAAAAGCCGAATTGAGTGTCACCTGTAAGTTCTTCTAATTATATATTCATCCATGAATTATCTGGAGGAATAGTTCTAGAGTGTGGCTCATTAAGCTAATGGTTCTATATTCCTCGCATTTTTTTGAGTTGGGCTTTTTAGGCAACGAAATAAAAATAGATGTTAACCAGTCCTGCGGTATTACTGCGGTATTTTGGAGCCATAGACCACACAACAGAATTAAAACAAAAGTGTCTTCTTCTTCTTTAATCCATAGTCGGCGCATGGAGAGGTGGTCGACCTCGTAGCCAGTACGCTGCTGTTGGTGCCGCTAGATTCCGTGCTCCATTCACTATACGCTTCCATGCTAATCGATCAGTTGCAACGGTTCTTGCTATCAGCTGTTGTTATTCGCTGGTTTTTTAAATCGTTCTCTACGTGTTTCAACCATGTGGTCTTCGGTGCTTGTTTTTGTGTTCTCCAATCAAGAGGTCGTTTTTTCCATAGGAGTTTGTGCGGTACTCGATTGTCGCCCATCCTACAGATGTGGCCGAACCATCGTAATCGGCGTTTTTGAATTTCCTCAACAATCGGTGTCTGTTGGTCGCACCTTTCTCTGATTGTCTCATTTCGGAGGTGGTTGAGGAGTGAGACGCAGAGAATCTGTCTCAGGCATCGCATTTGGAAGGCCTCGAGCTTGTTAAGGTCTGGTTTGAGTAATGTCCATGTTTCCGATCCATAAAGAAGAATTGGGAGGATCAGCGTCCGGTATAGGCGTATTTTGGTTTTGATTGTAATATTCGTCCGCTTCCATATGCACCACTTAAGTGAAGCAAACGTTGCTGTTGCCTGGCCTATCCGGCTGTGAACTTCGGCTGTCGAAGCTACTTTCTTCTCCACAACCAGTGATCCCAAATATTTGAACTGTGGTACCTGCTCGATTGTGGTTCCATCGAGGTAAACTCTGGCTTCAGATCCATCCGTTGTAAGCACTTTGGTCTTATCCGCATTGATTCTCAGTCCGTATGACTGGGCAATGCGGGAAATGTCATACAAGGTGTCTGTTGCTTCGGCATCTGTGTTGGCGAAAACCGCACTGTCATCGGCGAACATCAGATCGGTTAGGAAGTTTTTGTCATCATATCGAACTCCGCGTCGCCCATCAAACGCTTTTCGCATAATCGTGTCGATCACAATGTTAAAAAGGAGCGGCGAGGCCACGTCTCCTTGCCGGACTCCGGTTCGAATCGGGAATTCCTCAGACATGAAGTTGAATGATTTTCAGTGGCATGTGTTCGATCTTCAGGGCTTCCCACAAGCTTGTCCAATCGATGCAATCAAAAGCAGATTTGAAATCGATAAAGACGATGACAGTTCGTTTGCCACATCGAATTCTTTCTTCCATTAGCTGACGGAGAGCAAATATCTGATCGATGCATCCTCGATGTGGTCGAAATCCAGCTTGTTCTTCCCGGCTTGTTTGCTCTCGATGTTTCTGTAGTCTTGATTGTATGATTTTCATAAATACTTTGCCGACGATCGAGAGGAGGCTAATACCACGGTAATTCTTGCATTCCCGACTGTCGCCTTTCTTCAAAATAGGCACAACAATCGCTTTCTTCCACACGGATGGAACACAATCTGAATGCCATATATGAACTGTGAGAACGTGAAGTTGATGTAATAAGACGTCTCCCCCGGCTTTGATCATTTCGGCAGTTACTTGATCTCCTCCCGGCGCTTTACCATTTTTCAGGGATTTTATTGCCGTCTTCACCTCATTGATTGTTGGTTCAGTATCGGGAAACTGATTTATCGGCTGCTCAATAATCGGCAGTTCGGGTGCTGGACCTACTGGCGGATTGTGGTTGTACAGCTGATGAAAGAATTCTCTCCACCGCTGTAGACGTTCCTGAGGAGAGGTCACGAAAGTTCCATCCAATTTTTTTATATTGTCATTTGTTGATGTTGTTTTGCCACTTAACCGTCGGATTGTCTGGTACAGCGTCCGGTACTCATGCCTTGACGCTGCTTCTTCCATGTCAGCCGCGATGTTATTCCAGTAAGCTTCCCGTTCCAATTTCATTTTCTGTCGAACTTCTTTGTTCAATCGTCGGTATTGTTTGAAATCGACGTGTTTCATTTGCTTCCGCTGGTCGACTAGATTGAGACAGTCGTCCGAGATCCATTGCTGCGTCCGTCGACGGATGGGCGGACACAGCTCCGTTGCACACCCCACAATAGACTCAGAAAGTTGTTTTTCTTCTATGTTGATATCGACTGGTATCGTGAGTGCTGCAAATTTGTTGGATAATGCGATTTGAAATTTTCGGCTGGTTTCAGGGTCTCGCAGACAGGCCCAGTTCCTCTTGGCTGATGGTGGTGCCTTTTTCTTTGCTCTTTGTAATTTCAATTGTAGTTTCACTCGGACAAGATAATGGTCTGATCCACAGTTGGGTCCACGCATCGCACGTACATCTTTGAGCGTCGATCGGAATCTGGTGTTGACCAAAATGTAGTCCAACATCGCCGAATCGTTGCCGGATGGATTTCGCCACGTGAGTTGATGTTTGAGGGGGTGACGAAAGATGCTGTTGCCGATGATCAAGTTGTTTGACGCTGCAAATGATAAGAGGCGTAATCCGTTGTCATTTATTTCCCGGTATCCGAATTTTCCCATCGTTTCTTCCCAACCGGTTCGGTCTGCACCCGTATGTGCATTAAAGTCGCCCATAAGTACGATTAATTCGGTTTGGGGTATTGTATCCAGTGTGTGTTGAAACTGGGCATAAAATTCATCCTTGTTTGTGTCCGGGCTGGTCTCAGTTGGGGCGTAGACGGATACGATATGGGTCTTAATCGTTCCATCAATAGTGATAACCGCCAGACGCTCGGATATCGGTTGGAATGCGATAACACTGGCAGAGGCCCGTCGATCAACCATAAAGCCAACGCCCGCTTCTCGTTGTGTGTAAAACAAAAGTGTACCGTATGCGACAGCTATAGCTGAAAAACCTAATAGTATGAGGGAACCATCGGTTTAGCCATGAATCGATATTTCTAAGCTAAACAAAGGTAGAAGGAATGCGCCGCACGAAGGGCGACCGCTCGGCGCACACAGTAGTCGTTGGTGCACGCGCCCTTTTCACCTGTCAAATACTTCCGCGCAGTTTTAAAATAAATTTTTCCATATTCTTAATACTCTAAACCAGGGGTTCCCAACCTTTTTGCACCTGCGTACCACTTGACTTTTTGAGAATTATATTTACTCTTCTAAATGTGTTCAAAGGCTTTTTGAATTAAATTCGTGAAAACTTCATATTTAATAGTTTGATATTTGTTTATTTATAATACCATGCTTATAATAAAGGAGAAATAAAAAGATTAAAATGGTAATTACCCTATTTGGGTCTAAAAACATACAAATAAAAAATTAGTACAAACTCAGCAAACAATTAATCATCATACAAATTATACTTTTATAGTCTTTAGTGCGAAACTTGTTGTTTTCCTGTGATTAAAATATCAACATTAGGAGTAATGGAACTTATCTCCACTCTTAAGTCATCTTCAACACTTATTCTGCTTGTATGTTTATTTTTTATGTACAAGAGTTCAGAAAACCCACTCTTTCCTTGGTGGTACTTACACAAGTAATTCGTAACAAATGGCATCAAAAATAGCAGAGCTTGCAGGAAGATCAAAGGGTACTCGGTTTTACATCTGATCCAGAAGTTAATTAAAGATTTCTCTTTAAAATAATCTTTCATGGAACTATCTTCTGTAAGATCTATAAAACTTTCTTTTAGTTCCAATTCATTTGGTGAGGTTCCCAAAAAAGGATTTCTGATCCAGTCCACTTTCGAATAATCTTCAAAGAAATACTTCTTAAAGCTTTTTGAAGGCCTTCCAAGTGAACAATGATATCTGCAACCACATCTGGCATTGGAGATATTTCATTTTCTTCAAAAAGTGATAGAGTGGAAAATGCAGATAAATTCTTCTCCTGTATTTGTGAACAAAACAGGACCAGCTTTCTCTTTAAGGCGTTTATTTTGTCACTGGCTGTGAAGGCTGTTATGTTTGGTCCCTGAAGTCCCAAGTTCAGTGTGTTGAGTTTGTCAAAGATATCTGCTAGATAAGCCAATCTTCACAACCATTCTTCATCAGCAAACAATTTTTTCATGTTATGATTTTTTTCACTTAAAAACATAAAAACTTCTGACCTCAGTTCAAGGAGATGGTTCAAAATTTTCCCTACCGAGAAAACCACCTCAGTTCTGTATGCAGGAGTAAAGTCTTGAACTTGCCACCCATTTCTTCACACACCAAGGAGAACAATCTTGTGTTTATAGCCTTTATTAAGTTAATAACTTTCACAGCATCTGATAGAATGAAGCCAAAAGAGTTAAGGTTATTCCGGCATGCCTTTAGCAGCTAATGCTTCTCGATGGATGACGCAATGCGTACTTTTGCATTCAGGAGCAACTTCCTTTATTTTTGCTGCTAGGCCTGTCAATCTTCCTGACATAGCTTTTGCCCCATCTGTACACAAGCCAATACACTTAGACCAGGGAGTGACTACTTGGAGCACATATTCATCAATTACCTTAAAAATGAGTTCCGCTGTGGTATTTGATTCAAGTGGTTTGCTGAACAAAAACTCTTCTATCACCTCTTCATTATATTCAAATCGCACGAAAACAAGTAGCTGCGCCATGTTTGTAACATCGGTGCTTTCGTCAACTTAAAGTGCAAAATAAGTGCATTTTTGGAGTTTTAAAGCCAGTTGTTCTTCAATATTATTAGACATATTGACAATTCGTCTCTTTACTGTGTTATTTGATAGTTGTATTTTTTAAATTTCTTTGACTGCCTTTTCTCCTAACACGGCTTGGACTATATCCACAGCGGCCGGCAGTAAAAGCGTCTCACCGATTGTGTGAGGCTTTCCATCTTTTGCAATTCTTAAACTAGCAAGGTATGACGCCTTTATCAACTTAGTATCAGTATTGACAAACTATGTCAAACATTGGGTTTCTTTCTTGAAAAAATTAGATTTTCTTTAAAAAAATTCAATGGGCTTACCAATCAAAGAAGGGTGCTTAGTATTTTGGTGTTGCATCAGTAAAAAAGGTTTCATGCTTTGGTTCGAAAGTGTTTCAAGTCATACAACACATTGAGGAATAGGAATGTCACTGGTCTCAGTCCCTGGCTTCACTACAAAACCGTACTGTAAGTAGCTTTCATCGTATTTACCATTGTTTTTTAGCACAATCTTTTGAAGTAGAAGAGGACGTCAGAAATCGTTTCATAGTTCAGTTTTCTTATACGAAATCGCTCAACGAACTGCGAACAATGAATTTGCACAATCTCTGGCAATATTGTGAGGCAGAAGAATGTAGGCGCAGGGGAAGTTATTAATAGCGTGGGCCGTGGGGGAAGAGGGGTAAGACAGCTCACGTCGCCCCGCCCCCGGCGCCGTCTCTCCGGCAGAGACAAGTAGCTGAGTAATGTTTGCTAATGTTGTGCTCACTTCTCATGCGTTCAGAATCTATTAATAGCATATTGCTCACATCACTCACGCGTACCACCTGAAACGTTCCCGCGTACCAGCAGTGGTACTCGTACCACAGGTTAGGAACCCCTGCTCTAAACTATACTTTAGGCAAAAAAAAAAAATATTTTTTTTCAAAATTCTAGAGTGGCCTTACCCCTTAATTAAGTCAAAAAAATATCTTTAAAATAGAGAAAAATGTTGAGCTGTTCAAACGCAGCCATTTTCGCGCGGTCTTTTGATGACGTCAATTACCACTGACAGTTCAGTCCATTGTTTACTACAGCTGTTCTCATTTTTTAACTTCACGTTTTTGAGGTTTGTTTTCTTAACCAAAGACTCAAATGACATACAAATGTAAATAATATGAAGTTGTTTACATGGTATGTTAAGTCACTTTCGCTTTAACCAATGGTGTTGCGTTTTACAAATTCGAATTTCACTCGCTTAATTTGCATTTATTAATTAATTTGCTTTTATTTATTAATTTTAAGTATTTAAAGATAAAAAATTGTAATATTAAAAATATATTAATTGCAAAAATAATTAGTTCAAATGTCCGGTCAATAAAGATTCGAAAAAAAATTTTTTAACCAAATTTAAATTACATGCATCCATATTCCATTTTATTACCATAAAATATGTAAAATTGTTATTTTTTCGTCTCCCATTCAACTACCGATAATCCGCAATTTTCTGATAATCTGGCGGTTATCTGGTCCCATATCTGTCGGATTATCAAGAGTATACTGTATTATATAACTTGATATTCAAGTTCATTTTCAACTCATTTTCACTTGAAACTAACCTTCACCAGTCGTTATATAAATAACGATTTTGTTATTTTAACAACACAAAATAATATAACAAAATAAAATCATTATGGTCCCCTTAAAGGTAATTATATATATACTAAAGATATTTGGCGACTTGTAAGAAGCCAAATATCATCGCATCACGATAAAAAATATTTATGTGATGGCTGTCTAACCTTTTTTTCAACCGACGCGTCTTTCAATCAACATACATTGAATGACTGCAACAAAATATACACTATTATGCCGACAAAAGACATTGTTAAAGACAATGGACGTGATATGGTCCCAGGGGATATATTAAAATTCCAAAATTACGATAGAAAAATGCGTATACCCTTTGTTGTATACGCAGATTTTGAATCAATATTAAAACCGATTGATGCATGCTCACCAAACCCCGACAATAGCTATATTTACTGTCAAATGTCTCAATTTATATAACTGTGAATGACAAGTTATATAATATTTTTACATTTAAGTGTCATTAAGACATAATGATTTTTTCAATTAATAGTGAATATGCATGAAATTTAAATTTGGTTCAAATATTTTTTTTTCCGAATCTTTCCAGACATTTGAACTAAACCATTATTTTTGTAATTAATGTTTTGAAATACTTAAAATTAATAAATAAAAGTGCAAATTCTTCTTCTTCTTCTGACTCTACAGCCCAGGGTGAGCTTTGGCCTCCTTAACAATCCCCTTCCACCTTTGACGGTCTCCAGCGACACGTGTCCAGTTTCCTACTTGCAGAGTTTCTACATCTTCCTCTACCTTATCTTTCCACCTGGTACTGGGTCTACCTCTGCTTCTTGAGGTGTTAGGTTGCGCTTTAGAGATGGATCTGGGTGCTCTTGCACTCGACATTCTAATCATGTGGCCCGCCCATCGAAGTCTCTGTGCCTTAATGAATCTTACTATGTCTTCACCTTCTATTAGTTCTTGAAGTTCGTAGTTCATGCGAATTCTGTATCCTTCTTCCTCTCTCACTGGTCCAAAGATCTTCCGTAAAATCCGTCTTTCAAAAATACGAAGAGAGTTTTTGTCTGCTTCTGAAATACACCAGGATTCAGCTCCATAAGTTAGCACGGGTCTGATCAGGGTTTTATATATTCGCAGTTTTGCTTTACGTGAGATGATTTTTGATTTGAAGAGCTTGAATAATAGCATCGATTCGCAGCTTGGATCTTGTACCCTCAGTGATAGATTATTTGTGTTATTGAAAGTTACTCCAAGATATTTGACATTCTGAACTTTTTCAAACCGATGATCATTTATAATGAAGTTCTGAGGAGCCCTTCTTGCGTTATCACGTGACAGTATTTGGTATTTTGAGTTACCAATTTGAGTTACCAGTTGAGGTATTTTGTTTTATCTGCTTGTATTTTCAGGCCGACTTTGCTCGCTTCCTCTTCTATTTTTAAAAACAATTCTTCTAGAGTTCTGTTGTCCCTAGCCATGATCAGTATGTCGTCCGCGTACGCACATATTTGGTATGATTTTGTTATGATATTTCCCTTATTTTCGAGGTTTCCGATTGCATTTTGTAGCGCTAGGTTAAAAAGAACAGCTGACAAGGCATCTCCCTGCCTAACACCGGTTCTTATTTCAAATTCCTTTGATGTTTTGTTTTGGACTGTTACTGTGGCCTTGGATCCATCCATTGTCATCATGGCTAGTTTGGTGAGTTTATGTGGGATACCCATTAGAGCAAGTGCACTTCCTAGTTTTGCTCTTTTAATACTGTCGAATGCTTTTTTAAAATCGATTAACAGACAGTGTAGGTCGATGTTGTATTCATAACATTTTTCCATTGCTTGACTTAGCACAAACACCTGATCCAGAGTTGATCTACTTTCTCGGAAGCCAAATTGATATTCTCATAATATTTCTTCTGCATACGGTCTTATCCTGTCGAATATCACATTGGAGAGAACCTTATATGCAGTGTTGAGTAGTGTTATTCCCCTGTAATTGTCGCAGTTTGTTTTGTCGCCTTTTTTGTGGATAGGGCAGATTAACCCAGTTTTCCACCTTTCAGGCATCTGTTCTTCTTTCCATATTTTGCATATTAGTTGGTGCAGTCTTTTATGTGCATCTATTCCGGCCAGTTTTAAGATTTCGGCAGTGATGCCGTCCTCGCTGGGTGCCTTACCATTTTTAAGCTTTCCCATGGCTGTTTTGACTTCATCCAATGTAGGTGGTTCGGTATTTTCTTGAGCTGTGTAAACTACTGTTTCTGGCCCTTCTAGGTCTTCCATATGATCAACATTTAATATCTCGGCGAAGTACTGGCGCCATCTATCCATGACATCTTTCTCTTCCGTTAGGATTTTTCCGTTCTTATCCTTGCATATGTTTATTTTTGGCTGATACCCTTTCGCTTCATTTCTGATTGTTCTATAGAAAACCTTCACTTTGCGTTGATTATAGTTCTCTTCTATGCTTTCAATTTTCTTACGCATCATATCTCTTTTTTTCCCCCATAGGCACCTGTTGGCTTCTCTCCGCTTCTCTTGGTATACTGCATTATTAGCTCTAGTGTTTCTTTGCAGCATCTTTTGTCGCGCATTATTCTTTTCTGTTATAACCCTTTCACATTCCATATCGAACTAATCTATGTTTCTTAATTTTCTTTTTGTCCCTACTACGTCTTTGGTTACTTTGATTATTGCACTCTCCATGGACTCCCACTCATCGTCAATATTGCTATGGGCTGGGAGTCTATCGAACTCCATGCTGATGGCGTTTTGATATTTGTTTAGGGCTTCATTTTTGCTCAACTGGTCTGTATCCCACTGCTCCCTTTTTGTACCTTTAGTTTTGGCGACATTTGATATTCTCTGCCGTAGTTTTCCCACTACCAGGAAATGGTCACTATCGCAGTTTGTCCCTCTGTGGGTCCTCACATTGGTTATTGATGAGCCGTATCTTCTCCTTATAAGTCGATTTGGTTTACCAGTTGGCTTCCCGGCATTTTCCATGTGCCCTTGTATATAGTTTTTCTCTCAAAGGCTGTACTTTTTATTTGCAGCGACATTGCGTTGGCTAATTGGCAAAAGTGCAAATTAAGCGAGGGAAATTTAAATTTGTAAAATGCAACACCATTGGTTAAAGCGAAAGTGACTTAACATACCATGTAAACAAGTTCATATTATTTACATTTGTATGTCATTGCAGTATTTTGGTTAGAAAATAAAGGTCAAAAACGTCAAGTTAAAAATGAAAACAGCTGTAGTAAACAATGGATCTGTTGATGACGTCAAAGATCACTGATCTTTGACGTCATCAACAGACCGCGGAGAAAATGGCGACTTTTAAACAGTTCAAAATTTTTCTCAATTTTAAATATTTGTTTTAACTTTTTTTTAAATTACAGCATTTGTAAGCAGTATTTATATTTTTTACCATATTATAACGGTGTAAACAGTGAATTAAAGATATAAAAAAAACATGCATATTCCCTATTGTATATACAATTTAGTTTCTAGGTAGAAAATCCGCGCATGCGCATTAAAAAGCGATATAAATAACCAAGTAACAAAAGAGAAATAATAACAAAAATTGAAGAAAATGCGTTGCTGAGAGAAATGTCACCCCATTCAGACGTTCCTCCCCATTCAGCAGTTGTTTTCTTTCAAAACGGGGGATGTCCACATTGGGTTGGCTAAGTGTTAAAATACAGTTTGCAACTGCGAACAATCTATACTTGTACCGGCGAGAGAATGCATCTCGTGTCAAAGAGTTTAGCACTGTTCTTGGCAAACCCCCACATTATTTCGAGTGCGTGGTGTTTAGTTGTCCGTGTTTGAAAAACTGACGTATATTTCTAAACTCAAAATAACTTGCAGCGCGACCCTAGCCCCTCATACCTCGGCGCAGTACAGCTGCATTCTCTCGCCGGTTCGAGTATATATAACAATGAAATTGTGTGGAAGATTAGAAATTTACATATGCATACCTTCATATTTGGCAACACATAATTCGCCAACGTGTAGATTCAGTGGAATAGCATGAGATTCATATGAATCCAGTATTCGATTAACTTCAAAAAAACCGTCTGTTGAAGTATCATCAGTTGGATAAAATACAAGTTGACCTTTATTAAGGTTATCAGTGTGCACTACCATCATTTTTACAGAATCATTTGGAAGTTTAAACTCCGGCAGATTTTCTTCCATTAAATGACCAGATTTCCAATTGTCAACTTTCTTGATGATGTCTGACAAATGGTCTTTTTCATACATTAAATCCACTGTCTCATCATCAACTGAATGCTATAAAACAATCAAATATATTTTTCTTAAATATTTCCTCTCCAAACATAGCTTTTGGAAAAGGAGGTACTTACGTACTAACGCCACCGCAGCTACAGATTTGAAAAAAATGGATGGTTAGATTAGGTTATAATGGAGCAGATAAATCCAGACCCACGAAACCCATGGAATAAAGCACATATAAACTGAGTGATCTTAGGCCGAAGGCAAATGACACGTTAGCCGCAACGCTAACCATCAATAAAGAAGACGCTGAAAAGCTATCTAACAGAAGGATCCTCCGAGTTGGCATAGTGGAGTGCCAGGTCGAAAAAAGGATCAAGTTGACAAAGTGATCCAATAAGTGTAATCAATAACAAGTAAGTGTTCCAATAACAAGTAAGTGTTCCAATATGTGTTCCTATAAGTTAAAATCCAGCCTTTGCAGCAAGTGTGGGCAAGAGGGACACATGTGGAAAACCTATACCAACGCGGAATTCTGCATTATGTGCTTGAAAAGGGGACATCAGGCCGGTGGAGGAAAGTGCATGTTCTTCAGCAAAGCGCTTTCAGATGCCAGAAAGTTCGCAATAAACAAAAAAATGAAAAACAGGGAGTAGAAGTCCTTCAAATAAATCTAACTAGAAGTAAATGTGCGTTTGAACTACTTACGCAAACCATACACGAGAAACACGTCAATATCGCAGCGATCATGGAACCTCACAAAAAGCTGGGGAAATGGTACACTGACAACAGAACAGACGTAGCAATACCAAATATTAAGAACTCCAATCCCGTCAAACAGCATGGAGCAGGGGACGGCTTCATTTGGATTGAGACAAGTAACTCTGTTTTCTATGGATGTTCCCCAAAAAAACCCAAACGTGGATCTGTATATCTTTGAAGAATACCTGGAAAAACTAAGTAGAAGTCCGCGACAACAAAGTAACACTAATATAGTTATTATGGGCGATTTTAACGCTAAATCACCTGAATGGGGATCACGAACGACAGATACCAGAGGAACCATAATGTCAGAATGGATTGCGCAGGAGGGATTTCTCGTGCAAAATGTAGGGAAGAAAGCGACCTTCGAACGCGGAGTAAGCACTTCGATCATTGATATCACCATAGCCAAGGAACAAATTAAAACAAAAATCACACACTGGATGGTACTTCAAGAGGAGAGCGTGGTCTGTTAGAAAAGTATCCGACCTTATTTTTATTTAGAAAACCTGATGGATTTGAATCAAGCGCGCTTGCATGAGCCGACCTTGAATCTTCGTGCGCCTGCGTGAATTTTTTTCCGTCTCTAGATAGCGTCAGTTGCTGTCGAGCAGTGTTCGAGTGACGTAGTGTTCTCGTCAGTTTTTCAATGCAAGCAAAAATCACCAAAGAGTACTATAGAGATGTCCTACGTCGCCTACGTGATGCTGTGCGGCGCAAGCGACTGGAGTTGTGGTCCTCAGGAAATTGGCGACTCCATCACGACAATGCTCCAGCATAATCTTCGCACTGGGTTCACAATTTTTTGGCGAAAAACCAGACGACTCCTCTGGTTCGACAGGCTCCTTACTCTCCTGATATAGCCCCCTACGACTTCTGGCTATTCCCCAAAGTCAAGAGGTCATTGAAAGGAACGCTATTTCAGACAAGAGAGGACATTATGGCTGCAACGACAGCCGAGCTAAAGTCGATTCCGAAAGAGGCTTCCAACAATGGCGGCACCGCTGGGAGAAGTGTGTGGAGTCCAAAGGAGACTACTTTGAGGGTGATTAGGTTTCCAACGCTCCAGGTATGCCAGTTTTTTTTGGGTCGGATACTTTTGAAGGTCGGATACTTTTCTAACAGACCACGTATGGTTTCAGAGAAGAGCGTTCAACAATCCAAGCTGTGAAGAGAGTATGCGATATTGCAACTAGCGAAATGAAGAAAACACTGAAAACCATAAAGATATGCGTCCTTTTGACGCTCGATATAAAGAATGCTTTTAACTCCGCCAACTGGAACATTATTAAAAAAGAACTACTAGAAACATCTCAGCCTACCTGAGAAAGATTATAGGAAGCTACCTGTCTGGCAGAAAGCTAGAGCTAGAAGACGGCGTTGCAATACCAGTGACATGTCTTCTCTTCTTATTACTTCCATTGTTGGATATAGGCCTCTTTCATTTTTTTCCATGCTTCTATGTCATTTTCTGTTCTCATCCACTGTTTTCCCGCTATCGTCTTTATGTCATCGATCCATCTCGTTTGGGGTCTTCCCGTGCTTCTTTTTGTTTCCCGGGGTCTCCAGGAGATAATCTTGTGGCTCCACTCTTCTGTATTCTTTCTGGCCACGTGTCCTGCCCATTGCCATTTGAGATCCGCTGTTCTCTCCGTGACATCTATTAGTGACATATGGTGTACCCCAAGGCTCTGTACTGAGCCCCCATCTTTGGGACTTGCTATACGACGGCATACTAGGCTTAGATTTGCCCGACGGCGTGGAAACAATCGCTTTCGCCGATGACTTAGCAGTGGTCTATAGAGCTAAATCGAGAGAAGATCTAATGTACAACACCAATGAGGCGATACATAGGATTTCCATTTGTCTCCAAAGGAACAAACTTCAACTCGCCACGGAAAAAACCAAAGCGGTGATGCTCTCTGGTAGAAAGAGGTATGGGGAGATACAGTTCGAGGTGGGAGGCACAATAATATTACCAACCAATCGCGTGAAATATCTTGGTGTGGCAATGGATAAGAGCCTCACCTTTGGCCATCATATAACGCACGTTGTTGAAAAATCCCAAAGAGCGGACCTGTCTCTTTCCAGACTCATGCCACGTGAAAATGGGTCAACCGAAAGGAAAAGAAGACTCTTAGCAACTGTAGCTCAGTCTATCATTCTCTATGCCGCTCCCGTGTGGATGGGGGCTTGTAGATACCAGAAATACATCACCCTCACCGAAAACGCACTACTGGGAAGTACTCGACAGAGAGACCTTAAGCGACCACAGCTATATATCCTACAGCATCCAGACCAAAGACAAGAGACGCCTAACTGCGGCCAGAGCCACCCAGGGATGGACAATCAGGAACGCCAATGAAGGAAAACTGATCCAGCGAATAGAGACAGAGATTGGCCAAGCTCAGCAAAGTACGGCAGAGGAAATGGTGGCTGCCGTTTCCAGAGCATGCTACAAGGTACTGGCAAACAGGAAAAATAACAGAAATAACACGGGTCTACTGGTGGAATGAAGATATTGCCCAAATGAGGAGAGAATGCATGGGTATGAGAAGAAAGCTCCAGAGGAAACTAAAGAAATACCGACCACAGGGAAGTGGTTCTAAACCTCAGGGCGGCATACAAGAAATAAAAAAAAAAACATTAAAAAGAGAAATTAACTCCTCAAAAAGGAAACATTGGCAAAAACTGTGCCAGATGGTGAACGAGGACCCATGGGGGGACGCCCACGCTATTGCCACTAGAGGCCTAAAGAGCAGATACTCCCTACCAAGACTGCCGCTGGAAAAAATAAAAGAAGTAGTCGATATACTCTTTCCCACACAGAAAGATCCAATATGGGAGCAGCCAACGGTCAATAGTATACGAAAGCTAGAAACAGCGACAGGCCGAATAAAAAACGGGAGGGCGCCAGGGCCCGATGGGATTCCGCCAGAAGTCATGAAAATCGTAGCAAGCAAGTCACCCGAGTATGTATTAGAGGTCATGAACGGATGCCTCAAAAGGGGTATCTTCCCCGAGAAGTGGAAGATGGCAAAACTAGTGCTACTCAGCCAACACAAAAATCCGACAAATGAAGCTGCCGCATTCAGACCACTCTGTCTTCTGGACGTAGGAGGCAAGCTCCTTGAACAACTATTAGTAGGAAGAATCAGGCAGGAAATCAATCTGTCGGAGAAACAGTTCGGTTTTAGACCAGCTAGATTCTCCGCAGGTGGCAGAACATCATGGACGAGGCGACAGAGGACGGGCTACCACCCTACCTTCTCTATATAATCCGAAGCTACCTGAGAAACAGGAAAATTGTTATAGAGGCAGAAAATAGAAGAGTAGAGCACGAAATCAGCTGCGGTGTCCCAAAGGGCTCAGTAATGGGCCCAACACTATGGAACATCCTCTATAATGGAGTGATCGCGCTAAAACTGCCCAAAGCAGCCGAGATAGTGGGTTTTGCTGACGACCTGGCTATAATAATCAGCGGGAAAACTGAAAATATAGTTTCGTGCAAGGCTAACAAAGCACTGAAGCTGGTAGATGAGTGGCTGGAGAGAAAACGGCTGAAACTAGCCCCTGAAAAGACTGAGGATGTCGTAATTGCAGGCAAGAGACAGTTGTGCCCGATAGTCCTAAAGATTAAAGATGTCACAATAACGCTCAAAAACTCGGTGGAGTACCTAGGAGTAATCATCTATAATAGTCTATACATCTACGCTCGTTCAGCGATCACGTATCTAGAGCGGCGGAGAAAGCGCAAAAGACGACCGCTGCGCTGGAGCGGCTAATACCGAACGTGGGGGGCCCCACTGCGAGTAAAAGAAGGCTGCTGTGTTCGGTGACCCACTTAGTGATGCTCTACGGAGCGGCAGTATGGGGGAAAAGCCATGAGGAGGCAAACAATAAAGAACAAACTGGCAAAAGTACGACGGAAACTGGCTCTAAGAGTCAGTAGCGCATACAGGACAGTTTCAAGGGAAGCCATTCTGGTGATCTCCGGCATGCCGCCCATCGAACATCTGGTAACGGAGAGAACTAACACCTATATGGCGAAACTCTCAGGAACGATGACAAAGAATGAAGCTAGGAACAATTCGACCGATGTATAAGTCCTGGCAGGACGATGTCCCATTCGTCCTGCCAGGACTTACACAGAAAAAGGAATGTGGACAAGGAGCATAATACCAGACGTACAGAAATGGGTCAGCAGAAAACACGGGGAGGTGAATTATCACATCACACAAGTACTCACTGGACACGGGTTCTTCGGAAACTATCTACTTAGGATTGGAAAAGCCACGGCCGCTATGTACGAATACTGCGGAGCCCAGGAGAACGTGATCCATATCATAGTTGAATGTTTACATTGGGAAGAGGCCATAAAAGAGCTAACAGTAACAATAAACCCAGATCACTTCATAGACAAAATGATTGAGACAGAAAAGAATTTGAAAATAGTAGAGAGGGGGCCGAAAGGGGGACGAAAGGGCCCGCCAGAGGAAAGAGAAGCAGGCAGGCTAATGTTGATACAAGAAAGATCTTAGCGGCTGACCCAATGAAGTTATGCGAAGAGCAGTCTCGTTGGGTTCACACAACATGAGGGAGGGGTTTTAGTTGGTAGGCTCAGCCAAGAGGTCCTGAATCCAACACTACCTGGTAGAGAAACTACTAGGTGCCTTTGAGGTTTCCTCTTCCTCACGCCAAAAGAGAGATACCAGAAATACAGACAAAAACTATTACATGTACAGAAAACTCTTGCAATCCGCATTTGCAGAAGCTATAGAACCGCCGCAACAGAAACACTGCTTGTCATGGGAAGAGTAATCCCGCTCGAATTACTTGCGAAAGAAAGGGGAGAAACATACGGCTTGAACCTGGAGTTATATAGGGAATATATAATAGGAGGGAAGTATATAGGAGGGAAGCTAGAGACGATACCATGGAAAGGTGACAGGAAAATACGATAACAAGCTCGTGGACGCATGGGCTAATACCGAAAATTAAAGACTGGTACTCAAGGGAGCATGGAGAATTATCATTCCACCTCTCGCAAATGCTCACCGGTCATGGTAGCTTTGAGGCCTACAAGAAGAGAATAGGGAAGAGCGAAACAGCAGAATGTAACTACTGCTGAGGAAGACACAGCAGAGCACGAGGAAGACACACGTTCTTCAGCTGCCCGCAGTGGAACAATGTACGTAATCGAGCTGAATGCCTAAATTGTAAAAAACTAACACCCGAAAACTTAGTGCCTGAAATGTTGAATAGCGAAGTAGGGTGGAACATAATTAGTCAAATGGCGCAAGACATCCTACTAAAGAAAGAATTGGACGAGAGGGATAGTGAATAACGAAAGATGCTAATGAATAGAGACTACTCACCACCATGAAGTAATACCTCAAGGTGATCCTGTGGTAGTGTGAATGGTTTTTAAAGAAAAGAGGAGGTGGCTTTTTGTGGGTAGGAGCGGTGGTACCACCAAGTCGGGTGAGTCCCACACTCCTCAAGGCATTTCTGTTCTGTCGTACGTATAGGTATTTCCCCCCCTCTCAAAAAAAAAATAAATAAATAAAATAAATCGAGACCACATATCGAGTGGTAGCGCGACCTCTCGATCCGAAATAAGAAAAAATATTGGATAAGGGTTAGATTAGAGCAGATAAATTCAGACCACATCGCGCGGTAGCGCGACCTCTCGCTGCGGTGGCGTTAATACGTAAGTACCAATTTTTTTTAACATTCAATTAATGAAGTAACTTACCACAACAAATTTTACTTTATTGAAACATTCCTGCAAATAATCTTTAGCTTTTTCCGAAAATGTTGTGTATCCTTTCAAATATCTGTGTGTCAATGTGGTGTTGCGTTTCGCAAAGTTATCTGCATAATACAGAGAATTTATCTCAACAACATGATTTGTGTCATAGTCAATATTTTGTAGACTAACAGAGTTTTCTTTAATTTCAATTACAGTTGCTCTATATAATTTGTTTTGCAGGAGATGAAGAACTATTTGATCAGTAATTGGAGGAGATTGTAGTTTTACAACTGAAATCATAAAAAATAATTTATAGAATTTAGATTTTATATCAGTTAGTACGCTTATGTTCAGCCATTTCTTCTGTCATATTCTTCAGGTGTTTTGAATCATTGAAAGAACGCAATGCCAATAGTCCATTTGATTCTCCTAAAAGCTTCACTTGAACATTTTCATTTAGCTCTGTGGATGGTTTTATTGATTTTATGACTTCTTGTGGTTGTTCAATTTGTTCAGAAATTGATAAATCTTCAATGAAAGGATTCCAACAAGTGCATGTTACCTCATATTTAGTTTTGTTTAATATAATGGTTGCTCTGTTATTTTCATTCGATTCATACTCAATCTCAAAATCGTTCTAAGAATTTAAGATATTTTATTATTGAAATCATTGTAAATACCAACTTACTGTAAATATTGAAACTACGTCCTTTGAAGTTTTACATAACGCAATAAATTCTGGCAAATTGTTATATTTTTCAGAAGTTTTGTATACTTTTTTTACTTGCAATATATTCCCAAAATCAATCAGGGCAACAACAAAACCATTTGGTACAACTTTCAACACTGTAGCTCTACTCCACAAACAAATCTTGTCATCAATCAATTCTCTATCGACAACTACTGCTGATCCTACAACTGGTCTACAAACAGAATTCGTCAATATTCGATTAATATATTAAATGTACTATGCTACTTACTTGAAATTTGTATCATGTTCTCCCGCTTCAATATTTTCAATTTCGTTTATTTTATCAAGAGCATCAACTGTACTGGGAATAATAAAACCTATAAACTGTTCCTCATCCTTGATTCTAATACATTGAATAATGCCATTCGTTCCCTTCAAACTGTCAGTTATGCAACTAAAATTAAACAAAAAATGATCTTATACATACAGTAGATCTTATAAAGTAATGAATAACTTCATAAGATCTACTGTATTAGTAAGGCGGTTTTTATGCAGATATCACAATCTTCTTTTTAATTATCTACACTGTTCAGAACAATTAGGGGATATTATAGTTTCGTCAATTAAAAAATTAAAGTCAATTAAAAAATCACTGGCAGACCTCAGCAGCCTGCCAGTAACTAACAGGGACGGAGCTCATGGCGAGCGATACGACCGACTAGTAGCTCAACTGCTTGTGACGATGGGTAACATCAGAACCGGTTACAGTACTGGGATCACCAACCCATCGTGGCTGACGTGGTGATTATGGCTTTTTAAAAAGTTCAAAACCATGACAGACAAAACTAAACATCGACGCCGAGTTCCCAGCGCTTCTACAATCCGTGGTCGGAGCAGTGACCAGGCGAAACGGGGCAGGGGTACGACAAGTAATCCCTAGGAGATGACTAACTGCTACAAATTGAAACTTTTAACATACAACGTACAACATATTCGCTGTCGTCGGAGGATAGACTGCTGGAAATAGAGACCGAACTAGACAACACTAAATGGGAAATTATGGGACTCAGTGAAATTTGGCGCAATGGAGAGGAACTGCTGACTCTGAGCTCGGGCCATATGTTCTACTACCGCGAAGGCCCAAGGCCTGGTGTCGGAGGAATCGGCTTTATGGTAAACTAAACCATAAAAGAGTGTGTGAATGAAGTAAACAGCGTTTCGGATCGTCTTGCTTACATTGTACTAAGACTCAGCAAAATTCACAAAGTTATCCAGGCTTATGCCCGAACATCGGATCATCCGGATAACACTGTAGAAGAGTTCTACGAAGACCTAAGATCCGCTAAATGAGCGGTAAATTAAAGGCCAAGTATACCGTAATTGGCTATGTGCACGACACTAGCGCCACCTATCATGCGCAACTATTCGGGATTATGTCAAATGATGGCAAACAAATGTTTTATTGTTTTATAATAAATAATGTAATCAAACAAAGATAGAAGGATGGCAAATAGTATTTTTAGTGGATTTTCTTAAAAACGATACATAGAAAATGGTTGTTATTATAAAAATAGTTTTGAAAGTGTAAAAGACGATATAAATTGTTGCTCGTACAGTGGCTTTATCCGACCAAAAGACTAAATTAACAGATGCAGAAGCTAGATTTTGTAAGATTGAATGAAATATTCGTGAGATTGTGGTTTTGTGTACACCAAGTAACACACTCAATGCTGAAAATGTCAAGCGAGTTTTCATTTTCATTAAAAAAAAAGTCGATCTTTAATGTAAATTGTACATTTTTTCATAGTTAATCTTGTTCATAAAAACTCAAAACCAGCAAGATATGAGTTCTTCATCAATTTTTATTGATGAAATACCAACAAAATCTTAGCCTTTTATTTAGGTAGATTGAACTTTAACTTTCTTGAATTATTAGTCATTATAATTCTTATAAGTTGTGGTTGTATCCACTTGGATTTCACCATCACAGTGATCACTGTTAATTAATTTATTACAAATAAAGGTTGTTTTCCTTAAATTTGATTCAGAAAACACATTCATTTGACATCCTTGATCGACCAATCCTCGAGGAGGTCGAGTTTGATTTAATTCATTTCCTTCTTCAATCCTTACTTGATTTTAAGTGATATAATAAATATAAGATTAGATCCTCCCGTGAATCGAGACGCTGTCGAACAAAACAGCTTCACGAGATCAAATCACCCATTGCATATTCTGGGGTGCAAGATTGGTACGCGGCCCATGACCAGGAGCAGTGCTGTAATAGCTTGTTCTCTCCAATTGTTCAAAAATAAATACAAGATTCGATCCTTCCGTCAATCGAGATGCTGTCGAACGAGACGCTTCACGAGATCGAATCGCCCATTGCATATTATGGGGTCCCATGACCAGGAACAATTATTCATCAGTCAGTGAATAATCTTCTGTGTCTTGCTCGACTGTTTCTCCTGCTTCGCTTTCCTCTTTTTCTTGTTGACTGGACTCACCGCTTTCATCTTCCGGGAAAAGCAACATCTGCACCAGATCCATTTGTAGCTACTGTTTGCACTATCGGATTCTGTTTTGGCCAATAAATCAAGCTCAGGATCACTGTTCTCCCCTTGACTTTTGAAGTTCGTTCTTCGTTTTATCAGGATTTGTGAATCACTAACCTTCTTCTTTCGATATATTTTAGGGAATATTGTGGGAACATAACTTGGACACCAACTATTTTTGCCGTTATTTTTGCACAACACAACAACAATTATAACCCATTTTCAAACATAAACAAATTGACTATCCCGAATCGTTGCGAATTTCTGCCACGTCATGCGCTGTGATCGCTTTACTATTCCCCCACCATGCACTTCGCGAATTTGTCCGACCCGACCCGATATTGACCCGACTTCAACGCGAGAGTTGGTAGAAAGGGGAACACCGGCGAACCTAGCATAGGAAATTTCTGACTCGGAGTACGAAATGCCCGAGGACAGATGCTTCTCAAGTTCTTACAAGCAAATTAACTGTATGCTATGAACACTTTCTTCTAAAAACAAGAGCAACGTAAGTGAACCTGGAGGCACTCTGACGACGAACACAAGGGCGGCTTCAACGCGAGAGTTGGTAGAAAGGAGAACAGCGGCGAAACTAGCATAGGACATTTCGGACTCGGAGTACGCAATGCCCGAGGACAGATGCTTCTCAACTTCTTACAAGAAAATTCACTGTATGCTATGAACACCGTCTTCCAAAAACAAGAGCAACGTAAAGGAAGCCTGGAAGCACCCTGATGGGGTACACAAGAACGAGTAAGACTATATCATCACAGACACTAAACTTATGTTCGAGGACTTAAATGTGCTAAATAGGTTCACTACGAGCAGTGACCATCGCCTGGTTAGAGCGGATTTATATTATATTAAAACAGGGCGGAAAAATCTTATTGGCCTTCGTGTCCATCTTGTTGTCCTTAGTGATCGGAAACGTAACGAATGGATCCGAAATAAGACCAAGGTGATAGACAAGTCATGGTTGACAGAAACATCTACCAGCTGATACCAAACTCAAAATACTACGAGCGAACGAGGATCTGTACAAGAATGCTGTTGAGACAAAACTCAACTGTGAGCATCTAGTCAACATGACTGTGGATGAGATTAGCGAAAGGCTAACTGCAGCATTAACTCTCAGCCTTGATTTTGTCAAGGCTGAGAACCCAAGTGTCCTGCCAAACAAACCGACGAAATTAACACCAGAGACTATAAAGATGATGGAACAAAGACGGACACTGTGCAGTGAGGGAAAAGTGAGTAGTCAAGAATACAGAGACCTGCAAAAGCAAATCTGCAGGAATACCGAAAGCGATATGTTGGACCATAACACCCATGTCATACAAGAGGCTTTAGAAAAGAACAGCAGCCGAAGAGCTCTAAAGCTGAAGTTGAGTGAGGGCAAGAAGCACATCTTCAAGCTCCTCAGCGGGAATGGAGAAGTTGTTTCAAACAAGGAACAGCTGCTTGCAATAGCAGATTACCTCTATGAAACATTCTACGAAAGCAAAGTATCACCGAGTTCGAATCGAACAACTGACAGCTCGAGGGCAAACACGACCACCTGTCGAAAACGTCGTATCCGAAGAAATTCCGGATGTCATTCCAGAGGAAATAATGCTCGCTATACAACAACTTAAGAATAGAAGAGCCCCAGGGGAAGATGACATATTAGCAGAGATGTCCAAAAGCAACGACAAGGTACTTAGTGAAGTGCTGGCAATCCTATTCACAAAGTGCATCCTGGAAGGTTAAGTACCTGCATCATGGCGTAACGCAGTAATTACCCTAATCCACAAAAAAAGGGACAACAAGAGGCTGGAAAACTACAGAGCTATCAGTCTACTTTCACATATCTACAAGCTCTTCTCTTGGGTTCTAGTTAACAGACTTGACAGGAAGCTAGAATTCTTTCAACCCTGAGAACAAGCAGGCTTTCGCTAAGGCTTCAGCACCAATGACGACCTTCAAACTCTCAAAACAGTTGTGGAGAAATGCAATGAGTACAGGAAACCACTTATCCTAGCCTTCATCGACTACGAGAAAGCGTTCGACTCCATAGAGTGGTGGGCTATAGAGCATGCTCTAGTGTAAAGGTGTAAATGCCGTATCGATGAAAGGTACATACAGATCCTCGACCACCTGCATCAGAACGCAACTGCCTGAGTCCCTGCACAAGAAAATTAACAAATTTCGTCTAGAGAGAGGTGTCAGGCAAAGGGGACACAATATCACCGAAGCTGTTTACCCTAGTACTAGAATGTATATTCCAACAGATGCAATGTGCATGGAAAATGTGAAAATGGATGCAAATGTGCTGATGATTGATGGAGAGAGAATGACCACTCTGAGGTTTGCTGATGACCTGGTTCTGGTCTCAGAGAGCATTGGGGAGATGATGACAATGCTGGAGGATTTGAGAGTGGAATCCGAGAAGACGGGTCTAAAATGAACATGGGGAAAACCAAGATTATGACCAACATTCCCGAAATCACAGACTACCAGCTTCCAGTGGAGAAAGTAACCGAGTACATATATTTGGGGCATAAGGTTACACTGGGCTTTGAGAACCAGCTAGGGTGCCGAATGGATACGAAATAAGACCAAGGTGAAAGACGTTATGGTCGTTATAGAAATGAACAGGTGGACATGGGCAGGACACATTGCGAGCATGAACGTGAGTCGCTGGACGAGACGAGTCCTTGAATGGAGACCCAAAGCGGATACTCGAAGGCGCGGCAGACCACTGCAGCGCTGGATGGACGACATTCGACGGTACGAAGCTCGAGACTGGATGAGACGGGCACAAGATCGCCAAGAGTGGAAGAAGAAGGAAGAGACCTACATCCAAGATTGGATCACCAAAAGGCCATGATGATGATGATGAAAAATCACTAAAAGCTTTTTGTGATATAATGTTATTTTCTTGACTAAGAATTATATACCATATTTCTAATATTGGAGGCGGTGGTGGCATAGTAGACAAGACATCGGATTGCTAAGCGCATGTGAAAGCAGCAAGTTATTATGTGCCCCCTGAATCGGGTATTTTAATCTCCTGTGGTACTACCAGTTAGGTTTATCATCCCAGCATCATAAAACACAGTGTCTTTTATACCACATCCTTACTAGCGTGGAATCAGTGGACTCTTGGTTCACAAAAAAATTTATATGCACAAATTTGTAATACCTACAATTATGCGTTTCTATTTTTGTTCTTGTTTCTTTCACTTTGAGGCAGAGTGTGCCTTAAAGTGTGCAGTTTCGATCTCCAATTATCTTAAATCTGTGTAGCTATGCACGAAGACAGACAGTGTCCGCGGTTACCGCTTCGTTGGATCCATGCCTGTGTTTTGGATATCAGAGTATACAAGGTGGGCCATTTAACGTGACCACTCCAAATATCTCCGTTACCTTTAGAGTGACGGAAAAGATGCCGAAAGAGAATTTTATTGATTTCGAAGGGCTGACACAGTGGTTAAAAATATTTTTATTTTTTTTGACAAGGTCATAGTTTATGCGTCCTCAAGGCCATCAATGGTTTTTCAAATGGGAACATTTTATTTTTTTATCAAGAAATTGTAGCCACTATTCACACGAATCTAGCGATCCATAATATCATGACCTTTGACGTTTCTCTTTGCCTGGATTAACACTGCCCCTTTCACGGAATAAATGAATAATTCGATCGAAACATCGACGGAATGATGATTTCTGTCAAGATATCGTTGTGCATAAAGTTCCTGCGCTAGCACAGATTTCTTACCGGTCTCACCATGAATCAGAATAATATCTACTTTCTCTGCTTGACTGTGCAATACTATTTTCGATACGCTTATTCAAAGTTATTTTCAATCAAGAGCGTACCCTGCGAGAGGCAGGGGAGGGAGCAGCTGTCCCCCTAAAACCCACCTCGCCGCACAGAAATATCTATAACATTATTAAAACTTCACCCTGACGTCTTCGGGTGCAAAGAGCACGGCGAAACAATTCTGAAATTATGCGTCAGATGGATACTTCATTTCACAATGCATGTCATTTCATAATCCTCTAAACAAATATGAGTTGCTCGTAGTAAATTCATCTGAGAAGCTTTTCATCATAAACAGCTAACTCTACCGAAAAGCGAAGGCAGGACAATGGAACTAGTTCCTAATTAGTTAATGAGAACAAGACTGTTTAACTGTGAGACTGATATATAAGTTAAGTTAACTGCATTCACTCTGTCGTAATAAAATAAAACATTATTATAAGAAATTGTCTCTTTTTCTGCAAAAATTGCAGAATTGCGGGTATACCCGGGTATTTGAAAAAATAATACCCGATACCCGGCTATTAAAAAACGTCGGGTACGCGAAAACACTACTACAATGTCTTGATACAAAAATAACATGTTCTCATTTGAAAAACCATTGATAACCTTGAGGACGCATAAACTGTGACCTTGACCTAAAAGAATTTTTAACCAACGTGTCAGCCCTTCGAAATCAATAAAATTCCCTTTGCACATTTTTTTCGTCACTCTAAAGGCAACGGAGATATTTGGGGTGGTCATGTTAAATGGCCCACCATGTATATTAGGTATCACCCGTGTCAGGTGGAATGTGACGCTTGGAACTTGCGCGCCTGCCAATTCATCATCATCATCATATGGCGCTACAGCCCAAATCGAGCCTTGGCCTCCTGGATCCTAGCCCCCCATTCCAGTTTGTCCGTCGCTGTTCTCCTCCATGCTCTTATCCCCGGTATTTGGTGTGCATCTTTTCTCATCTCGCCCTCCCAGTCCAACCTTGGCCTCCCTACCGATCGCCTACCTTGCATTTACCACTCTCTTTGGGAATCACGAATCGTCCATCCTCAGCGCGTGTCCTGCCCATTTCAGCCTTTGCAGCTCTATAAATGTGGATATGGGGGGCTCTTTGTACATCTCATAGAGCTCGTTATTATGTCTGGGGGTGTTCGTACGTTGCCATTCATGATCGGTCCCAGTATGCTCTGCAGCACTTTGCGCTCGAAGATGTCTACTGCGCTCTTTGTTTTCTCTGTCATAATCCGCGTTTAATCATCGTATTGTATATTCGCCGCTTGGTTTTTCGGTGGACGCTATTTGATTTTAGTATTCCCGACATAGCGAAGTAAATAACCCAATACTTGAAGACTGGCAAAAGTCATGGAGCATTTCCAAAACAGAGCATTGGACCAAACTATTGATCCCAAAACTTAAACCTTGGGTAACACGGAACCATGGAGAGATAACTTACCATCTAACACATGCCCTCAGCGGCCACGGATGCTTCAGGGAGTATCTACATAGTTTTGGCAGGGCAACTGACGCAATGTGTGTATACTGCGGCGACGTGGACAGTGCACTTCATACCGTGTTTGAATGCAGTAGGTGGATATCCGAGAGGGACAGATGGAAGGAGCAGACAGCCCTCAACCTAGAGGTGCAAACACTGGTAGACGCGATGCTAAGATCACCAGAGGACTAGACATACACGGAGACAATGATACCTGACATTCTGACACAAAAAGAACAAGACGAACGGACAAAAATCATCTACAGAAAGAAAAACCCAAACTATAGAGCCATATTCCCGAACCACTAAACACTCCAGTGAAAAGGGGACATACAGAAAAAAAATGTAGATGCCAAGAGCACAGCTGTGACATCCTTGGGGTTAATGCTGTGAAAGAGCGGTTCCAGGATGTTCGTGATTCCGGTGGTCCACTTATCAGGTTAATTTATATGTCTGCTACGCCCCTCCCCAAAAAAAAAAAGTATTCCCGACAATTTCGAAGTAGGTTCTGTTCGCCCCTAGAATTCTGCGGCGCATCTCTCCGTCCTCTGTCACGTCCATCTTAATCTCTACTCCCAGATACACAAATTTGTTGACTATCTCAAAATCATCCTGGAGCCGAATGTCTGTCAAGTTTCTTCGCCTTTGTGTCATTGTCTTTGTTTTGCTAATGTTTTCGAGCCCCCTGTCTTTGGCGTCATCTTTTAACTTTGTATATGTCTATTGTGCCGTATCGACCCTTCTGCTCATTAGTGCTGCTCTCGTCCAAATGGGATGAATACGCTTAAGATCGTCTGACTATTGAGTGGGCGGTCTTCCTCTATTTCGGAATGCCTCGGTCTCCACTCCGTCAACCTTCTTGTCCATCTGTCATCACTGACTCTGGCCAAGTGTCCCGCCCAATTCCATTTAATGTAGGCACTTCTCTCGATGGCGTCGGTTACTCCACTTCTTACACCTCACAGTTGTGTTGAGAACCTTGTCTCTGAGAGACAGGCCCAGCATTGCTCTCTCCATTGCTCCCTGTGCTACTCTGATTTTGTTAGCTGTGCGTTCTGTTAAGGTTAATGTTTCGGCCCCATATCTTTGTACAGATAAGACGCACTGATTGAAAACCCTCCTTTTAAGGCAGATGGGAATGTCGAATCTTAGAACATAGCCTAGCTTTCCGAAGGCTGCCCAAGCTAGTCCAATTCTTCTTGACAACTCACAAGTTTGGTTGTCTCTGCTCAAGCGAATCTAGTGGCCCAGATACTTACACGAGTATATTTGTACTATTTTTGTGTTGTTGAGAGTTAGATTTGTGCTTGCAATTAAATTAGTCATGACCATAGTTTTGCTGGCGTTGACACTCAGGCCACCTTCTTGGAGGTAAACTCTAGCTCATGTAGCATCGTTTATGCCTCTCCAAGGCAATCAGTTATTAATATTATGTTATCAGCGAAGCGTAGATGGTTAAGTTTCTCGGCATTGATGTTGATTTCAAAGTTCTTGATGCTAACACTTTTAAACATGTATTCTAGGAGAGTTGTAAATAACTTGGGGGAAATAACATCTCCCTGTCGCACGCCTCGCCCTATCTTGAAGTCAGGAGTGTCTTCATGTAGCTTTATGCAGGCGGTTGCATTTTTATACACGTGTTTAATGATGTTTATGTATCGGTAGTCAACTCTGCAGTCAGCGAGAGCTTTAAACATAACGCTGCGGTTGATCGTGCCGAAGGCCTTTTCGTAGTCGATGCAGAACCAGGGGCTTGTTCTACTCTATGAACTTTTCGATCAGAATTATGATGGTATGAAGGTGGTCATTAACACCGTAGACGACATGAAAGCCCGCTTGCTCTCGTGTTTGGTAGAGATCCAGCTTCGCTGTTAGTCTCTTTGTTATATAATTCTCATAAACAATTTGTAGATCTGAGAAAGCAGGCTGATCGATCTTTAATTTTGGATCTGCACTATGTCTCCCTTTTTATGGATGTTGTGTATATCGATGTCGTATTCCCATGCTTTGCTCAGTATCTGCTATACTGTGAAGATCTGGTGGACAGTGCACCTACTTCGCCTGAAGCCTGCTTGGCATTCTCCGATGAGCCTCTCTGCGTGTGGTTGTAGGCGCTTATTGATGATGTAGGTAAGTATCTTGTACGTCGTGCACAACAGACTAATTCCGCGGTAGTTGTCGCATGTTAGCTTGTCTCCTTTTTTCTGAATGGGTATATCGCTTTTCGTATGTCGCTTGGTAATATCTCTTCTTCACATTTTTTTATTATTAGAGAATGGATTTCTTGCGTTAGGCGTTGGCCGCCTAGATTATACTCCTCCGCGTGCGGACTACAACTTTCAAAATGAGATGGTTAGATTAGGTTATATTAGAGAAGATAAATCTAGACCATATATCGCTCTCTTCATCCTTGGCACGTGTGACAACTAATCTTTCGTGGATATCAGTCGCGGATATGTTCCATTTCTGTTGCAATATTGCTATTCTTTTCCGTAGATTTACAATTCTGACCGCTTTAGGCCTAGGCTAAACCGCTGCGGTTTTTAGTCGCGTGATTTTGTGAGTCAAGCAAGTTAATACAAGCGGACTCACTTGCGGTTTTTTCCCGCAAGTGATTTTAATAGCGTAGTGTGTGCTTCTCGAGCGGTTTCGCAGGTTATGTGCTCATCCACGTTGATTCGCGGGCGCGGTCACGAAATATCAAACATATGGCGTAATATCGAAGTGTTAATATCGAAGGTACGAAACGCACGTGCGGTCTAAGTAGCGGGCAAGCTAACGACTGGCGCGCGCGGCGCGCTCGCGGCAATATTGAACGTGTGAGTGTTGGAACGCGCGGGCGCGGTAGACGTGGCGAGTTCGTGTTCACATTGGCCGCCATGGGTTTGCGCGAGTGTGACCTGTTGTCAGGTTAGGTTAGGTTACTATACTAACCTAAGTTTAACTTTTGGTTAGTATACTAAGCTGAACAGCACTAATAAACTCTTCTGTATTGAAAGACATGATGAAAACATGCTATCGTTTCTAGCGATAAGTTCGTACTGGTTGAACTTACTGACGTCGCGAGTGAATCGCGCGTTCCGCCGCTAGTTCGACGTAAACACACACAAACATCTCAAGCGTTTGATATTACCGCGAGCGCGCCGCGCGCGCCAGTCGCTAGCTTGCCTGCTACTTAGACCGCACGTGCGGTTTGTACGTGAACACTTTGATATTACGCCATATATTTGATGTTAAGTGACCGCGCCCGCCACCGCGCCCGCGAGTTAACGTGGATGAGCATTGAGATTTTTGAGTGTGTTCACGTCGAACTAGCGGCGGAACGCGCGATTCACTCGCGACATCTGTAAGTTCAACCAGTACGAACTTATCGCTTGAAACGATAGAATGTTTTCAACATGTCTTTCAATACAAAAGAGTTTATTAGTGCTGTTCAGCTTAAAATACTAACCAAAACTTAAACTTTAGTTTGTACTTGTCTTGTTAGTATACTAACCTAACCTAACCTGACAACAGGTCGCACTCGCGCAAACGCCTGGCGGCCTATGTGAACACGAACTCGCCACGTCTACCGCGCGTTCCAACGAGAACGAACACTATAGCGGTTACCGCTCGCGGGAAGAAGCCGTAGTAAAGCCTCGGCCTTATTTATACTACGCCTTTGTTTATAAAATCGTTGCCGTTCACATCAGCTAAATGTAGTCTGTAATAGGCTAGGAGTCGTCAAACCGCGGGTCTTTGCATAGTCATTTGCGTCTCTTCACTCTGACACTCCGTTCAAGCAGTTTACAGATATTTTAATATACAGGGTGCGGAAACATAACTTCCTTTTTTGAAAAAATAATAAAACTCATTTTATGAATCACAATTTTTCTTCTCTTTCTTTTTTATTTTGCTAATCTTTTTTTCATTAAATGTAGGTGCCTATCTAGTCTTGTCTTTGTCTTGTTTAACATAGTTTTGAAAATTATATCAGGTAGGTGATGCCCCCCATTATACATACACTGAATAAGCCGATTTCTGGCACTAGTCATGACCCTTATCAGCATATCAGCGGGAATGTTGGCAATCTCTGCCCGGATATTGGCCTTCAGCTCTTTTAGGGTCCTTGCACGGTTAACATAAACGCGAGATTTCAAATAACCACACAAAAAGAAATCGCAAGAGGCCAAGTTGGATGAGCGGTCTGGCCACTCCAAATCGCACCTTATTGAGATGAGGCGCCCCGGGAAGTGACCCTCAAAACAGCCATCGAAGTGTGAGCCGTTGCTCCGTCTTGTTGGATCCAAATGTCCCTTAAGTCTAATTCATCAAATCTTGAAAGAAAAATTCCTCCAACATGTTCACATACCGATCCGAATTAACTGTCATTGTGACCTCATTTTCTTAAAAAAACTAGGGGCCAACAATCCCAGCTGAGGAAATTGCACACCACACTGTGACTTTCTACTGAGGGTGCCTTCTCTCTACAGAGGTTGGCTATCATCAGCGCAATACGTATTTTGGATGTTGTGGCTCTCAATAAGTTGAGTGAGCTACATTTGAAGCAGTCTTCTTCCTATTGATCTTTTCCCGCTTATTTTCCCCTGTATTATCAGCTTCAATATTTCATATTTTTGGCCTCGCATAATGTGTCCTAGGTACTCTAGTTTCTTTTCTGGATTGTGAACGTTAGTTTTGTTTCTTTTCCCATTCGGTTTAATACATCTATATTGGTTATCGGTCCACGGGATCTTCAGCATTCGTCGATATACCCAGAGCTCAAATGCTTCAATTTTCATCATGTTTTGTTTTTTCAACGTCCACGCTTCTGCGCCACATTAGAAATCAGAATATATAACAGCGCACAGTGCATAGCCTTGTTTTTAGATCTAACTTCTTATTTGAAAGGAGTGAGTGGTCTCTTTTCGTCCATTAATTTCCACACTGTGTGGTCATTTTCATCATTTATTATTGTACCTAAGTATTGGTACATTGCCACTCTCTCAATGGTTCTGTTGTCTCTCTGAATGGTTTCTATTGTAACTGTTCTGCTTGATTATTACTATACATTTGGTTTTCTTGATTTATTGTGATTACATATCCGTTTCTGTATCTGTTCCATGATTGTTTGTAGGTCCATCTGGCCGGCGCGAGTGGTGTAGTGGTGACGCTCGTGGCCTCATGTTAGTGCGCTAACTGACGAGTATAGAGGTCCGAGTTCTATTCCCAGCGCCGGCCGCATTTGTTCCAGAAAGACAAATGTGAAAAATGGCAATTAGCGCAATTTACTATAACAGGTTTTCTGGGCCTAAGTGAATGTGATAGAATACAATAGGCTACCAATAGGCCGCAGTGTTCGAAGGGTCGGCCGGCTAACCCGGTAATCACATCGAACCAAACTTAAAAAAAAGGTCCATCTGGCTAGTTGTCATAATTACAGTGTCATCTGCATATCTGATATTGTTCATGACTTTACCATTGATTTCTACTCTGGTTGTTGTGTTGGCTAGTGCATGTTCGATTGTGACTTTAAGTGAATCACCCCAAACAACTTGCATCTCCAGTGAACACTCTCAACACCCAATTCAAAAGACTAACCGATCAGCTCAACTTACCAAAAGAACTGAAGAACTTACGAGAAGCTCTTTCTTCAAATGGATATCCAAACAGCGTGATATCCAGAGCTTTCCGTCGTACAGAGAACTGTAACCAAAGAACTGAAGAACGCCAGAAACCCGTCAACACAGCATACCTACCATATGTTCATGGATCAACTGACAAAATCGCCAGAATCCTAGAGACACAACATCGACACCATTTTCAAGCCAAACCGAAAAATATCTTCCATGCCACGTGGCGTTAAAGACACCATCCCGTTAGAATACCATGGAATTTACGAAATAACCTGCGGAACATGTGAACGAACCTATATTGGACGTACCAATAGAAAAATATGGGCTAGGTTTTAATGGGCCAAGGCCATGCAGTTTCAGACACAAAGAGATAGTTTCATCTGCTCTTGTCCAAAACACCAACACCCGCTACTGAATCGATTTCAGAAACTCAAGGACTCTTGCACCGATTAGCCACGAAATGTCACAGGTATACAGAGAAACCATAGAGATAGAAAAACGAGATTACTGTCTGAACACGAGAGATGATTACTTCCGACTCGCTCCAGCATGGCGACCGATTATATCCACCCTCAAAATGCAATCCCAGACACATATCCGACCAACAAGACGAACAAACAAGCGGACAGACAGCTATAAGTTATCGCGTCATACGAACGACCGCTCAGTATACGACTATCGCATAACCCGAACGGACGAATATATATCTTGAAAATGGCGAATGTTACTTGGCCGAAACGTCGAGAATCCGTTTCTTTTCAGAACCAACCCTCAACATCAACGCGGAATCCCCGTTAAAACATATATTTTATCCCCGATAAAACATATATTGATATATAGTATATGTTTTGGCAGTCCACAGTATGTTTTGGCAGTCCACAGTATGTTTTGGCAGTCCACAGTATGTTTTGGCAGTTCACAGCATGTTTTGGCAGTCCACAGTATGTTTTGTCAGTCCACAGTATGCTATGGCAGTCTACAGTATGTTTTGGAAGTCCACAGTATGTTTTGGTAGTCCACAGTATGTTTTGGCAGTCCACAGTATGTTCTGGCAGCCCACAGTATGTTTTGGCAGTCCACAGTATGCTATGGCAGTCTACAGTATGTTTTGGAAGTCCACAGTATGTTTTGGCAGTCCACAGTATGTTTTGGCAGTCCACAGTATGTTTTGGCAGTTCACAGCATGTTTTGGCAGTCCACAGTATGTTTTGGCAGTCCACAGTATGCTATGGCAGTCTACAGTATGTTTTGGAAGTCCACATTATGTTTTGGTAGTCCACAGTATGTTTTGGCAGTCCACAGTATGTTCTGGCAGCCCACAGTATGTTTTGGCAGTCCACAGTATGCTATGGCAGTCTACAGTATGTTTTGGAAGTCCACAGTATGTTTTGGCAGTCCACAGTATGTATTGGCAGTCCACAGTATGTTTTGGCAGTTCACAGCATGTTTTGGCAGTCCACAGTATGTTTTGGCAGTCCACAGTATGCTATGGCAGTCTACAGTATGTTTTGGAAGTCCACAGTATGTTTTGGTAGTCCACAGTATGTTTTGGCAGTCCACAGTATGTTCTGGCAGCCCACAGTATGTTTTGGCAGTCCACAGTATGCTATGGCAGTCTACAGTATGTTTTGGAAGTCCACAGTATGTTTTGGCAGTCCACAGTATGTTTTGGCAGTCTACAGTATGTTTTGGCAGTCCACAGTATGTTCTGGCAGTTCACAGCATGTTTTGGCAGTCCACAGTATGTTTTGGCAGTCCACAGTATGCTATGGCAGTCTACAGTATGTTTTGGAAGTCCACAGTATGTTTTGGTAGTCCACAGTATGTTTTGGCAGTCCACAGTATATTCTGGCAGCCCACAGTATGTTTTGGCAGTCCACAGTATGCTATGGCAGTCTACAGTATGTTTTGGAAGTCCACAGTATGTTTTGGCAGTCCACAGTATGTTTTGGCAGTCCACAGTATGTTTTCGCAGTTCACAGTATGTTTTGGCAGTCCACAGTATGTTTTGGCAGTCCACAGTATGTTTTGGCAGCCCACAGTATGTTTTGGAAGTCCGCAGTATGTTTTGGCAGTCCACAGTATGTTTTGGCAGTCCACAGTATGTTCTGAGAGTCCACAGTATGCTATGGCAGTCCACAGTATGTTTTGGCAGTCCATAGTATATTTTGGCAGTCCACAGTTTGTTTTGGCAGTCCACAGTATGATTTGGCAGTCCACAGTATGTTTTGGCAGTCCATAGTATGTTTTAGTACAAAATGACATTTCTATTTACCTTCTATTTGAAAGCGATTTCAAATTTTGTTCAGGCTTTTGTTCAGGTTTAGTATACTGTTCTTGATATTTTTCAGGCTGTTTTGTATGCTGTTCTTGATATTTTCCAGGCTGTTTTGTAAGCTGTTCTTGATATTTTTCAGGCTGTTTTGCATGCTGTTCTTGGTTCCTTGCAGGCTGTTTTGTATACTGTTCTTGATATTTTTCAGGCTGTTTTGTATGCTGTTCTTGATTCATTGCAGGCTGTTTTGTATACTGTTCTTGATATTTTTCAGGCTGTTTTGTAGACTGTTCTTGATATTTTAGAGGCTGTTTTCTATATTGTTCTTGATATTTTTCAGGCTGTTTTGTATGCTGTTCTTGATTCCTCGCAGCCTGTTTTGTATACTGTTCTTGCTTTTTTTCAGGCTGTTTTGTATATTGTTCTTGATATCTTTCCTTATTAGAATTTTGGGAACCAAGGCTTGAAGTGCTTCTCCTGTGTATTGAGTTCTTAGACATACCTTCATTCTGTGCGGATATTTTAGAACAGCTCCTTCCATTTTCCAACTAAAAATAAGTGAACAAAATAACATAAATTTTGATTAAAACCGTCATTTATTACCCTTAATTGAAAAGTTCAATATGTTTTCACCACTAATTTTGTTAAAATATCATAACTGTGAAGGCAGTTATATACATTTAAATACTTAAAACGACTCTTGAAAATGACCATCACCAGTCGAAACTCCAATCGTATTAACTGTTTAGATTTATATAACTGTCTTCACAACTTATATAATATTTTTACAAATTTAGTGGTAAAAATATTATATAACATAGTTAATTTTTCAATTCAGAGTAAGCATGAATTACCATGTAGAAATTTTTGTAACCATCTCTTCACGTTATATATTACATATTAAAATAATGAGTGAGTGTGGAAACTTAAACTGGTATAACATAACTTCGAAGTAGGGAAAGATGATTCGTTCTGGAACAGCCTCAGTCTCTGACCTTGACATAACCTTGAGATGACCTTGACCTGGTATTCACCTAACGTTTACCTGGAGGAGTGACCTTGAGGGAGGAGTGAGGTCATTGACCTTTGATCTTGACGGAGGAGTGAGATGATTGACCTTGAGAGTGAGTGAGGCCATTAACCTTTGACCTTGAGGAGGATGGTGAGGGACGCATATATGAAGGGGCAGGAGGAAGAAATTTCATGTACTCTAAGTTGCCTAATATTATATGTAAAGTTGACTGTCCTATAAGGGTAAATGGATGCGATAAGAAAAAAAAAACATAACGAGAGATGTATTGATAAGAAACACCGGGCCAACTTGTCTGTAAACGTGCGCGCGAGCATGGAATGTCTGAATCGTAGGATAATTGATAAGAAACGCTGTGTAATCAGTTTCTTGTTTCAACTTGTCGGGATGCGAGTAATTCTTAGACTTATGTGAACTTGTCTGGATGAGTCATAATTCTTGGAATTGCTGTTTCACACATCGGCGTAAAAATAATAAAATTGACCTTGAAATTTTACAAAACATTAGAGATGCATGTTATCTTCAATTTGCACTTTACCAACAAAGAAACGGTGCCCATTTGTTTGCATAAAATAGTATTCAAGTTATAAAATTGGTTTTCTTTCTTTTATCACTGGGCCTTTGAAAATATTCAAGAAATAAACAGTGTGTTGTATTCCATGCGAAGAGATCTTTCAAACGAGGTGTCACTTGACATACCTTTCCATTTGAAAAAAAAGGTCGAAGGAGATTGGACACTTTCGGGAACAGAAAAAAAACAGCATATATATGGAAATGAGGGCAAGAAAAAACAATACGTAACGAGCTTCGGGATTTTTGCAAAAATCGCCTATATCGAAGTTATGAATTTTATTCCAGTTAAAGTTTCCACACTGTATAGTATTTTCAATACTGACGAGCATAAAACTAGAGTTACTTCGTAATAAACCTTTTCATAGTTGGAATCTTTTTGTACGCATGTGTCAATTTCCGTCATGTTTTTCGGGCACCTTGTCACGTATAACCAGTGGAAATAACAAAATGTGCCCGAAACTTTCATATTCCCGCCTTTTAAACATGGCGGACGCACATGCGCTTAACTAACTATAAAACCATAAAATTGAAGTTATTTTAGAAATCCATAGTTTTTTACGTGTTTTGTCGGTTGTAACATTCTGCGGAAGATTGCTCCATTCCTGCACCAGTATTTCTGACCTCTCATGGGCTTGATGAGAGGAACGGAGGTCTTTTTAGCGGAAACAGAGGCGGGTGCGGAGGTGAAGAGCTTAGCCTCCGCAGATGCGTTAATGGAAGCGCAGAAAAAATCTATAATTTGACGCAGAAACTGCTGTCCATTTTACTAATGAAATAAAATCTACCTAATCATATTCTAAAATAGGTTCGTCTTCATTCAAAATAGGTAACATCATAGTACATTGACCAATAAATAATTGCTCACTTGGTACTGAACATGGCGAATGTTATATCTCCACCACAATAAAGGATCTTCGTTTAATTGGAGTCTTTTATCTTTATTATATTCATTTATTAGTGATTTTCATATCATAAGATCGCTATTGGTAACCATGCTGTCAATTGTTGTTTCCTCTTCATCTCCACTGCTATTTTTAAGCATGTCAGCAAGATTTGAATGTACACTTTATGTTGGTGGTAAAATTTGGAAGCTTCTGGACGGTTCATCGTCCATTAGATTCGATTCTACTCTAGCTCTTTTGGCAGTAGAAGCTTGGTCATCACCAATTCCATTTGCAGATGTTGCAATATCAATTTCAGAATGGCACGATGTTAAAAAGTCTTGCAGCGTTACCAAGCGTAATAGTTCGGACTGAACTTGTTCTTTAATTATTTCCTTAAAAAACTTTAATTTATACCTTGGGTCCAAGTATGTAGCAAGCGAATGCCGTGTATTGCTTGGAAAGTCTTCGATTAGTTTTTGAATAAGGTTTTTGAACCCAACACACAGTTGTAGTTGGTGGACTGTACAACTCACATTAGGGCATATCCGCCAAATGCATTGCTTATATACGATATTTGATCTACCATCTCTAACAAAGCAATGCAAATGCTCGTCCTGGATGTTCCAATCCCGCAGCATCATCTTGAAATGGTCACAAATTATATCACCGGTATGGCGACCATGAAGTGAGCAATATTTTAAAACAATTCGTCTACGGGCGAAGTCTTCAGAAATCCCATGTGCCGTTAGGCTCAAAAGCGACACATTAGCACTTGGCTCAGACCAAATATCTGTGGTGAATGACAGTTTTAGAAATCCACTAAGCATTCGTGTAATTCTGGTAGCCAATTTCGTATATATCGTCACAAATATGGTCAGTACAAAATTGAACCCCTCTTAATTGATAATTTGGAAAATCAGTTTGCATTACGCGACGAAAACCAATGCCCTAGATAAAATGGAACGGCAGATTTTGTAACGCAATCATTTCTCCGATCATATCGTCCATTTATTTTGCTTTGATGTATCCCACATTTGATTTTTTAATATTCTTCTATGGACAGTTTTGCTTGTTGTAATAGTGTAACTGACGTTAGCTGCTTCAATTTCAACGTTTCTCGTTGTTCTTCAATTTTACAAAATTCTTCATATTTTTCTTTATGCATGGATTTCAAATGCCCTTTCAATGACGTTGTAGTCCGGCCTTTTCTTGATTAGTTTTTGCCACACGCATTTTGCATTTGGCATAATTATTATCTAAAAAATACTGCCAAATCTTCCTCGATCGTTGTGCGTTGACGTAACGTAAACAAACCTCCGTTATAACTTCGCAAAAAAAAACACGGAGGCGGAAGCGAAGGTACGTTTATTGCGGAAGTTCCGCACTTGCGGAGGCGGAGTCAGAGTTCCGTTACAACACTACCATGAACGGTTAAACATGGTCTTCTAAAACCTCTGTCAGATATCTATGCGCAATCAATGTCCCATTCTCGATGAAGACTAACTCCGTACGAGTGTCAAAAGATTGGAAATGGAAGTCGCTCGGCAATTCACGCTTCAGCATATCTCTCGCCATGTCGTAGCCACACTCTTACACGTCTATCTGATCCCGTAAGACAGAATCGCGATTCATCGGAAAACAATATTAGCCAAGTGTTCTCATGCAAAAATCCTCGCAATCCGGTGTTCACAGGAAAGTGGCGGTCCAGTAGCTCTAGTTCGCATTAAGTCGCCTCCCAACTGTCCACTCATGTTTACATTTCTCACCTCTAGCAGGTGATTTCGAACGGAAACTGCCGTGACCGTTCGGTTTCACAAAGCACTAGAAATGAGAAAGCGGTCATCTTTAGCTGTTGTAGCCTTGCCGCGCCCTGAACCAGGTCTTCGAGAGAGCAGACCAGTCTTTTCGTACTGCCGTCATAGTCGCTGCATACTCAAGAGACTTACACCATCGTTTCACAGTTTGCTACTGACCGCGGCCGTCTTCTAGAGTCGCCACAATTCCTGCCGCAACAACAGGATGTTTCACAAAGCACTAGAAATGAGAAAGCGGTCATCTCTAGCTGTTGTAGCCTTGCCGCGCCCTGAACCAGGTCTTCGAGAGAGCAGACCAGTCTTTTCGTACCGTCGTCATAGTCGTTGCACACTCGAGAAACCTACACTAGAAATGAGCACTAGAAATGAGAAAGCGGTCATCTTTAGCTGTTGTAGCCTTGCCGTGCCCTGAACCAGGTCTTCGAGAGAGCAGACCAGTCTTTTCGTACTGCCGTCATAGTCGCTGCATACTCAAGAGACTTACACCATCGTTTCACAGTTTGCTACTGACCGCGGCCGTCTTCTAGAGTCGCCACAATTCCTGCCGCAACAACAGGATGTTTCACAAAGCACTAGAAATAAGAAAGCGGTCATCTCTAGCTGTTGTAGCCTTGCCGCGCCCTGAACCAGGTCTTCGAGAGAGCAGACCAATCTTTTCGTACTGCCGTCATAGTCGCTGCATACTCAAGAGACTTACACCATCGTTTCACAGTTTGCTACTGACCGCGGCCGTCTTCTAGAGTCGCCACAATTCCTGCCGCAACAACAGGATGTTTCACAAAGCACTAGAAATGAGAAAGCGGTCATCTCTAGCTGTTGTAGCCTTGCCGCGCCCTGAACCAGGTCTTCGAGAGAGCAGACCAATCTTTTCGTACCGCCGCCATAGTCGTTGCATACTCGAGAGACTTACACCATCGTTTCACAGTTTGCTGCTGACCGCGGCCGACTTCTAGAGCCGCCACAATTCCTGCCGCAACAACATGATGTTTCTCAAAGCACTAGAAATGAGAAAGCGGTCTTATGTAGCTGTTGTAGCCTTGCCTCGCCCTGAACGAGGTATTCGAGAGCAGATCAGTCTTTTCGTAACGCCGTCGTAGTCGTAGCACACTCGAGATATACACCATCGTTTCACAGTTTGCTGCTGCATCTCTAGCTGTTGTAGCCTTGCCACGCCCTGAACCGGTCTTCGAGAGTGCAGACCAGTCTTTTCGTACCGCCGCCATAGTCGTTGCACACTCGAGATTTACACCATCGTTTTTCTGCTGACCTATTTCTAGATCTATTTCGATACTCTTAACATTCAGTTGTTCAATTGACTGCTTTTGGGCAATTGACTACCAAAAATATATAAGGCGTACGTGATTTAAGTATAATATACTTAAATCATATTATCTACAACATATTATGTAAATTATGTAGATTATAGTATAGTATTATTATGTAGATTATCAACATATTATGTAGATTATAAAGAAAAATTAGACGAAATATAATATATTCAGGATGTTACGAAACTTGAGTATGTCGCATGTCGGTTATAAAAAAGCAAAATTTAGGCATATTAAATACCTTGTATATTATATATATTATGTATATAGAGCGTACGTGATGAAATGCATAACGAATATAAAGAAAAAGAAAATTCAGAATAAACAGCTTGGTGCCAACACATACTTTTTAACTTTCGGACCTAACCGAGGAGGATCTAACTGTATGCAACCCATATGCTTCTGGAGCCTGACAATACCACTACGACAACATTAATGTATTTTCATAAGTTTCTAATAGTAATTTCGCATTTTTCTTGTAATTAAACTACATATATACGGTTTTCAGATTTTTCCCTTTACATGTGCTGTAAGACACCGCTTCTTGCCAAATTTCATGATTCTCGGTCAACGGAAAGTACCCTATAGGTTTTGATTCCCGTGTGAAATCGCAAAATATGCGACATAAACGGTCATATCTTTAGATCGCGTTTACTTACAAGTTTGATTTTTTCACAGCTGAAAGAGACCACAGACCCGAGTATTTGATACAAATTTCAACTTGTTACCTCTACGCGTTCCTGGCCGTCTTCTAGAGCCACCACAATTCCTGCCGCAACAACAGGATGTTTCTCAAAGCACTAGAAATGAGAAAGCGGTCATCTCTAGCTGTTGTAGCCTTGCCTCGCCCTGAACCAGGTCTTCGAGAGAGCAGACCAGTCTTTTGGTACCGCCGCCATAGTCGTTGCACACTCGAGAGACTTACAACATCCTTTCACAGTTTGATGCTGACCGCAACAACAGGATGTTTCTCAAAGCACTAGAAATGAGAAAGCGGTAATCCCACCTGTTGTAGCCTTGCCTCGCCCTAAATCAGGTCTTCGAGAGAGCAGACCAGTCTTTCGTACCACCGTCATAGTCGTTGCACACGCGAGAGACTTACACCATCGTTTCTCACAGTTTGCTGCTGACCGCGGTCGTCTTCTAGTGCCGCCACAATTCCTGCCGCAACAACAGGATGTTTCTCAAAACAGTAGAAATGAGAAAGCGGTCATCTCTAGCTGTTGCAGCCTTGCCTCGCCCTGAACCAGGTCTTCGAGAGCAGACCAGTCTTTTCGTACCGCCGTCATAGTCGTTGCACACTCGAGAGACTTACACCATCGTTTCTCAAAGTTTGCTGCTGACCGCGGCCGTCTTCTAGAGCCGCCACAATTCCTGCCGCAAAAACATTTTGTTTCTCAAAGCACTAGAAATGAGAAAGCGGTCATCTCTAGCTGTTGTAGCCTTGCCTCGCCCTGAACCAGGTCTTCGAGAGCAGACCAGTCTTTTCGTACCGCCGCCATAGTCGTTGCACACTCCAGAGACTTACAACATCCTTTCACAGTTTGCTGCTGACCGCGGCCGTCTTCTATAGCCGCCACAATTCCTGCCGCAACAACAGGATGTTTCTCAAAGCACTAGAAATGAGAAAGCGGTAATCCCATGGTAGCCTTGCCTCGCCCTAAATCAAATCAGGTCTTCGAGAGAGCAGACCAGTCTTCTCGTACCACCGTCATAGTCGTTGCACACGCGAGAGACTTACACCATCGTTTCTCACAGTGTGCTGCTGACCGCGGCCGTCTTCTAGAGCCGCCACAATTCCTGCCGCAGCAACAAGATGTTTCTCAAAACACTAGAAATGAAAAAGTGGTCATCTCTACCTGTTGCAGCCTTGCCTCGCCCTGAACCAGGTCTTCGAGAGCAGACCAGTCTTTTCGTACCGCCGCCATAGTCGTTGCACACTCCAGAGACTTACAACATCCTTTCACAGTTTGCTGCTGACCGCGGCCGTCTTCTATAGCCGCCACAATTCCTGCCGCAACAACAGGATGTTTCTCAAAGCACTAGAAATGAGAAAGCGGTAATCCCATGGTAGCCTTGCCTCGCCCTAAATCAAATCAGGTCTTCGAGAGAGCAGACCAGTCTTCTCGTACCACCGTCATAGTCGTTGCACACGCGAGAGACTTACACCATCGTTTCTCACAGTGTGCTGCTGACCGCGGCCGTCTTCTAGAGCCGCCACAATTCCTGCCGCAGCAACAAGATGTTTCTCAAAACACTAGAAATGAAAAAGTGGTCATCTCTACCTGTTGCAGCCTTGCCTCGACCTGAACCAGGTCTTCGAGAGCAGACCAGTCTTTTCGTACCGCCGCCATAGTCGTTGGACACTAGAGAGACTTACACCATCGTTTCTCAAAGCTTGCTGCTGACCGCGGCCGTCTTCTAGAGCCGCCACAATTCCTGCCGCAAAAACAGGTTGTTTCTCAAAGCACTAGAAATGAGAAAGCGGTCATCTCTAGCTGTTGTAGCCTAGCCTCGCCCTGAACCAGGTCTTCGAGAGCTGACCAGTCTTTTCGTACCGCCGCCATAGTCGTTTTCTCGAGAGACTAACACCATCGTTTCACAGTTTGCTGCTGACCGCGGCCGACTTCTAGACCCGCCACAATTCCTGCCGAAACAACAGGATGTTACTCAAAGCACTAGAAATGAGAAAGCGGTCATCTCTAGCTGTTGTAGCATTGCCTCGCCCTGTACCAGGTCTTCGAGAGAGCAGACCAGTCTTTTCTTACCACCGTCATAGTCGTTACAAACTCAAGAGACTTAAACCATCGTTTCACAGTTTGCTGCTGACCGCGGCCGTCTTCTAGAGCCGCCACAATTGCTGCCAAAATATCAGGATGTTTCTCAAGGCACTAGAAATGAGAAAGCTCACCTCTAGCTGCTGTAGCCTTGCCTTGCCATGAACCAGGTCTTCGAGAGATCAGACCAGTCTTCTCGTACCGCCGCCATAGTCTTTGCACACTCGAGACTTACACCATCGTTTCACAGTTTGCTGCTGACCCCGGCCGTCTTCTACAGCCGCCACAATTCCTAACGCAATAACAGGTTGTTTCGCAAAGTACTAGGAATGAGAAAGCGGTCATTTCTAGCTGTTGTAGCCTTGCCTCGCCCTGAACCAGGTCTTCGAGAGAGCAGACCAGTCTTTTCGTACCGCCGCCATAGTCGTTGCACACTCGAGACTTACACCATCGTTTCAGTTTGCTGTGGACCGCGGCCGTCTTCTAGAGCGGCCACAATTCCTGCCGCAACAACAGTATGTTTCTCAAAGCACTAGAAATGAGAAAGCGGTCTCAGAAAATCTCTAGCTGTTGTAGCCTTGCCTCGCCCTGAACCAGGTCTTTGAGAGAGCAGACCAGTCTTTTCGTACCGCCGTCATAGTCGTTGCATACTCAAGAGACTTACACCATCGTTTCTCACAGTTTGCTGCTGACCGCGGGCGTCTTCTAGAACCGCCACAATTCCTGCCGCAACAACAGGATTTATGCTCATTGCAAAACACTAATAATGACAACAATACACAAACAATTTGCAACAGACAGATGACACCACAGAATCAAAAACAATGCTGTCCTTGAACTTTCTTTTGCTTCAATGAAAGCAGATAAAAGTAAACTTGATCATTTTCATAACTCAACATATCAAATTAAAATTGTTTATTTCCATTACTTTCAATAAACTTTGAACAACAATAACTTTTTTTTAATGAAGCAATCAGTTGGTAAACTGTTACAACCGAAAAAACACGTAAGAAAGTATACTCTGTCCGGCGAGAGAATGCTCCCGTCTCGACGAGTTTAGCATTGTTCTGCGCATACCCCCACTTTATTTCGACTGCGCTGTGTTTAGTTGTCCGAATTTGAAAAACAGACGCATATTGGTTAACTCAAACTAATCTGCGCGTACCTCGGCACGTCCCTTGCCCCTCATACCTCGACGAATACAACTGTATTCTTTCGCCGGACAGTGTATATAAATTTATAAAATAACTTCAAATTACGGAGTGACCCTAGTTTTATGTTCGGCAGTGTATTTTGAAATTAATATAAAAAATTACCTCATTTCTAGTTTCTTCCCTTTTAGGAGTATAAAATGAATTATTGCCCCTAGAATAGTTATTTGACACGCAATTATCAGTAGAGCCCATTGGTTTGGAAGATAGTGGTTTACTATTAGTCATCTGAGTACCATTAGCTTTTTCCATAATCCTGGATTAAATTTAAGATTAATTAAAAATGTTCTAGTTTGAATGAAATACTCACCAATTTATAAAATCGTCAACAAAATATTTTTCGAAATGGCATTGATTCATTTGTAAAAAAACATAAGCCTGATTATACATGAACCATTTAAAACGATCTTCGAGGTTTTGTCTAAAAGTTATTGTTTTGTATTAATATAATGGTATATTAAAGGACGTGTATAGCAAACGCGATTTTACAGCACGCGTCCACATTTGGAAAACGACGAGCGTAGCGAGTTTTCTAATGGACGAGTGCTGAAAAACGCCTTACGAACGAGTATTTTTTCTATTTTGCGCCCTTTTATGCCATTTTTAAATAAAAAAATCGCCGATACATATTGAGAAAATTATATCGCACTCGGCGAGCGATAACCGCACGCATATGAGTGCTGTTATGAGTCCATTACAGACGCAACATAGAAAAAATATTTCATGAGCTGGGAAAATCATAATTATTTACTTAGTTATATTCCGTTCCATAGTTTTAAATAATTTGAATCCACATTTATCTTGTAGATGTTCAAGGGAAATGTATGTTGCTCCCTCATCTGATGTTAAAACTGGAACTTTTTGGCCAAATACATCAAAATAGTCAGTACCAGCAGATACTTCCACGTCTGAATCACTAAAACTTAAATTTTAACAAACATTATTGTACATTGCTGTTATGCACAGAAATAAACAAACATATGGACTAGAAGACAATCAACACAAATTTAAAAGTAAGACTTCCATAAACAATGTAGACCAACTGTTAAATTTAAATATGCTTTCTTCTTACCTTATGAGACTATAAATTTAAGCACATTCAAAGCTAAAAACTAAATTAAAGTTTTGTTAGTAATCAAATATCTATAAAACATATTCTCAGTTTTACTAAAAGCATCTATTCTTATTAAATTAACTACTTCTGATTGTAACTTCTGTAACATTGACAAAAACTAGTTAGTTTCGACATTATCAGGTTTAGGAAAAGTGATAGAGCGAGGCCACACGATGCGTTAACGGTGCGGTGCGGCACCGCACCGCAATACATTCGAGCTATAGGGTGCCACACGGGCGGTGCGGCACCGCAGTCGAACGCTGTTTACCACGGTGTGGCGCCGAAGCGCATCACCCCTACCCGCCTCGTCTCGTAGCTCACAAGCGCCGCGTAGGCGCGCCCACAGTGCGACGCCGCACGGTGATATCGTGGCATATTGTGTGATATGGCACTATTCCACTATGCCTATACGTTGCGGCACCACTCCGGCATACGTAACACACGAACCCGGACTACTCGGCACTTCCAACTCGGCACCGGAAAAAGTCGGCACCGGACAAATCGGCACCGAGATATATCAGCACTCGTATTTTTAATTTTATTTTAACCCCTTATCCTTTTAACCTTTAATAAAGTTATTTATGTTTTATTATTAATTTTTAATTTAACGCTGTTTTCATGTCAACATGAATTCTACTGTTGGCTAGAAGGTGACTATATAAATAGTTTACAATTTCCTTCATCTTTCTAGAGGCGTGCGTTACTTTTTTTAATTATAAAAAGATTTCTTTTGTTTTTGATATTACCAAAACCTATGTTATACCAGAAAATTTATATATTGATGACTGGTGCCGATTTGCCCGGTGCCGACTTATCCGGTGCCGAGTTTTCCCGGTGCCGACTTGTCCGGTGCCGAGTTGGAAGTGCCAAATCGTTCGATGCCGACATATCCAGTGACGACTATAATGTACCCCGTAACACATCGTGTGGCCTCACCCTTAATGAATAGTATATTGTGCAACAAGGGCGGTAAGCGGTAAGTCGTTTGCTCACGAGAGCGAAATTGGGCACACGAACGAACGCATTGGCAATACCGCACGAGTTGCAGATAATATTTTTTATTACTCATGCGAGGGGACGTATATTACAAGTTTGGGTTTTTTTGGGGTTTGGGGTAAAAATGAAGAATTTGCTTTTTCAATTGTCTCATGAGTCTCCGGTATCACCATTTACACTCATTTTAAAACGTTTTCTTTAATTTTTATATTGTAAATTTGTAAAAATTTCTGTCACTTTCACGTCACTTTTTAATATTGAGGCTTTGATTGTGATTATTTTATTTATTCAATTGTTTTTTTATGTTTTCATTTTTTTTTAACTTAGCGATTTTTATTGAATATTTGCGTGCGTTACCCAAGTTAAGTGGCAATAATTGAATTGACAAAAACAGCCATTGGTCACACTAAAAAACGGGCGCCAAGATAGTACTTATCACGCATGAGTAATAAAAAATAATATCAATATTATGTCCTCCTTTGCCTCTTTTGGTTGAACATAATATGAAGACCTAGTTTTTGACTGATCTTTCAAATATTTGAAGCAAGTTTTCAATGGTGCATTCAATATTCTGTTTAAGTTATTGGAAATCTTAAGGGTACGAGAATAAATTTACAAGAATATTTAAAGCTCCATTAAGAACTTACCAGGCGTGCGAAAATAATTGGGCCTTCAGAATTCAATCAAAGGGGTTGTCCATTAATCACGTGAAGTTTTCTAGAAACTTTTTAAGCGCCCCACCCCCTCCCCCGGTGATACGCGGTGAGGTTTTAGGTTAAGACAACCCCCCCCCCCCCCCCACACCCAAAATCACGTATATTATACAGGGTGATTCGGGAGGAAATGGAAGTATTTTAAAGACATGTTCAAGAAGCAAAAATAAGCAAAATAAGCTCAAAGGTTCAAGTCCGATTTTCATTCTTTTCATAGATATTTTGAACAATAGTAATTTATAAAATTAAAGGAAAATGTACTACTGAACTTATAAATTTTCAAAAACTCCACCACCCATTTCGATACATTTATTTGCGCGTTTATAAATGGACCTGGTAGCGAGTTTCAGTGAACGATGATTCGCTCTAATTAACGCCGCAGCATTAAGAATGCGATCTAGTAGCGCATCCCTTGTGTCCACTGTCATAGAATAAACTAATGACTTCATCCATCCCCAAAGACAAAAATCTAGGGGAGTGAGATCCGGTGATCTCGGTGGCCAAGGGTGCGGGCCTCCTCTGCCAATCCAGCGAGCGCCGAAATGGATATTTAGAAAATTTCTCACAATATTTGCATAATGAGAAGGTGCTCCATCATGTTAGAAGATAATACGTCGTCGAATATTTAAAGGTACTTCGTCCAATATTTCCTCTAAATGGTCTTCCAAAAAATGTAAATAACCTTCCCCAGTAAGACGGCCATCCAATACAAAAGGACCAAACAATTGATCATTTAGAATTCCGCACCATACATAAATACTAAACCGATGTTAGAGTTTTGTGTTTTTGTGTGGCATGTGGGTTTTCGTCCAACCATCGATGATTATTATGGGAATTGTTAACTCCATCTCGAGTAAAATGAGCTTCATCAGTAAATAAAATGCATTTGAGTAATCTTCTGTTTTCACGAATCCATTGACAAACTTGTAGTCTTAATGGATAATCGCCTTCTTGAAGATTTTGTACTTTCTGCAGATGAAAAGCGTTTAAACCTTGCCGTTTTAATGTTTTCCAAACCATTGTTTGTGAAATTTCAAATTGGATTGCAATGCGCCTTGTACTTATCCCATGATTAGTTTCTACAACATCCAAAATATCTTCTTCAAGTTCCAAACCAATCCCTTGCTGTTTTTCAGAAACAATACGTGCACTTGGGAATATTCCAGTTTCGCTAGCATGTGTAAAAACAGTTTGAAACACTTGCCTATTAGGAATTCTTCGATTAGGAAAACGACGCCGATACTCTTCTACTGAACGAACAGAATTACCATTACAAAATCCATAAACAAACACCATATCTGCATATTCTCTATGACTGAAAATATGAGGCATTTTTATAATCTCGTAAAACAACTGCTGTCAATTTTAAGACAAACTGTCAATTTTTATGACATGTGCCTTATTAATATTTTATTTCAAATTGGCATTTAGGACAACGTTATCAAATTTGACTTAATTAACTTTTTAAAAAGAAAAACCTATTTATCTCTGAAACAAGTGAAAATCGGACTTGAACATATGAGCTTATTTTGCTTATTTTTGCTTCCTGGACATCGGTTTAAAAATCGCGCGTTCAACTAAAAAATAAATACACGTGATATCTCACTACAACCCCACACCACCCCCCACCCCTACGTGATATTTCGTAATTCTTCACAAACCCCCTCCCTGCCTTTCGAGCCTCACGTGATTAATGGACGATCCCAAACCTTCGAAACAGAGGAGAACGTTGATCGAGGGCTATTCTGTTACTAAGATACATATGTGAATTACAGACAGACAGACTACTCTATTTATAGGAATCAAACATAAACCAAACTAAAACTTAACAAAGACGGAACACAGCCTATTTATATAAATATATTCAACCCTTCCGTAGCTCTATAATACTATTGAGTCTTTTTAGGACTACAAAAACAAATCTCATGTGAATTTTGTACGTTATTTACTAGCCATCAGTCCACTTTCATGACAAGAAAAAAGAACTAGAAGACTGAGGGCTGGTAAATACCTTACAAATTTCTCATGAGATTTGTTTTGGTAGTCCTAAAAGAATCAATAATACTATAGAGCTACGGAAAGCTTGAATATATTTATATACTGCCTTTAAAAAAGTATTTATTGATTTTAATGAAATTTACAAAATTTGATCATGTAAATAAATGAACTGCATTGATGATAAAAAAAACCGGCCAAGTGCGAGTTGTGACTCGCGCACCGAGGGTTCCGTACAAACTTGTAAGTAAGGTATCTTTAGCAGGACCTAACTGTATGCAACCCATATGCTTCTGGTGCCTGACAATACCACGCAACACATTAGCGTATTTTCATAAGTTTCTAATAGTAAATTCGCATTTTTCTTGTAATTAAACTACATAATTACGGTTTTCAGATTTTTCCCTTTACATGTACTGTAAGACACCGCTTCTTGCCAAATTTCATGATTCTAGGTCAACGGGAAGTACCCAATAGGTTTTGATTCCCTTGTGAAATCGCAAAATATGCGACATAAACGGTCATATCTTTTGATTGCGTTGACTTACAAGTTTGATTTTTTCACAGCTGAAAGAGACCGCAGACCCGAGTATTTGATACAAATTTCAACTTGTTATCTCTACGCGTTCCTGAGAAAAATGGTCTTGACAGACAGACAGACGGACAGACAGACAGACAGACGGACAACAAAGTGATTCTATAAGGGTTCCGTTTTCGGTACGCAACCCTAAAAATCAACATGGAAAGCAAAAAACAAATGAATAAAAATCAATAATGTCGCACATCCAACAGAAAAGTGACATTAATGCGAACTACTGATTTATGAGAACAACTGTTTATCTGCCATCTTTCTGCTGAAAATCTGCTCAGATGAAAAAAGACACTTGCGCTTTCTGGCGGACAATAATTGAATTAAACCAATAATCGACTTCATAATACTAAAAACAACATCCTAGATACCCAATTTTCAGTTTAAAAAATGGCGATTTTTCATCCGCCATTTCGCATTTGTGTCACTTTTGTGGTGGAGGTGCGATGTGTTGGGCCTTCACAATTTCCCAAGCACTCATTATCACGTCGCAGCATGCTAGAAATCAGGCTATAATATCGACTTGGAGCATTGCATTCCAAACTTCGTTAATTTGACCTGTAAGTTCGTTCCATTACAGTGTTAGTGGGGTGCTATAAGTTACTTATTCTAACACATATCATATCCCGAACATGTTCTATCGACGATAGATCTGGAGAACGAGATGACCTAGGTAATAAATTGATTTCGGCACTATCAAAAAACTGTCCTGTAATGGCCGCTGTGTGCGCCCGTGCGTTATCTTGATGAAAAATGGTGTTCTGTAAGGCACTAACTCCTTCTTCTGGTACCATGACCGTCCAACGATCGTTGGTTATCATGTTGACGTCTAAAAAAACTAGAGGAGACTACCATACGCTATCGACCCCCAAACCATAACTGTCTGTGTAAGATCTGTATCTTTCAGCAGCAAATTGTAAAATTCTGCGTTCACTACGTCTGCGATTCTGGTCTGCGACCATCATGAGCCCATAAACAGACTCATCGAGACTCATCGCTGAAGATAATGTTATTTCATTCATGGGTCCAATGTTATCTTTCCCTGCACAAATCAAGTCTTGCTCTGCGACACGGCGGAGTAAGAGGTAGACACAATTGTGGACGGTAGGATCTAATACCAAAACTGCGGATTCTTCTGTAAACAGTAGCCATGGATACTCTTTGGCCATTTAGAGCCAACCAGTCATTTCCCAATGCCCGCGACGTAGTAAATCTGTCACCAAAAGTTGTAAGACGAAGAGCCCGATCTTCACGCTCAATGGTGCTTCTTGGACGTCCTGATCCCAGTCTACGTCGATTCTCCCCAGCTTCGGATCATCTAGACCAGTGGTACGCAAACCATGAGTAGCGACCCCCAGAGGGGTCGATAGAGACCCCTCTGGGGTCTCTATTTTTTTTGGGGTTTTTTGGGTCGTCGGATTCATAAAAAATTAAGGCTTTTCGTTTGAAATTATCAGGTAGCAGCAAAATAGTGAAATGTCAATATAAACAGATTTAAAAAAACGTCTACTTTCTATCCGATCAAATTTTACACAAAATGTTGTTACACATATGATATATGTTTTCCGACTAATTTTGGGATGCTGATTCGTTTGGTAGAAACTACAACTCTCTGTGATAAGCTGTTCAAACGTTATGATATCGTGAAATCTGCGGCAAATGTGAGAAAATGTTTTATATATTAATGATTAAAATCATTATTTATCAAGTAAATGGAAAATTCAAAGTCTGTCTGAAAGTGTTTCCCTGATGGTTGTAAATATTCAACTTGCATTTTGGTAACCGCTTCCGTTCGTGAGATATATGAGTCTTGATATATTTGACAAAATCGAGCGAAATTTCGCAAAATTTGGTCGACCGAGCTGATAACTGGGAAACTAATACTTTTAAGGAAATCTAAGTGCATCCGTAAGGAAATGACCTCTAGAATTCGATTCCGCTATCCATTTCTAATTAACTGCAACCGTTCTCGAGATATAAACTTATGAAGTTCAAATTCTGGAAAATTGAAATTCAGAATTTCGCAATAAAAAATTGAGTCTTTTTCAACAATTTACACAACGATTTGCTCGTCTTCTCGTCTAGTTTTAGTGCGCCGAAAATGATTTCGCTGCGATTTTTAGTTTCGGAGAGGTTCGTAAATAACAAAAAACACTATTTTCCTACGATGGATTTTTTTGAGATTTTTTCGGAAAATTTTAGGGCCTTTTTCTCAGTTTATCGACGGAAATGGAGGTGCTGAACACGATGTTCCAGTTTAATTTGTTCAAATGCGCAAAATGCCCAATATATAGGCTATTTTCCAATTTTTAGCCATTTCCTTTGACTTATTGCAAGTATTTGCTGCATAATAATTTAGCCGAATTCCTTACGCATCTTTCGACACTAAATCTGTAGAAATCTGTAGAAAATTGCCCAAGAAGTGAATTAAAATGTAAGAGTCCTCCAGCGGATTGATGGCTGGTTCGATTCTTCCCTGTGCCCTGTCCTCTTCGAACCTTGACAATCATTAGCGCTATCTGTGCTTTGTCGATCGCTTTTCTAAAGACTTGTCGTAGTCTAACCATACTATTGTCGCATTCTTTAGCAGCGATATTCCTCGACGCCCGGGTCCTCTTCTGCCTTCGATCCTTCCTTCTATTATTAATTTGAGAAGTCTGTATTTTTCGTTTCTGAGAATGTGTCCAAAGTATTCCAGCTTTCATCCTTTAAGTGTGCCCATGACTTCGAAATCTTTTGGCATTCTTGTAAGCACATCCACTCCATTCATTGCGCACTCTGTTCATCCATGAAATTCTAAACATCCGTTGCTTCCAGCTTTTTACACATGGCGTCTGCTAGAGTGCACGCCTCGATTCCATAAGAGAATGCTGAAGACGTAACAACGTAGTACTCGAGTGCGAACGGAGAGTGACAAACTTCGGAAACACAACACGGACTTATTTTTTTTACAAATGGTGCTCTGGCTTGTTCAATTCGGGCATGGACCTCCTGCATATTATCCCAGTTTTTTACTAACCTGGCATCCGAAATATTTGTATGACTGAATATCTTCGATTTGTTGGTTCTGTACCTGTAGAATACCTCCTCCAACCTGATTATTAATGACTATCTATTTGGTTTTTTTGGTGTTAAAAATCGAAATTCTGCACTACTGGTTGCCACCTGGTCAAGTAAAATCTGAAGACCCTCCAAAGAGTCCGCGATTATAACGGTGTCGTCAGCGTACCTAAGGTTATTTATGTTCACGCCATTCATGGAAATTCCTTCAGGGCAGTTTTTCAGCGCATCTTCGAATATTTTGTTTCAGTAAATGTTAAAAAGTAATGGTGAAAGGATGCAACCCTGTCGGACACCCCCTTTTGATTCGAACTTCGCCTGACATCTGTTGATCTACCTTAATTTGTGCAGTTTGGTTCCAGTAAAGATTTGCAATTATTTTTAGGTCTCTATCATCGAGGCCTACGCCTTTAAGGATTTTCATAAGCTTTTCATGCTGCACTCTATCAAAAGCCTTTTCCTAGCCAATGAAACAGACATTAACAGGAACAGAGGCGGCTCCGCACCTCTGAACTAACACTTGGATACTAAACAGGGATACTAAACAATTACCTCTCTTGAGCCGAATCCGTTACAAAAACTGAACTGAGATTCATCCTCAAACGACTCACATTTTGCATATATTCTCTTGTGGATGATCTTTAGGAAAATCTTAAGAAAGCGTCTCATCAAGCTGATAAACCGATAATCGCTACATCTTTTTGCCATGCTCTTCTTTGGAAGCGTTATAAATGTTAATTGAAGCCAGTCGGAAGGAATGACGCCCGATCAGTAACCCATATTAAAAAGCTTCACTATCACGTTTAGTGACTCCTCATTCTTTAATATTTTGAATTCAGAGTAAATTCCATCTGGACCGGCAGCTTTTGTATTTTTTCATAACGAGACTGCATGCTGGACTTTTTCCTTAGTTATATCAAGCCCTTCGCGTGTATATTGTTCAGGAGTGTCCGATCTTTCATCATGAAAAAGGTTTTTGATATAGGTACACCACTATTCTACTCTGTCGTTCATCATCAGTAGTGCTACAGCCCTACAGGGCCTCGACTTTCTCCAGGCTCGTCCGCCATCCTTTCCGGTCTCTGGCACGGACCTTCCAGTCAGCTGCACCAACTTTTCTGGCATCCTCAGAAACGTCGTCTTTCCATCTTAGCCTTGGTCTCCCTCTGCCTCTACTGCCGGTTGGTATGGCCTCAAAGTTTCTTCGCGTTGGCACGTAGTCATAGCGTGCTACATGCCCTGCCCATCTTAACCTGCCAATCTTGATTGTTGTTATTATGTCTCTGTTTCCTGACCCTCTGTATAAGTTATAAAGCTCAAAATTATATCTTCTTCTCCAGACGTTATCCTCTTGGACAGCACCATAAATTTTTCTTAGGATTTTTCGTTCAAATGTTGATAGTAACGTCTCATCTGCTTTTGTTAGGGTCCAGGTTTTCGAGCCATAGATTAAAACTGGTACAATTAACGTCTTATAGATTCTGATCTTTGTGCTTTTCGAAAGGCTCGATTTACGTAAGTATTTTGACAGCCCAAAATAACAGCGATTGGCAAGCATTATGCGCTTTTTTATTTCTATGCTGACATCATTACTTGGGTTTATCAAGGCTCCTAGATATACGAACTCATCCACTGCTTCGATGTTATATTCTCCAATTGTGATATTTTGACCCGCGTCTCTCGCCCTGCGTTCTTTTGTGGAAGCCATAAACTTTGTCTTATTTGCATTTATTTGTAGTCCCATATTTCTTGCGGCATTCTCAAAATTTATAAAGATTTCTTTTGCTTTTCGAAGAGTTCTAGAGGTCAGGTCCATGTCGTCCGTATGCCTGCGCCTGTGATGACTTATTAAAGATAGTACGTCTAGTATCCAGTTCCGCATCTCGAACTACTTTTTCTAGTGCTATGTTAAACAGGAGACACGCCAGCGCGTCACCCTGCAGTTGCTTCGAATGAATCTGAGGTTTCATTCTGTATTTTTACGTGGCACACAACTTTTGACATTTCCGTTTTTGTCAATTCAATCAAGATTTTTGGAATGTGTAGCTCATTCATAGCTTGGTATAACTTTGGTCTTAGAACGCTATCTTAAACTGCCTTAATGTTTTAAGTCAATGAAAAGGTGGAACGTGTCGATATTGTATTCGTAGCACTTTTCGAGCATCTGGCGTAGTACGAAAATCTGGTCTGTTGTCGATCGACCAGTACGGAATCCGCATTGGTATTGTCTGATTCTAGGTTCCGCGTACGTCCTTATGCGAGATATCAAGATATGTGACAGTATTTTATAAGCAGTGTTTAGTAGTGTAATAGCTCTATAGTTACTGCATTCCAACTGGTCACCTTTTTTGTGTAAAGGGCATATGACCCCTACGTTCCACTCTTCTGGCATTTGTTTTTCACGCCAGACTTTTCGGATGATTTATAGCATGGTTTCTTCCAATACTTCTCTACCAACTTTGATGAGTTCTGCTGTGATACCCTACTCTGTCGTTAACGTAAAGAATTATTTTATCTTCACTGTCCAAAAAAATGCCAGTTTTGCCAGTTGTATACACCAGCCGCTTCCTAAATTTTCTTGTGCATATTAAAAGTGTCATAGTTAGCCTCCAGATCTTCGATTTCGCGACATGCTCGTTAAGTCAATTTTCTTTGGTCATTCTAATTTTGTTCTTTATTTCAGGATTCATCTGGTGATATTCCGGAGGACCTTTTTTCAAACGTCTCTCTTCCATTAAATAAAGAATTTCATCAGTCATCCAAACTTTCTTTTTGATCTTAGTATCGTTTGAAGATAATTTCAAGCTTGCGTTTGAAATTCTCCACAACGTTTACTTTGCTTAGTCCACAATTTAGTTCGTTTCTGACCTCAGCAAGCATTTCTGGGTTGTTCAGTTTTGTCAGATCTGGTTTAAAACAGTTTCCTTTTACTGTACACCTTTTTAGAGTTAACTGAATATTTTCTAGAACCGGATTGTGGTCTGCGCCAGGGTAAGTTTTTGCCGATTTAATGCAATTTATGTAACGTTTCTTCTTCTTCTTCTTTCGAATAGGCCTACTTTGGACCACGCTTGTTCAACTGTTGGGCTTTGATTTTTTCCCAGTATTGTCGCATCTTCTGCCGGTGTAACTCCTTTCTCTCTTCTGTCCAGGGGGTACCTTTGCTTCGAGGTTTTTCCTAAAATCCACGGACTTCCTTTAGGGTGCGTCTCACAGACTGTCTGTTTTTGAGATCTGTTATTCCCAGTTCTTTAATATCCTTCTCGGTCTCTGTCAACCAAGTGGTACGAAGCTTCTTGTTTTGCCAGAAGGTGAACAGACGGTTGGTTAGTCGGTTTGGAGGCAATCTTGCAATGTGGCCATAGAAAGCTACCCTTCTTGTCCTTGCACAATCAGAGAGCATCTCAATATGTTCGTAGAGCTCAGAGTTATGCCGTCTTCGGAATTCCCCATCTTCCTTTACCGGGCCTAGGATCTTCCTGAGGATTCTCCTCTCTCTGATTTCTAATTTGTCTATTAGACCCCTTCGTTTCAAGGAAAGACACTCCATGGCATATAGGGCTTCTGGTCGTAAGACTGATGTGTAGTGCTTAAGTTTCAGGTTGCGTGACAGGCATTTCTTATTGTAAGTGTTCTTAGTCAACCGATAGGCTAGTTCTAAGTTGCTGACTCTCTTGGATAATGATGCTCTTTCTGATAAGTTGGGTTCAATCCATTCGCTGAGATACTTAAATTTCTCAGTCCTCTTGATGTTTCCCTGTTCTAGTAACATCTCTCTGTTTGCTTCTCTAATGTTGCTGAAGAATTCTGTTTTCTCCAGTGACACTTGAAGACCCACTTTGGCAGCCTGTTTTCGGAGACAGTTTACCTGCATTGTTGCCATCTCAAGAGAATCAGCAAACAGTGCCATGTCATCTGCAAAGGCCAGGCAATCAACAACCAGTCCATCGTTCTTACGTCCCAGGTAGATACCACTCTGAGCACCCAAATTGTTCAGTTCCTTGCACCATTCTCTCATAACCTTTTCAAGGACACAGTTGAAGAGAAGTGGGGAAGTCCATCTCCTTATCTAACTCCAGTTTTTATTTCGAAGCTTTCTGAAATCTCGTTATGTAACGTTTATTTATCAATAGAAAGTCTATTTGGTTTCTGACTATCCTCTCTGGCGAATGGGCGTTAGAAGTCCAAGTGTACAGGCGTCTTGGTGGAAGCTTTTTGGGTCGCATAATGAAAATAGTTTGCGCACCACTGATCTAGACCAGTAGCCTGCTATTACCGATACACTACGGCCTACTCTTTCAGCAATAGCACGAACCGAAAAACCTGCTTCTCGCATACAAATAATGCGACCCCTTTCAAAATCACAATTAGATGTTGATATTGTGCACGACGATGAACTTTTTAAGTTTTACAAACTAAAACGTCAAAGTACTAACAAACTACTTCATAATGTTGAAATCAAGAAAAAATACCATTAAATAGGAACCAAAGAAATTGTTTTTTTGGTCATCGATGAAGTTCATTTACATGATCCAATTCTGTAAATTTCATTAAAATCGTCCAACACTTGATGTTCTGCTTTTTTTGAAAGATAGTTTATATTCTGGCTGTGCTCCGCTTTTATTAAGTTTATATGATTATCTCTAATGTAGTATGGTTTTACCAATAGTAAAAAAAAACATAAACTATCAATAAAATTTGGCTCATTCACGTAGTTATTACATATTACATTATTTATACTTGAGTTCTAAAATAAATAGGGAAGAGCAAGAAATAGACTATAAGTAGCTGCACATTCTTATTTCAATTTACTTGATTGTTGTTATATAGATCCGTGCTTCCCAAAGTGGTGGGCCGCGGCCCCCTAAAGGGCCGGGGCCAACTGCAAGGGGACCGCGAAGAGCCGCGAATATAACAAATAAATATATCTTCGTTAAATAAGTTTAATTGTCAAATACGCACATACTTCACAATCAAAATACACAATCAAAATTATAAACTCCGTTAAAAATATTGAAATTTAAAAATGATTATAATTTAGAAACTCAAACATTTTAAACTGTTGCAGTTGGCGCGAAACGCCAATTTTTCCACAAAATAATAAACCACTTAATATATATATATAATATACTGCGTATTTAAAATTTGCTTTTGTGTCCTCGGGCGAAAATGAATAAAAACCGCTGTGTATAATTTATTTAAAAACATTGGCAAATGATGCTATGAGACCAGGAAAACTTTTTGGACATTTAAATACCATGCATAGTGAATTTAAAAACAGACCAATTGAGTTCGTTGAAAGTAAAGCTAGAGATTTAAAGCGTCAAATTACAAACCAATTTTACTTAACCTAATTCTAAAAAATAGGGGGCCGTGGTTCAACGATATGAGTTGCAGGGGAGCCGCGACATCAAAAAGTTTGGGAAACAGTGATATAGATAACAAAAATCAAGTAAATATCCCACGCACACACACATATATGCACGCATACACTCCCAAAATAGTATTATATTAAATATATAAATATATATATATATATATATATATATATATATATATATATATATATATGTATATATATATACATATATATATATATATATATATATTAAAAAATATTATTAGATTATTATTACTTTTCTTGAGCTGGCACAGGACAGGATACAGTTATAAAATAATTGTTTCTTTTCTTTAAACATGTGTAGGCATTTTCGGCATCTCTAAAAATATACACAATCATTTTTTAAATTATGTAACATTACAAATAATTAGTACCCTTTGTCATCATAATAGACGAACCCAGATTTTTTGTTGTAATCAATGTATTGTTTGTTGACATTACCATACGAGGAAAACACTTGGTAAAATGTTTTCTAGAAGAAAAAAAATTATTACTAAAAAACTAATTTACATATTATATTACTAAAAAATTAATTTACATATTATATTTTTTAATATCTTTAGTTACTTACATATACTGATTCGTCAGTTATGATTGGACTTTCAAAGGAGATACAGAAACCCCTACGAAATAATATAATATATAATTAATGATTAAAAAAGTATATTTATGTATACGTTTTAAAAGATGTATGTGTGAATGCCATATACCTAGGATTAGTATTTTCTACAAGATCATGCATAGATTGCACAGAATGTATTAATACATTTGTGGTGAGTTGCTATGATAAAATTTTCTATAAGAATTTTTGGTAATTCTTAGAATAATATTGGGTAACATGCATAGTTGTTGACAGCCAGACCAGTTGTTGACACTCTGGAAGAATAATACCCAAAATAAGGACGCTGTAACAGTCGCTATTTTTTGAGTAAACTTGTAAAATTCTATATAATTATAAATTATGCGGAACATTTTGGACGGTAACAGCGTTTAGAAAAAACCCAACATCTGCGAAACGCATGTTGCCTCGAAATTTTCTTTGTTTTTACCTGGAGGTGGGGTAGGGATAGAACCAGCCCTACACAAGATTGTGCGAGGGGCTCGCTCTCTCGCTGATTAGCTTCCCGTGCGACCAGTTGTGTTTTTCACAGCTTAACCGAACTTAGACGTTAAACTTAGCAATTATTCTGACAAAATAATTCAAAAAAACCAAACTGCAGACATGAATCCAATCATGAAACAAACCAGCGCCAACGGAACCGCCGCCGCCCAGGAATTCCAGGACTTCGCCTTCCTGGAGTCCATCAGCGAGGACGGGTTGGACAGGCTACTCAACCACCTCCTGAACAGGAAGAAGAACACCGACGCCGAACAGCCCCAGGACACCGCCGCGACCAGAAGGACCGCCGCCGAGAGGACCAACGACGCCGAACCCAAGAAAACCACCGAAGCCGCCCCGAGGAGAGCCACCGAAGCCGCCCCGAGGAGGAAACCCACACCGATGGACACGGAGAGCATCACCGAGGCCGCCCCCAAGCGCAAAACCGACCCGGAGGACGAGGGAACCTTCCGGTTTCCCAAGAAAACCGCTAAGCTGACGAGCCCAACCACGTCAAGCCTGCGAGGACCGCAGGTGAGTATGAACAGTTACGCATGCTTAAATACAAGGGACAGTGACGACGACGACGACGAAGACGAAGTCACTGAGACCGAAACCCCCACCGAAAACAACGTCAACAACAAAACTCCCATCGTGCTACGAAACAAGGACAAATGGTCAGGGCTTTCAAGGAAGCTAAACAGAAACAACATCAACTACACCAGGGCAACGACTACCAGGGACGGAATAAGAATCCAGCCCCAAACCATAACTGACTACCGGAACATGTACAAGTTGATGAAAGAAGAAGACTACGAATTCCACACGCACCAACTGAGCACGGAAAGGAATCTGAAGGTCGTAGTGAAGGGAGTTCCCTGCGGCCTGACGGAGGAGCAAATCAAAGAGAACCTCAACGACAACGGATACCCGGCCATAAAAGTGACCAGGATGAAAGGGAGAGAAGCCACGCCAATCCAAATGGTCCTGGTAGAAATTGGGAAGGAATACAAATCCATCTACCAAATGGATCGATTCTACGGACTGTGCGTGAAAATGGAACCACTGAAAACACGAGGAGAAACCGTCCAATGTCACCGATGCCAGATGTTCGGCCACGTGCAGAGGCACTGCAACGCCGAATACAAATGCATGAAATGCGGACAGAACCACAGCACGCACCTGTTCGAGAAACCGCTTACACTGCCGCCGAAATGCGCAAACTGCGGAGGCGAACACACCTCTATATGGAGAAACTGCCCGGCGAGACCGGAAATAGCTAGACAAACGGAACAAAGACAGCAGGAAACGAGACCCCCACCGAGACAAACAACCCAAATACCGAGACAAACAGCCCAAACACAGAGACAAACAGCCCAAACACCGACAACGAGCCAAATACCGAAACCGATAAACAGAAGCAACAACCCCAACCCGGAGACAAAACCTTCAACCAGCCGAAACAAAAGGAATAGCAACGAAGTAATCAGATCTGAACTGATGGAAATGATGCTCGACTTTGCCGAAATGGGACACAGCAAAGAGGAAACAGAAAAGTTCACTAGAAGAATCACAACCATCATGCTCACACTCAACAATGACCACTAGAAGAACTAGAGACAATCTGAAACTTACATTCTGGAACGCAAACGGAATACAAAACAAGAAACAGGAACTAGTAGCACACCTAAACGAACACAGCGTCGACGTGGCCCTGATCAACGAGACGCACCTCAGACGTTGCAACCAACTGAACATAGCAAACTACCAAGTCTATAGAAAAGACAGAAGCGAGAAAGCCGGAGGTGGAGTCGCCATCGTCATCAAAAGAAACATAAAACACCACGAACTGCCGGAAGTAGAAACAACCACGGACACGGAAACGGTAGGAGTAGAAGTACAGACAACTGACGGACCCATAGCCCTCTACGAACTGTACTCGCCGCCACAGAAACAAATAAATGCCGACGACCTGGACAAAATATTCGACAGAAATATAGGTACCATAGCCGCAGGAGACTACAACGCAAAGAACTCGCAATGGAATTGCAGAGTAACAAACACCAAGGACCGACAATTACTAAGGTACACGGAAAACCGGAAGTTACAAGTAATTGCACCGAACGAACCAACACACTTTCCAGGAGTTCAGCGAATGCCGGATATTTTGGATATAGCCGTTATGAAAAACATCACAGCAAACGTGGAAATAATCTGCATCAAGGACTTGAGCTCAGATCACAACCCAGTGCACATAAATCTCCAAGCGAATACGGCCAGGAAAACAATCGAGAAAACTATCACAAATTGGAACAAATTCAAAGATAATCTGACGAACGTCACTTGTACAGAAATTACAAGCCCCCCGTGCCTAGAAGAAGCAGCACGGACGATAGAAAACGAAATAAAAGCAGCACTCGAGGCCGCCACAAGGAAACGGACATCCAACACGACAACAACCCTCCCACAGGAAATCAGGAATCTACTAAAAGAAAAGCGCAAAGCTAACAAGGTATTCCAACGGACGCTGGCACCGACGGACAAGAACGTCTTAAACAGACTGACAAACCAACTGAAAGCGGCACAACGCCGAATGGGAAGACAAACTAGAACGCATCAACGAAACAATAGAGGAACCGTGGAAATTAGCCAAGAATCTGAGAAACAAGGAGAGGAGAACAATTCCTCCACTGAAAACAACAAACGACACTGTAGCAAGCACGGACGAGGAGAAAACGGAGGAATTCGCAAAGTCGCTTGCACAGCAGTTTAAACCGAACGCCGACACACACCCACTCCGCAAAAGGCAAGAAATACGCGAAACCGTACTGAGAGTACTAAATAGTAGCGTAGAAAACACGGAAATAGAGGAAACAACACCGGAAGAAATAAAAGGTATAATTAAAAACCTAAAAACCAAGAAAGCACCAGGCTGCGATAACATCAACAACGTCGCGCTAAAAAACCTAACACCGAACGCAATAGACAGAATAACACAAATCATAAACGCCGCACTGAAACTTGGAGTGTTTCCGACCCAATGGAAACACGCAACAACGATTCTAATCCCGAAACCGAACAAACCCCGAAACCTCACCTCCAGTTACAGACCAATAAGTCTGCTGACAGGTCTCAGTAAAATCACAGAAAAAGTAATACACAAAAGACTGACAGAAATAACTGAAGACAAACGTATTCTACCCGACGAACAATACGGCTTCAGAACAGAGCACTCTACCACCTATCAGACGACAAGAATAACCGAAGCAATAATCGACGCTTTCAACAAAGGGTTAGCCACAGGAGCCGTCTTTCTGGACGTCTCTAAGGCTTTCGACAAGGTATGGCACCTAGGTTTAATATACAAACTGCACCAATTTAAAATCCCAACAGCAATGATCAGACTAGTGACGTCCTTTATCTGTAACAGAACATTCCAAGTCAAAATAAACGACAGCATCTCCACAACTCAGACAATGACAGACGGTGTCCCACAAGGATCTGTCCTGGGCCCCCTTCTTTACAGCATCTACACCGCAGACATCCCAAAACTAAACGACACAGAAATTGCACTATACGCAGACGACACAGCAATTTTCACAAGAAGATACTCGACCGAGGCCATAACAAAACGGCTCCAAAATCACCTGGACAGGATTAACGACTGGTGTAACACCTGGAGGATCAAACTAAACGCAGAAAAAACACAGGCAATTATCTTCACGAAGAAAAAATTTAAGCACGAACCCAGTAGCTGCTTGAGAATCAACAACACAGACATAAAATGGGAAAACCGAATCAAATATCTAGGCGTAATCCTAGACAAAGCTCTTACATTTTCAGAACACATCGATCAGACAGCGAAAAAAGCAAAACAAATTAAAGGCTACCTCTACCCGCTCTTAAACAGGAAAAGCAAGCTGAACATAAGGAACAAACTTCAAATCTACAAGTCCATAATACAGCCGACAATGACGTACTCATCGACGTGCTGGATACAATCCAAAGAAAGGAAAATCTACAAACTCCAAATCATCCAGAACAAAACTCTGAGAGAAACAACAGATTCGCCATGGTACATGACCAATGAGCAGCTGCACAGCGATCTAAACATGGAGACAATCAAGCAACACATAGAAAAACTAGCAACGAAAAGCTTCGAACGCATGAAAACGCATGACAACCCAACAATCAACAACGCAGCAAACTACAACATCAACGTTAAATGGAAACATCCAAAACCTCAACAACATAGGTAATCACTGATCTTTCTTTTTCACAGGAAAGCCCACATCCCCGAACCCAGCGGAGCACCCAGGAACAAAAACAGGCAGGAACAACACGAACAAACCAGAGAGACACAGCACCCACCACGAGGACGAGCAAGTAACCACCACGAGAACGAAGGACAAACCAGGAACCGCCAGGAGTGCGAACCAGGAACCAACACCAGGACAAACCAAGGACCAACAACGAGAAGAAGAAGAAGAAAAAAAAAAAAGAAAACCGTTTATGAGCGAAACAGAAGAACAAACAAACCGACAAACAAACAAACAAACCGAAAAAAAAAAAACAGAAACAAACAACAAGACGACGGAACAGCTGAGCGGAAGGCTCACGACCGTCAAAAAGCAAAGGACACATGATGATTCAGTTGTGTTTTAGTAAATTTAAATATATGTATATACATTTATAGCTGATAAGTAAATCGACAGATGTAAGTACTTTCTGTAAGTAATTTTATAATTATTGTTAGTCGTTGTTAAAGTAGATTTGAAACAAATATATTGATATTTATATTACTCTTACTACGGTGTTTTATCTGAAATCGTTGTTGAGTCACCACGCTACCCATAGTCGCTCGTCTACGGTTAGGTATTATATTTACAACAATTAGTAAAAGTCGAGGGTTACAACGCCATTTTTAAAATAAAGCGGGAAGACGTGTCTCTAGACACATTTGTTCATTCTTGTTGCGTAGACATCCTTGAACATTGCATTCTTTGTTCTTGTTTGTCTTTGAGGAATTTTATAAAAGCGAGTGCCATTTTCAGCCGGGATTTTTTCATCTTCACTTAAGCAATTACAAAGATAATTTAGCATTTAAAATTGTCTAATTTGGAGCTTAAATGCTTTCAATGTCGTAAGTAGAGGAAAGACTTTATGAATTGGTAAAACCATACAACATTATAGATAATCAGATAAACTTAATAAAGACGGAACAAAGCTTGAATATATATATGTTATTTTTATGGTTTTTGTTGAGTGCCACGAAGGTGGACTGAAAGCTATAGAATAACTGACAAATTTCATAAGAGATTTGTTTTTGGTAGTCCTAAAAAGACTCATTAGTATTATAGAGTTCCGGAAGGGTTGGGTATATTTATATATTCAAGCTTTGTTCCGTCTTTATTAAGTTTGAAAGACTTTATGTTTTCCAGAATTGAATTAGCTCCTATCGTATTATTTTGATACTAAACACTGGGGGAAAATCACTACAATGGCAATGGTTGACAGTGTTAGTTGTTTACATGGATGTCAATAAATGTCTTTTTGGCTCTTTTTTAGAATTCGATCTAAAATCGTTCGTGAGGCTAAGATTAACACGTTTATGATTGTTTTATATGAGAAATTTACTTTTTATCAGTGGTTGACATGGGCGTCAATAACTGCACTGTTAATCACTGTGAGGTTAACCACTGTTTTTTGCTGTTTTTAGAAAAGCTCTCGCGGCTATTACCAATGGCATGAGCATTAAGAAAGCTTCTAAAACATTTAACATTCCAAGAGCTACCACAATTTCCAGGAATTTTTTAAGCATTCCATTTGAGTAAAGACAGGCCATCTCGTAGCACCTAGCAAAAAACCTATCTACCTCCCTTCATTTAGTACAACTTGATTGAGATTACTAAGAGAACACCCTTTTTGTTTTCAGGAGGAGTGGAAAATTTGCCAAAACGTCAAAAGGTATACCTTTCAATTGAGCAAGAAGGAAAGCTCGCAAGCTGACTCATAGATTGCACCCAAAGAGGCTTCCCTCAGCGCAAAATTGACCTCCTGATGAGTGTCCAAAGGATTATCAAGCCAACAAGAAGCCAACAGCAAGAAAACAGCAAAACAACATAAAAACTCCGTTTACCAACGACCTCCCAGGAGAAGGCTGGTACTGTGGTTCATGGAGCTACAGTCCTTTGTTTGACCCCATATTGGAACCCGGGACAGTATGCCAGCGAGATTTCAACAACTTTGAATCCCAATATCTCATTCACAAGTCTTTCATAATGCATGAAATTTTGTCAACTTGTACAACTTTATGGGCTTTATTCAATGAAATTAATCAAACTTTTTATGCATTGCACACAAAAAGTGTAAAGTGCTTCAAAGCTGGCCTAAAATTTTACTTTAAAAAAAAAATGTAAAGTTTAGGTTTCCACAACTATGGCTGTAGTTAAGCTACAGGCTTGATACTTTGCACATAGTGTCTCTGTATAACTGTGTTTTCGAATGTGCAGTTTGAACTTCCTAGTTACTCATGTTAGCTTACAAATTGAGTGTAAAGATGTGATTTGTATAATGCGGCCAATAATAGGGTATTTTTAAACCGATTTTGCAAAAAAGAGTCATCCAGAAACTTTTTGAAAACTGTTCCATTAGAAAGATGATGTTTTAAACCCCCTAAAAAAGTTGGATAGATGTTTCAACGCGGATATATAAGGCCCTAAAATCGGGTGCAAGGCAGAGCGTCATTGCCACGACGATGCCACATTCCACAACATGCAATCTTTTATCTTTCAGATTGTTAGTTGTTTTTGTACCTATGTACAGGTACTGCATAAGTACCCATGTCTTACTCCCCTACTGAGCTCATTGCATTGGTAACCTCCTGTACCCAATTCCTGTTCCTACTGTTCTATGGCAATTGTAGCCACATTGCTACGTCACAAACAAACCACACTAGTAGTATTAACGCGACTATCCAAGCTGGTGGCGGACTGGTGAACATTGCGAATTACAACACACAAGGAACCAGCTCGAGAAAGCTTTTTGTGTGCATTTAAAATTACTACACAATCACCTATGATTTTTTTTTTCAAATATTCTGCTTTATTAATGCCATATTTGTTAGCATGGACAGTTATAGTTATAGGTTATTTTTCAGATTCTTCCAAACTTTATTATGCTCGTTGCACATTATCATTATATAATTTGATTCCAAAATGAGTGTTGACACATCGGTGGCACATTCCTCCTCCGCTTCCGAGTGCATTATTGGACGAAAATTTTCATCGAAGTGCCATAGTTTATACTATTGCAAAAAAATTGGATTCATTCTCATTGGCAGCTTATTGGTTTCTGAAAAATTACTCCTCAGTCGCAGATTAGAAATCGATCTTCAAGAGGATGATCAAATCTGTTTGGACCATAAAGTCATGTATCTTGAAAAGTACGAAACAACGCAAAAATTGTGTTGCAACCCATTCAATAAAGAAAACCACATTGCTAAAAGCGGCTTGCTAAAAGTTGACCTGGCAATGTCGGATGATCTAAACAAAGTTTTGAAAATACGTTCAAAGCCAGGTGAGAAAATCTGCTTAATTGCAAAGCTCAGTCACGTTTTTACAATCTAAGAAATGGTCACTTTCATCTTTCAGCTCAGAAAATTTGTCCGAAGTGCAAGGCTCAGTACCTTTCAATGGTAAACACGAGAGCCGACTTTTCTTCGGATGATTTTGATAACTTGGATATAACAGAGACTATCAATACAAGTTTGACTGCTTTGGCAGCTCTCCGTTGAAGATTCGAAGGGTTAGTGACAGAGATAAAATTGGTTATGTGAATCGAAAAATTGAGCATGTTCAAAATGTCTTAGTGGATAAAATAACAACTGCTGTTGGAGTAGCAGCTGAAGATATTGGCCAATCCAGTTTAACTGCTGAGTGAAAGTTATGTGAAAATTATGTTGATCTGATAGAGGAAATGAAAATGAAGATCGACAAAAGTTCTGTTGCTAACGATGGCTCCAAAGAGTTAGTCTATAAAGGAAAGAGCTAAAAAGTTTTACAAAGATTTTTTTAAAGAACAGCTACAAAGATTTTTTTAACATTTAAAATTGTCTAATTTGGAGCAAAATAAATGCTTAAATGCTTTCAATGTCGTAAGTAGAGGAAAGACATTATTTTAATGTTTTACAGTTGAATTAGCTCCTATCGTATTATTTTGATCCTAAACAGGGGGGGGCAATCACTACAATGGCAATGGTTAACAGTGTTAGTTATTTACATGGATGTCAATAAATGTCTTTTTGGCTCTTAGTTAGAATTCGATCTAAAAACGTTCGTGAGGCTAAGATTAACACGTTTATGATTGTTTTATATGAGAAATTTGCATTTTATCAGTGGTTGACATGGGCGTCAATAACTGCACTGTCAATCACTGCGAGGTTAACCACTGTTTTTTGCTGTTTTTAGATTGAAAATGCCAAGTTACACTGAGCACGATATGGAAAAAGCTCTCGCGGCTATTACCAATGGCATGAGCATTAAGAAAGCTTCTAAAACATTTAACATTCCAAGAGCTACCATAATTTCAAGGAATTTTTTAAGCATTCCATTTGAGTAAAGACAGGCTATCTCGTAGCACAAAAAACCTACCTACCTCCCTTCATTTAGTACAACTTGATTGAGATTACTAAGAGAACACCCTTTATGTTTTCAGGCGGAGTGGAAAATTTGCCAAAACGTCAAAAGGTATACCTTTCAATTGAGCCAGAAGGAAAGCTCGCGCGCTGACTCATAGGATGCACCGAAAGAGGCTTCCCTCAGCGCAAAATTGACCTCCCCTGATGAGTGTCCAAAGGATTATTCAAGCCAACAACATAAAAACTCTGTTTACCAACGACCTCCCAGAAGAAGGCTAGTACTGTGGTTCATGGAGCTACAGTCCTTTGTTTGACCCCATATTGGAACCCGGTACAGTATGCCAGCGAGATTTCAACAACTTTGAATCCCAATATCTCATTCACAAGTCTTTCATAATGCATGAAATTTTGCCAACTTGTACAACTTTATGGGCTTTATTCAATGAAATTAATCAAATTTTTTATGCATTGCACCCAAAAAGTGTAAAGTGCTTCAAAGCTGACCTAAAATTTTACTTTAAAAAAAAATGTAAAGTTTAGGTTTCCACAACTACGGCTGTAGTTAAGCTACAGGCTTGATACTTTGCACATAGTGTCTCTATATAACTGTGTTTTCGAATGTGCAGCTTGAACTCCCTAGTTACTCATGTTAGCTTACAAATTGAGTGTAAAGTTTGTGATTTGTATAATGCGGCCAATAATAGGGTATTTTTAAACCGATTTTGCAAAAAAGAGTCATCTTTTTGAAAACTATTCCATTAGAAAGAGGATGTTTTAAACCCCCTAAAAAAGTTGGATAGATGTCTCAACGCGGATATATAAGGCCCTAAAATCAGGTGCAAGGCAGAGCGTCATTTCCACGACGATGCCACATTCCACAACATGCAATCTTTTATCTTTCAGATTGTTAGTTGTTTTTGTCCTATGTACAGGTACTGCATAAGTACCCATGTCTTACTCTCCTACTGACCTCATTGCATTAGTAACCTCCTGTACCCAATTCCTGTTCCTCCTGTTCTATGACAATTGTAGCCACATTGCTACGTCACAAACAAACCACACTAGTAGTATTAACGCGACTATCCAAGCTGGTGGCGGACTGGTGAACATTGTGAATTACAACACACAAGGAACCAGCTCGAGAAAGCTTTTTGTGTGCGTTTAAAATTACTACACAATCACCTATGTTTTTTTTTTTCAAATATTCTGCTTTATTAATGCCATATTTGTTAGCATGGACAGTTATAGTTATAGGTTATTTTTCAGATTCTTCCAAACTTTATTATGCTCGTTGCACATTATCATTATATAATTTGATTCCAAAATGAGTGTTGACACATCGGTGGCACATTCCTCCTCTGCTTCCGAGTGCATTATTGGACGAAAATTTTCATCGCAGTGCCATAGTTTATACTATTAGCAAAAAAATTTAGCAAAAAAATTGGATTCATCCTCACTGGCAGCTTATTGGTTTCTGAAAAATTACTCCTCAGTCGCAGATTAGAAATCGATCTTCAAGAGGATGATCAAGTCTGTTTTGACCATAAAGTCATGTATCTTGAAAAGTACGAAACAATGCAAAAATTGTGTTGCAACCCATTCAATAAAGAAAACCACATTGTTAAAAGCGGATTGCTAAAAGTTGACCTGGCAATGTCCGATGATCTAAACAAAGTTTTGAAAATACGTTCATAGCCAGGTGAGAAAATCTGCTTAATTGCAAAGCTCAGTCACGTTTTTACAATCTAAGAAATGGTCACTTTCATCTTTCAGCTCAGAAAATTTGTCTGAAGTGCAAGGCTTAGTACCTTTCAATGGTAAACACGAAAGCCGACTCTTCTTCAGATGATTTTGATAACTTGGATATAACAGACACTATCAATATAAGTTTGACTGCTTTGGCAGCTCTCCATTGAAGATTCGAAGGGTTAGTGACAGAGATAAAATTGGATATGTGAATCGAAAAATTGAGCATGTTCAAAATGTCTTAGTTGCTAAAATAACAGCTGCTGTTGGAGTAGCAGCTGAAGATATTGGCCAATCCAGTCTATCTGCTGAGTGAAAGTTATGTGAAAATTATGTTGATCTGATAGAGGAAATGAAAATGAAGATCAACATATCCAGTAGATCGACAAAAGTTCAGTTGCTAACGATGGCTCCAAAGAGTTAGTCCATAAAGGAAACAGCTAAAAAGTTTGGCGTTTCAGAACGCATGGTAAAAATGGCTCGAAAACTGATAAATGAGAAAGGCATATGTGCTGTGCCTGATGCAAAAGTTGGTAAATCATTACCAGAAGAAGTTGCCAATAAAGTTCGAGATAGCTATGAAGATGATGAATCCAGCCAAATGTTTTTGGTCAAAAAATCTTGTGTTTCAGTTCGGATCAATGGTGTCAAAGTACAAAAGCAAAAGCGATTGCTATTATGTAATTTGAAGGAGCTTTACGTGGCATATTGAAACAAATATGGTACTCCAAACGCCAAAATGGTGCGTAACCGTCGGTGCTTCAGGCATGCATTCTGTGTGTGTTTGTACAATACACCAGAATGTAAAGCTAATGCTTCAAGGTGCTAACATCAAAGATGACTACAAATCGCTAATGGAAAAAATGGTGTGCGATTTGAATGCGAAAGACTGTATGTTGCAACGATGCCAGCACTGCACTGGTCAAGAAGCACTTGCCAAATATTTGGAAGAAACGTTTCAGGAGTATGATTCAGAGGAGCTGATTGAATTTAAACAGTGGGTTCATACTGACCGTGAAACGTTGGAAATGTGTATTTTGACAGTGGATAATTTCATCGAAAAGTTGAGAAACAAGATTTGGAAGTTAACAGCCCATCAGTTAACATATCATTTCATTTGTATGCTTCCTGCTCCTTCTGTTACATCATCTGGTCGACAATACCAATTTGCAGAAGCCGAACTGAAGAACATGGCTAGTAAATACAATGAGATGTAAAAGAACTGTTGGTGGCTAAAATCAAATTAGACTTCGGCTTGGGAACCCTATAAGATACCCAATTTAGGCTTGGGAACCTTGGATAAGCTGCCGAATCATCGGTTTGGGAACCAGAAAAATACCCACACAAGGCTTTGGAACCTCAACAAAGAAACCGAACTACAGGCTTGGGAACCTGGATGAAGAAACCCACCCGTGGCTGCTATTGCACAGCTATTGGGCGTGACCCCTATGGCGAAGGGGTTGCCAGTTCAAGCTTCTGAACTGGTAGTGACAAAGTCACCATGGAACATTGCAAGACATACACTTATTTAATGTACCTTTGTTAAAACAACTGACAATCTTGAAAGATAAAGGTGAATTATAAGTTGTAGTGTACAGCGTCGCCACGGCAATGACGCCCTGATTTGTACTTTTAGGGCCTTATATTCGCGTTGAAACATCTATCCAACTTTTTTAGGGGGTTTAAAACATGCTCTTTCTAATGGAGTAGGTTTCAAAAAGTTTCTGGATGTCACTTTTTTGCAAAATCGGTTTGAAATTACCCTATTATTGGCCGCATTACACAAACTTTACACTCAATTTGTAAGCTAACATGACTAACTAGGAAGTTCAAACTGCACATTCGAAAACACAGTTATACAGAGACACTATGTGCAAACTATCAAGCCTGTAGCTTAACTACGGCCTACTACGGCTAGTTGTGGAAACCTAAACTTTACATTTTTTGTAACAAGTAAAATTTTAGGTTTTTTTGACTTTGAAGCACTTTACACTTTTTGGGTGCAATGAATAAAAAGTGTGATTAATTTCATTGAATAAAGCCCATAAAGTTGTACAAGTTGGCAAAATTTCATGCATTATGAAAAACTTGTGAATGATATATTGGGATTCAAAGTCGTTCAAATCTCGCTGGCATACTGTCGCCGGTTCCAGAATTGGGTCAAACAATGGAGTTACAGTCCTAATTCCATGAATATTCCGTCAGTGATCCTAAAATTTTACCGAAGTTCATTTTGGATATAGGGAGTCCTCCACATAAAATTTCAGCCAAATCCGAGATGGTCGTGCGGAGAGCCCTAGACCACTTGACATGGAATGATCCCTCAGCAAGGAGAGCTGGTTAGAAGTGCTCAATGATCCGAAGAGAATCTTCAATGGCGATGAGACGGAGGTAGCATTGTGTCCCAAAATTGGCAAAGTTTTGGCCTTAAAAGGCTCAAAATACGTGTACCAAATAGACAAAGGCCCAGCCAAGACCAACATCACAGTCATGTGTAGCTTCTCTGCTGATGTGGCGTTAGTGCCCCCATTTGTTATCTGTCCGTACAAAGCTAGGATTCCTGCCGAAATTCAAGCTTCAGTTCCAGACGGTATAACCTAGGGAAAGACCGAAAATGGATGGATGACGGGGGATACATTTTACTGCTACATGAAAGATACCTTTGAGCCGTTCCTAACAAGTCAAAATATTCAAAGGCCAGTCATTTTGTTTCTAGATGGCCACAAAAGTCATCTTATGCCTGAGACTAGCTATCTATGCACTGATTGTGGGATCATCCTGATTAACTTGTACCCAAACTCGACCAAACTCCTTTAGCCCTGTGATGCAGCTGTATTCAAACCCTTAAAAAGTGCTTGGAGTGGTATCATGCCCACCCGGGCGAAATTTTACAAAAACACTTTGCACGTGTTTTTCAGGAAGCTTTTCTGAAGGCCACAAAATCTGAGACTATAAGAAATGCGTTTCGAGCATCTGGGCTATTCCCATGGTCTCCTGAGAACACTGACTTTACCAAGGCGCTCGGAAAGAGTCGTCGTGATACTGATCATGCTGACCAATCAATAAGGCGGACAACCTTTGAGAAAATTGTTGGTGAACAACTAATGTTGGAAGTGACCGGTGCAACTCATTTTGGAAGTGACCACTCTTCAGAACATCCAGTTCCTTCCTGGATTGGGCTTGTTCAACCAAAGACCAAGAGCAACAATATCTTACTGACCTATATCCGGAGCCAAACGTAGAACCAGCAGAAGAGCCCTCAGTAGAGCCAGCAACAGAGCCTGCAGTAGAGCCAGCAACTGAGCCAGTAACTGCCGGCGCGGGTGGCGTAGTGGTGACGCTCGTGGCCTCATGTTAGAGCGCTAACTGACGAGTATAGAGGCCCGAGTTCTATTCCCAGCGTCCGCCCGCATTTGTTCCAGAAAGACAAATGTGAAAAATGCCAATTAGCGCAATTTACTATAACAACAGGTTTTCCGGGCCTAAGTGCATGTGATAGAATACAATAGGCTACCAATAGGCCGCAGTGTTCGAAGGGTCGGCAAACCCGATAATCACATCGAACCAAACTTTTACGAAAAAAAAAGAGCCAGCAACTGAGCCTTCAGTAGAGCCAACAGCAGAGGTGGGGCTAAGGATGGAAGATATTCTTTTGCGCCCCCCCACGCCAAAGAGAAAAGGGAAGAAGCCAATGAAGCCACGCATGCCGTTTGTCCTGAACGGGACAGAAGGCAGACAGTTCCGATTATCAGAAAAAGAAGAAAAAGATAGGAAACAAAAAGAACAAGAAGAAAATCGTGAAAACAAAAGAAACAGAAGGGAGGACGCCCTCAAGGAGAAGGAAGAAAAGCGGAAAACCGCTGCAGAAAATAAAAGGAAATGGCGAGCGAAAAAGGGAAAATTGCCCTTGACACTTGACATATCGTCGTCATCGTCTAGTTCAGATTTCAGTTCCGATGAACAGCCTACCATGTCCCATCTGCCACGAACAACGAAACAACGAACAACGAGTTGGTGAATTTGTGGCAATCCATTATTTATCAAGCATTTTCGCAGGCACAATTATCGAAGTTTTGGACGATGGAGCGAACGTGAAGGCCACGCAACGCAATGGGTTACTTTGGAAGTGGCCGGAGCGTCCGGACATTCTTTTTTATCCGTGGACGGACGTCTTGGGGCGGTTGGAGACACCGCGCAAGTTCGTTCAGAGTCGGGAAATTTATTCAATACCAGAATTAGAAAATGTTTAAAGTTTTCGGAGGCTAATGGGTCTTATTTTGTACCTACCTACCTCTTTCATTAAATTTTAGACATAAATAGCAGTAAAATTAATTTTTTTATGTGTGTCAACAACTGTCGGAAACCTATGTCAACGACTGTCACTTGGGTGTCAATGACTGCAATAATTTGTCGACTCGGACTTGACACTCCGCCATTTTAAAACCCTCCAACATTTTTTCATGACTACCCGTTGTTTATTATGAGCATAGATGATCCTAATAGATCCTATAGATGATCCTAATCATTCACACAAGCAAAATTGGAATCGAACTTTTTCTTAATCAATGAACTTAATTAGCATTTAATCGCTTTAATACGCTTAAGGGTGTCAACAACTATGCATGTTACCCTACTTACTTTATTTATAGTGTCTGAATAATATTGTCTTTTAAAATTTCTGAAATTTGCCTCATCTGATTCGGTAAAAAGAGTGTGTGTGCGCTCTGTTGATGACGTCAAATACTCTTAGTGCATACACGGACAACTAAACACCGCGCGCTCGGAATAATAGGGGGGATGCGCAAAACAATGCTAAACTCGTTGAAACGAGATAGATGCATTCTCTCGCCCAAGTATAGAAAGTATCATAATAAATTTGACAGACCGTGAAAAACATTGCATGTTATTATACAAACTTATTAAAGACGAAATATAGGTTGAATATATAAATATATTCAACCTGTTCGTAGCTCTATAATATTAAGTCTTATTAAGACTATGAACAAATTTCATGTTGTAAAATATCCGTAACCGAATCTATCCGAAACAAAGGGATAATATTATTTAAGTTTATGGATACGGATATGCTAAGTATACGGTAATGTTAAACCCGCACGTATGCTTCTTACGCTTACACCCGCATGGATGCGTTTTACGCTTAAACCCGCACTTAAGGGTCTTACGCTTAAACCCGCACGTACGCATACCTCTTGAAAATGGTGAATGTTAGTTCGCCGAAACCTCGAGAATCCGATTCTTTTCAACTCTCTACATCTACAGAATAACATTTTGTAAAACACTTGAAACCCAGATACGTGGATGACTAGGGGGTTAGATATTTTTAATTTGACATTTTGTGAGAGAGTCATCCACGTGGGTTTCAAGTAAGTGTTTTACAAATTGTTATTCATAAAAGCAAAGCTGCACTGATGAGAGAGAAAGATCTCTAAACGCGTCTGCAGGTGGCTATTCACTTAAGTTATTGGAGAGACATGATCTTAAAAAAGAATGTTATTTTTCTGGTATTTGTTGAATGTCACGAAGTCCACCTTCATTCACTCAGGTGGCAAATTTCACATGAGATTTCTTTTGGTAGTCCTAAAAGGCTTGGTTTTTTTGCGCACAATAGATGTTTTTTTTACAAAAAATAGTTGCAAAAATACAAAGTTCGGTTTATTCATACAAAAAGCGATTACTTCACCCAAAAAACGTTACTTCGTCCAAAATACAAAGCTTGTATTTTTGATGTACAATAAATAGACGTTTTTTTTACAAAAAATAGCTGGTAAAATACAAAATTCGGTTTATTCATACTAAGAGCGATTTCTTCATCCAAAAAAAGGTTACTTCGTCCAAAATAAAAGGCTTGGATTTTTTGCGCATAATAAATAAGATACTTTTTTACAAATAATATCTGGAAAAATACAAAATTCGGTGTATTCATACAAAAAACAATTACTTCATCCAAAAAAGTTTACTTCGTCCAAAATAAAATATAAACACCCAATGATCGATTGAATCTTACAAATAATAATGGTTTAGTACAATAATTGATAGATTTGTACAAAATAATATCAATTCACCCAAAAAAAGGTTTAACTGTACAAAAAAGGTTGATCCATCCAAAATTTGATTGCTCTTTACAAACAATTTCTTTATACAAAATACAATTATATATTCACAATAAACGAATTTTACAAACAAGGACTTGATTCCTTCAAATTTTATAAACTAACGCGGCGTGTAACGAGAGAGAGCGCAAACACACCAGTCTTACGACCAGAAGCATTGTATGCCATGGAGTGTCTTTCCTTGAAGCGAGAGGTCTGGTAGAGAAATTGGAAATCAGAGAGAGAGGAGAATCATCAGGAAGATCCTAGGCATTCCTGGTAAAGGAAGATGAGGAATTCACGATGACATAACTCTGAGCTCTACGAACATATTGAGAGGCTCTCTGACTATGCAAGGAAAAGAAGGGTAGCTTTCTATAGCCACGCTGCAAGATTGACTCCAAACCGACTAACCAACAGTCTGTTCACATTCTAGTAAAACAAGAAGGTTCGTACCACTTGGTTGACAGAAACAGAGAAGGATATTGAAGAAGTGGGAATAACAGACCTACAAAACAGACAGTCTTCAGTGAGATGCATCCTGAAGGAAGTCCATGGATTTCAGGAAAAACACTGAAGGAAGTCCGTGGATTTCAGGAAAAACCCCGAAGGAAAGGTACCCCCCGAACAGAAGAGAGAAAGAAGCTACACCGGCAGAAGATGCGACAATACTGGGCAAAGATCAAAGCCCAATAGTTGAACAAGCGTGGTCCAAAGTAGGGCTATTGGAAACAAGAAGAAGAAGAAGATAGATGCACTATATATATACATATATATATATATATATATATATATATATATATATATATATATATATATAAGCAGATAGAATAATGCAATTTATTTCCGAGCTAATCCACTCATAAATAAGGTGATCAGTTTTTTCCTTTCAGTATTTTTATGCATATAATAAAAGTGTAAAGATACACACGTAAATTTGTATTTTGCGCTTATTTAGTAAAAAAAAAAACGAATTTCGAATATGTTGAACGATTCAATCGATTATTGTAAGGAAAAATCATGGTTTGTAAAAAAAAATCAATTATTGGATGTTTACATTTTATTTTGGATGATTTATCCTTTTTTTGGACGAAGTAATTTATTTTGTACGAAGTAACCGAATTTTGGATTGTTTAATTTATTTTTGTATTTATCCAGCTATTTATTGTAGAACTTCATCCATTTATTGTATGTTGAGTTTTGTATACTTCTAATTGAATATTGGATGAATAAATTTTATGCGGTCCTAAAAAGACTAAAAAATGTTATAGAGTATTCGAAAAGTTGAATATATTTATATATTCAGGGTGTGTTCCGACTTTATTAAGTTTATATGATTCTGACTTTATTAAGTTTATATGATCTATAATGTAGTATGGTTTTACCAATTCTGATTTATAAAAATATTTGCTAATTTTTTATATAATAAATTCCATACAGTGGGGTGGACAGGGCTCCTTAGCTGTAGAGAAGGCGACCTGTCTAGGGGTGACAACCCCGAATAATAAGCCTCCCATGCTAACAACTTGGGTAGTATCTTGGACAGTGGCTCGCCACCGTCCCATGAGGAATATTCTTCAACTGAGCATGGAGGAAAATTTCGCTAAATGCACTACCCCAGGTGGTAACCAATCCACTGTCACCTATGGTGACGTTAGCGGACCTTCGGATTCTGGGGAGTCCGCACCAACATGTTTTAAGGATGAGTCGGAGCATCGTGAAATCACCGGATGTAAACTCACACCAAGACGGCAAAGCTTCTTCGCAACATTTAAAGTGAACTCCCTGCTAAAACTGGCTATACTGAAACATCTGACTGATTCACTAACACGACACAACATAATACTGACAGCAGTACAGGAAACTAGATTTATAGACGAACATGCCTTCGAGTCCAAAGGCCACAGAATCCTCAAGGAAAAGTGGATTAGTGGGTAATGAAGAACGTACCCCACTTAGGTGCAGGATTTATAATAAGTCACAGGATACCGGATTCAGTCACCAACTTTACCTCCTCGTACAATCGTGTATCCATTATCTCTCTCAAATGTGCAAACAAGGGCTATAGTATAGTCAATGTACATGCCCCAATCAACCATGACAAAAGACGCGATCCAGACAGAACTGATAAATTCTGGAAAGAATTAGAAGATATTATCTCCAAACTTCCAGAGAGGCACACCGTCATATTGCTTGGTGACTTCAATGCTCAATTTGGAAGAGAGAAAAAATACAGAAATATAGTGGGCAATTATCCGGCGCATAAGCGAACCAACTGCAACGGAGAACGATTGGTGGATCTGTGTACGACTTTTAGGATGCTCATGAAGTCTACAGCCTTCAAACACTTCCCAAAGAAGCAGAAGACTTGGATTTCACCTAATACCAACCTGGGTGAAGTCCAGATAGATCATGTGGCCATTTCACGAAAATCTCAAAAAGAAATACAAAACGTGAAGGTAATAAGAACCGCCAATCTGGACTCAGAATCAAAAGACCTCTCTCTCAAAGAGGATCTCTCAAGGACCTCTCAAAGATCAAAATAAGACTCCAGCCTAGAAACACTAGATTACACAGAACCTGCAAAATGGTAAGATTTGATGTAGAGTGACTTAAGAACAGCCAAGAAGTCATAGTGTAAACAATACAGATCTATACAGCTGTGACTAACTGAAGGAGACTCTTGTGAAGGTGACCAATGAACCTGCCCCTCTCGCTAGAAGAAGGAAACATCCATGGTGGACTGAAGACTGTGACAAGCCCAAAGACAGACAGCCTGGGTGAAGTGGAATTCCAAAAAGACCAAGGAAAATTGGCATAAATTTTAGGAACAAAGAAAAAATTACAGCAAAGATAATTCGAGGAACCAAATGAACCTTCACACAAAACCAACTAACCCAAATCGAAGAGAGTTTTGCTAAGAATAACTCCAGATATTTCTTTGGAAGCTTCAAGCATACACTCAGAAAATACGCTCCGCCAAGCCTCCACTTCAGAGACTCACAAGGCAAACTGGCTTATAACGACAAGGACAAGTGCCACCTTTTGGCTCAGTACTTTAAAAATTTACTCAACTGTGACATACCCAGTGAAGACTTGGGTTATAAACAAACCACACCAAACCCAGTCTCGCTGCCCCTTTCATTGGAAGAAGTTGGCCAGATCATTCAACTTCTTAAGAATAATAAGACAGCTGGCGAGGACTCTATCGCTGCTGAACTGTGGAAATGTGCTGGAAGCAATGCCGTGCGCAAGCTAACCGAGATCATCTGGGAAACAGAGAAATTACCACCCGATTGGAAATCTGCTCTGATCCATCCACTTCGCAAAAAGGGAGATTTTACTGATCTAAACAACTGCCGTGGAATTTCTCTCGTCCTGGTAACAGACGTTATCGGTCCAAGGCGTTACAAACAAGGGCAGAAAATCTGCTGGATAGTCAACTGGGAGGATACCAGGGGGGCTTCAGGAGATCGATCCTATGTTGAACAGATCCTCAATCTTAAAACTGTACTTGCATACTCCTTTGCAGCTTTGTTGATTTTAGGAAGGCCTACGATTCCATTGATAGAGAAACGCTTAACAAAGTACTACAGGAACTAGGGCTAGACAACAAAACGCACTGACTCATCCTAGAAACCTTGACCAACACCCATTCCAAGGTTAAATTTAGAGACGATATCTCAGGAAGCTTCGAAATAAAAAAGTGGAAAGAGCAAATAGGTACCAAGGAACAACCTATTCCGATATTATGTAATCTGTAATATATGATGTATAGTATTCTAATGTATTTATTTCAAATGTTTTGTATATATGCCAATAAAAGGTCACAAAAGTAAAAAATAAATTTAAAAAAATAGCCATAGAGAGATAGCCACAGATTGTCTTAAAGGGCCATATAATATTTTAAAACTATTGACATCAGTTTACTGGATCATATGATATTTTATTTCTTGCAATACAATTAACAGGGAATAATGCCTTAGTTACGGTAACTATAAACACATTCATAACTCCCTTGGGTAGTTATGAATCCCTAATTTCCCTACAGCTGTCTGTCATTGACAGCTTAATTTCCCTCAATTTGCATTTGCCTCCAGTGCAATCCTTATTTAACCACTCTTTAAATGTATTGTACTCCTTCTTATACAATGATTGGGACTTTGTAGGAAGCAATGCAGCTGTAGCTTTCTCTACTTTGTCGATCAATTCTTGGGACATTTTACTCATGTCAGTCAAATTGACTAATGTTTATTAAATTTAACAAAAATCCATGACAACTATACATAACAAATTATGTAATATAATTTCTACATAAATCTTAATTAAAGAAATAAATTAAATTTAAAAAGTATTGCAAGAAATAAAATTATTTATGTATCTTGTATTATAAGCTCACAAGGAGGCCACCTCCTTGTGAGCTTTGACATTGTATCTTTATTCACACGTAGCGGTCCCTGAGGCCTTAAACATCATAAGATCAAAATTAAAACCAGAAAAGTATGTATCAGATCTGGCAGAACATTGTTTAAAGAATACATACTTTAGGTACGATGGTCAAATATACAAACAAGTCCTAGGAGCACCAATGGGTTCACCTCTATCCCCAGTAATAGCCAACATATTTCTTACAGATTTTGAGGAAAAGGCAATCTCATCAGCCACACTTAAACCTACACTCTGTTTAAGATATGTTGACGACACATTTGTAATCTGGCCCCACGGCAGACCAGAGCTGGACAAATTCCTTAACCATCTTAACTCCCAACACGACCAAATTAAATTCACAATGGAGATAAAAAAGCATCAACAACTTCCTTTCTTGGATGTCTTGGTACAGAAGAAACCTGACGGCACTTTGAGCCACACTGTGTACCGGAAACCAACACACACAGACAGATATCTGAACGCTTCTTCGCACCATCATCCCAAACAACTAGCATCTGTAGTCAACAGTCTTACCACCCGATCCAAAAGACTAGCCGACCAGCTTAACTTACCGAAAGAATTGAGGAACTTACGAGAAGCTCTTTCTTCAAATGGATATCCAAACAGCTTAATATCCAGAGCTTTCCGTCGTACAGAGAACAGTAGCCAAAGAACTGAAGAACGCCAGAAACCCGTTAGCACAGCATACCTACCATATGTTCATGGATCAACTGACAAAATCGCCAGAATACTTAAAAGACACAACATCGACACCATTTTCAAACCTAATCAGAAAATATCCTCCATGCTACGCAGCGTTAAAGACACCATCCCGTTAGAATCCCATGGAATTTACGAAATACCTTGTGGAACATGTGAACGGACCTACATTGGACGTACCAATAGAAAAATATCTGATCGGATTCAAGAACATGTAGTTTCAATCAGACACAGAGACAAAGTTTCATCGGCACTTGTCCAACACACAAACACTGGTCACTGGATGGACTTTAGAAATTCAAGGACTGTTGCACAGATTAGCCACGAAATGTCACGAGTATACAGAGAAGCCATAGAGATAGAAAAACGAGACTACTGCATGAACACGAGAGACGATTCCTTGAGACTGCCCCCAGCATGGCGACCGATCATATCCACCCTCAAAATGCAATCCCAGACACCCCAGACTCATGTACGACCAACAAAACAAACAAACAACCGAACCGAAGCATCGCACACAACGCGCATGACCCGAAGCCAGACAGCTATAAGTAGTCGCATCGCACGAACGAGCTCTCAGTATGCGTCGAACGGTTGACCCGTACGGACGCATATATCTCTTGAGAATGGCGAATGTTAGTTCGCCGAAACGTCGAGAATCCGGTTCTTTTCAGAGCCAACCCTCAGCATCAACGCGGAATCCCCGAGAAAACAATACAACACAGGTATCTATCCGCGAAAACCTCAAATACAACATATATATATATATATATATATATATATATATATATATATATATATATATATATATATATATATATATATATATATATATCTATATTAGGGTTTTCTACCTGGGTATCTGGATCCGGGTATACCTTGGTATATGATTTTTTTAGTATCCAGGTAGTTTTTTATTTCAGACCTGGGTACCCACTTTGATCAAAATTCTCGGAAAATTATTTCTAAGTAGCGCCTTAAAAATAATAGCAAATTTGCACTACAAACAATTAAAATAACTCTAAAGACGCATTCTTTAAAACCTTCTTACAATTAGGATGGTGTGAGTAAATAACTCTGCCAATATAGTTGCTCAGTGAAAAACTAAGAAGGAAGTTTAAATGAAACAACTTACTAACAAAACTGAACCTATTATATATATATATATATATATATATATATATATATATAAATATATAAAAAACCTTTCCAGAGCTCTTAACAATTATTGAGTTTTTTAGGACTATCAAAACAAATCTCGCATGAATTAGTTATAGATATGAATGAATTGTTATAGAGCTCCGGAAAGGCTGAATATATTTACATATTCAAGCTGTGTTCCGTTCTGTTTTAAGTTTGTATGATTTTGTATAAGGTAGGATGGTTTCACCAATTCTATTATATAATTGTCAATTATATAATTCAATTGTCAACTGTCAATTATATAATTGTCAAATAAAATTGTAACTAATAATAGTAAAGTCATTTTTATTTTGGCAAAGAGACGAGCAGTTTTTGGCATGTCAACACTGGGATTGGTATATATGTATATATATATATATATATATATATATATATATATATATATTGTTGCGAACTGGTAATTTGGTATGGTGCTGCTCCAGGATCAGGACAATGGATGAATTAATTACACGCAAATATGTCCTTTATATGTAATTAAATACTACTTATCTACTAATATCTTACAATATGTACAACTAATCGCTAACTTATTACAATAATTACTAACTAACAACAATACAAAAATGTACTAAACTTGAAATTAGGTTTGGTTTTATCGCCATGTTTTAAGTTGATTATCCGTAACTTATGCTAAGTCAATTTATTTTAATATTGTTTATTCTTAGAAGAATAAACAATAATTAAAATAAAGAAGAATGAACAAAAAGTAAAAGTTTTGTCATAAAAAGTAATTTTAGTTCTTAATAAGTTTATTAAAACAAGATTGTTTAACTGTGTGTGATTTTTAATTTTCAACTGTATCAGAGAAGAAAGGTTAATTTGTCATATTTTTGTTATTATATCTTCTTCTGATGCCATCTTCTCATTGAAGGTTGGCGACCACCTTTCTGAATGTGTCTCTGTTATTATATAACAGAATTTATTGCAGTAAAGTCATTTTAGTTCCTAATTAGAGTTAATGAGAACAAGACTGTTTAACTGTGTGACTGATTGTACTATAAGTTAAGGAGACTTATTGACATACTTTTTACTCTTTCATAATAAAATAAAACAATGTTATAAGAAAATTGTATCATTTTCTCCAAAAATTGCAATTACCTGGGTACCTGGGTATACCTGGTTATATGAAAAAATCATACCCGATACCCGTGCATTAAAAAAGGTCGGGTAAGCGAAAACCCTAATCTATATAGTAAACCCCCTCTATCTATATAGTAAACCCGTTGCCCATGGTTATTAACATCTTTATAATCCTCTTCATACATAAATAACTATATTATCATCGCAAGGTCCCTATGGACTGCTATACCTCCAAGGGACATATAAATAACACTCTCAACAGAGTGCCATAACAGTTAATGTGTAAATGAAATAATTGTTCTATCTACAAATTTAGGTTAACCCTACTATTAGCATGTATTTTGTTTGTTCATTTTGTTAATTCATATATATAGTCACTACTGTTAATTTTAGTGATTAAATAAAACGAAGTAATTTCAATAAAAAGTAAGCGAACTTACCTTCCAAAAGACTTTTTCATCATTTCACTTTTTGTGTTACAAAATGTTACAAAAGACAAAAGATATATTTAGTGAGGTTAGAAGTTCTTTAAAAGATGTCTATTGCGAGATGCTTGTATTACAAACACGAACAGCTTTTTGCTTATTGACTGATACCAGTGTTGCCAACTTTTTGGGGGATCGTACCACGCATTTTGAAAAATCGTATTTTGCTAAGAATTTTAGAAAAAAAATAGTAGGTACACATTGAATTTTCAATAAAACAATAGTAAATGAATTAAATTCATAATATTATTATAACTTGAAATCAAAATTTAACATTTATTGTACAACATGTTATAATCTGGTATTTACATACGATCAAGGAGTTATTTTCAGAACCATTTTGGGTTACCAGGATCTGGACACTAATTTGTCAACTAAATTCAAGTAAGAAGTTTATATATTTTTATCTACGACCACTATAGTAAATGCCCATTATTGTACAGTTCGTGGAATATGTAAATACATCATAACACACACGTATGTAACAGTCCGCGATTAATGATAGTTATGATTGATAACACACACGTGCGTTTGATTTAATATGTGTTGATTGGTTGAGACCTACTACTACAGATATGGCCGTAGCTAGAGGGGGCTAGGGTGGGCAATGCCCACACTAGAAACTTCTTTGCCCACAATAGCAAAATCGACAGTATTGAAGAATTACTTACTGTGCGGTGTGATTAATTTATCCAAAATCTATATCAGGGGTCGGCAACCTTTTACCCGTGGTGTGCCAAGCCATTCTACCAATATGATAAAGGGTGCTGCCAGAATTTTAACTTATATAATGGGGTTTTAGAGGAGAAAAAATTTATACCAAATTTATCTTTTAAACATATTTATTAAAAAAATAACATAAATTAAAATTTTTTAATGCGAACCTTGTCCCTGCACATTTTTGCTTAATATTTCAATATCAGGGGTATAATTTGTGACTTTTAATTTCACACAAGACTCTGAATGTTCATTTGTTAAACGACTTCTTTGTGGACTCAAAATATGTTTCATATGACAAAAAATTTGTTCACAGAGACATGTGGAACCAAAAGCGGAAAGGAGAGCACATGCAATTTTTTTTAAACCATAAAATCTTTCCGGAAATGACATCCAACAATTTAATATAGCAGTCGATTTTTCCATAGAGTCATCTACCAGATTTTTTCGTAATTCCTTAAATTTTGTTTTCCATAATTCTGAAGATATTAGTTCGATAAGTTCCATTTCAAAATTATCAACATTCATCCAATCAAAAATTGAAAAATCAAACGGTATTATTAATGGATCTATTAAATCTGGTTTTATCAGGAAGGAAAATATAGGCAAATGAGCTTCAAAGTCTTTGCATCTTCTGGAAAATTCATCTTTGAGTGCTTCAACGTAGGTTTTAAGTTCATCTTTGTCTATGGTCGATTTATTTGCAAGCGCTTTAACATTTGGGATGTATTTGTAGGTACTATTATTAATATCACATAAAAATACATTTAATTATGTAGCAAATCCTGTCCAATATTCAAAAAGTTCGAGCACAGTTTGGCGCTTTCCTTGCAATCTTAAGTTTAGTTCCTTGAGATGTTTAGTTATATCAGTCAGAAACATCAATTTGCATAACCATTCTTTATCGTTCAATTCGGGGAAATGTTGTTCCTTTTCATTAAGAAAAACTTTAATGTGTTCCAGACATGACACAAACTTATTCAAGACATTGCCTCGACTAAGCCTAAGGGGAGGTCGACATATTCACTTTCCATTTCTTCTAAAAGAGATTTAAATTGCCTGTGTGTCAATGAAGAGCGAGACACTATGAAATTAACTATTTTAACAACAGTGTCCATTACAGGAATTAAGCGCTGTGACGAAATTTTGGCAACTAAACTTTCCTGGCGTATTATACAATGAAAGTTCAATATTTTATGTCCAATATGATTTTCAAGAAGTTTGACAAATCCTTTATCCTTGCCAACCATTGCAGGTGCGCCGTTAGTAGTTACACAAAATATTTTTTTTATATTAATTTTCTTGCTGTCAAAATAATTTATGAATGAAGCAAGAATATCCTGCCCCTTAGTTGTCCCAGACAGAGGAATCAAATTGCACAATTCTTCATAAACTTGACCTTTATCACAATGCCGTGCAAATACTGCAAGCCGCGCAATATCATTTACATCTGTACTTTCATCAACAGCGACGCTAAATGCAACAGATTCTTGTAGTCCAGAATTCTGTTTTGTTGTCACATTGTCTGCCATTTCAGTTATTCTTCTTTCAATCGTTCGCGCAGAAGCCGGTATTTCTCGAATTCGATATAGTATGGTTTGTTGGTTAGGTAAATCGCTAAACAACTTTTCTGCACTTTTTTTAAAGATTTCCTTTATATATTCCCCATCTGTAAAGGGTTTATCTTTGGCAGCTATGCAATGAGCAATTGCGAAGCTGCATTCTGTCGCCTTAGGCTTCGTTCCAGTTATTCCACAAAAAAAAGCTACTTGTTTCTTATAACCAGAAACAGCTCTCTTTATAGTTTCACATTTCTCATCGTTGCTATTAAATGTGAACTGATGTTTGGTTTGGAAATGTCTTTATACGCTTGACGTGCGGCATACGACACTTTCGTGACATATCACACATACAGCACGATCCTTTTGTTGAATAAATCCATATTCATTCGTCCAGTAGTCTTGAAACCCGCGAATATTTAGTTTTTGTTTCTTTGCCTCCATATGATTAAATATGGATTAAAAATAACAAATATTAAACCAATAAGATACAAGTCTTACAAAAAAAGTTAGAACGGAAAGTAACGACCAGTATTAAACGAAATGCAAGTTTTACTGGATTGCAGGCAAATATGCGCAGCACAAAACGAGAAAGAGAGGGGCGAATGTATTCCGGCTTCAACATTCGTATAAGTCCGCTTCGATAACTAGTCGGTGCTGCGCATGTTTCATTCATTTTGCTCCGAATGCGTTTCCACAAAAGCATCGCGCAGATTTTCGTGACATTGGCAAGCCTCCTTAGATAAATTATATAATTAAACATTTTCTCTTATTTAAAAATCACTTCATCTCGATATTTTCACGATTTCCCTGATTACTAGAGGTCAGAAAAAAATACGGTGCCGTATTTTTTTTCGAAAACCCGTATTTTTGATGTTGTTGTAATAAGCTAAATTAAATATTTTATGTAAATATTAAAAAAAACGGCCCTCATGAAAAATTTAAACAAATATTCGGCGTTAACAGAATTTATAAAAGGTGAAATTTTGCTTTGAAAACTTTGATAAGGGCATTTATATTCATAAAAAATAGTTGTTAAAAATTATTTTTTGATTTTATTTAAATGTTTATTTTTTACAAAAATTAGCTTGTTTACTAGGAAATTTATAGCAAATTCAGAACCAAATTAAAAATGATGTTTCTTAGAAGAAAATATTAAATTTATGTTATCGTGAAAAGATATTCAATACCAAATTATATTCAATTTCTTCATTTAGTGTTTACTTACATAGTTATATATTTCCTGGGGTATACAGTACCTTCCCCAGAATACTGTTAGGTATATCACACTGTCAATTTTACTAATGAGTTAAGACGCCACGAGGTAAAAAAGAGAGCGAATGAACTGCATTATTATTTATTACTAGGCGTCATTTATTATCTCTCATTAAATGACTATAGTCCTTTTTTTAAGAATGCAGTAACTAGAAACCTGATTCACACTATGATAAATGTTCAATTTAGTTACAAAATTTTGCGCTAAATTCAAATATAGTTACTTGAATATAAAATTGGTAATTTATGAATAAATTGATTGAATATCTTATTATTATTGAACAACTTATTACAAAAATTATAAAAATTGAGCAACAGCTGCTACAGTTAGTTGCCACAGCTTGAGTTTTTGTTACACCCTTACTTTCATGGACCAAATAACTGTTGTAGCCCATTAATTTTTGTCCACATTTTTAAAGTTTTCCCTTCGGATTTTTCTTTATATCTATTGAAGTACTGGGCACCTCGTTATCAGCCATGATAGAATAAAAATCAAAATTACACGAATGTGCACACTTTCTTCACTGAGATAAAAAAACAAAACTAGAAAGAACGAAAACTACTATTGTTTGTACTGAAAAATACAGATTAAATACACCAAATGGCAACAATTATAATAAAATACTAACAAATATTTGGAGAAAAACGCAAAAAATCTAAATGATACAAACAGATCAGATGACAATTGTGAATTGACACGGCAGCCATTGAAAACTAACAGCTGCAAATGTATGTTAAAAGAAAGAGAGAAAAGAGGTTGAGATGGAGAAGTAAATATCGTCGTTGTGACCGAGCTTCTCCACGATTTAAGCCAATCAGAGAATAAGGTCAAATAAGCCCTATCTTCCCTGTACCACATTCTTAAAAAATATATACTATAGTTGGTTCAGCTGGACGGCTGTCCCCCCTAGACAAAATCCCTAGCTACGCCCATTTCTACGGACTCATACGTTCAGCGCCCCCGTGCCACAATTCAAACTAATGGTAATTGACATTGCGTACATTGGGTTGCCAAAATATATGAGCACTCTTATTTCAGTTTTACCCAAATAAGTACTAAATAATAAGGTATGTAACCATTAACAATGTATTTCTTTTCATTTCTATCAAGTTAAATAATGTCGTGTAACAGTTATATATGAAAATACAACTGTTTGTTTATTATAATGTTAAATAATGTAACTAATAAGAAATAAATTTGTTACATCAAACATATTTTTCTTATTAAACAGAAACAAATTAGTGTGGTCGTAGATAAAGTATAGTACATAACTCGAGTTGTATTCTTCTTACAACTCTCGTTACGTTATATACTATTAATTCACTGGTTACACCGTTATAACATAGTATAAAATATAAATACTGCTAGAAAATACTGTAATTAATTTAAAAAAATATTTAAAATTGAAAATTTTTAGCTGTTTAACGAGGTGAATAACGAATAGTTATTGAAGTTTATTATTAAAGCCTATAAATTATAACGTAATCTCTTTAGATTTCTGCTTTATTTTCGAAATCGTGATTTGTAACAGAGATGTTATGGATATGAAATTTAGGATCTGGATACGGATACGGATTTTGGAATATTATTATACCTGTTTCGGATACGGTTACGGATATGATTTTTTTTCGTATTATCCGGTAGTTTCGGATAGTTTCGGTTACGGATATTAGATTTCTAAGGAATTGCAAAAGTAGAATACTACTTGGTAAACAATTTGAATTTATTTCTATGTGTTGCAAAGTTCCTTAATAAGAACAGTGGTAAATAACTGTTTGTGAAATAATTAAACACTACATTTATTTAGAAAAAACTTACAAGTAGGGAAAGATCCTTCGTTCAAAATCCTCATCCTCCTCAAACCTCCTCTGACCTTGACCCCTAACCTAACCTTGACCTTGAACCCTAACCTGACCATGACTTTGGAACATCCTGTTTCGACTTCCGGTTTCGACTTCCGGTTTCGACTTCCTGTTTCGACTTCTGGTTTCCGGTTTTGACTTCCGGTTTCGACTTCCGGCCGCCATTTTCGGAACTTTCAGATGCGCGGGAAAATTAAAAAAATAGACGCGAGGCGGGGAAATTCAAAATTAGATCCTGTTGAGACAAATGAGGTGTGAAGTTGAGGACAAATGAGGTGTGAAATGAGGTTGCATACATCAACGGGACTAAATACATGAGACTAGACCGACGAGGCTAGAGCCATGGGACTAAATACATGAGACTAGATATACGAGGCTAGATACATGAGACTAGATACATGAAACTAGATACATGGAGCCAGACAGACGAAGCTAAATACATGAGACTAGACAGACGGGGCTAGATACATGAGACTGGATAGACCGGATTACCTTGACCTTGAACCCTAACCTGACCTTGACCTTGGAACATCCTGTTTCGACTTCCGGTTTCGACTTCCGGTTTCGACTTCTGGTTTCCGGTTTTGACTTCCGGTTTCGACTTCCGGCCGCCATTTTCGGAACTTTCAGATGCGCGGGAAAATTAAAAAAATAGACGCGAGGCGGGGAAATTCAAAATTAGATCCTGTTGAGACAAATGAGGTGTGAAGTTGAGGACAAATGAGGTGTGAAATGAGGTTGCATACATCAACGGGACTAAATACATGAGACTAGACCGACGAGGCTAGAGCCATTGGACTAAATACATGAGGCTAGATATACGAGGCTAGATACATGAGACTAGATACATGAAACTAGATACATGGAGCCAGACAGACGAAGCTAAATACATGAGACTAGACAGACAGGGCTAGATACATGAGACTGGATAGACGGGATTAGATACATGGAGGCTAGATACATGGGGCTAGATAGACGAGGTTAGATACATGAGACTAGTTAGAAAGAGACTAGAGAAACTGAACTAGAATATATAAGGGGTTGTTTAATTCAACAAAAATATATGTAAAATTTCTTAAATTTGTCTGTGATTTAGATCGTATTAATTATTTAATATAAATAAAAAAGTATTTCAGCAATTAGGTTTAATTTTGAGTGAATAATGGAATATATTGTTTCTTTTTCAGTTTACGTAATCAATTTAGTATTTGAAGCTTTTAAATGTATGAGAATTAAATAACATCCAATATTTTTTATTACAACTTCCACTATAGAAAATGTTTATGTAACCACACGTCTAGATAGGACCGAGGGTCTAGCACTGATAACAATCCTGTCTCAGCCCGTCTGTAAACGTATGTGAAACAAATAAATTATGAAGCGCGGTCTTATTAATTTCTTGAAATTATCCCGTGTTTAATTTTATAAACGTAATAAGATTTTAATTTAAATAGTTTCAGTATTCGGTTAAGCATAGCCGGATGTTTGTGTATGTCAGTGTAATCAATTTCTTCTAAATGTTTTTCGTATTTGTGTTTATTTCAATCTACTGCCCTGGCTTTGCGATCGGTTAGATGCAACTAGTCGTCTAGTGCTGATAAGAATTTCTCGTCACAACTAATCTGGATCACGTGACACATACGAAGCATTTTAGACGGGACTAGATACATGGGGCTAGATAGACGGGACTAAATACATGAGACTAGACAGACGAAGCTAAATACATGAAACTAGATAAGACTATACTAAAATATAACGTTTAGGATTATAAATTGAACATCAATAAAACCCGCTTATATCATTTCCAATCAATTCTCATGTTTTCATGAAACAAGTTCAAACTAAAAATTAATTATGTGATATTTCTTACTACCCCTTGTTAATTATTATCACTCAACCCTGGGTAATTAACGTTTTTTATTTTAAATAAAAGGATGTACCATAAGAAAATAATATATTTAAGCATCCACACATTAATATTTTTAATTCCATTAAAACATATTTATAATTATGAAAATTAGGAATTCCTAACGGTATTGCTGGTATTATAGTTATCCACATTTCCATCAGATATCGATGTTGGAAACATCTGTGTGAATACATATTACTGTATCCATTCCATCAGTATTTAAACCAACAAAAAAATAAAAAAGCGATTAGAATTTAATATTGAGAAAAAACCAAACTCTAATAAATTCTATGAAAACATCAAAAATACTTACAGGTATAAATTCAATCTTGTAGGCTCGGCTACATTTCCCGGGGAAGGTCTGCAGTCCTCGGTATACCAATGCACTACCGCTGTCGCCGAGCTGCCGCGCGTCTTCAACTGATATCTTCTCAGCATATCGTGTTGGTAGAAAAACATAAACGTCTTCGCCTCCGAATTTAATGCTTGCTAGTTGACTCTTCCCATACTTTGTTTCAACGTTTTTTAATTCAACTAGTTTATATGGGATGTCTATGGTCAAGTCACACTCCCTTTTCAGGGGCGTCTCAGGAAAATCCACAGAATTATTTATTTTATTGTATAGGTCCATGATAATTTTTAGGACTGCTTTGTTAGCGATGTAAGTGACGACTAACTGCAGAATATATTTACGAGTATAAAACGGATTTATCGATCTAAATGAAAACCTCAACATCCTAAACAAATATTTTTCTATAGTTCTGGAGTAAAACCGCTACTAATCAACGGCCACAAGTGGAATTTAATCAGTTTGTTTACCAAACCAGAATTCTCGTTAAGACTTTAATCTTACATTGAAAACGTATATGCACATTCATATTAAATTATATAAGGTATAAATAATTTCCTCAAAACTTTATGAATCTTATATTGAAAAACGTATATCCACATCAAATTATATCCGATATAAATAATTTCCTTCTCTTAGAGCGTTTTCTATAGTTTGAATCTCATAATCCTTAGATGTGTTTCCAAATATTTGTGACTTTTTTAACAGCCATAATCGTTCAACCAACTCATTAGGATCATTCCATTCAATAAACGAATTAAACGACTCGCTTACGACTATTGGTTGGTAGATTGCAGTGTTTGTAGCATGGGAGACAGGTGGCTATATCTTCATCTTCTTGAAAATGTGATGGAAGTGCCTCCCACATTGATAGTAGTTCCCTGGATGTTATATGTGTCATTAAATGTAGTTTATACTGATTACGGCAAGCACGACACCTATCCGTTGATATACAGAATAGAAAAAAGTTGATAGCACTTTTTAGCATCTTGATATCTTTTAATTGTTAATTTTAATCGTTGAATTTTTTTAATGTGTTGTTCCAAGCATGCTTTTCTTTATACTAGCCGTTCTACTGCATTGTCGACATCGATCTTAATCATTACACTGCTGAATTGATTCTATATCTTTAAATAAATTACATTTGTTGTGCGCCAATATCTCATACATATATTCTACGCTTTTAAACTGCTAGCTAGCTGAAGATGTTTGTAGTAGGTTTTCAAGCGTTGATGTGATGTCACAATCTTTTGGAAGGTTTATAAAATGTAGCAGTCACTCGTTGAAATAATCGGCAAAGTTTAAGGTTTTCAAACGCCTCAAACGATAATCAATTAATTTAAATAAACCATCTAACTTGCATACTGCCTTTTGACATAGATCGAATTGAACCCCTCTGCTTTGTAATGTGATATATCTGCTTCTATTCCGTTTAGCTGATGGGTGGAAAGTTATGGTGAAGCTGTCGCAAGCGGATACTACGAGAAAATTGCAAGCGAGTCGTTTAATTCGTTTATTGAATGGAATGATCCTAATGAGTTGGTTGAACGATTATGGCTGTTAAAAAAGTCACAAAAATTTGGAAACACATCTAAGGATTATGAGATTCAAACTATAGAAAACGCTTTAAGAGAAACCGTCATAATCGAGTAATATTTACGATTACCCTCAATTTAATAAAGGAATTATTTATATCGGATATAATTTGATGTGGATATACGTTTTTCAATATAAGATTCATAAAGTTTTGAGGAAATTATTTATACCTTATATAATTTAATATGGATGTGAATATATGTTTTCAATGTAAGATTAAAGTCTTAACGAGAATTCTGGTAAACAAACTGATTAAATTCCACGTGTTGCCGTTGATTAGTAGCGGTTTTACTTCTGAACTATAGAAAAATATTTGTTTAGGATGTTGAGGTTTTCATTTAGATCGATAAATCCGTTTTATACTCGTAAATATATTCTGCAGTTAGTCGTCACTTACATCGCTAACAAAGCAGTCCTAAAAATTATCATGAACCTATACAATAAAATAAATAATTATGTGGCTTTTCCTGAGACGCCCGTGAAAAGGGTGTGTGACTTAACCATGGACATCCCATATAAACTGGTTGAATTAAAAAACGTTGAAACAAAGTATGGGAAGAGTCTACTAGCAAGCATTAAATTCGGACGCGAAAACGTTTATGTTTTTCTACCAACACGATATGCTGAGAAGATATCAGTTGAAGACGCGCGACAGCTCGTCAACAACGGTAGTGCAGACCTTCCCTGGGAAATGTAACCGAGCGTACAAGATTGAATTTTTACCTGTAAGTATTTTTGATGTTTTCATAGAATTTATTATAGTTTGTTTTTTTCTCAATATTAAATTCTAATCGTTTTTTTATTTTTTAGTTGGTTTAAATACTGATGGAATGGATACAGTAATATGTATTCACACAGATGTTTCCAACATCGATATCTGATGGAAATGTAGATAACTATAATACCAGCAATACCGTTAGGAATTCCTAATTTTCATAATTATAAATATGTTTTAATGGAATTAAAAATATTAATGTGTGGATGCTTAAATATATTATTTTCTTATGGTACATCCTTTTATTTAAAATAAAAAACGTTAATTACCCAGGGTTGAGTGATAATAATTAACAAGGGGTAGTAAGAAATATCACATAATTTATTTTTAGTTTGAACTTGTTTCATGAAAACATGAGAATTGATTGGAAATGATATAAGCGGGTTTTATTGATGTTCAATTTATAATCCTAAACGTTATATTTTAGTATAGTCTTATCTAGTTTCATGTATTTAGCTTCGTCTGTCTAGTCTCATGTATTTAGTCTCGTCTATCTAGCCCCATGTATCTAGTCCCGTCTAAAATGCTTCGTATGTGTCACGTGATCCAGATTAGTTGTGACGAGAAATTCTTATCAGCACTAGACGACTAGTTGCATCTAACCGATCGCAAAGCCAGGGCAGTAGATTGAAATAAACACAAATACGAAAAACATTTAGAAGAAATTGATTACACTGACATACACAAACATCCGGCTATGCTTAACCGAATACTGAAACTATTTAAATTAAAATCTTATTACGTTTATAAAATTAAACACGGGATAATTTCAAGAAATTAATAAGACCGCGCTTCATAATTTATTTGTTTCACATACGTTTACAGACGGGTTGAGACAGGATTGTTATCAGTGCTAGACGCTCGGTCCTATCTAGACGTGTGGTTACATAAACATTTTCTATCGTGGAAGTTGTAATAAAAATTATTGGATGTTATTTCATTCTCATACATTTAAAAGCCTCAAGTTCAAATACTCAACAGATTACGTAAACTGAAAAAGAAACAATATATTCCATTTCTCACTCAAAATTAAACCTAATTGCTGAAATACTTTTTTATTTATATTAAATAATTAATACGGTCTAAATCACAGACAAGTTTAAGAAATTTTACATATATTTTAGTTGAATTAAACAATCCCTTATATATTTTAGTTCAGTCTCTCTAGTCTCTTTCTAACTAGTCTCATGTATCTAGTTCCATCTATCTAGACCCATGTACCTAGCCTCATGTATCTAACCCCGTCTATCTAGTCTCATGTATCTAGCCTCGTCTATCTAGTCTCATGTATTTAGCTTCGTCTGTCTGGCCTCATGTATCTAGCCCCATGTATCTAGTCCCGTCTATCTAGTCTTATGTATTTAGTCCCGTCTATCTAGTCTCATGTATTTAGTCCCATGGATCTAGTCCCGTCGGTCTAGTCTCATGTATTTAGTCCCGTTGATATATGCAACCAACTTCACACCTCATTTGTCTCAACAGGATCTAATTTTGTATTTCCCCGCCTCGCGTCTATTTTTTTAATTTTCCCGCGCATCTGAAAGTTCCGAAAATGGCGGCCGGAAGTCGAAACCGGAAACAGGAAGTAAAAACCGGAAACCAGAAGTCGAAACCGGATGTTCTAAGGTCAAGGTTAGGTTAGGGTTCAAGGTCAAGGTTAGGTTAGGGGTCAAGGTCAGAGGAGGTTTGAGGAGGAGGAGGATTTAGAACGAAGGATCTTTCCCTACTCTTACACATTACAAATGAAAAAACTAAACTGAAAACAAGACTTAACTCAACATTCTATCGATTACATATATTAGAACTAACTGTAACTATTTTATATTTCGTTCACCCTTTTCTCGTCAGATGTGTCGTCGTCGCCATTCCGTATACTTATTCTAATATCGTTGTACATTCAACATATTCAACACCTCCCCTCAACCATATAAGTTTCTGTCATTCCATACTGTGGATTTGTACTCTTGAGGTAACGAACGACCCTCTTGGCTTCTGTCCAATCTACTGTTGATGGTTGATTGATTTGTTGGCTTAATATTAATACGCTTGCAGCAATATCTGACCTAGTATTCACTGCAACGTAGAACAGTGCTCCATTTCGTTCCATTGCGTTCCATTTCTTCTCCGTTGTTAATCGTCTTCATGTATCCTGGGTCTAGAGGTATCTTCGCAGGTTTTGCGTCTTGTAGATTATATTTTTCGATAATCTTCTCTATGTAAGCTTCTTGATGTAACTTGTAGATTCCATCATTGTCGCGTTCTACCTTCATTCCCAAGTAGCTTCCTAATTTACCCATACTGGAGAGGCTTAACTCCTCTTTTAACTCGGATGCTATCTTTTGTATTAGTTCCTCATTTTCACTGACAATCAAAATATCTTCGACGTAGATTGTCACATAGATAGTTGTTTCCCCAATTTCTTGTTGTACAAGCAGTGATCTCTGATGTACAAGCAGTGAAAGCACCTTTCTAGAAAACGCGAGTACTCAGCGTTGTGCGTAGTGCTCATTCCAAACTTTTGCCGCTTGCTTTAATCCAAGTATACCTTTTATAAGTTTGCAAGACATATCTCCTTTCCCTGGTTATCCACATATATGCTTGTCCTCGGTCCTGATAATCCTTGTTCCTGATTATCATTGTTCCTGATTATTCTTGTTCCTGATTATCCGTATTCTTGATTGTCCTTGCTCCTGATTATTCCTTGTTATTGATTATCCTTATTCCGGATTATCCTTATTCTTGATTATCCTTATTCCTGATTATCTTTATTCTTGATTATCCTTATTTCTTGATTATCTTTATTCTTGATTATCTTTATTCCTAATTGTCTTTGTTCCTGATTATCCGTATACTTAATTATCCTTATTCCTGATTATCTTTATTCTTGATTATCCTTGTTTCTTGATTATCTTTATTCTTGATTATATATATATATATATATATATATATATATATATATATACATATATATATATATATGGGTTCTGGACTCCTAGGTGGAGCATAGAGCCTCCATAAGCACCCTCCAGCGGACCCTATTCTAGGCCATTGCTTTGGCTTCACTCCAAGAGGTTTTCTGGGCTTTTAGTTCATTTAACACTGTTCTCCTCCATGTTTGAGCCGGTCTTCCTCGTCGTCTCGTTCCTTGGGGATTCCAGTCTAGTGCTGCCCTTGCAATGTCGTCTGGTTTTCTTCTTAGAATGTGGCCGATCCATCCCTATTTTCTTTTCTTAATGTCGTGCTCTATTGTTTCTTCTCCGCATCGTTTAAGAAGTTGCTCATTAGTAATTTTCTGTGGCCAGAAGATTCTGAGGATGATTCGTAGACATTTGTTGGCAAAAACCTGAAGTTTATGTTTTGTGGCATTAGTGTTTTTCCAGGTCTCACATCCATTTGACGTTTGTTCTATATAAACGCAGCTTGCTCTTTGTTTTTATGATGTTGGACCTCCATATTGTGTTTAGTTGCCTGAATGCCATCTGTGCTTTTTGAATTCTGTTTAGAATGTCTAGGTCTGTTCCGCCCGTCTCGTTGAGAATGCTTCCTAGATACTGAAACTTTTCTACATTCTCAATTGGTTGGTCGTTTATTTGAAACGGTGCGTCGTTATTTGTGTGCATTCGCATCGCTTTTGTTTTTGAGACATTTATTTTCAACCCTATCTTCTGTGCCATGTCTGATAGTAGGGTGAGTTGCATTTGCATACTTTCATAGGTATGCGAAAAAAGGCAAATGTCGTCTGCGTATTCTTTGCGAGATCTTTGAGATTAGAGTAAAGAGACCATCGAATACCATCGTTTGGTCTGCAAGAGTTTTCCAGGATATAGTCAAGAGCAATGTTAAAAAGCAAGGGAGAGAGCACACATCCTTGCTTCACTCCTGATCTCACCGGAAAAAGGTTGCTATGTGTTCCGCTATGCAGGATACTACATGATACGTCATGATACAGTTCTCTAATCGTGTCGATGATTTTTGTTGGCACGCCTCTTGTCCGTAGTATCTTCCATATAGCAGAGTGGGATAGGCTGTCAAAAGCACGTTCAAAGTCGATGAAAACAAGATATAGTGGCGATCGCCATTCAACGGATTGTTCTATAATTATTCTTGTTGAATTTATGTGGTCTATGCATGAGCGGTTTGGGCGGAAGCCTGCTTGGTTTGGACGCAGTATGGGTTCAAATGCTTCTGCCAGCCTATGTTGGATTACACTTGCAATAATTTTGTTTATGGTGTTTAACAGCGTTATTCCTCTCCAATTTTTGCATTGCGTTAGGTCTCCTTTCTTTGGCAGTTTGATAATGAGACCATGTTTCATTTCTGCTGGAATTTCTTGGTTTGTCCAGATCCCTTTTATTATTTTTGCAAGTAGAGGTGCAATCCATTTAGGGTCTACCTTGATTAGTTCGGCAGGTATGTTGTCTACCCCTGCCGCTTTGTTGTTTTTCAGCTGCTTGATGGTATTTAGTATTTCTGTTTTTGAAGGCACGTCTATTTTTATATTCAGCTGTTCATTTGCATTGGCTACTGGAGCTATCTCAAGTTCGTCTTCCGTGGGTGAGCTGAGCATATCAGCAAAGTATTCCTTCCACCTATCGAGCTGAGTTTCTGGGGTGGTCAGTGGGCGGTTGTCTTTGCTTCTAACTATATTTGTGGTCTTTGTGTGCTTTTTGGAGAGCTTGTTTGTCAGTGTGTAAAGAGTCCTCGAGTTGTTATTTTTGGCTGCTTCTTCTGCTTGCTCACATATCAGGTCAATCCATATTCGCTTGTCTTTTTTGGCAGATGCTTTAATTTGTTTGCATAGTTGTGTATATCTCCAGATTGCATCATTTTTTGTCATCGAAGTTTTGCACTGGACTACCAGTTTCTTCGCATCCTTTCTGTCTTGTATAAGTTGCCATGTTTGGTCTGAGATCCAGTCGTTTCGATTTCTTTCCTTTGTGCCAAGGGTTGTTTTGGCCGATTCGAGTAGTGTCTTGGCTAAGCCATCCCAAGATGTTATGGGATTTTGTTCTGCATTTTCATGCAGGTTTGTTAGGAAAACTTTTTTGCAGTTTGGTTGGCGCAGTTTGTGTAGGTTGAACTTTACTCTCTTTGATTGTTCAGGTTTCTTTGGTACGGCCAGTTTGATTCTGAACGTGCCGAGCAGAAGGTGGTGGTCGCTGGCAATGTCTGCACCCCTTTTGTTTCTGACATCAAGTAGGGATCTCCGCCATGTTTTCGATATGGCAATATGGTCAATTTGGTTTTGGGTTTTCTTGTCGGGGGATATCCATGTGACTTTGTGGATTTGCTTGTGTGGGAACACTGTTCCACCTATAACTAGGTCTGATGTTGAACAGAGTTTCGTGAATAGTTCACCGTTTTCGTTTCTTTCCCCACATCCTTCTTTACCCATGATGTCTTCTAGGTTACTGTTATTTGTCCCGACCTTAGCGTTGAGATCACCCATGAGTATGGTGATATCACCTCTGTTTATCTTCCTTAACGTACTTTCAAGGATATCGTAGAAATTTTCTTTTTCCTCAGCACTCGCACTGTTTGTGGGTGCATAGCATTGTACAAAGGTGATATTTCTGTATTTAGTGTGGAACCTTGCTGTAATTATTCTGTCATCAATAGGGTTCCATGAAATTAGGCTCTTTCTGGCTTTTTTAGTAATAATGAAACCAACGCCTCTTTCATGAGACCCAGTTTCTTTGCCACTGTACAGGAAAAGCTCCCCAGATTGTAAGTTGAGCTCCCCCTTGCCAAGCCAGCGAACTTCTGATAAGCCTAAAATTGAGATGTTGTAGTTATTTAATTCTCTCACCGCTTGATGCAGTTTTGATGCTTCGTATAGAGTTTTTACGTTCCAGCATCCAAAACGTAACTTTTCCTTAAGGGTAGCCAGTGTTGTCTTCGTTTTGTCCGTCCGGATTTGTGTTGTAGAGGTTTCATTAATAGCATAGTTTAGGCCAAGCAGGTTATTAGCCCACTGTGGTCGTAGTTTGGTGCTGGGGCTGCCAGCTATAGCTTCCAAACCAGTCTCCTGTTTACAGGATTTAAATCAGCCGCCCATTCTGGGTCAGACGCTGTTGCAGCTGCCCAATGTGGAACAGACGCTGCGGATTTGTAGCCGCTCATTCTGAGTGCAGACGCTACATTTGTAGGTTTTGGTCCGCCCCGGGTATTTGATTTCCCTGGTACCACCTATATCTAGGAGGCATCCCCCTATCCGCCACCTGGGGAGGCTTGATTATCTCTATTATTCTTGATTATCCTTATTCCTAATTGTCTTTGTTCCTGATTAATCGTATGCTTAATTATCCTTATTCCTGATTATCTTTATTCTTGATTGTCCTTATTCCTTGATTATCTTTATTCTTGACTATCCTTATTCCTGATTGTCTTTATTCCTAATTGTCCTTTTTCCTGATTATCCATATTCTTGATTATCTTTATTCCTGATAGTCCTTTTTCCTGATTATCCGTATTATTGATTATCTTTATTCCTTATCCTTTTTCCTGATTATCCGTATTATTGATTATCTTTATTCCTTATTGTCTTTATTCCTTATTGTCCTTTTTTCCTGAATATCCATATAATTGATTATCTTTATTCCTTATTGTCTTTATTCCTTTTTATTCTTGTTCCTAATTATCTTTGTTCCTGACTGTCCTTATTCCTGATTATCCTTTTTCCTAATTGTCTGTATTCTTGATTATCTTTATTCCTGATTATTCTTGTTGGTTCAATATGAAAATCCTCATCTGGTTCACTATATTGATATGACTCATCTTATCTGTTACTAAAGAATCGTCAGATATCAATATTGATTCCTGTCTTCCTGTTTGCACATCAACCTCTGCTTCATTGTATTGTTCTTTTTCTTCTTCGAATGTTGTTTCGATCAATTCTTCTGCTTTTCCTTTAGCTTCCTTGTCAACCTTTTACTTTGATTTATTTATTTTCCTTTTCCGCCTTTTCTTTAGCTTCCCTTTCAGCCTTGTCTTTGGATTCCCTTTCTGTCTTTTCATTACCTTCCTTACCCCCTCACCCCCCTTAACTTACATTCTTTTTCGGCCTTCTCTCTAGTTTCTTTGTCAGCCTTTTCTTTAATTCATTCTTAGCCTTTAACTTTGCTTCCTTTTCCGCTTTTTCCTTAGCTTCCTTTTCAGTTTTTGCTTTAGCCTTTTTGTCAGCCTTTACTTCAGCTTCTTTTTCAGCCTTTTTTTAACTTCTAGCAATTATTACAACATATCAATCAAAATTATCCGAAATTATTCGAAACTTTTATATCGGATTCGGTTACGGTTACGGATACATTTTTATTTCGGATATCCGATGGTTTCGGTTACGGTTACGGAGCTCCATAACATCCCTGATTTGTAATGTTTACATCGACGCTTAAAATGCTTTGTAATCCATTCTACTTGCGCTTATGATTCTAACTTGATTCTAACGCTCGCAAGCAAGTGGAACGGGATGAAACCCTGTCTTCTCTTCGCCTCTCTTTTCTTTCGATTGTTTTTAACGGTTGTTTTGAATTTTGAAAATTGTGTGTGCTATATCAACGATGTCGCCAACCAAAGAATTCACTCGGTATAAAATAACCAGCTAGGTTTATGCTTTCCTTTTTTTTTAATGTGCGCATGATATGTTTCATAAAATTTATTGCTGATTGCAATCACAATAATACGGATTGCATATATTTATATAAGAAACATCGTTTTTTAAATTATTTAAATGTACAATCATTTTACACCTCCAGTACGATCAGCGTCACATTTAAGGTTGCCAACACTGTTGATTGTTCCCGCCATTTCTGGCGGCATATTGTTTGTGATATATTGGTTTACTTGTTAGTGTTGTTTATTATAAAGTAAAAGTTTATTGAACAAAATGCCTCCACGTTTGAAACATATCGAAGTAGAAAACTTTAAGTCATACAAAGGACGACGAATCATTGGTCCTTTAAAACCTTTTAATGCAGTATTGGGTCCAAATGGCTCTGGTAAAATACACTTAACCTCTTAAAGAAATCAAACTATAAATCAGTATTTTAGGTAAATCCAATTTCATGGATGCGATCAGTTTTGTCATGGGGGAAAGGACCCAAAGCTTGCGTGTCAAACGGCTGAGTGACTTAATATATGGAGCTGCTATCAGTAAGCCCATATCAAAAAGGTATTCAAATGTACATTTAGATTCATTTTCATTTGTTTATATAACTAGCTAACTAAAAAGATCTTTTGTATGCCATTCATAGAAATACTTGAGTAATAGCGGATTATTGTGCATAGTGTTATCCAATCTAACTTCTAACGTAACCTAAGTTAAAACCTTGAAATCGGTAAAACATTGTCTTTTTACTTTAATTTCTGCCACGGCTTACATGCACCAAACTCTGATTTAGCCAATGCTTGGATTTATATACAAGGATTTATTACACAAAAGAAAAAATATAGTAAATATCTGTCAAGTCCTATAACACTTAACTACCATCTTACAATCTATAAGAATCCCTAGATATATTGAAAATTAACCCTTTTGCTATGGGAACCGGATAAAACCGTAAAATAGTTTTGTGTCCCATGTACTGGAACCTGATTAATCTGCAAGCGTTTTTTTTTTTTGTACTTAATATGGGAAATCAACTCATCCGCTGTATTATAATTATCATATATCGTCGCCGCTATGCCAGAAGGTGCTATATCCGTTTTTGCATATTTTGTGAAAAAGGCAAAATACTATTGAAAAAGCTGCCAAAAATCGAGTTTGTCTTGAAATCTGATAGTTTTTTCAATTTATATGTAGTTAATACTAGCCTAAAATTATAAATACTTTGTGAAATGAAAACCTTACATTATCATAGGAATACTGTAGAAATTGGATGTAGCACCTTTTGGCACATTAAAATTATTCATCACTGTTACAAAAAAATGGATATACAACCATGGACATTCATTAAAAACACTATTTTCGAACAAAGTTTATTTCAAAATATGGATTGTGAATGAAAAATAAATCAGACAATACAGTAACGAATAAAAACACTGAAATTAATTATTTTCCGGTTCTGAATCCGATTCAATTGTTTGATTTCCAACTGGCAATGAGCTGAAAGAAAATGGTTTTTTCAACTTTGGTTTTTGCATTGCACACTAAAATTCAAATTTAGCTCACTCAATCCAAGGGTGAAATTCCTGAGGAATAAGCTTTTGCACACATAAACTCTGCAGGTCTCGTTTTTTGGCATCGCTTATTGGCAAGAGATTTTCATAAAGCGGCGGCCAATTGACTACTGGTCTTCCTCGGGATTTACGCACATCCACATTAACAAACTTAAAATAAAAATTGTGTTTTAAACTGATTAATTTATCAGTAAATTAACTGTTTTTACTTTATATTCTTCTTCGTCATGATTATATTTAATGCCAATTTGTCCCTGCATTGATTTCGAAAAAATTAACGATTTTACCTTCAACCAGTTTAATTTTTCGCCATTTTCGAAAGCAATAACTTTTTTCATTGATCGGGCATTGACTGACTTTAGATCAATGAAATCGCTGTGTAACATTCGTACCACATTATACGGATGTTTCCGGCGTGCTTGACGAATAACGTTTGACCAATCGTTCATAGAAAAAATTGAACAGTTTTTCGCCGAATGTTCTATGGCGGAATGCATACTGTCGACGTCCATTTGAGTGTGGCCCACTTCCAGAAAATTTTGTTCAACAATTTCAACAGCTGATTCTTGAACCAACTTAAGCAACATTGCAGCAATGTAACGATTGCGGTTCTGCCCGCTGCAATTATCGGACCACAAAACAACTTTTCGGCACCCTTTTTCAGTTAACCCTTCTATGAATCTTTTGACACAATATCCAATTTCGTTACTGCCTCTTTTACCATCAATTTCAGACCAAATGTAACAATTTCCTTCACGTGTTGCCTCATTATAAACTGTAAAGTTGTACACACATAGTTTTCGTTTGTAGTAAAAAGGGCTTGCTTCAGCTGTGGTATTTGCAAAACTGACTGCAAATCCATAGTTGCAACCGTCAATTCTTTATCTGTTGAACATTTTTCGATATTTGATCTCATTGCAGCACGACTTGATTCTTTTCGTTTAATGTGTGTTTCAAACTCCAATTTTTGTTCTTCCGATGGTCCAGCTGCTGATTGAGCAAGGGTACACATAACACATAAATCTTTTTTGGGCTTGTGAAATGCCATGTTGTACTCTTGGCCAAACACTTGTTTATATTTTTCATAGCTGACTTTTTCAGCATCTGTTCCAGCTACTTTTTCTTTAAAAAGGTCATACATTTTCGAAATGCTTAAGCTACTACTTAAATACAACCGCTTTGATGATTTCCGACAATAGTGAGACTCCACTAGTGGGAAAGACTCAATATGATTCTTGATGGCAGCAGTAACTTCTGGCTTCAATTTGTTGTGAGGCTCGTGTTTTCCTCTTTGATCATTGCCCAAAAATTCACCAGTATTTGATCGATCTTTGTTTGCTTGTGAAGCAATCAAAGTGCAATCGGCTTGTATGAAATTGCAAGGGTTGCACAGAAAAATTCACGGCACACTTTTAAATTTTTATTGCTTTTTGGCAAAATGTACTCATAAGCCAAATTTTTTCTGAAATTCGTTTCTTTTTCACTTCTTCTTCTTTTCACTGGAATGGCTTTGGTGAATTTCAGGAGGAAGTTGCGTTTAGCTTTGAAACCATCCCTTTTTTTCCAATAATCATTAAATATTTCCAAACGATCTTCTTCTGTAAATAAACTGCACTTGTAACCTGACGGTTCCTTATGCGAATGATTGGGCAAAGGTTTCGGCAATTTGGCTATTTTTATTTTTCCTTGTTCGTCCGTATATTCTTCCCCCAGACAACGTGCCCTTTTTCTTACATTCTTTTTCCACTCGTCAGGCTTCAGTTGCTTCCATCTTGAACGTTTTTTACTAGGACCAGGAATATCTGTAAGGACAGTTTAATTTAATTTATGTAAATCCACACTAATTTCAAAGCAATCTTACCTTCATTACTTTCATTCTGTTGTTCAATAGCAACTTCTAATTCTGTCTCATTTAATTCACCTGTTAAATTTAAAAGTTTAACCAAAATTTGTCCATAAAGGAAACACTAGGAATAAATTGATGTGCTTACCATTCGAATCACTTTCGGGATTTGAGTCAGATGGCAAATATTCGGACTGCGAATCTTTGTCCCTTTCTTCTACATTCTTTGCTGCCGATTCTTGTTGCACAGAATGTGGCGGCTGGCCTATCATTCGTTTTATGGCATAATTTATCAGAGGTGTTTTAGAATCGGAAGAATCAGAACTAAAATTATTAATAGATTTTAGCCACTCTTCTGCTGTTTTTTTGGCCATCTAAAAATGAGAAATTCTAAAAATTTTAGCATAAAAAGCAACATAAAATATAAACAATATAATTTAATGTTCTCTGAACAGTTTTCATAAGAACAAGCTCCAGTATAAACTTTATTCATGTAATATTACACAAATCAAAAATACATTATTGGATATAGCACCTTGTATTAAGCCAATGTGGAATCAAAAATTGGTATGGCAAAAAGTTCTACATCCACATAGCACCTTCTGGCATACCAAGGAACAGGAATTGGATATAGAACTTTGCTTATTGCTCAACAACAAATTAAAACAAGGATGTAGGACTTTCTACCATACCACAGAATATGAATATACTAATAAAGCTAATATTGCAAATTTTGGATGTAGCACTTTCTGGCATACCGCCGACGATATACTAACTAGTAAAAATGTTATAGACATATCAAATCTTGATTTCAATGTAATCAATTTTTTTGGCCCAAACTATAGGAATCGTACTAATCCGCTTGCATCATTTCACTGCAGCCTCTAAAGAAACGCATAAACCAGGACTGTCCAGCTTTTCATTTATAATCCCCAATCTATGCTAAGCCGGCATATTATTTTGGTTACCCATTAAGGAAATAAGATAAATGAATTTATAACTACTATAAACTGAGGGAACCACATTTAAACACACAGAGTAAGTTCCTAACTGCGGGAACCATACGAATCCGCACTACCCTCGGCATGCCGTACACGGGACACGATTTATTGAAAAGAACTGCTTATTAATATTTGTTTTGCATATCTAGTTATGTATGTGTTAAGGGTAAAGCCTCAGATGTGTGCATGCCAAACCCCACCCCTTTTTTGTTAATATAGTGCACATGCGCAAATGAATGGTTGGCAGTAGTGTAGTGTAAAAAAATAATAAGTTGCGACGGTTCTATTTAGATGTTAAAAATAGAGTATATGTTGTTTTTAATTTAAAATAGAAATTCATATTTTGAAACAGTAGATAAATTTGTCCGAATTCGAAAGCAACATTAATAATTGTGTAGTGTATGCATTTTATACGTTAACATTAATAATCGTTTAATTTAAGCATTGAATACATTGATAATTTTGGGTTTAATACATTAACATTACTAAAATTATCATAAAGTGTCAGGGGTAAAAAATTCAAGTAAATTTAAATCACTTGCATATTCCCTATAGCCCAGTCAAATTATTAAAAAAATGGGTCATTCTTGGAATCTAACGGAAGAAGCTGAATTTTTGTATAGACCTTTATTTTAGCATTACAAATGTTGTCTCAAAAGTAATATATGCCAACATGTAAGCGACCTTAGATATTCAGGGTCAAAGGTCGCTAAAATCAGTTTTTTGAAACGAACGAAACGAATATCTCGTTTTCTCTGCCTCCTATCGTATTTGCATTTATTATGAAAGATGTAGAGAATAAAATTCTCTACTAATTTTATCTGAAACCTTTTTTTATACGTCGACCTGTTTTTGAGATAGAGGGAGCAGAGTGTGGAGCGCTGAAGAGCAGCAATGCGTACCTTAGCGCAAGGTAAATCCTGAATCCCAATGTATTATACCGTTTTTTTACTTAATTACTTATTAAATATTACTTAAATAACAATTTAATACCTTATACTAATATTTATATTTCTTTTAAATCAAATAGTCATCAAATATTACTTTAAAATAAATAATCTTTGACACAAATACAGTCGAACTTCCTTATGTCGAATTACCATAGTTCACGAAAAAAAATTGGAGTTAGAGAAAATTCGAGTTAGAGAAATTCATAATTACAAAATGAGCAAAACTCAGTTTTTCACACAATTGTTCAAAGTAAATATAACATAATATCATATGTATAATATAACATGCATTTATTTATTAACAAAACAAAGAATATAGGTACATAGGTACATTAATATAATGTTATATAATTATAATTAATTAAAAATAATTATAATTAATATATTATTTTTTGAAAAAGTCGGTAATTTTAATTTTGTTTCCAACAAAAGTAGATAATGCGCGGTACACTTCGTCTGAAGAAGAGACTCTCAGTCAACTCTGTCTTCTTAGGTACACTTTTTCAAACGTGTGCTTCATTAGTTTACCATTTTCGGCTTTGTTCAGAATTTCTTCGCGGTTTGTTATAATTAAAAAAAATTGTACTTAGAGGAATCCCAAAATCTTCAGGAATCACTTTTTTGTTTTTAATTCCTTTGTCAACTTCACTTATCAACCTCACTTTGTCACATAACTACATCGAGATATTGAGTTGTTATCTTCTCTGACCACTCATATTTGCATTTGTAACGGCAGAGGTAAGATCTTCTCTGACTACTTATATTTGCAATTGTAACGGCAGAGGTAAGAAGAAAGAATCTGTTTAAACTCTAAAATTTCATTAATATATAGCACAATAACTATAAATTAAAGCAATAATAACAATAAATTTTGAAAAGTACGCAGCGATTCAAAAATTTGAGTTATAGAGATTATTTTGTATGTAAAATTTTACCATTGTACACATTTTTACTACGAGCTGTGGAAAAAATCAAGTTAAGGAAAGTTCGAGTTATGGAAGTTAATTTATATGTAAAATGCTATCTAAACGTATGAATTTCTAAAAAGTTCGAGTTATAGAAAATTTGGAGTTATATAAAGTTCGAGTTATGGAAGTTCGACTGTAATTAAATAATGAAGTAAATCATTCTAAATATAGTTTAATGCTATTCAAATTCAACCCCAGGAATGGGGTTGGGTACTTTTACCACCTGCACCAGATGAACTACTCACTTCATTATTCTGCAATTGCAAGAATGGTTTGTTGTTCGCGTTGTGGTTGCCATAAGTTAGGGATGCAATGTTCTTTACCTTGTGGTCAATACAATGTAAAAAAACGGTATAATACCTGAGCGCTCCACTGCGTCCTCTATCTCAAAAATAGTTCGACGTATAAAAAAAGGTCTCAGTTGAAATTTGTAGAGAAATTTATACTCTACAACTTTCATAATAAATGCAAATATGGTAGGAGGCAGAAAAAACGAGATATTCTCAAAAATACGATTTTCGCGACCTTTCACCTTGAATATCTAAGGAGGCTTATATATTAGCATATGTGATTTTTGAGACAACATTTGAAACGATAAAATAAAGGTCTATAGAAAAATTTAGCTTCTTCCGTTAGATTCCGGGGTGAAATGGCAAAATGACTGCTACTACTATAAGTTTAGAATATTTATTTTCATTCATGCATTTTCAGCCTTGAAACTGAAATGGAGCACCAGCAATACCGTTACTATTCTTAAGCCCGCCATTCACGATCAGTTTATACTGCTCAGTTGAACTGATGTTTAGAACTGATCAGTTCAAAATGATTTCCCCACTCAAGCCCCCCATTCACGATCAGTAAAACTGATTAGTTGAACTGACGAACATCGATAAACTGACCGTGAGTGTGAAATCCTAACGTAAAATTTTGGACTGACGGCAACCCACGGATTTACCGGGCGCACCATAAATCCGCTGGCTTCAGTTCGTTTTCATCACGCCCAACTAACCGCGCATGCGCTTAGTCAGTCGTAGTTTACCCGCCATGGCGTCAAAAAGTGCAGTAACTTAAGAATTTATAGAAAAATAGCTTGAAATATGTAAATTCGTCCATTCTCAAATAGTTACGCCAATCGGTTTCAGTGACAACTCATTTAACAAATTAATATGAGATAACTGTTATTTCTTTTTTAACAATTTTTTGGTTCCGTTTTTTGTTGTTTTTAGGGTTCCGTACCGAAAACGGAACCCTTATAGGATCACTTTGTTGTCCGTCTGTCTGTCTGTCTGTCTGTCTGTCCGTCTGTCTGTCTGTCTGACAAGACCTTTTTCTCAGGAACGCGTAGAGGTAACAAGTTGAAATTTGTATCAAATACTCGAGTCTGCGGTCTCTTTCAGCTGTGAAAAAATCAAACTTGTAAGTCAACGCGATCAAAAGATATGACCGTTTATGTCGCATATTTTGCGATTTCACGAGGGAATCAAAACCTATAGGGTACTTCCCGTTGACCTAGAATCATGAAATTTGGCAAGAAGCTGTGTCTTACAGCACATGTCAAGGGAAAAATCTGAAAACCGTAAATATGTAGTTTAATTACAAGAAAAATGCGAATTTACTATTAGAAACTTATTAAAATTCACTAATGTTGTCGTAGTGGTATTGTCAGGCTCCAGAAGCATATGGGTTGCATACAGTTAGGTCCTATTCTATGTTTATTCTGAATTGTCTTTGTTTATATTCGTTATGCATTTCATCACGTACGCTTTATATAAATAATATGTACAGGGTATATATTATGTCTAAATTTTGCTTTTTTATAACCGACATGCGACATACTCAAGTCCCGTAACATCCTGTATATATTATATTTCGTCTAATTTTTCTTTATAATCTACATAATATGTTGATAATCTACATAATAATACTATACTATACAAGTTTGTACGGAACCCTCGGTGCGCGAGTCACAACTCGCACTTGGCCGTTTTTTTTTTCTTGATTAAACGGCTTCAAGCTGCAGCCGTCATATATTTTACATATGACGGCTATTTATGAAGGATATTTTACATCCTCTTCAGAATCCGAATCATTTTTTTTAAGTTACGCGTTGAGAAATTCGCTAGCCAGATATAGCACGCGACAATCGAGAAATGAAGGCCGGTTTTAAGCCAGTGAGTGGGGAAATCATTTTGAACTGATCAGTTTTAACTGATCAGTTCTATACGTCAGTTCAACTGATCAAATTTCTCCCCGCGTTAAAGTTAAATAAATTGATTGGGATTCTGACGAGGATATTCTACATATGACAATTAGTTTAATCAATAAAAAACAACAGAAAAGAAACGGAATGAAAAAATGGTTAAAAAAGAAATAACAGTTATCTGACATTAATTTGTTAAATGAGTTGTCACTGAAACCGAGACTGGCGTAACTATTTAAGATTGGACGAATGTACATATTTCAAGCTATTTTTCTATTAATTCTTCAGTTATTGCACGTCCGGGCGCCGTGCCAGTTAAACTACGACTGACCAAGCGCATGCGCGGTCAGTTTGGCGTGATGAAAACGAACTGAAGCCAGCGGATTTATGGTGCGCCCGGTAAATCCGTGGTTTGCCGTCAGTTCAAAATTTTACGTTAGGATTTCACACTCACGGTCAGTTTTTGGATGTACGTCAGTTCATTAATGGGATACACTGTGACTTGTAATAAAAGTGCCGCCCGTTTGCGGTGTGCAACCCAATCTAACCAGCAAACATTAGTTAAAACACGTACCTACCAATCGCAATAAAGGGGCGGAGTCTGGTAATGGCTCCAAATTCAAAAATATATTTGAAATAATAAACCGTTTGGAACTTGCACGCTATATATCAAGTCTGCCATATATCAATTTGTTGATTTTTAAGGTATATTTTTTAGTGTTGGGGGTAATTGTTGATTTGGGTCGAATAGCATGCTAGGTCGAATAGTTGTTTTCAGAAGAATCAACTATTCTGAAAATAAAAAGAAAATTATATGATTTTTATATTATTATATGAAATTTATTATACATTTTCCTTGTATTGATAAATATAAATTTTTTTTTTTAATTTGCACGAAATTATAATTCTACAAAATAGTTTACGTTCAGCGTTAGCATTACCCGGGGTAAACCACGTGGAGGTGCTGAAACGATTTTTTACCCCTGGATAAATCATTTTGCACAATATTTATATATGTATATATACATATATATATATATATATATATATATATATATATATATATATATATATATATATATATATATATATATATATACGAATTTAACGTAAATGAGAATGCTACTGTCAAGCATAAAAAAGAAAGTAATGTAATATTGTAATTACGATTGATCCATCCTAAAACAGGAAATACAATAGATAAATACATAATACTTAAATACATTACAATACATAGCTAAATACATAATACTTAAATAAATTACAATACATTGCTAAACACATAATACTTAAATAAATTACAATACATTGCTAAATACATAATACTTTAAAAAATTACAATACATAAGATATCTATTATTCTCTAGTTCCAAATGTCGATTTGAAGGTTGTATAGTCGAATTTTTTAATCCTCCGCCAACCTCCGTCACAACCCCAAATGACTGATCTTTTTTACGGCTATTACATCGAATGGTTAAATGAAAAATTTACAAAATTAGATAAGAAAGCCGCTTACCAGCATTTCATTTTTTATTAGGAAAGTATGTCTGCTTCTCTATCTTTCTCTTCTTGGATACTTCATTGTTATTGTCTCGCTGCAAATTCTCAAAAGCATTCCATATGTTTATACAGTCAGTATGATTTTCCTTGTAGGGCATTCACTTTACTAACAATATTTTCACGTTCAATCTGTAAAAATATTTAAATTTAATATTAAAATAATTCCACATCTTGTGTATAATTTCTTCAACACACCTGTTTCTTTCTTTCGCTATCAATACATGTGCTTGGTTCATTATTTTTCTCTTCTAAAAACTGGCATAGTTCTTCTTGATATCTAACTTTACTTGTTATGGGTTCATGAATGTATAACATTCCTTCGTAGTCTTCTTCTCCCAAACCATGAACACATGCAGCAGACTCACTATTCCTCCTTTCATGCAGCACAACTGCATGTATATGTTTGCACAAGGTAGTCTTCACAGAAAACTCCGGACACTCACAAATATACCGATGCAAACAAACTTTGCATTTATGACAATATCCCATTCGGCAATCCACATCACACAATTCATTGTAAGTTGTACTATAAAATGTGTCTCCTGTTGTTGATTTGACTCTAAATTTGCCAAATTCAACAGATTCCACAAAATCTGTAATTTTTTCTGCCTTCTTATGAGCTTCAACGATTATTCTATAGCAGTAATTGTTGGCATTTGGTCGCTCTTGATTTACAATATTTTTCCACATCTTCTCCTCAACAAGCTCTTCCAACATGTCTAATAATTTTTCAACTCTAAAAATTTATAAATAACAATTATAATATATTTAACAATTACAATATAAGATAAAATATTATTGATTTCACCTTATATTTTGATTTCCTCTCATTTTGTTATGTTAAAACTTTGTGTAAACTTTCTATTGCCATGTTGGTGTTTATTCCGGCATTGATTCTATGGCAATGAGCCCACATCTTTATTCTATCTTCCTGAAAATAGTACCTACAAATGTATAAAAATTAAGTCATTCCAAAATTTATGAAGTGTATTATGCTAAAGTCCTACTTTTCTAAGTAACTTAAAAACTGTAATTCGCCTTCATCTTTTAATTATTGTAAATATTTGTCCTTCTGTGCAACAAAATTTTCAATTTTCATTTCCTTCAAAATTTTTCTCATTTCAGTCTTCATTTGCAACTTATTTTCTGGCTTCGTCAGTTTCGATCTGCCTTGAATATTCCAATCCATTACCACATGCCATGTACAAAGCAATCTCCTTGGCTTTTCCGCAGTCTCCATGGCCTCTGTCTATGCATTGTAATATTTTGGATCATCGTCGCTCATTATATATTTGGCATTAATGCTGCATCCCAATCTTTCTTTTAATGCCTTCAAAAAAACTTTTTGAATCACCTGATCCAATCTATTGCAGAGCAAAAATGCCACTGGGAATCCCATATTTCCCTCATCTTTAATTAATACAGTTGTCAATTCAAATTTACAGCGATTTGTTCCATGCGTCCCATCCATACAAATCACATGTTGGTTATCTCTAAGTTTCTTTTCCATGAATTCATTCATGTACCCCAATGCGAAATCTTCAAAACTTAAGTCAGGGTGACTTTCTCCTACAACATTATTATTATTTCCACCACCACACCTGCACCATATGAAACCCCTCAAGTTTTTGAAAACCCCAAAAAAGCTATACCAATAACTTCTAATTTATGTAAAAGGAACAAAAATATATAAAATAGAAAGTAGATAGAGCTTAGTGTAATAGTAGATTAGAACTAAATGGGTATGTACACCAATGATGTAAGATGATAGAGGAAGAGGTTCAATAGATCTATGAAGGTCGCAGTACAACAAAGCACCACCAAAATCTACAATAGATAAGAAAATTATAATCTACTTAATTGGAATATTTTCTATTAAGAGTTAATTGTTTACTCACCCTCTTTTTAACTAAAAAAGCGTGATTTTTCCCTTCTTTATTCCATTCTTCAATTTTTAAAGCTGTAGCCATTGTGTCATCAGCATGTCTCTTCTTATCAATGTTAAATTTCTTCATTAAATAGTCTAGATCCCCTCGTCTAATTAAATTTAGTCGCTTCACTTCAATGCCCTTTGTTTTCCTGGCATCATTTAGTATTCTCTCTGTAGAAACTCCTGCCTGTAATTGATCCACTATCATTGTCTCTTCCTGTTTCGTCAATCTCTTTGTCTTAAATTCATCTCCATGTCCAACATGTGTTTCTATAAATTTCGCACTTAGTGAACCTAAAAATTTTCATAGTAGAATAGTTTTGAAAACAATTTATTAGAAATTACCATTTCTAAAGATCTTCACGATTATCCTTGATGGACACATTCCTGAAATTTTAATACTGCCCCCCAACTTCTCAGCCCTTACAGTACATTGGCTTTTATATCCTAAATTAACATATTTCAATTAATTCTGAACTTCTAATTATAAAATTATAACCAACGAACCAAATGAGTTACTTCGATTACAATTGTAATAAACAACTTCAATACAATTTACAAGTTTGTTTCTTCTAACACATTCATAATCAACTTGTCTATTTTCCTTTGACATCCACGATTCAAATTCTGCAATGTTCCTAAAACTTAAATCAGATTGTTTAATAGTTACGCCATGTATCTCTGTTAAATGATTAAGCAGAAGCTCATGATATTGAAATGCCTCCTTTTTTTCTTCTGGGCATAAGGAGCAACGAATGCGTTGTAACATATTTTTCCCCACTTGCATATTATGCATATTTCTCAAATGTCGATTCTTTGAAGAAACAGTCACAAATGTCTTCTGACATACATCACAGGTCAGTTTATTGACACTAAAACATGAAAGTAGAATGTCCAAATATGTATACGTTAAAAGATTATATATATTACCTTTCCATGCTGGATGTAACACTAACCTAACTAATGTAAAACTGAAAAAGAAATAGTAATTATCTTTATTAAAACAATAAAAAAGATATTTCAGCGAAATGATAAAATATATATTATAGCAATAAGAACTGCTGATTTAATCGGGATAACCACACTCAAGATTCTCTAAAAAATTGGGCGGCAATATGTCAGCTATTCGACACAAAAGAACAAAGAATACACTTCGCGCACACACTGCCCATAACTTAAACTACATTTTTGAATTTGGCGCCATTACCAGACTCCGCCCCTTTATTGCGATTGGTAGGTACGTGTTTTAACTAATGTTTGCTCAATCTAACCTAGGTTAAACCAACAGTATTTTCCACATTTTCTCATTTTGGATCGATAGTTCGCGCTGTCGTGCGTATGTGGTTAAACCAACAGTCCTTGTCACACTTTCTCATTTTGGATCGAGAGTTGTATGTGGTCTTCATTTATCTGCCACTTCGCAGCATATGCAGAACCCATTCTAACCTATAGGACTATGTTACCTAATATTAATGGTATTTTGAAAACCAGATTGTTAACTGAAACAATCGTGAGTAAAACGGTTACAGTAAAACCAAAAAAAAATCTGTAACGTTAAAGCCCGCCATTCACAGTCAGTTTAAACTGATCAGTTGAACTGACGTTTAGAACTGATCAGTTTATTTCATCAGATCAGTTCAAAATTATTTCCCCACTCACTGGCTTAAAACCGGCCTTCATTTCTCGATAGTCGCGTGCTGTATCTGGCTAGCAAATTTCTCACCGCGTAACTTAAAAAAATGGATTCTGGCGTTTCTGAACTATTTGAGAATGGACGAATCTTCATATTTAAAGCTATTTTTTATAGATTCTTCCGTAAACTACGACTGACTAAGCGCATGCGCCGCCAGTTTGGCGTGATGAAAACGAACTGAAGCCAGCGGATTTATGGTGCGCCCGGCAAATCCATGGGTTGCCGTCAGTTCAAATTTTTACGTTAGGGTTTCACACACACGGTCAGTTTTTTATGTACGTCAGTTCAACTGATCAGTTTAACTGATCGTGAATGGGGGGTTTTACAGTAAACCAAAACCATATCTAACGGTTACAGTAAAATATGTTCCCGCCACTGTGCGTTTTATTACTTATAATTTCTGCTACGGAGGCGCTGCACATATCGTACACCGGCAGGAAGACTTACATCTCAAAAGTCATGGTTCTGCAATAATCAAAGTTGAATGTTTGACAGCTGAAAATTATATTTCTAATTTATTATATTGCTTCATTCTATAGCTCATTCTCTTCATACATCATCTTACTAATTATTACCAAACCATTTATGTGGTTTTCTAAAAGTATTTTGAGTTGTAACAGTGTTCTTGCTTGAATTGACACATAATTTCCCATTGCCCCATTACCTCAGGATTTTATTATTGATAATAATACCTAATATTATAACTAATTATTATACCGGGTTTTTTAATAAGGACATAACAATTTTGTACTTAAATAGAACACAGAATTACTGAGATATCTAAATTTATTCCAGGTGTAGTGCAAATGTTACAATTATGTATGGAATTCGATATCGTTCATATGACCGCCACGAACACGCCGGCAACGATCGACTCTTTGGATCCAATTTTCAATCACACTTTCACACATATCAGCCGGAATGTTGGAAATGTCGCGTTTGATATTGTTCCTGAGCTTCTCCAACGTTGCTGGATTGTTGGTATAAACCTTCGACCAAAGGTAACCCCACAAGAAAAAATCCCACTTAGTCAAATCGCATGAGCCAGGTGGCCATTCGACTGGAGCATTTCGCGAGATTAAACGATTACCAAATTTTTATTTCAATAAATCAATTGTTTGGCCAGCTGTGTGACCTGTGGCATCATCTCGTTGGAACCACATATCGCTGATTTAAGTTCAAGTTCATCCAATTCTGGCCAAAAATAGTCTTTCAACATGGCACGATAGCGAACTCCATTCATTGCCCATAACATGGCGATTATTTTCATCGACGAAAAATACGGCCCTTATATCACACCTGCCGCATGAAATTCATACCACACACTCACTTTTTGTGGATGCAATAATGTCTCATGAAGCACATGAGGGTTTTTTGCTGTCCAATAAGGCATATTCTGCTTAATGACAAAAGGAATTCAGCCAAAAATAAGCTTCATCGCTAAAGATAATTTTTCGATGAAATTCAGATTTCTCTCCAAACTTTTACAGAACAATATCGGATAAGCTTCGGCGCTTTAAATGATCCAGAGGTTACAATTCTTAGGGTAATTTGATCTGGATCGGGTATACCTGGAGATCTTTACGCAAAATTCGCCATAATGTGGGCTGAGAAATTTCCAATACTTGTGAACGGCGTGGAATCGACATGTTTGGTTCATTTTGAACTGGAGCTCTTACGGCTGCAATATTTTCAGTACTTGACTGGCGCGTTGTCTCACTGGCACAGGAACATTGAATAGTGTTATGTTGATTCAAATTTATTCACCATCGCACGCACAGCTTGTCTGGTGGGACGATTATTGCGACCAAAAAATGGAGTAAGCCCCCTTAAAGTTAGTACCGATTAGTAACCGAGTACCGACTTACTGAATTTCGGTAGTAAGTATTAACGATTTCCAAACGTTTCTTGTTCATGAACTTTACCATGATGAAAATGTAAGCCTTGATTGACGTTTTGACTTTAAAAGATCATAAAAAAGTTTGTGGGTTATGTTCCGTATTATAAAACAAAATTGTTATGTCCATATGGAAAATCCCTTTATTTCTAGCTAAAAATAGTAAACAAGTAAATTCAGCCTTTCGAAAGTAAATTCAGCCTTTCGGTAAACATTAGTCATCAATCAGAGACACTTTATTAAGCCTTCATAAAATGTAGAATGACTTGAAGGAATATGTTTCATATTGACCAAACTTAGACAAATCCTTTTTCTTCCTCTCAGTTATTTCGCAGGGCTGGATATATGCTTATTTCTCACCCCATTATTCGAAGTATTGTTGTGTTTGATCAATGGGGTTTGAACAATTACTTTTTTTTCAATTTTTTACGAGCTGTTCGATGAGTTACGTTTTACATACTCTAGTTTTAATCTCGAGATTTCTGTTTGGATAGTAGTAGGCACAGTTTACGTTTCTTGTAGATTTTACTTCCCCCTGTTTGCATATTTTGTTTTCCTCTTGGATCTTAGATTCTTTATTTTCTCGACTTTCCTCATTCAAATTTTCCTGTTCTTCATTGTTCTCCTCTATTTGAGCTGTGTATTGGTCTTTATTTTGTCCTTTAATGCCCGCCATACACACAACGTTCCACCGGAGAGGTCTACCTGTGCAGTTTTTCCTGCGCGGGTAGACCGGAGCGTGTGTGGGAATAGACCTGTGCAGTTTTTTGAACCCTGTGCAGGCGACCGGAGCAAGATCGAAAATCAATTCGGCGGTGGACCTGTGCAGGTCACATCAGTTGTTTCTAGTGTGTTTTGTAATGTAATGGTTTTGAATGTGTTGATATATAAGTTGTTGGGCTTAGATATGATATTGAATATTCTTCTATTGATTATGACATTTCCCAGATTTTTCATTGTAAAACAATAAACAAATATTTCTTTGTTTTTATAAAAAAAGTTATGCTATTTGAAAGTTCTACCTCAAGGACGTGCAGGAATTTTAAAATTTTTCATTTCACAATATCAAAGTTTCCAATACATATTAGGTTTTTTTCATTTTGTTGCAAGCAAAATTTCATCAAATAATGTCTGTCTACACCAGTACCTGCCAAACTGGACACGTTTCAGATGTGCAGCGTAAGATTTCATAGTACAATCACATAGTATAGTCATCGTCCTTAATCATAATTGAGTCCAATTCGAGCGGTTGAGCGGAGCGGACGTGTTTTGTGAAGCGAGTTTTACGGATTGAGTTTTTTTATTTGTGACGCGTAAAAACGGCGCGCGATAAGGAAGAAAAAAAGAAAGAAAAAGAAAAAATGAAAAAAAGTGAGAGTGAAAGCGACCGAGACGAGGATTATAAAAGGAAAAGAGAAAAGGGAAGAGAGTCAGAAGAAAGGTTGAACCCCTTTCAAAAAAGCAAAAAACTGGAAAGATCACCGGCTAAAAAGGAAATGGGTGAGGAAATGAAGATGCTGAAAAAAATTATGGAAGATATAGGGGAGATAAAGGAAGAGAATCGGAAGATGAGCCGGGAAATGGAATATTTGAAAAATATGATGCGCGAAAAGGAAGAAAAATGGGAAAGAGAAAAGACAGAACTAAATGAAAAAATGAAAAGACTGGAGGAGAAAATGGAAGAGAAGGAAAAAATAATGAGAAAAAAGAATATTGTTGTGACGGGACTGGACGAAGGGGAATGTGAGAGCGAGAAGAATCTGGAAGAATGGATAAAGGCAGAATTAGAGGTAGAAGTGACGGTGAAAGAGATGTATAAAGTAAGTGGAGGGAAAATGTTAGTCGCGGAACTTGGGACCTGGGGTGAAAAGCGGAAAGTTATGGAAAATAAGAGGAAACTAAGAGAAAAAAGGGAAAAGAGAGTATACATAGAAGACGATCTGACAAAGAAGGAAAGAGAAATACAGAAGGAATTAAGAGCGATAGCCAAAGAAGAGCGACAAAAAGGACGCTGGGCGAAAGTCGGTTATAAATAGATATGGATAGACGGAAAGGGCTTTAAGTGGGATGATGAAAAGGGGGAGTTAAACACAACAAATTTTTGAATAAGAGCACAAGGAAAAGACGACAGGACAGAAAACGGAAAACGAACATGGAGAGGAATAAGGAAGAAACGGAGCAGTTAAGAATAGTATACTGGAACACAGCGGGGATAAAAAACAAAGACAATGAGTTTTGGGAATATTTGGGAAAATTTGATGTAGTGGGATTGGTAGAAACGTGGGTGGAAGAGAAGGGGTGGGAAAAATTGGAAAAAATAATGCCGAAAGAGTTTAAGTGGAAGTGTCAATTTGCAGAGAGGGTAAGCAGGAAAGGGAGAGCTAAAGGGGGGATAATAATGGGAGTGAAAAAGGGTTTGGAAGAAGAAAACAGAACCGAAGCAAAAGAAGAAAGAGGCATTATGGAAAGAACGGTGAAAATTAGATAGAAAAAATGGAGAATTATAACAATATACAGCAGAAGTATGAAAGAAACGAAGAGAATGATAGAAGAGCGAGTAAAACAGCAAGACGAGGGAACTCTGGTGATTGGGGGGGACTTTAACGCAAGAATTGGAGAAAAGGGAATACGGCTAGAAGAAGAACAAACAACAATAGAAAGAAGACCAACAAAAGACGCAACAGAAAACGCCGAAGGGAGACTGATAAGTCTAGTAGAAGAAAGAGGGTGGGACATACTTAATGGAAACAGTATCGGAGATGAGAAAGGAGAGTACACATATATCGGACCAAGAGGGGAGACAGTTATTGACTATGTTTTGGTGAATGAAGAAGCATGGGATGAAATAGAACAATTCAAGGTGGGAGAAAGAGTCGAGTCGGATCATATGCCATTGGAAGTGAAGACAAAAGGAAGAGAGAAAAATAGAAGAAGTGAGAAGGATGTTAGAAGAAAAATAGTGAAGAATATCTGGACGGAAGAAGCAATAGAAAATTATAGAACAAGACTTAAGGAGGCTAGATACGAAGAGGAAGGGATAAACGAAAAAGTGAAAGAACTGGGTGATCACGTAAAAAATGCAACAGAAAAAAAAAGTGATAGAGACAAGAGTGAAGGTGGGGTCTTGGAAAAACGAGTGGTGGGATAAAGAATGCAGGGAAGGGAAGCAATCAGTAAGAAAGAAATTAAGAAATTGGAAAAGAGGAAAAGCAAGTAATGAGGATTACAAGAGAGCACACAAGAGGTACAAATTAGTATGCAAGGAGAAGAAGCAAAAGAAATGGATGGAAGAAGAACTAAAGATGAAAGGCATAAAGACGGAAGAAGAGGTATGGAAATACATAAATAGGGAAAGAAAGAAAAAAGTAGAAAGAGTGAGTAATAGAATTACTATGGAGGAATGGAGAAAGTACTTCAGTCAGCTGCTGGGTGGTGATGAAATCAGACAGGAAAAGAAAAAGAGTCAACACAGGGTGGGAGAAATAGAAGAGATAACAAGAGAAGAATTAGAACAACAACTGAGTAAACTGAAAAAGAAAAAGGCACCGGGGAGGGACGGTATACAGAATGAATCGTGGATATATGGAACTGAAAGGGAAGCTGACAGGCTGTTGGAGATAATGAATGGAGTGTGGAAGGGAGAGGGCTTCCCACAGGAGTGGAAAGAGATTAAATGATCCGGATCTATTGCAGTATTTAATATGCCCCATATATAAGAAAGGAGAAAGGGAAACAGCAAGCAATTACAGGGGGATCACCATGCTCAATACGGCATATAAGATATATGCAATGATTGTAGAAGAGAGATTGACGAAGGAATTGAAGGAGCGAGGTGTGATACCAGACGGACAGGCGGGATTTAGGAAAGGGAGAGGGACCATGGATAATGTATACATCTTGAATCACATAGTAGGGAATGAGATAAAAAAGAAGGGCGGCAGGATGTATGCATTATTTGTGGACCTGAAGGCGGCCTTTGATAATGTAGCAAGAGAGGCACTGTGGGAATGCCTGAGAAAGAAAAGGATAAAGGAGCATCTGATATCAAAATTAGAAGAGATTTATGAAGAAACAATAAGTAGAATGAGAGTTGGTGAAATGGTGAGCGAAGGTTTTAATACGCATAAGGGAGTGAGACAAGGCTGCCCACTAAGCCCCAGCCTGTTTGCAGCATTTATTGGAGACATAGAGGAGATGTTCAGCAAGGCGCAGACGGGTGGGGTTGTGGTGGGCAAAGAAAAAGTGTGGTCCCTAGCCTACGCGGATGATTTGGTGGTGCTAGCGAGAGACGAGAAAGGGATGAAAGAAATGATAAGAAACATGGAGAAATATATGAGGAGGAAAAATCTGACAGTGAATGTGGAGAAGTCCAAGATGATGGTGTTTAGAAAAGGGGGTGGCAGGAGAAGAGTAATTGAGTGGAGATGGGAGAAGGAGAAAATTGAAGAAGTAAAAGAATTTAAATACCTAGGGTACGTGTTTAATGAGAGAAATACTGAAACAGCATACGTGAGAGAGTTAGTAAAGAAAGCCAATAAAATACTAAAAGTGGTATGGGGAATAGGAGAGAGAAAATTTGGACACGACTATAGAAGGAGAGTGATGATGTTTGATAGCCTGGTGAAAAGTGTGATGATGTATGGAGCGGAAATATGGGGATGGAGAGAGCAAGAAGGGCTGGAAAGGGTGCAAGAAAAATATTTGAAATGGGTGCTAGGACTAGGTAGAGAGACCCCGGGGTATATAGTGATGGAGGAAACAAAGAGAGATGGAATAAGAATAGAAGCAGGAAAGAGAGCAATAAGTTTTGAGGAGAGAGTGATAGAGAGAGGAGAGTGCAGAATTCTGCAAGAGTGCCTCAAAGAAAAAAGAAAAGAAATAGGAAAGGGGGTGTGGAAAGAGAGGGAAGCATATCTAGAAAGAAACGGGTATGCAGGAGCGGAGATAGAAAGAATGAGAGAGAGAGGTAGAGTAATGACAGAGGAATTGGTCCAGAGAGATAGAGATGTGCAAAGGCAAGAAAGGAGAGCAAGAATTAGGGAGTCTAGGTACAATGGGAAATATGAAAAAATAATAACGGAAGAACTGCCAAAGTACCTAGGAAGAGAAAGTAGAAAAGAGAGAGTTACAATAGCAAGATTCAGATGTGGAAATGAAGAGAGAGATAATAAATTTTGGATGGAGGATAGGAATAGAGTATACAGGATGTGTGGAGAAAACAAGGAGACAATAGAACACTTGCTGAACGAATGTTCAGAAATGAGAGAAAGGGACGAGTTTAGAGAAGAGATTTTAAACGAGGATGGAAGAGGGATAGATTGGATGAAGAAAGTTGAGGAGAGAAGAAGAGCAATATGTGGGGAGGGAAGCCGGTAATCGGGGTTTAGGGATAGGAATTTAGTGACTTTCTTTTTTTTGTTTTTTTGTTTTTAGTTTGAGCAGCATATGTTTCTTTTTTTTAATGTGTATTTTTTCTTTTTCTCTTTTTATTATTTATATTATGTTCGATGTTAGTTTTAGTAAATTTTGGATTCAATTTATAAACCCGTAAGGGCAATAAATATACATAATACCTAGTCATCGTCCTTAATCGATGCCATCGCAAAAAGAACTGAAGACCGCTCCGGTATACTGGAACGTCCCCATATACCCTTCCGACGTGCGGTTGACCTGCGCAGGCAAACCTGCACAGGTAACCTCTCCGGTAGACCGTAGCGTGTATGGCGTACTTAATAATTCCAACCATATTACGAAGCATGGATTTTCTTTTTCGCCTCAAAACTCCCAAAGACCAATAGCTGGTAAATAAATATACCTGTATAACCGGTATAATCTTACTTTTTCTAAAAATATTGCTGACTTGATTTCCGATGTTTTTTAGCCGTATTTCCCAACCAGTCTTGTGGTTTAGACTTTTTTTTCTAGATCGTAATTCATCCCTATCTAAGGTTGGAGACAATGAAGAGAATGTCCAATCACTGAATGAATGGGTGAAATGTCAGGTTTCTCAGTATTATGCGGCTCAGCTTCATTTTCCGGTTAATGTTATTTGTATATAACAGTCGCAATTATTGATGTTTTTTTCATTATTATTACTGGAATCTTGTATTTGTGTAGAGACTTGTAATTCATTTGGTAATAAAATATAGTCATTATCAACTTCAAAAACAACATTTTCAACTACACACAAATTGTTCTCCTGATCACAATAACTTTTATCAGGTTCCAGCTGCTTATTAACATGTTCAATAAATTGTTTGGAAACACTTAGTATTACTTGTATTTCTTGAATTATTACTGGAGAAGAGGATGGTCGATAGCAGATCCAATACCATCTGTGGCATCTGTACCATGATTCAAGCAAAGGGATTTTGAAGAGTTACTAAGAATAAACTAAGGCCATGAAAAACTTAATTTTAATCCATCCCACAAACCTAAAATTTTCATTCATTTTCATTCGATTTGTATTCTGAAGCCTGCTTGTGTCTACAAGCAAATGAAAATAAGGAGTTTCTTATATGAAGGCAATTAATTTGCACGAACTAGACTTACTAGATTATCAAAACTACATTTCAAAATAAATTTGCTTGAAAAAATAAAAAATGTATTTTTGCTTTTGTGATATTGTGAAGCATGATATCTTCTCATACTTATAAATTCCTTCATGTGTCTAATCTCAATACCTTAATACTATTAGGTTCAGCTTGCATGTCAAAATCTTCCATAATATGGTTTTCTGGTATCCTTTTTCTTTGTGATTTCATCTTATCCATTCCTGTATTTGTCCTTTGCCTAGTCCTTCCAAACGATTGCTTCCTGATGCTACGCATGTTATGTTTTCAATTAATAATAATAGTTCTTGAACACTCAAATCATCCTCTTTCACAATTTCAGAATCTTTTAGGGCCATTATTTTATCAAAACTTTTTCAAATATTATTTTCCTCCACACTATTTCAGGGTCGAACTATGGCATTAATTGTTTGTTTTATGTTCAAGACATTTCCAAAACCTCATAAAGTCATGTTTCCTCAACAATTGGAACATCTTTCCTGTATAGTCTCTTTGTGGCATCTTTAACATCTCGGTCCATTGGATGAACAATACATGAAACATTTGGAGGAAAATGCATCACGAATATGTTTACATCTTCTGTTTTTAGTACCACTGCATCTAGATACATCAGTACATTATCCAATAGCAGTGTAGCTTTTGGTGGAAGACAAGCTGAGGTATGGATTTATCATATAAACGCTTTCTAAAAATTACTTGATACATCCAAATAGTCTTTTGATTTTAAGTTTGAAGTTGTTAAAAAAAAATATTATTAAAAATATATTTATATTAAAAAAATTGTGAAAAATCTATAAAAATTACCTGGAGTATTCGGGTCGATTCCCATATGCGCGACACTCAGCTACGCGACGTCGTGCGACATCGCCAGTCAATTAATGATTACATTGTTTTAAAAGGGTAGTCGCGTAGCCATAGTGAGAACGTGCCCATTGAAAACAATGTAATCATAATTTGACAGGCGATGTCGCGTGATGTCGGGTAGCTGAGTGTCGCGTATATGAGAATCGGCCTTTACTTTCTATTCCTGCAACGAATGTCTTTTAGACATTTGTTTTCCTGTATACCACAGTTCTGTCTGCATTGTACACTTGTTCGAGACTTGTGTTATATATTATTTACCAAATCTTAGCAAAATTAAACCATAGCTACATGATCAGTACTCAATTTTTCGCCTTCAATGGCTAATTATTATATTCCTTGGTGCTTTAAACCATTGGTTCTTAACCTATGGGTCGCCAAACATATTTCTTGGCCCAGCGAAAAGAAGAGCTCACCCAGAAAAGTGTTTTGCCTAACTTTATGAGAAAAAATAAGTATATGCCATGTATCTATGGAACCATCCATTATTATTTATTAGGTTATCCATTAAATGTTCCTTTGATTAAAAATAGCTTTATTTATCTTTCACTTGAAAATGACCTTTAACAGTCGAAACTTGAATAGTGTAAAGTGTGTAAATAGTGTGATTTATATATCTTCATAATTTATCTTCAAAAATGACTTGGTCAAAAATGAGTAGCTAGACATGGACACTTTTAACTGTAGAGATTTTGATCTAAAAGACTTGATCATTTTTGGCCAATGTTAGAAGGTTATCTAAGATTTGCAACGAATATTGGCTTGGACTTTTTTGTCGATAAAGGTACCAATAAAGGTAGATTGTAGATATGGTGGTGACGACTTGTACTGCGACCTTTATAGATCTATTGTACCCCACCCTCCTCCTCCAAGTGTTGGTGTATTTACCCATTTAGAGCGCCTCCTCTAATCCTGATTCCTTTAGGAATCTCAGGATCTGGGTGGGATTCAAGGCCTGCAGCTCCTCTGTGTTCAAGCAGTGAGCCCCAAGGTACATCTGTCTCTTGCGGAGTAATGCTCCGCAGTCTTTGAACAGATGTATGGGGGTTTCCTCTGCTGAGCCACAGAATCTGCATCCATCATCCTCCTCTAGGCCTAGGGCCTTGAGATGTTTCCTAAGTCTGCAGTGTCCCGTCAGGGCTCCTGTCAGAATTCTGAGCTTGTTCCTGCTTAGTTTCAGGCAAGCTTTAGTTCTCTTCTGGTTAAAAGATCCCAGCATCACTTTGGATTGCCTTAGCCCTGGAAGTTCTTCCCAGGTTTTCATCCATTTTCCTCTTATTTCTTCATCTAAACTTTTGCGGATGGTGTTCACGCTCATACCGCAAAAGGGTTCCGGACCTATAGAGGGGCTACTGGATCCCTTGTTTGCTTGGAGATCGGCTTCTTCGTTTCCGTCTATACCAGTGTGTCCTGGTACCCAGTATAGCGTTACTTTATTATCCCTGCCAAGCTTGTTCAGCTTCCCCACACAGTCCCATACCAGTTTGGATCTGATGGTGTATGAGCTAATGGCCTTGATGGCTGCTTGGCTATCTGACAGGATAGCAATTCGTTTTTTGCGGTAATTCCTGTCGAGGTTAAACTGTGCACATCTTTCGATTGCGTGTACCTCTGCTTGGAAGATACTTGGGGATGTTCCCATGGATTCGGAGTATCTGGTACGAGGTCCAAACACTCCTGCACCAGTGCCTTCCTTTGTCTTCGAACCATCTGTATACCACTTGATGGCATTTTGCTCTATGTGGTATGCTGAGGATTCGTCGCTCCAATCGGCTTTACTACTACACATTGCTGTGTAGTTTTTCTCGAAGTGGTATTTGCATACCATTTCGTCTTTTGGTACTTCCAGCCAGGGGATCTTGGCAGCGAGGCTGTTTCGGTCTCTGCTCCCGATTATTTTGCCTCTGCCCATTCCTTCCTTGCTGAACCTTACGATCGCCGATCTGGCGGCGCTCTCCACCACAAGGTGCAGCGGAGTCAGATCCAGCAGCAGCTCCAATGCTGCTGTCGGACACGACCCCATCGCCCCCGTGATGCAGACACACGCCAGTCTTTGAATCTTCTCAAGCTGTTTCCTCATAGAGGCCAGCTTGATTCTACTTCCCCACGCAACCGCCCCATAAGTAATTGCAGGTCTCACTATCATGGTGTACATCCATCGCAGGATAGTGGGGTTACAACCCCACGTTTTTCCTGCCAGATTTCTGCACACCATTAGGGCGCGTTTGGCTTTACCTACCACTGCCTCAGCGTGTCTATTCCATAGGAGTTTGCTATCTAGTGTGATACCCAGATACCTTATCTCCTGTTGGTATTCTACTGCCTTCCCATCTATGAGTATGGGATGTAGGCAGTTTAGTTTTCTCCTTCTAGTAAATGGTATCACCGTGGTTTTGCTCGGGTTGAGTGATTAAGACCACTGTTTGACACCATCTACTAGTTACTTTGAGGCCTCTCTGAACAATTTCACAGAGCGTTCCCTCAAATTTTCCTCTGGCCATTATGACTATGTCATCGGCGTAACCTTGACATTTGATGTCTAGGTCGTTTAGCCTAACCAGTAGTTCATCAACTACCAGGCTCCACATTAGCGGTGATAGTACACCTCCCTGTGGGCACCCTCGAGTTGTGGAGATCTTAATGGTGTCTTTTCCCACTTGTGTCTCCGCCGTTCTAGTTCTCAGCATTTCTCCCATCCACTTTGAGATAGTGCTGTCGATATTCCTTCTTTCGAGGGCCGCCCTGACAGCCTCGTGTGAGGTGTTGTCAAAAGCTCCCTCTATATCCAAGAAGGCACATATCGCTACTTCCTTTATCTCTAGTGCTGCTTCTATTTCGTTTGTCAGCTGATACAGGGCGGTTTCTGTGGATTTCCCTGCTCTGTAAGCATGCTGACTCCTGTGTAGTGGTGTACCTACCAGCACTATAGTCCTAAGGTAATTATCAATCACCTTCTCCATTGTCTTTAACATAAAAGATGTTAGACTAATGGGTCTAAATGACTTCGGTTGAGTGGTGTCTTTCTTCCCCACCTTCGGTATAAATACCACCTTAGCCCTTCTCCATAGCTCCGGTATATATCCGAGCGCTAAGCTACTTCTAAAGATATTTAGAAGATACGGCATTAGTTCTCTCTCTCCCTTTTGTAGGAAGGCAGGAACTAGTCCGTCCACACCTGGGGCCTTAAAAGGCTGGAAAGTGCCGATAGCCCATCTGATTCGGTTTTCCGTACAGATGGACGCTGCCCTCTTCCAGTCGGCCCGACTTGGTTTCCGTGGTTGCATCAAGTCCTCGGTCTCCCTGTATCCTCTATATCCCGGAAAATGGGTTTCTAGTAGGAGGAGAGCTCTTTGCTCTTCATCCTCCGTGAAGGTCCCATACGGTTTCTTGAGAGTGGTTGTCATTTCCACTCTATCCTTCGCTAGTGCTTTGTGCAGTCTAGCTGCCACCGGCGTGGATTCTATGTTTTCACAGAAGGTCCTAAAGTTTTCCCTTTTTGCCCTTCTGATCTCTTTGTTGTAGGTGGTAAGCACCTCAGAGTATTCTATCCAATTTCCGTATTGCTTGGCTTTGTTAAAAAGCCTACGTACTTTTGCTCTTAATGTAGACAAATTTTTGTTCCACATTTTTCGTCCTTATGCTCCTTCACGGTTTTTACCGGGCAGCTGGATTCAAATGCCGTGGTGATTGCTACATTTATTTCTCCTACAGCCTGCTCCAGCACGGTGTAGTGTTTGATACTACCCCGCACTGTCACCTGCTCTAGGTTTTCTTTTAGTTGGGAACTAAACATAGGCCACACAGTTTGTCTGGGGTTTCGAATGGGGGTGTTTTCCTCACTCGCTCCTTCCAGCTCAAACTCTATGATCCTATGATCTGACATTGAGGGCTCACTTGAAACCCTCCACTTTTTAATTAGTTTACTTACGTTAGCGCTACCTACCGTAATATCCAGTACCTCATTTCTGACTTTAGTGACAAATGTTGGTGTATTCCCAACGTTGTACACAATTAAGTTCTCTTTAATGAGGTATTCTAAAAGGTACTCACCCCTCTTATTAGTGTCCGTGCTGCCCCGCATCTCATTGTGTGCGTTCGCGTCACATCCCAGGATGAGTGGCAGCCTTCTCCTAATACAGTGTTCCACCAGCTTTTGTACTTCAATGGGTGGTATGCTGTTACCATCGCCAGGGAAGTATGCTGATGCGATCACTACTTCGCGGGGGAGACCCTCGATTTTGATGGGGGCCTGAATCGGTACTAAATCCCGCGTTAAAAATTCTGAAAGACATAAGTAATTTATGCCATTTCTTACCATAATGCAAGTTCTAGGGGAGACCTCACGGCTGTCCCATACCAACTTACATTCCCTGTTGCTAAGGCCTCTGATCTTACCTCCGTAGGTCCAGGGTTCTTGAAGCAGCGCTAGCCCTAGGTGCTGCTTAGTGAACATCCTAGCCATCACAGCTGAAGCTGCTTTGGCATGATGGATGTTCACTTGGGCTATTTTGGTGCGCCTGCTGGTCATTCTTGTTTTGTGACAGGAGGCGGCAAGTCCTCCTCTGTCCCTACAAGAACATCTACCTCTGCCTCTGTAGACATGGCTGGATTGCTCATGTCTGCGAGTGTGAGGTCAAGGTCGTCTTCCCGGGAATCCGGGCTGACTTCCTTGTTCTCTGTGTCGGTTAGGTCCCGTACACATGGATTATTTTTACTTTTGGAATTCATATAAATCCCACGAGTCGCAAGGGAACTAAAGGTCCACCACATCAGAGCCCCGCTTGATAGTGGTAAGGCTGGATACCCTCTGAGGTCGCCAGGTATCAGAGGGGCTCCGTAAGCGATGGCCGGTTGCCCTTGGCCATCAACCAGTTCCTTTGGCACGGGTCGCATGACACCTTGGGATTAAGGGTTTGGAAGTTCTTGGTTGTTCGCCCTCCGCCGAACGCCCCGACCGGAGTTGTTCCCGTCGTGACGTCCAACGGTATGTTGCGAAACTAAGCCCTCACACCGCGACAAGGTGACTTCCACGTGAGGGCCAATAAAGGTAGGACGTTAAACCGTCTTGGGCAGATTATCTCGTTTTTGCCAATTTTTTGGCTTGGTCACTTTTGGCAGTACTCGCATATCGTGTGTGATATGCGAGTTAAAATGGTCATTATTGTAAAATCGAAGTTTTTTTTTAAATATGGTCTCAAAAAAAAGTTAACGAATTTTTTTGGGTCGCGCTATAAACATATTCCTCAAAATTGGGTCGCGGCTTAAAAAGGTTAAGAACCACTGTTTTAAATTAAAAAAAAATGCCTTAATGTTCAACTGTTCATGAGGCTTTTGGGTTTGAGGCTCTTAGCACACAACTATTTTGAAACTAAAAGAGAAACTGAAAGAGATTGTGACTTGGGCATGTATTGAGAGGGAGTTGTTTGTTGAGAGAGGTAATCGAGGTAACTGTGGAGGGTGTAGGGAATAGAGGTAGCAGAAGAGTGAACATGGATGAAAGAAGGAAAAGAGTTTGTGAATGTGAAGAGAAAGGCTATGGATAGAGTTGAGTGGAGGAGGCAGAATGGAACCTGCACATAGCAGAACACCAATGATAATGATGAGCGCACATAGGTTTTGATATCGGAAATCTTTGGGCTCTTTTTTTTGACCAATTAGACAATGCATAAGTTGAAAGAAGTCAGAAAGCCAAAACTGTTAGAACTGGCGGCAAAATTTACTGATGAACAGCTATTTCTAGACGTTAGGCATCAGACGTCGATAGTAAGTAATTCATAAGAGCATTTTTTAATTTGGTTGAAGATACGCCAGTACCAAGCAAGACAAACATTCATCAGTACCATTAGCCCGATAGTTTGTACTCAAACTCATAGTACTCATCCACGTTGACTCACGGGCGCGGTGGCGGGCGCGGTGGCGGGCGCGGTCAGGAAATATCAAACATATGGAGTAATATCCAAGTGTTCACGTACGAAACGTACGTGCGGTCTAAGTAGCGTTCAAACTAGCGACTGGCGTGCGCGGCGCGCTCGCGACGTCAGGTAAGTTCAACCAGTATGAACTTATCGCTAGAGACGATAGCATGTTTTCATCATGTCTTTCAATACAGCAGAGTTTATTAGTGCTGTTCAGGTTAGTATTCTAACTAAAACTTAAACTTAGGTTACTATACTAACCTAATCTGACAACAGGTCACACTCGCGCAAAGGCCTGGCGGCCAATGAGAACACGAACTCGTCAAGTCTACCGCGCCCGCACCCGCCCCGCGCCCTGCGCGTTACTACGTGAACAAGCACATAGCAGCATTTATGGGTTGTGGAAGGAGTATAACTACATGCAACTTTTTGTACAAGCATATCCCTAGCAAAAAAGGCTAGGATCATTCTATGTCAATTCAACACGGAAAAATACCTTTTTCATCCTTACTATTTCAGATTTTCTTGAAATTTGGCACAGGTGAATTATTGGTATTGACTTGGAAAAATATGAAATTTAACTGAGATATGTCGACTCGTTTTTAGGGTTCCGCTGTTATCAACAAGAAACCCTTATAGTTTCGATATGTCCGTCCGTCCGTCTGTCCGCAGTTTAGCTCAGAGACTATTTGAAATATTACCTGTAATTTGGCATGGATATACAGATTAGTCACGCCAACAAAGTGGTAAAATAAAATCTTGAAAACAAAATTTTGTAGGGTACCTCCTCTACACGTGAAGTGGGGACTTTTTGTTTTTTTTTTGTTTTTTTTTTGTATACCCCATGGTGTGGGGTGTCGTTGGATAGGTCTTTCAAAAATATTCAAGGTTTGTGAAAACAATATTTTGATTAAGAGACCCGTTTGTGAAATATTTGCATTAAAGTGCTAATTTTTGTTAGTCAAGTATCCCACCCCCCGTGTCTGCCAGCTAAATGGCTGTTTCTGGATATGTGAAAAAATTCACAATTGTAGTATATATAACGACGTCAAGATAGGAAGAGAGGACTACTACCAGTGTATATCGGGTAAACACAGCCTACACCAAAAAAACAAGCGAAAATGGAATGAAACTTTGTAACCTCGCAACAGCAAACAACTTAGTAATAAGTAGCACCTGCTTCGAGCACAAGAGTATACAAAGGTACATGGAGGATCCCAGGCACGCAGAACAATAACCAAATAGATGTACTACATCATGTACTAATATATATATATATATATATATATATATATATATATATATATATATATATATATATATATATATATATACACATGTACTAATATGCAAGAGATACGCATCCTCAATCATAGATGTTCGGTCGTACAGAGCCGCAAACAACGATTCGGACCATTATTTAGTTGTTACGCATACGAGACAACGAATTTCCAATATAGCAAAAACTAAAACAACTAAGCCAAAGAAATGGAATTCATGGAAATTAAAAGAAGAAAAAGTAAAAGATGAGTACAAGAAGAGTCTAGGAGTAAAACTAAATATCTTTCAGCCGGCCTGCCAAATAGATACGGAATGGAATAACATAGAAATATAATAATACAAACCGCGGAAGAAACACTAGGCACCCAGAAAAGAGAACGGAATGAGGATTGGTACGACGACGAGTGTAAAGAAGTTATGAAAGAGAAAAATATAGCAAAGAATAAATGTCTCCAAAGAAATACCGGAGCAAATGATGAGCACTATAAAACCAAACGAATAGAAGCTACAAAAATGTGCAGAAGAAAGAAACGAGATATCCTCAACAGAAAAATAGAGGAGATAGTACTGGCCAACAACAAAAAAGAGAATCGTAAATTCTATAAAGCAATCCTGCAACAAAAACAAGAGTTTAGACCGCAATTTACGTCATGCAGAGATGGGAAAATACTGACAGAAAACGAAGAAGTAATAAAAAGATTGAAAGAGTGCTTTGAGAGCCCCTTAAAGAGCGATGAAAACGATGAAGTAGATGAAATCAACTTAGAATACCAGTCAGCAGAACCACAGGACATAGAACCGACATACGATGAGGTAGTAGATGCCATCAAATGTCACAACAAACCCCCCGTTACAGATGCGATAACTTCAGAGCTCCTAAAGAACGGTGGCGAGTTAGTGTGGACAAGAATACATATGCTCTTCAGGATGATATGAAAAGAAGAGAAGATGCCAGAGGAATGGAAGCTAGGAATTATACAGCCCATTCACAAAAAGGGCGATAAAAATAACTGTTACAACTCTAGAGGGATAACGTTACTCACAATCAGCGTCACCTACAAAGTACTCTCAAGTATAATCAACCAAAGGCTAACAAGATATGCGGAGGAGATTTTGGGCGAGTACCAGTTCGGATTCCGACCAAACCGATCAACAACAGACCAACTTCACACCATGCGACAGATGGAAAAATGCTACGAACACAACATCGCAATTCATAACCTGTTTATCGATTTCAAACAGGCTTTTGACAGTGTAAACAGACGTAAGCTACTGAACGACCTGGTACTTATGGGAATACCACGATAACTGGTTAATATGGCGAAGATCACCATGCATGAATAGAAAGCAATAGTAGCTTTCGAGTTCAATAAAGGAGTGAGACAGGGCGGCGCACTTTTATTTAACTTAGTACTTGATGGAGCAATTAAGAAACTTAACATAAATAGATGCATAAGCAACAGCACAAGGCAAATATGTGCATACGCAGATCATAGGGTTTCATAGGGTGATATCGTAATCATAGGGAGGAATTAAATAACTATTAGAGAAACATTAACAGAAATGGACAAAGAAACTACAAGAACCGGACTGAAAATAAACGAAGCAAAAACGAAATACATGAAACTAGCAAGAGGAAGTAACAACAACCTACAAGCCATAAACATAGAAGACTACAACTGCGAGTGTGTCAACAACTTCTGTTATCTTGGCGCACAATTGAACACACAAAATCAAACAAGCGAAGAGATCAAGAGCAGGATAGTAGCAGGAAACGGAGGCTATTATTTGTATAAAGAACTACTAACGTCAATACTGCTAAACAGCGCATCTAAACTAAGAATATATAAAACAATAATTAGACCTGTGGTTATGTAACCACGGCTGCGAAACGTGGTCTTTATCAAAGAACGACGAGACCAATCTTAGAATTTTCGAAAGAAAAATTGTAAGGGAAGTGTTTGGCCCGATACAGGAAGAAAACGGAATGTCCAGAATTCGTATGAACCATAAACTGAACATCTGTATAAATAATGCGGATATTGTACGATTTATAAAGGCACAATGAATCAGATGGCTGGGACATGTAGAGAGAATGGAACACGCAAGGGTAACGGGTAACGAAGATAATAACATAGTGGAAGCCAGTGGAAAGCAGAGTAAGAGGAAGACCTAGAAAAAGATGGATAGATGGAGTGAAGGAAGATCTCAAAACACTCGGAATGAGAAATTGGAAAGAAGCGACAAAAGATAGAGCGGAATGGAAAAAGATCGGCGAGCAGGCTAAAACTCACTCAGGGTTGTAACGCCAAAGAAAAAAAAGTATATATAACGTAGTTAAAAGGAAAAGTATCATAGCTAAGTAGGCTTTATTAGTTTACGAGTAATAGTCGACCAACTTAAAACATGTAACAAATCGAGCGTCAGCCGTATCCTTAAAGTGCCGTACTAGTGTAGGCGATCTCTCGCGCATACTTGTGGAACGCATCATCCACTAAATATGCGGGACCTAGCAGTTTTTCGCCGGTTTCGAACGGCACTATTTGAGAGGTTTTACTAGGCAGAATTACTCGTGGTAGTTCGCTATTGCTTTCCACGAGGTGGCCACAGCATAGTTCCGTGAAAAATTTCACGGTTTGTCCGGGGATTGAACCCGGGATCTCAGGTATAGGGAGCGGATGCGTTCACCACTGTGACCGCAATACTGTAGAGCCTTTTTGTTCGAGCTAGAGACCTGCAATTTTTGCCATTTTACAGCATTTTTCACGCCGTTTTCTATGATATATAACACTATATAGCAGGGGTCGGCAACCTTTTAACCGTGGTGTGCCAAGCCATTCTACCAATATGATAAAGGGTGCTGCCAGAATTTTAACTTATATAATGGGGTTTTAGAGGAGAAAAATGTATACCAAATTTATCTTTTAAACATATTTATTAAAAAAATAACATAAATTAAAAATTTTTAATGCGAACCTTGTCCCTGCACATTTTTGCTTAATATTTCAATATCAGGGGTATAATTTGTGACTTCTAATTTCACACAAGATTCTGAATGTTCATTTGTTAAACGACTTCTTTGTGGACTCAAAATATGTTTCATATGAGAAAAAATTTGTTCACAGAGATATGTGGAACCAAAAGCGGAAAGGAGAGCTCATGCAATTTTATCAATATCAACAATAAAATCTTTCCGGCAATGACATCCAACAATTTAATATAGCAGTCGATTTTTCCATAGAGTCATCTTCCAGATTTTTTCGTAATTCCTTAAATCTTGTTTTCCATAATTCTGAAGATATTAGTTCCATAAGTTCCATTTCAAAATTATCAACATTCATCCACTCAAAAATTGAAAAATCAAACGGTATTATTAATGGATCTATTAAATCTGGTTTTATCAGGAAGGAAAATATAGGCAAATGAGCTTCAAAGTCTTTGCATCTTCTGGAAAATTCATCTTTGAGTGCTTCAACGTAGGTTTTAAGTTCATCTTTGTCTATGGTCGATTTATTTGCAAGCGCTTTAACATTTGGGAAGTATTTGTAGGTACTAGTATTAATATCACATAAAAATACATTTAATTTTGTAGCAAATCCTGTCCAATATTCAAAAAGTTCGAGCACAGTTTGGCGCTTTCCTTGCAATCTTAAGTTTAGTTCCTTGAGATGTTTAGTTATATCAGTCAGAAACATATGTTGTTCCTTTCCATATGTTTTTCCACAAATGTTGTTCCTTTTCATTAAGAAAAACTTTAATGTGTTCCAGACATGACACAAACTTATTCAAGACATTGCCTCGACTAAGCCAACGAACATGGCTGTATAAGGGGAGGTCGACATATTCACTTTCCATTTCTTCTAAAAGAGATTTAAATTGCCTGTGTGTCAATGAAGAGCGAGACACTATGAAATTAACTATTTTAACAACAGTGTCCATTACAGGAATTAAGCGCAGTGACGAAATTTTGGCAACTAAACTTTCCTGGTGTATTATACAATGAAAGTTCAATATTTTATATCCAATATGATTTTCAAGAAGTTTGACAAATCCTTTATCCTTGCCAACCATTGCAGGTGCGCCGTCAGTAGTTACACAAAATATTTTTTTGATATTAATTTTCTTGCTGTCAAAATAATTTATGAATGAAGCAAGAATATCCTGCCCCTTAGTTGTCCCAGACAGAGGAATCAAATTGCACAATTCTTCATAAACTTGACCTTTATCACAATACCGTACAAATACTGCAAGCCGCGCAATATCATTTACATCTGTACTTTCATCAACAGCGACGCTAAATGCAACAGATTCTTGTAGTCCAGAATTCTGTTTTGTTGTCACATTGTCTGCCATTTCAGTTATTCTTCTTTCAATCGTTCGCGCAGAAGCCGGTATTTCTCGAATTCGGGATAGTATGGTTTGTTGGTTAGGTAAATCGCTAAACAACTTTTCTGCACTTTTTATAAAGATTTCCTTTATATATTCCCCATCTGTAAAGGGTTTGCCTTTGGCAGCTATGCAATGAGCAATTGCGAAGCTGCATTCTGTCGCCTTAGGCTTCGTTCCAGTTATTCCACAAAAAAAAGCTACTTGTTTCTTATAACCAGAAACAGCTCTCTTTATAGTTTCACATTTCTCATCGTTGCTATTAAATGTGGACTGATGTTTGGTTTGGAAATGTCTTTGTACGCTTGACGTGCGGCATACGACACTTTCGTGACATATCACACATACAGCACGATCCTTTTGTTGTATAAATCCATATTCATTCGTCCAATAGTCTTGAAACCCGCGAATATTTAGTTTTTGTTTCTTTGCCTCCATATGATTAAATATGGATTAAAAATAACAAATATTAAACCAATAAGATACAAGTCTTACAAAAAAAGTTAGAACGAAAAGTAACGACCAGTATTAAACGAAATGCAAGTTTTACTGGATTGCAGGCAAATATGCGCAGCACAAAACGAGAAAGAGAGGGGCGAATGTATTCCGGCTTGAACATTCGTATAAGTCCGCTTCGATAACTAGTCGGTGCTGCGCATGTTTCATTCATTTTGCTCCGAATGCGTTTCCACAAAAGCATCGCGCAGATTTTCGTGACATTGGCAAGCCTCCTTAGATAAATTATATAATTAAACATTTTCTCGTATTTAAAAATCACTTCATCTCGATATTTTCACGATTTCCCTGATTACTAGAGGTCAGAAAAAAATACGGTGCAGTATTTATTTTCGAAAACCCGAATTTTTGATGTAATAAGCTAAATTAAATATTTTATGTAAATATTAAAAAAAACAGCCCTCATGAAAAATTTAAACAAATATTCGGCGTTAACAGAATTTATAAAAGGTGAAATTTTGCTTTGAAATCTTTTATAAGGGCATTTATATTCATAAAAAATAGTTGTTAAAAAATTATTTTTTGATTTTATGTAAATGTTTATTTTTTACAAAAATTAGCTTGTTTACTAGGAAATTTATAGCAAATTATATAATATTATTTTAAAATACCGTATTTTTCACCGTATTTATTCCGAACTCTGCTATTTACTTTGTAGAGTGCCATTCAGAAACTCGTCGCGTGTCAAGCCTGGCACGCGTGCCATATGTTGCCGACGCCTGCTATATAGGTTAAGATGTGAAAAATAAATACAAAACCTAACATTAAAATTTTTTTTCAGAAAGTACATATTTTAAAATTTTCGATTTGATTCCATGAATACTTAGTATTTTTGCAAACCACAAGACAAAATATAAATTTGGGCAATGGCTTCATTGTTATGATTTATATTGTTTATGTGTATTGTTTCACCAATAAGTTAAGTTAGGTTTCAATATGGAAACTGATACATTGAGAATTCAGTGTTAAGTTAACGTAATCCGTTAAAGAAAACAAATCACTTTGTTAGACACAGAAAAAAGTTGAGAAATGCCACAGCATGGATGCCTGAATTGAATAATTCAACACTAGAAGACTATATTGACACTAGAAGACCATATTAGAATGTTTCTTAAAAAACGTTTTGATCAAGCACTGTCTATCAAAGGAACGCACCATTACCATTCGTTTATTCCCAAAACTACTTAAAAAAAAATTTCTACTTAAAAAACTTTTCTACAAATTTAGAAACTTGGGAAAAAGTGTGTCAAAATCTTCTGATAAGCTTAAATTAGTAGAAGTATCAGGATACATCAATGTTCTCTATGAAACAAACTGGTGGAAAAAAAAAACTGCTGGAAATGTTTTACGGAAGAATATGGAACTTGATGAAGTAATAACTTTTCTTCAATCAGCTGGACCCTCTACATCAGTCGTCCCCAACCCTATGCCCGCGGGCACCGTGGCGCCCGCAGACCGTTTTAGGCGTGCCCGCCGCAAGTAAATGTAACCAAAATAGCAGCATAAATTGCAGAACTTATTCAAGTAAGGACAGAAGAACTGGAGCTAGAAATTTTGGACCTTCAAAACGACATTTTCCTAAAATCAAATGTATCAGATTAGGGCTTCTTGAAAAGAATAAGATGCCCGGCGCCCGACCGGCTTTCTAGAATTTGCTCTTGAGTGCTAAAAGGTTGAGGATCCCTACTCTAGCTAATCTAGTTCCAAAAATGTTCAGTCCAACTTTGTGAAATTTTGAATGAAACTGCAAAAATCTGTTGGCACAAAATTAGCAATTGCACACAGACGGTTGTAACAAAATTTACAGATTTGGTAGAAATATAAAGCAGTGGGCCAAATAGACAAACTACATATAAATTAGTTGCTCTAGCTAATCTAGTTTCAAAATTGTTGACAGTCCAACTTTCTGAAATTTTGAATGAAACTGCAAAAATCAGTCCGCACTATATTAGCAATTGCTGATAGACGGTAGTAACAAAATTTTCAGATTTGGTAGAAATTTAAAGCAGTGAGATAAATAGACAAACTACATATAAATGGGATGCTCTAGCTAATCTAGTTCAAAAAATGTTGACAGTCCAACTTTGTGAAATTTTGAATGAAACTGCGAAAATTTGTCGGCACAAAATTAGCAATTGCACACAGACGGTTGTAACAACATTTTAAGATTTGGTAGAAATTTAAAGCAGTGAGACAAATAGACAAACTACATATAAATTGGTTGCTCTAGCTTATCTACAAAATTAGACCGGTATCTTGCGGTGTTCCCCAGGGGTCGGTTCTCGGACCGCTGTTGTGGAATATCCTATACGATGGCGTCTTGGACCTGGTATAAACGAACGACCTGAGAGACTGTAGACTGATCGCATTTGCCGACGACCTAATTGTGGTGTCAGTTGACACAAACAAGAAGGCTGTAGTAGCGAGGGCCGAATCTGCAATAAAAGCGATACATACATGAATGGAGATAAACGAACTAGAAATAGCTCCACAAAAGTCTGAGGTCATTGCGCTAACGGGCCGCAAGAGGATTGAACCCATGTCAGTCAACATAATAGGTAGGCTGGTTCCCGCGACACCGACAATGAAATACCTCGGCGTCCATATCGACCAGCGGCTTTCCTGGAGCAGGCACGTCCAAAATGTAGCAGTGAAAGCCGAACGTGCAGGTATAGCACTTCGTAAGTTGATGCCCAGAATAAATGGCCCAAATATGCACGCAAAAAGGCTACTAAATGAGGGCGCTAATTCCATCCTCCTTTACGCTGTACCGGCCTGGGTGGAGTCGCTACATGCAGCCACAAACAAAAACAGGCTAATAAAGACACAACACAGCATGTTAATAAGCATTTGCTGCGCTTACCGCATGGTGTCAAATGTGGCGCTACAAGTCGCTACTTTGATAACCTAAGGTTCATAGAGTTCGTAGAGGCACAGGTAACAGAAAAGAATATAGTCGAAAATATAAAAAAAAAAAACGCAGAAACTATTCAAGTTTGGAAGAAGTTCTTTTTACAAACATTATGTATTAGCCACGGTCCAGTCGACCATGCTATAAAAGGAAAAAACGAAAATGGATTATTTGATTTGTCAGATAAAAGAGGAAGGAAAACACCAACAAATAAAACGCCCAATGAACTTATAGAGAAAGTGAAAGCACACATTTCCTACTATGAGTTTTCCTACTATGGAGTCACATTACTGCCGAAAAGAGTAATAAGAGACTGTATTTGGACTCCAAGTTGTCTATAAACAAAATGTATGAACTATACGTGGAACAGTGTAAGGAAAGGGGCGAAAATCATGTTTCACAAATAACCTAGAGGAGAACTTTCTGTAACAATTACAACCTGGCATTTTTCAAACCTAAAAAAGATCAATGCGAAATTTGCGCCCACTTCAAAAATAAAACCATTTCTGAAAAAGATTACAAACAGCACATACGACGAAGAGATAAGGCGAATGCTGCAAAGAATTCCTACAAGCTTCGAGCAACTGAAGACGATGGTTTTCTAAATGCTTCGTTTGATCTACAAAGCATACTTCAAATACCTTGTTCTGATGTATCCCAAATGTATTATTCGTTAAAATTGTGCGCCTATAACTTCACTATTTATGAAGCGGCAACTCCAAACAACGCATTTTGTTATGCATGGACAGAGATAAACGGTCATAGGGGCAGCTCAGAAATTGGAATAGCATTGTTCAAATGGATTCGGTCTATTCCAGAAAATATTAAGGAAATAAGTTTATATTCTGATACTTGCAGCGGCCAAAACCGTAATCAGTTTATCGCCGCCCTATTTATGTACGTTGTACAACATACTCACATAGAGGTTTTACAACACAGCTTCATGGAAAAAGGGCATTCCTATATGGAGGTCGATTCTATGCATAGTGCCAGAGAAAGTGCAAAAAAGAATACTGCCATCTATACTATGAACGATCTGCTAAATATTTTTAAAGTGGCTCGTTCATCATCATTTTCTGGACTTTGTTTTCTGGACGTTGTTCTAGCAATTATTTAAACAATTTTTACTCCAGAGTACCAGCCTTGGTATAGGTCACTTCCTGTTGATAAGGTAAAGAAAGCTAGAGTACCAGAACCAGGAAGTTTTGAAAGTGATACAGAGGAATACTCTGATTAAGTTTTAATATAGTTTTAGTTTACGAATTATATTTGTTTTGAAAGTAATAAATTTTGATTTTCAATAATTATGTTTTCGTTATTTTGTGACCAAATCAGATTCTCGGTTTTTTTATACAACAAAAAGTGTCGCAAGTCACATTTTTCGAAAAAGTAGAAAAAATACACACATGTTTATACGTTCGTTAGACATTGTTATGTATTATATAATTTGTAACCATGATTGTGTTTGCAGAAAAAAAAAACCTGATTTTATAGAAAACTTGAAACTGAATTTGTGAAAAACCTTAATTTTTGACTTGGTCAATTTTTGCAGTAAGCCGACGAAATGTTTCAGGAATTTTTGTTTACATTATCATACTGTGTATATTAACAAATATGTGGTTAAACTAAATAAATAGAAAATAATTTAATATTATGATGTTAAGTCCAAGTGATAGTGTTAAAGAATTAATATAAAATCTATTGTGTTTTGAATATTGCAATATTCCACATTAGGTACAACGTTGATATTTTGCTGCATTTTCATTATACGACATTTTATTTTGTCTTTATCTTCCAATATGCATATATTTATCAAATATGAAGCAAAATTTAAATAAAATAAAAAGCAAAATGTTTTGCTAAGAGTTGTCATGCGATTTATTTTCTAAAATTTGTTACTTATTATACAGAGTGGGGCACATAAAACCAGCTCCCAGACACGCTACCAGGTATTCGCGGTAATTAAACTTGTTTAGCTGTTCGGGGTGGTTTTATGTGTTCCACTCTGTATAATACAGAAATAGGTTCGGTTAACGGCCGCCATCAAGTCCTTATTCAAAGCATATAGATCAGGAGTCATCAAAGTTTTAATCTCTACTTCCAACCTTTGTATCTGTATTGAAGCTAACATTAACCACATTACCACAACTTCCAATTAGTGTACAGGTAAGTACGAAGTCAAAGGAATATTTTAAAAACTCGAAGATGTTAGATGGTAGGTTGATGACCGTTGATTTAGATAGACATAAGGAAATTGCTTAAGATATCTTTTTAAAAACCAATTATTAAAAAATAATAATTAATGTCTTGTTGAATGCATGCCCTATTTAACAAAATGCGAGGCAATAAGCAATCAGTCAGGCCATCAATTTTCTCAGTCAGAATTTTTTGTTATGAATATTCTACTATTACAATAATATTTTCCTGTATAGTCCAGTCATTATAGTAAGTTCACCTCGGAATTAGAGATACCCAGCTGTAAGTCTGTAAATACTTGTATATTGACACCCTAAAAGTTGTCTCAAAACCTACATATGGTAGGGTGTACGCAACTATTAAATTTCAAGGTCAAAGGTCACAAAAATCGTTTTTTTGCGCTTTTTTGTAAATATCTCATTTCCTATTGGTTTTTTGCTATTTGTATTTATTATCAATATTGTAGAATACAAAATTCTCTACAAATTTTGTTTAAAAAAATTTTTTATACGGTGAACCGTTTTCGAGATAGAGGGCGGAGAGCGCGCGGTCACAGCATTACTTCAGGTCAACCGGTGCCTCCAGTCGAAAAGGCGCCATATATAGTAGATGAACTATCGATAAATCAATGATTATAAATATTTGTCAATTTATATTAACTATTATATTATATTTTATCATTTTTTCCCTAACCTATCCACTTTTTCTTCAGTATTAATTTATTTAACAACACTTACCTGCCCATGTAATTGCAGAATTGTTAATGAAAATATAGGAATTATATTTGAATTTTAACCTAATTAATATTAATAACTTCTTACATGATGAAAAAAAAAAAATTATGAATTAATCTTTTTATTAAAAAATATCATTCAATACATTTATTTTTATTAAAAGTAAAAAAGTGGAATAAAGGGTACAAAATCTACAATTTATACCTTTAATCATCTTCTTCCTCTTCATCGTCGTCTTCCGGCTGCTGGTAAATTTCAAACTGGTTTTCATTATCGTCTTCAACGACATTTGTCTCAAGTTCTTCCATGATTTCGGGGTCAAAGGTTCCATCTTCGTTAATGTCGCTCTGATGTAGAGCATTAAGACAAGCTTGCCCATTACATTGGCCACAAGCTAAAGAGCATTGCAAGCCGGCTTTCCTGCATCCGCATCGCGAACCACAACCACTCTTGCAGTTGCAGAAAATTGTATTTAGCAAATCTTCATGATAGGCTCCAGAAAATCGTTTCGCATTTGTGCTGTGCTGCACATCGTTTGTGCTGTTGGACCTCGAGCTTTCAAATCATCCAGTTTGTCCAGAAATGTTGAAAGAAAAATGTTTGTGCTATCCATATATCCTTCTACGTTTGAGTAGGATACATCTCGAGAAGTGATTTGCTGTATTAACTCATCCAACGTACCATCTTCAATCTTCATGTCTTCAAAAATGATCTTTGATAATGCAAATAATATAAAGTCATACCAATATATGGCCTCTGATGCTTCTTGAGTAGGCGTGACCGCTCAGCATCTTGTCAACAGAATTCGGTGCGTATATTTTATTACCAAGAGCTTCCTTAAGGCCACTTCCGTCCATTATGTATCCCATGCTTCCAAGAAAAGACATGAGCATATGGAATCCTCCTAATTTCACAACGACTTTACATAAGTTTGCATAAGTATTACATAAGTTTGAGCAGCTATGATATATGACGCAGCTAGAGTAGAGGGATTGATCAAAAGTAATTACACACGTTTTTTGTCCGTGTTACTTGGTAATATCGAGAGCGCAAAGTAAAGTTGTGTAAATTGTGTCTACATTACTGGCAGGATGATCGATAAAAGGAAGAAACATAACATGAGATGTTGAAAAATTCATTTCATTTTTAGTGAGCTGCTCAAGATAACCGTTCCACCCTGACAACGATGCAATATCCCTCCATTTTCCGTATAACCACAAAAAATCAGTTCCGTTGATTGTTTTTTCTGTTAGTGCTCGACCGTCATGCAGATTTTCAACTTGAACTTTACTGTATCCAGGTACGACTGGTTTATCGTAAACTTGTAAAAATACATGTGATATGGCTGCCAACTCTTTCGCTTTTGGTTTGGTTGTACATTTTTGTATCCGTTCATTGTAGAGAACAGCATTTTTTGGAGTTACTATCTTAATAATCCCCATAACATGAAGAGTATTGTTACCATCAAGAGTCTGGACATTTATATCGGCATTGTCTCCAACATTTTGTACAGTGCACCTGACCCTGATGATAAAATACGAGGCTGTGAGTGATAAACTGCTGAAACTTTATACTGTACTGTATTTCTACAAGAAGCTGCAAATCCCAAACTAGATAAAATATCTAATAGTCTTTTAGATCCATATCTTCTGTGAATAAATACAGAAAGGCTCAAAAGTAACTGTGAAAGTAGTAAACATGAAAAAGAACGTTCCCGTATGGCAGCCATAATTGCATTGCTTATTGAAGTACATTTTGTTTTTAAATGATCAATTTGTCCTTTCCTGTTTTTGACGATGACTTCTTCTAAGAAATGTAATAAAGTTTTTGGAATTTCTTGATTAACATTATCCAACATTTTACTAGGAGGTGGATAAGATTTAGTTTGCACTATAGATGTTCGGATATCTTCTCTATTAATTGCTGCTGCAGCTTTTACAATTCTTAGCCTTTCTGCTTCAGGATATATTTTTTTACTTTCGTACCAAGCTTTTGATAGAATATTAGCTTGTGCATCACGGAAAGAAATGATTGTGAAAGCTCCAACTTTCTTCGTAATTACGATATCGGTTAAGTACTTCTGTTGTAGTCTTGCAATGATAGTTTTATCATCTGGCACATACCCTGTCAAGATATCTTTAAGCTCTTTTAGTGTGAATTAAGAATCATTATTTTCGATGTAATTGAAAATCTCTAACATAGCTTCTGTAACTTGATTATCTTGACGAGGTTTCTCAAGAGGCGATGATGATGATGATTTATTTGAAAAGTTTGTAAAGCAAGCAGCATGGTACTTCGCTTCAGCAGAGATCAAATCATACTGTAAAATTATACGACTTTTCACCAATTCTCCGAAACCATCCCCACGTTCTTCTGCTTTTTTGATAACAGTATCTTTGAACTCAAGAGTACTGACATTTTTTATCTTCCGCCTGTATTTTTCTCTTTTCTTTTTCTCTGCAGCCTCATCAGCAACTTCGCCACAAAATAAACATTGATTCTTAAAATCAAACACTTCACCTCGTTTTTTACGGAGTACTAATGGAGAAGTTATAGTTTCTCCTTCTTCTTGTTTCCGTTTTGCTGCTTGGATACAGTTTTTACTAATGTAAACACTTCGGCACTTTTCATGCACTTTAACAGAGGTTACTGATTTTAAATAATCAATTTTTCCGTCGTTTCGTTCGACGCTTGCAGTTCGTAGAGATTTCATACCTCGCACTACTTCAATAAGCGATTCTCCTCCCGAATCTGACTTACTACATAGAAAACACAAATCAGCCATAGTTCTTGAAATTGTACGTCCGTAGTTTCCAAGATACAATTCCAACTGAAATAAAGAGAAGACGGTCGTAACTATACAATACAATTGAACATCTGTCCCTACTGGCTATAAATAGAAAGGTCCATAGTGCAAAATTCCCAGGTATAATTTTTGACGTAGGAAGGATTTTAAAATTTACAGATTTTAAAAAAGATGCACTTAATTATTTTCTATTTAAAATGTCATTAGTGTAAATGGGAATATAATTATATTATGATTTAAGTTTTTCCCTTACTTATTTTTTAATTTTAGGAAACGGTTATCAGTATTATTGAATAGATATAGATTTAATGCATGAAGAAAATAATAAAATATAATACTACTATAATAGTAAATTTGACATTTGATAAAAGAAACCTACTAGAAATTATGAATAAACAAATAAATCTAAAACAGATCTGGACCTAGTAATATAATACGTACCCCTTGAACATCTTTGGTAAACAATGACACGGAGCCTACCACCTGGGAAGAGTGGGGTGGACAGGACTCCTTAGCCGTAGTGAAGGCAACCTGTCTAGGGGTGACAACCCCGAATAATAAGCCTCCGAAGCTAACAACTTTGGCAGTATCTTGGACAGTGGCTCGCCACTGCCCCAAGAAGAATATTCTTCAACTGAGCATGAAGGAAAATCTCGCTAAATGCACTACCCCAGGTTGTAACCAATCCACCGTCACCTATGGTGACGTTAGCGGACCTTCGGATTCTGGGGAGTCCGCACCAACATGCTTTAAGGATGAGCATCGGAGCATCCTGAAATCACCGGACGTAAACTCAGACCAAGACGGCAAAGCTTCTTCGCAACATTTAATGCCAACTCACTGCTAAAAGTGGGTAAACTGAAACATTTGACTGATTCACTAACACGACACAACATAATACTGACAGCAGTACAGGAAACCAGATTTACGGACGAACATGCCTTCGAGTCCCAAGGCTACAGAATTCTCAAAGGAAAAGTGGGTCAGCGCGTAATGAAGAACGTACCCCACTTAGGTACAGGATTTATAATCAGTCACAACTGGATTCAGTCACCGACTTTACCTCCCCGAGTAGTCGTGTATCCATCCTCTCTCTCAAATGCGCAAACAAGGGCTACAGTATAGTCAATGTACATGCCCCAATCAACCAGGACAACAGACGCAATCCAGACCGAACTGATAAATTCTGGGAAGATTTAGAAGATATTATCTCTAAACTTCCAGAGAGGCACACCGTCATACTGCTTGGTGACTTCAATGCTCAATTGGGAAGAGAGAAAAAATACAGAAACATAGTGGGCAATTATCCGACGCATAAGCGAACCAACCGCAACGGAGAACGATTGGTGGATCTGTGTAGGACTTTTGGGTTGATCATGAAGTCTACAGCCTTCAAACACTTAACAAGGAAGCAGAAGACTTGGATTTCACCTAATACCCACCTGGGTGAATTCCAGATAGATCATGTGGCCATTTCACGCAAATCTCAAAAGGAAATACAAAACGTGAAGGTACTAAGAAACGCCAATCTGGACTCAGACCACTACCTCTCAAAGATCAAAATAAGACTCCAGCCTAGAAACACTAGATTACACAGAACCTCCAAAATGGTAAGATTTGACGTAAAGCGACTCAAGAACAGTCAAGAAGTAAGTCAGAGACTGAACAACACAGACCTAAACAACTGGGACCAACTGAAAGAGACTCTTGTCAAGACGGCCAATGAACTCGCCCCTCTCGCTAGAAGAAGGAAGCATCCCTGGTGGAGTGAAGACTGTGACAATGCAATAGCCCAAAGACAGATAGCCTGGCTGAAGTGGAATTCTAAAAAGACCAAGGAAAAATTGGCATAAATTCTTGGAACAAAGAAAGGTTACAACCAAGATAATTCGAGGAACCAAACGAACCTTCACACAGAACCAACTAACTCAAATCGAAGAAAGCTTTGCTAAGAATAATTCCAGAGATTTCTTTGGAACCTTTAAGCAGGTACTAAGCAGGTAGAAAATACGCTCCGCCAAGCCTCCACTTCAGAGACTCACAAGGCAAACTGGCTTATAACGACAAGGACAATTGCCACCTTTTGGCTCAGTACTTTAAAAATCTACTCAACTGTGACCCACCCAGCGAAGACTTCGATTATAAACAAACCACACCAAACCCGGACTCGCTTCCACCTTCATTGGAAGAAGTTGGTCAGATCATTCAACTTCTTAAGAATAATAAGGCAGCTGGAGAGGACTCTATCGTTGCTGAACTGTGGAAAGGTGCTGGAAACAATGCCGTGTGCAAGCTAACCGAGATCATCCAGGACATCTGGGAAACAGAGAAATTACCACCCGATTGGAAATCTGCTCTGATCGATCCGCTTCACAAAAAGGGATATTTTAATGATCTAAACAACTACCGTGGAATTTCTCTCGTCCCGGCAACATACAAGATTCTCTCGAAGGCGTTACAAACAAGGGCAGAAAATCAGTTGGATAGTCAACTGGGAGAATACCAGGGGGGCTTCAGAAAGACCCGATCCTGTGTTGAACAGATGCTCAACCTTAAAACTGTACTTGCATACTCCAAGATGAGAAACCGCAAGGTGGTCGTCACCTTTGTTGATTTTAGGAAGGCCTACGATTTCATCGATAGAGAAACGCTTAACAAAGTACTCCAGGAACTAGCACTAGATAACAAAACCCGCAGACTAATCCTAGAAACTTTGACCAACACCCATTCTAAGGTTAAATTTAGAGGCGAGATTTCAGAAAGCTTCGAAAAAAAAACTTTAGTGAGACAAGGAGATGGACTTACCCCACTTCTCTGCAACTGTGTCCTTGAAAAGGTTATGAGAGAATGGCGCAAGGAACTGAACATTTTGGGTGGTCAGAGTGCTCAGAGCATCTACCTGGGACGTAAGAACGATGGACTGGTTGTAGATTGCTTGGCCTTTGCAGATGACATGGCACTGTTTGCTGATTCTCTTGAGATGGCAACAATGCAGGTAAACTGCCTCAGAAAACAGGCTGCCTAAGTGGGTCTTCAAGTGTCGCTGGAGAAAACAGAATTCTTTACAAACTTTAGAGAAGCAAACAGAGAGATGTTACTAGACCAGGGAAACATCAAGAGGACTGAGAAATTTAAGTATCTCGGCGAATGGATTGAACCCAACTTATCAGAAAGAGCATCATTATGCAAGAGAGTCAGCAAGTTGGAACTAGCCTATTGGCTGACTAAGAACACTTACAATAAGAAATGCCTGTCACGAAACCTGAAACTTAAGCACTACAGATCAGTCTTACGACCAGAAGCCCTATATGCCATGGAGTGTCTTGAACCGAAGGGGTCTAATAGAGAAATTGGAAATCAGAGAGAGGAGAATCTTCAGGAAGATGCTAGGCCCGGTAAAGGAAGATGGGGAATTCCGAAGACGGCATAACTCTGAGCTTTACAAACATATTGAGATTGTCTCTGATTGTGCAAGGAAAAGAAGGGTAGCTTTCTATGGCCACGTTGCAAGATTGCCTCCAAACTGACTAACCAACCGTCTGTTCACCTTCTGGCAAAACAAAAGGCTTCGTACCACTTGGTTGACAGAGACCAAGAAGGATATTAAAGAAGTGGGAATAACAGATCTCAAAAACAGACAGTCTGTGAGACGCACCCTAAAGAAAGTCCGTGGATTTCAGGAAAAACCTCGAAGCAAAGGTACCCCCTGGACTGAAGAGAGAAAGGAGTTACACCGGCAGAAGATGCAACAATACTGGACAAAGGCCAAAGCCCAACAGTGGAACAAGCCTGGTCCAAAGTAGGCCGCTTCTAAAGAAGAAGAAGATAATAGTTAATAAAAATTGACAAATATTTATAATCATTGATTTATCGATAGTTCATCAACTATATATGGCGCGTTTTCGACCGGAGGCACCGGTTGACCTGAAGTGATGCTGTAACCGCGCGCTCTCCGCCCTCTATCTCGAAAACGGTTCACCGTAAAAAAAAATTTTTTAAACAAAATTTGTAGAGAATTTTGTATTCTACAATATTGATAATAAATACAAATAGCAAAAAACCCATAGGAAATGAGATATTTACAAAAAAGCGCAAAAAAACGATTTTTGTGACCTTGAAATTTAATAGTTGCGTACACCCTACCATATGTAGGTTTTGAGACAACTTTTAGGGGGTCAATATACAAGTATTTACAGAGTTACAGCTGGGTATCTCGAATTCCGAGATTCTTACCTAATTTAAGCTTAAATGCCTGGACTAGTAATCAAATGTTTATATAAATTCTTTACTTTGATTAAGTCGATAAATAGTCTATAATATAAGGGGATCAACATATTGTTATTCTATTGTATAATCGTTTATATAATTTGATTTTATATGAATATGAAATTATTTTGCTTACAGTGCATCAGTGACTGCAGTTTTTTATTTAGATGACGATGAATCGAAGGAAATAGCATTTCAAAGATCAGTTCAAGGCTCCGCTTCAGAATATAGAATCAATAACAATGTAAGTTTTTCATGTAATTTGTGTTGTATATATTGGTACATAACTGAAAATTTTTGATAGACCTTTTTACGGTTAGTTTCCGTTAGCGTCCGCCATGTTTAAAAGGTGGGAATATGAAAGTTTCGGGCACATTTTATTTTCACTGGTTATACGTCAAAAAGTGCCCGAAAAACATTGCGGAAATTAACGCATACACACAAAAAAATTTCAACTATGAAGTAGTATATTGTGCAATTAAGACAATTAAATAGAGCGTCTTTCAGGTGTTCTTAATTTTATTTGCATGTAATTTTCCGTTTGAATTTTATCGAGGCACAAATTAGTGATTATATACTAATTTATAATTATATATTTATTTGTAGATTGTATCAAGTCCAGAATATTTGTCTGAACTTGAGAACCTTCGAATCAATGTAAAAGCAAAGAACTTCTTAGTATTCCAAGGAGCTGTTGAGAGTGTAGCAATGAAAAGTCCAAAGGAAATGACAGTATTATTGGAAGAAATTAGTGGGTGTGTATTCATCCTTTGTTTTTATATTAATATTTCTATTAGAAAGTCATTACTACCTTGGTATTTTTTTAAGAAAAGGGTATTAATTTTTTATAAACAGCATGATTCCAAAAATATATTCCATAATTATAATACACTTATATTGGTCTAGCTCTGGAGCTTTTAAAGAAGAATATGATAAACTAAAGCAACAGATGCAAAAAGCGCAAGAAGAAATTAATTTTTCATATCAAAAGAAAAAGGGAATAAATGCTGAGAAAAAAGAAGCAAAGTTGGAAAAAGATGAGGCCGACAAATATGCCAAACTGAAAGATGATCTTGTAAGTGAAATTACGTTTGTCTTGTAAATGAAACACATTTTTTACATACTGTTTATTAGCATATATACACTGTGGTACTAAAGTTTAGAATTAAACCAATAATTTCTATATTTTTTGCAATACAACGGGTAATAATGCAATAGTTACGGTAACTATAAACATATTCATATCACTCCCTTGGGAGTTACGAATCGTTAATTTCCCTACGGTTGTCTTAATATTCATATTAATTAATATTCTTAATATTGCGATTCCCATATGCGCGACACTGAGATACGCGACGTCGTGCGACATCGCCTGTCAAACAATGATTACATTGTTTTAAATGGGCACGTTGCGTAGCAGTAGCGTAGCCATAGTGAGAATGTGTCCATTTAAAACAATGTAATCATTATTTGACAGGCGATGTCGCGTAGCTGAGTGTTGCGTATATGAGAATTGACTTTTAATTTCCCTCAATGTTGGTGCTGTCAATGTCAGATTTATAGAAAATAAATTGACACTTTTCAAAATGACCACTAAAATTGTTTCCTGTACCGCTACAAACATATGATTTTTCCACCGCGCTGCCACTGCTATTCACAATTGAGTTCGAAGTTGATATTTTCTTCCGGTAAACCCGCCAACATACTTGCAGTTTTATTCTTTCCTTCCACGCTGTCCGCCAAATATCCTTCTGCCACAGTCGAACTCCGCCAACCACCGTGCCTCTTAAATGTTGTCATTTTTTTTGGTCCAATGTGGATACCGGGTATTAACCCTTCAAACACTGCGGCCTAGTGTATTTTGCCCACATTTTTCACTTATAGGCCCAGAAACCTAGATGTTATTATAAATTGCCCTAATTATATACACATTTGTCTTCTGGTACAAATGCGGCTGACACTGGGGATAGAACTCGGGACCTCCAGACTTGTTAGTTTGCGATCTAATCACGAGTGTCACCACTACACCACTCGTGCTGACTAAATGTTGTCATACTTGCACCGGCATTCGCTACAGCTGTAGCTGAAGTTCAACGTAGACAAAAGAAGTAAGTTTGTAAGCCCAAGAAATTTGCAATTTCACTTGGAATTTTTCCAAATGTATTTTTCCCGACGGGCTGATTTGTACTGCGCTTTTCTCGGTAGTTTAAAAAGAATATTTCATTTCATCAGAAGTCTTTGTCTTCCAAAATTGTAAATTGTTTGCGAATACTCTTCTTACTTTCCGGAATATCTACCACCATAACTGATCTCCTATCTTCGATATCTCCAATCCTCATGTACAGCAGTTCTTGACTTCTGCATCCTCCAAAATAACGGAGGTTACAAATCCTTAAAAAAACTAGTAAAACTAGTAAATTTGATCAGTTACCAAATCCGAGTTGTCCATTGAAGTAAATGGACGTCATTGGAGGCCTCTTTTAAAAACCTCATAACGTGATCCCAAGTGAAAACTTCTGATTTTTTTGGTTCGTAACCTTTGCTCTTTCGGTTTAAAAACGCCTCAAATAGACCTTTTTACGGCTAATTAAGGGCATGCGAATCCACCAAGTTTGAAAGGCAGGAATATTAAAGTTTCGGGCAAATAATAAGGTTATACGTCAAAAAGTTCGGGCAAAACATGGCGAAAATTGGCACATGTGCACAAACAAATTTCAACTATGAAAAGGTCTATTCAAAAAAACTTAGTGACATCTACGTTATCATGAATCTAATAAAAATTTGCAATTTAAAGCTTAATATTTTACAAAAGGATCTCTTAATCGAAATATTGTTTTCACAAACCTGTAATATTTTTGAAAGACCTATCCAACGACAATCTACACCAGGCATGTCAAACACGAGGCCCGCGGGCCGCATGCGGCCCGACAATACATAAATTGCGGCCCGCCGAGACGTTTAATTTTTTTTAATAAACGGCGGAAGTATTATATCTAGCACACATAAAAAAATTTAAAGTGTAAATTTAAATCGAAATACTGTAGCAAACAGTTTATGAAATAGCCGAAAATTTGAGAAATCATCATAACTTAATAATATCAGCATCAGTTCAAGCCTATTATTTTTCTCAGCTGGCCGTTTTTATTCGCGGCTGCGATGTTAAATTAAAAGTAAGTGAAGAACTTTTGGAAGTCTTGGTAGCATAATACAACTATCTGAGCTGATATTTTTCATGCGCTTATGAGAGTTTTAAAGAAGTATAAGTTATCATTGGAAAAGGTCGTTTGTCTTGCAACTGATGGTGCACCTACCATGATCGATATTACTTAAGGAGTTTTTGCGACTTTAAACATGTAAACAGCAGGGTAGTAATAATTTTTAACATTTTCATTGTATTATTCACCAGCAATTATTGTGCTACGAAGTTGTAAATATTGGACATGTTTTAAAAATAGTCACCGACTTAATCATCGTCACTTTGTTTTATTTTTGGAAGATATAGAATGTGAATACACCGATCTACCATATTATTCGATGGCTTTCGAGTCATAAAGTGTTCGATTCTTGAAATTGCTGGACGAAATCATAATTTTCGTGGAAACAAAAAATTATGAATGAGCCAAATTAAAATATGGACAATGGATAAAAGACTTGGCTTTCTCAGTTGATATTGCAAGTCATCTTAATCAACTTCATCTTAAGTTTCAAGAAAAAAATCATGTTACAATGCTATTTTTTTTTTTTTTTTAAAGTTTGGTTCGATGTGAATACCGGGTTTGCCGACCCTTCGAACACGTCGGCCTATGGCCTATTGTATTCTATCACATTCACTTTAGGCCCAGAAACCTGTTGTTATTGTAAATTGCGCTAATAGCCATTTTACACATTTGTCTTCTGGAACAAATGCGGCCGGCGCTGGGGATAGAACTCGGACCTCTATACCTGTCAGTTAGCGCTCTAACATGAGGCCACGAGCGTCACCACTACACCACTCGCGCCGGCATGCTATTTGATAATATTAACGCTTTCAAACCAAAATTATTACCTACTTTGGCGAGAACAAATAGAAAAAGAAAACTTATCTTACGTTGAAAGGTGTCAATATCTATTGCTTAAATCACTCAAATTAATAAATATATTCAACCGTTCTTCAAAATGTCATATTAAAAATATCTAACCCATAGTCATCTGGGGGTTCGAAGTAACTGTTTTACAAATTGTTATTCATAAAAGCAAAGCTGCACTGATGAGAGATAAATCTCAGAAAGACATGATCTTAAAATACAAAGTTATTTTTCTGGTTTTTGTTGAGTGCCACGAAAATGGACTGAAACCTATTAAATAAATGGCAAATTTCACATAAGATTTGTTTTGGTAGTCCTAAAAAGACTCAATAATATTATAGAGCTCTGAAATGTTGAATATATTTATACATTCAGACTGTGTTCCGACTTTATTAAGTTTATCTATATTATCTATATTATAATATCTATATAATCTATATAAGTTAATATGTATATAATATCTATATAAGTTAATCATAATTATCTATAATGTAGTATGCTTTTACCAATTCCACTTAAATTAAGATTTTGAATATGCTCACCAAATTAAATTATTAGAAATGGAAATCGATCGAAGATTTTTTGATTTTAAAAGCTGTCGATATTGAAAATGTTGATGACAACTTTCAAATGGAATTAATTTATATTTTATTATTTATTTATTTATTAACCTACTGGCATATAGAAACCACATACAAAAAAAAATATAAATTTAAAAATAAAAATACAATAATATCACAAAACACAAAATAAACTCCAATTTCCTTTATAATACACCTTCTCTGTTACCAGTTTGCTCTTTCCATCTTTTTATCCGTCTCAGCAGTTTCAGACCCTTTCCGCTATCATTCATACATTCCTCCCATTTCTTTCCTTCCCGCCTCTCTCCCTCATTCCATTCACCCCTTGTACACTCTTCCATCCAATGCTCCCAAGTATCCTTGGCTGTCCCACAAACACTACACTTTCTATGCTCCTCACTCATCCAGTATCTTCTTCCACGCTCCTCACATCCACACCTATACCTTGCTAACATGACTTGTGCATCGTCCTCTTGATTTACACTTAAATAGGTTGGTAACCGCCCATGTACCTGTATCTTTACGTACCCTTTATGAAAATTACTACTTTCTATTTTGCTTTGCCGCTCCTGTAGGTCCACTTCTTGCAAACGTTCTACCAACCTATCGGCCCACCCTGCCCTTTCCTGCTTTAGCGTTTCGAGCCCCTCACCAGATATACCACCTCTTTCATACAATTTCCTCTTATTCTTACCCCAGTCACTCCCTTTCATACCGCCTACTCCCACTCGATTTACCATTCTAAAAACCTCTTTTATTAACCTTTCATCTCCCATTTCACTCACCTTATATTCATACCTTATGACCTTTCTTGCAGCCAAGACTGCCACCTTGCACGCATTCGCCTCCTGGAGGACAATGTAACTAGGTGTCGACCTATCAAGCTTCAGGATTTTTTTGAAAAACTTTAACTGGACTCTCTCTATCCTCTCCTCCTCTCTCGTCCCCCAGACTTCTGCGCCATACAATAAAATGTGTGTGCTTCTGGCACACACCTTCCACACCGTCTCAGCCGCCCTGAAGTTACCTTCGAATTTATTTCTCCATTCATTCCAGACTCGCCCAGCTGCCACCCACGCTTTCTTCGCTACATACTCCACATGTTCTCTATTGCTGCCTCCATTTCCAAATACATACCCTAGATACTTAAACCTTTGCACCTCCTCGATTTCCCTCCCTCTCCATTCAAACCTCTCTTTCTTGAACTTCCCACCTCTTTTGAACCGCATCCATTTAGTTTTTCCCACATTCACACTCAAATCTCTCCTTTCAAAAAACCCTCTCACCCTTTCAATTACCTCTCTCAATTCCCCAACTGTCTTGGCAAATACAACTACATCATCAGCGTATGCTAAACTCCACACCTTTGTTCTCCCTACCACCACTCCTCCAGCTTGTCCATCTGCCAAAACTCTTTCCAAATCAGCCACATAGAGATTGAAAAGTGTGGGGCTCAGTGGACATCCCTGCCTCAGGCCCTTTTTTATCTCGAAATATTCCGTTACACACTCATTCACCCTGATCTTACACACCGTTTCCCTATACACCTCCCTTACATTCCTCCTCACCCTCTCCGAAATACCCTTTTTAACCAAACATTCATACAATCTCCCTCTATCTACGGAATCATACGCTGCTTTCAGGTCGATAAAAAGAGCAAAAAGGCTGCCAGATCTAATTTCCTGATCAATTATAAATCTAAGTGTTATGAGTTGTTCGACTGTGCCTCATCCCTCTCTGAATCCTGCTTGCACCTCTGGTATTAACTGCTTTTCCTCTGCCTCTTTTCTCAACCGCCCTTCTAGAATCTTGGCGAACATTTTGTAGGAAGAGTTCATCAGCATGATCCCCCTGTAATTCTCCACCCTTTCCTTGTCCCCATTTTTGTGGATTGGCTGTATTATCCCCTCTTTCCAGCTCTCTGGGAAACCCTTTGTCCCTTTCCATATCTTGTTGAACTCCTCCGTAAGCTTGTCGATACATTTATCTGGTACTAACTTCCACGCTTCATTTCCAACTCCGTCCGGTCCCGCCGCTTTCTTCTGCTTTAAGGCTGCAATTACCTGGTGTACTTCCCCGGCAGTAATTTCTTCTTCACCTACTTCTTCAACAGTCTGTTCCCTTCTGACACTGACTTTCCCTCGATCCACCGTTATCTCCACTCCTTCCAATAGAACCATATAGTGCCTTAACCAGGTTTCCTTAGGTATACTGTCTGGAATTCGCTCCTTCCTCCCGCTCTTCTCCTTTAAATATTTCCACAGCTGCGCTTCAGTTTTAATCTCCAGTATTCGTTGTCTCTCTCTTCGCTCCCACATTTCTTTCTTCCTCCTCTCCAGGTTTCGTAAGTCCGCTCTCGTACTTAACCACAGTTCCTTGTCACCGGTACCCTCTCTCCACCTTCTCGTCACCTCTCTATATTTTTGTTTCTCCCTTATGAATTCCTTATCCACCCATAATCTTCCCACTGTTCCTTCTGTGACTTTCCTCCTGACCATTGCTGTTTCCATTTCATCGGTTATCATATCTATATCTTTTAAATTATCCCAGTCTATTGCTTCCATTCTTAATTAAACAGCTCTGTCGCACCGCTATCCCAACTGGTAACCCATTTTTCTTTCCTGGACCGCTTTTCTACCTGCTGCTTTAACGTGATCAGTATGGGCATATGATCAGATTCACCTTTCACTCTGATCTCCATCTCTCTAATTTCTTGCCTCGCGGAGTCGTTAACAACTGCAATGTCTATCACCGACACCCCCCCAGCACTCTCAAACGTATACTGTCCCTCCCAGTCCCCTTCCACACACCCGTTCAAGACATCCCATTGCCAATCCCTTACCCACTCTGCCCATTCTTTTCCTTCCGCATTCCTCGGTTTGTCCTTAGATTTCCTTCGTAGTACTTTGCCAGCTCTATCCACCGTGTTGAACTGCTCCTCTCCTATCCTCACATTCCAATCACCTCCTAGCAGCAAGTTTGTCGATGCCGTACCTTCTATATTACACCTTATGCACTCTTTAATTCTTTCCAGTCCCTTATTGTTATACACCGTGGCTATCTGCCACCAGCCTCCCTTCAGCTCTACCTCCCTGAAAACTATACCCTCCACCTCTTGATGTAATATCTCCGCTTCCCTGATACCACACTTGATCCCTGTTACTATCCCCCCCTTTGCCCTTCCGTAGCCACTCTCCCTCAGGGCCGGTTGCATCTTCCATTTGTACTCCTTGGGAAGTCTCTCTTTACAGTTCTCCCATTCTTTTTCTTGGACCCAGGACTCCACTAGTCCAATTATTTCGAATCCCTTCAAGAAGGCTATGAAAGAGCCGTCCTCCCTTTCCAATTTTTTCCTAAGCCCAGCCACATTCCAAAATAATATCTTAACATTTTCCCTTTCCGATCCGTCCTTGTGTTTCTGTCCCTTTCTTCTTTGGTCCCTTACTCGTTTTTTTCCCCTTCGGACCAAGGTACCCATTTCCCGTCTATTTCAACTCTTTTGTAGCCTACTTTGACCCTATGACCCCTTTCCTTAAGCTCCTTTGCCTTCCTTAATAACTCCCTCTGGACTCCCTGCTCCTTCGGGGTGAAATCGTCTTGTATAAAAATATTTGTTCCTTTTAGCTTGTGCTTATTTATCATTATCTCCCTTTTTGCCTCCCAACATTCTAGCTTTAACAAAATTGGGCCTTTGTTCCCTCCTTTAGGGAGGGAATTAATTTATATCCAACGTGATTCTTTGCTGAAGAAAAAATGTATGGAAGTTCCAGAAGTTTATACATATTTATCTGTAGATAGGTTTCCTAAAATCTTTCTTAGGCGTTACTGTTACGTATTTACTATATTGGGAAGCACTTATTTGTGCGGGCTTTTATAAACTATTTTCTTTTGAAAAATAACAAAAATTTAGAAAGGTTAACAAGATTAACTGATCAACATATATCATCATAGATATTCACAGCTCAAGATATTAATAACTTGCTTTCCAAGAAACGATGTCAAATATCTTCTAAAAAGTAGTATTAAACAGTGATTTTTTTAATTTTAGTTTTATTTTTAAATATAGAATATTTATAGTTTCAGGTTAAAAAATAACATGAAATGTAAAATATTTTCAGTTTAGTACAAAAACATTGAGTCTAATAAATACATAATATAATCATTCTAACAATCGAGTTTTATTAATTTTTTGTACGGTAAAAACGTGCGGCCCTCAGCTTAGTACAAAAAAGAGCATGTGGCCCGCAATATCATATGAGTTTGACATGCCTGATCTACACCATGGGGTAGACGAGAAAAAAAACGTCCCCACTTCTTTAGGGTAAAGGAGGTACCCTAAAAAAAAATTCAAGATTTTATTTTACCACTTGGCTTTGACCACTCGGCGTGACTAATCTGTATATGTCCATGCCAAATTACAGCTCTATATTTCTAATAGTCTCTAATTGTAAGCTAAACTGCGGACGGATGGACGGACGGACGCACAGACATATCGAAACTATAAGGGTTCCTCCTTGATAGCAACGGAACCCTAAAAATGATGGTAGCCATATAAAAAATATATAGATGACGTCATAGTGCAAACACCAATGACGCCACGATTATTATTTTTTTGACATAACATTGAATTTTGGAAAATAATATTGACGTGTCTTATTGATTATCCGAAAAACAGTAAATAAATAAATTTTTTGTTTGATTCCAAACTTTAACATCACACCATATGTATGCATATATAATGGGTGGGCCATTTAACGCGACCACCCCAAATATCTCCGTTACCTTTAGAGTGATGAAAAAAATGCCAAAAGGGAATTTTATGGATTTCGAAGGGCTGACACAGTGTTTAAAAATTATTTTTTGTCAAGGTCATAGTTTATGCGTTCTCAAGGTTATAAATGGTTTTTCAAATGGGAACATGTTATTTTTTATCATTGGACATTGAGAGAGGACATTATCACAAGACATTGCAGCCACTATTCAGGCGAATTCAACGACCCATGATGACCTTGAAATGTTTTTTCACCAAAATTCACGTGTAAAAACGGGAAATCTTGACTTTCTTCTTCTTCTTTCGAATCGACCTACTTCGGACCATGCTTGTTCAACTGTTGGGCTTTGATCTTTGCCCAGTATTGTCGCATCTTTTGCCGGTGTAACTCCTTTGTCTCTTCTGTCCAGGGGGTACCTTTCCTTCGGGGTTTCTCCTGAAATCCACGGACTTCCTTCAGGGTGCGTCTCACAGACTGTCTGTTTTGGAGATCTGTTACTCCCAGTTCTTTAATATCCTTCTCGGTTTCTGTCAACCAAGTGGTATGGATCTTTTTGTTTTGCCAGAAGGTGAACAGATGGTTGGTTAATCGGTTTGGAGGCAAGCTTGCAACGTGGCCATAGAAAGCTACCCTTCTTTTCCTTGCACAGTCAGAGAGCATCTCAATATATTTGTAGAGCGCAGAGTTATGCCGTCTTCGGAATTATTATCTTCCTTTACCGGGCCTAGGATCTTCTTGAGGAGTCTCCTCTCTATTTCATTTCCAATTTCTCTACCAGACCTCTTTGGTTCAAGGAAAGACACTCCATTTCATACAGGGCTTCTAGTCGTAAGACTGATGTGTAGTTCTTAAGTTTCAGGTTGCGTGACAGGCATTTCTTGTTGTAAGTGTTCTTAGTCAGTCAATAGGCTAGTTCTAACTTGTTGACTCTCTTGGATAATGATGCTCTTTCTGATAAGTTGGGTTCAATCCATTTGCCGAGATACTTAAATTTCTCAGTCCTCTTGATGTGTCCCTGCTCTAGTAACATCTCTCTGTTTGCTTCTCTGATTCTGTTTTCTCCACCGACACTTGGAAGACCCACTTTGGCAGCCTGTTTTCTGAGGCAGTTTACCTGCATTGTTTCCATCTCAAGAAAATCAGCAAACAGTGCCATGTCATCTGCAGAGGCAATCTACAACCAGTCCATCGTTCTAACGGCCCAGGTAGATGGATACCACTGTGCGCACCCAAATTGATCAGTTCTTTGTGCCATTCTCTCAATACCTTTTCAAGGACACAGTTGAAGAGAAGTGGGGAAAGTCCATTTTGAAAATGGACAGAAAATCTAAATTTCAGAAAATCCATCAAGAAATCGTGATTTTATTGATAATAAAAATATCCGAATAATGTAGTTGATTTTTTCTGCAGAAAATTTATTATAACAAATGTTCGAAGTGATGACCATTAACCACATTTTGAAAGACGTCGGATAAATGATTCTCTTGAACTTCGTGTGATAGCAGCACAGGCTCTTCTAATTCGTTCTCGCATGTTCGCCGGTGTCGTAGGAACATCATGGTAACCACGATCCTTTATAACTCCCCATACGAAAAGAATCAATTAAATCCGGCGAACGAGTAGGCCAAGGGATTACTCTCCCCATCCAGAATCTGGGAAATTTTCGGTTCATCACCTCACGAGCTATAAAACTGTCCAATGAACTAGACAGCCCTCTTATTGATACCACATTCGGTATCGCTGTGCTAACGGGAGTCTTGTAGTAATTCTCCTAAAGTGTTGTTCAAAAACTTGACGTATTTTCGTCCATTCAAATTGGCGTCTATGAAAATTGGTCCAATAATCCGATCCTCAATTATTCCACACCACACATTAACACTCCAAGGACGCTGGTGCGCAATTTGCCGGAGCCACTTTGGATTTTCTATTGACCAATAGTGCAAGTTATGCGTATTCAACTGTCCATGGTTATTAAAAGTTGTCTCGTCAGTATACAAAACATCACACCGTGGGCTGGATTGTCGAGAAGGTAGACAAAAATAGAATGCCTCTACATATATATTTGAAATTTTGGTTGCAGGTGTTGTTTACATCGCTGATTACGAACCTGTTATTAAAATTCAAAAAAAACAAAATGACGGATTTAAAATGGCGGCCAATTTTTCGAAAAATTCATTAAAGTTTTTCGAAATTTCGAACATAGGGGTTGATCTCGCTGATTACGATTGAGTTATCAAAATTTTATAAAACAAAATGGCGGATCATATATTCCGGATAATTTTTCGATAAAATCTTATCAGATTGAAATTGCGTATTTAGAAGTTTTTCATGTCGTTAATCAGGTATCGTTAATGAAATTTTTTTGTGCACATGTGTCAATTTCCCATGTGATATGTCAAGAATTGCCCGAACTTTTTGACGTATAACCTTATTATTTGCCCGAAACTTTCATATACCCGCCTTTCAAACTTGGCTGATGCGCATGCGCCTAACTAACCGTAAATAGGTCTATTATCAGGATTCCAAAAATCAAAATGGCGGGTACAATATGGCGGACAATTTTTGGAAAAACTTGCGCATTACGGGTTATTCACACTGTACCAAATACGTATAGACATGTTTCGGCATATAATTCCTTAGAATTCTGAATTCATACATTATTACCTACGCAATGAATATCAAACTAGCCCGGGATTAATAATTTTTACAGGTTTGTGTCAATACAGTATTTAGGAAAAGGTTTCCCCTCGCAGTTGGCAGTTCTTTGCTTGAATAAGCATAAACTCTTATTTAATAATGCTAAAACGTTCAGGATCACCCTTCAATAAGCAGAGTCGCTATCACACACTTTATTTCACAAAAATTGGCAGAGGTTACGTGGACAACGTGTTTCGAGAAATTCTGATAATAGATACGTAATCAGCGACGTAAAATACCCCTATATACGCCATTTTGTAAAAATTGGATGAGGATTTCGAAGAAACATCCACCATATTATATCCGACATGTTTTTGAAATTTTTGCATAAAACACATTCCTGATCAGCGACAAAAATAACCCCTGTAATCAGAATTTCAAATATATAGGACGAGGCATTATATTTTTGTCCACTTTTTCGGCAATTCAGCCCACTCACTGTGCGTTGTCGAAAAACTTCGGATTCGCCTGTAACTGACGCAAAGCCCATTCACAGAACTGAACCCTATTACCAAAATTAGCAGCATGAAGTTCTTGATGCAATATGGTAGGGATGGAATTTATGACGATTTAATATTCTTAAAATACTCGCCTTGGAAATTTCGGAATAGTGCTTAATTGCCCGACTACTTAATTGCGGATCATGAACTACTGCAGCTAGAGCGGCAATCTCTGCTTCTTCGTTTGTTTTATTCTTGCGACGTTTCTTTTTGCGTGGATTAACACTGCCCGTTTCACGGAATAAATGGATAATTCCATCATTCCATGATTCCATCAAACATCGACGGGAAGAATGTCATTTTTCTGGATGACGTTGCACTTAAAGTTCTCAGAGTTTAGAGTTTTTGCCGGTCTCACCATAAATCAGAATCATACCCACTTTCTCTGCTTGACTGTACAATACCATTTTCGATACGGTTATTCAAAGTTATTTTCAATGGATACGCTTACCAAATCAGTACCTTACCTCACTTACCTTACCAGTCATAATATCATGGGTCGCTGGATTTGTCTGAATAGTGGCCATAATGTTTTGATAAAAAAATAACTTGTTCCCATTTGGAAAGCAATTGATGACGCATTGAGAACGCATGAAGTATGACCTTGACAAAAAAGAATTTTTAACCGCTGTGTCAGCCCTTCAAAGTCAATAAAATTCCCTTTTGACATTTTTTTCGTCACTCTAAAGGTAACGGAGATATTTGGGGTAAAGTGACCACATTTTCATAGAGACAAAGCGGGACAAATGGGATGAAATGAGAATTATAATTTAGTTATGAAAGCAGACCAGTAATTAAAAAGTATATATTTTATCATATCACACAACAAAATGAACACATTAATACATTGTTATATGTGAAGGATGCCATTATTATAATCGTGTGTAAAAGTAATCAAATCGTACGTAAAAGTCCAATCTAAATCAAATGGAGTTTCATTATTAAACGATTTCTGTTTATTGTTACTATGGCAACAACTTGCGTCACTAAACAAAAAACATAAACAAAGTGATAAAAAATTTCTGACGTGCACTCATTGCTATTAAAGCAACTTACTATACTTCGCAACTCATACGCAAAAGCCCTTCTTCACACACTTGTAGCATAAACTACTTTTATTATATACTTGTCTATAAGTATAGAAAAATGTAGTAGTATTTATTATTAATTATTGGTAACTATAAAAATATTTGTAAAAAAACATCATTTTTAACATTATGATTTTTAATTAATTTAATTTTTTTATTTAAAAAAAATATGATTTTCTTTCACTTTTCTTTCATTCAAATTTTGAATGATACTTTGAGAATACCCTGATCATTTATTAAAATGTCAACTTTCTCACTTAAATTGGTATAATTATTTTTTACGGTTAATATAGATTTTACAGTTTAAACTGCGTTTTTTCAGTTTTCTATATTTTATTGAAATGGCTTGGATTTTTTGTGTACAATAAATCGATGTTTTTTTACAAAAAATAGCTGGAAAAATACAATATTCGGTTTATTCATACAAAAAACGATTACTTCATCCAAAAAAAGATTACTTCGTCCAAAATAAAATATAAACACCCAATAATCGATTGATTCTTACAAATAATAATGGTTTAGTACAATAATTGATGGATTTGTACAAAATGAAATCAATTCACCCAAAAAAGGTTTAACTGTACAAAAAAGGTTGATCGATCCAAAATTTGATTGCTCTTTACAAACAATTTTTTTATAAAAAATACAATTATTTCTTCACAATAAACGAATTTTACAAACAACGACTTGATTCCTTCAAATTTTGTGAGATGTAAGATAGAAATTCAAAAGAAACCTAAAACGGATGATTTTACAATTAATATAATTCAGTTATTTATTGTCATATTTGGTCTTTTGTAATTTTACAGTATTAACTCTGATACATAATTTATTTCCGAGCTAATCCACAACTCATCAATGAGGTAAACAGTTTTTTGCTTTCAGTATTCTTATGCAAACCTATGTATACCTATGTACACATATTATATAATGTATAAGATTATAATTTGTAAGTAGGAAGATTATTAAATACACACGTAAATTTGCATTTTGCACTTATTAAGTAAAATAAAAAACCTTTTTTGGGTGAATTGCGAATATGTTTTGAAACGATTTAATCGATTATTGTAAGGAAAAATCATAGTTTGTACGAAAAAACCAATTATTGGATGATTACATTTGATTTTGGATGAATTAACCTTTTTTGGAGGAAGTAATTTATTTTGTACGAAGTAACCTAATTTTGGATTGATTAATTTATTTAGTATTTATCCATTTTCTATTTATTGTAGAACTTTATCCATTTATTCTATGTTGAGTTTTGTATACTTCTAATCGAATATTGGATGAATAAATTTTAAGCGTATTGAAATTAGAAATAGTTATTTCCATTGCCGAAAGTTGAATTTTGAAGTGCCGAAAAGTTGATTTTACAACGCGACAGCTCGTTCGGCTTCATTAGCTGGAGCCTTGTAAAATCATTTACGCACGAAATTAGTATAAATTATTATTTAAGAAACAAATAGATTTAGATTATTTACAATATTGGAAATTATTCAATTTTTTAATATAGGTACTCACAAACTTTGACAATTTTACTAATTCAAATTTATTAGGTACATAATATGTCATTTTACCACATGTCAGACGCACAGTGAAATTAAAAAAATCACTCTTACTTTCTACATTATCATGACAAATATGGTATAAAGTAGCGTTTTCTAAATTAGTTTTACAAAATAATTTATTTTGTAAATGTCCGTGAATGGTTAAAATTTACTGGTCACTTTACCGCATAGTAGCCGTTCTTTGCAACATTGTGTATAAAAATCTAGTTTCGCTTGACGATGTATATGTTACGGTAAAAGTACAAAATCGGCAAATTTGCCGATTTTGTACTTTTACCGTAACATATACATCGTCAAGCGAAACTAGATTCGTTGTGTCGTTGTCGAGACTTTAAAGCGCACAGACGTATCTAAAACCTGTCCGTTATCTCTTTCGATAAATTGCTACCACTTAAGCTGTTTTTTTCTCTATCTTCTCTTAAACTGTGTGTGCTACAAATACTTTGGTATTTATATTTCAACAATATTTATACCCACTCTCCGTTGGCATGAATGCTGACGGACGAGACCTCAATTATGTCCGATGAGGACGAAGAATGGACGAAGAAGAGAAAGAGAGGACAGCCCAAAAAAGTCGTACCTCTCAGCAACAAAAACCTCACTCAACCAGCATCTACCAAAAAGCCGCAACAACTGGTTTCTACCTCAGCCACCACATCAGCCGCCACAGCCGAACAATACTCCACTTCAACATCACACGTTTCTGGTAATCCAGCGCCTCAATTCTCACCTTCAACTTCTACTTCACTAAACACTCGTAAACCTTTCAAACAATATAACTTCATTTACTCATTATCCCCCACAAATCCGTCTACCACACGCATCCAACTTTCTACAATCTGGCAAACAGTTCGTCCCAAAAATCAAGACCTTCTAATCAAAACCTCCTCTGGATTTCTCCTAAAAACTGACTTAGAGGCAAACACCGCTCTTCAAACTCTCTCCTCAAATAAATCTCTAGGTTCTTACAAACCCCTTCCCCGAACCCCATTTTTATCCTCGTCCTCTACGAGAAACGAGTCATACTCTGCAGTTATTGAGCACGTTGAATACGAGATCAGTGATGAATCATTAGCCATCCACCTGAGGGATTTGAAATACAACTTCCGATACTGCAAGCGTATCATATCTAAGGCAACAAACAATCCCACCAGGCTCATAAGAATTATAACATCTGATATAAATACGTTCGAGGCCCTGATTTCTTCTGGCGGCCTGTTTTTTATGAATCGGCTGTATCCGATTTCCCCAAGTACACCACCGCCGCCCATCCCCCGACCTTGCAACAAATGCCAGTCGTTCGAACACGCTACCGAACATTGCAATGTCCCCGTCAAATGTCGGAAATGTGGTGGTCCACACGACACTAATAAATGCACAACCATCCTCCTTGTTAAATGCACCTCGTGTGTTCGGACCGACCACGAAGCCTGGTCACATAAGTGCCCGAACCGACCAACTGCGCCCATCGAGGGAATTCCTAATGTCACCATTAGAAGCTCAAACAAAAAATCTGCAGACCTCCCCCCTGAAATCACTCACAACTCACGCATACACTCACCTATAACCACAAACGACTATATCATCCATACTTACTTGACCACAATAAACGACCCCATTCAAAATAATCGCGCTGAACTACTTAAAAAACTTTCTCCTCCGACTTCCTAATCGATACCCATGCCTTCTTTTCTGGTAACCGCATGTACATCCTTATGTTTGACCTCTCCCGCCCTTCTTCCGAAACTCTAACACTACCCACTGAACACCTCTCACAATCCATTATCAATATCGATGCCTAAAATGCGATTTGTCTACGCAAACATCAATAGTTATGTCAACAAACGTTCGTTGATTGAAAACTTTGCGGAAATGAATAACACAGATTGTCACCTCTTTGTCGAGACTAAGACGAGACAAAACACTAATACTACATACAAAAACTGGAATACAATACAAAAACATGGACAGTTACTGACAAATAGGTCCACGGGCGGTGCATTAGCACATATCAACCCCAAATTCCATCCCGGCAAAGCCAATCCACCTTCCTTAAATAACCCACTCAACGACTGCATCCACTTCACCATTCCCTTTTATAATAACAAATTGCATATTTATATCCATCCCCACTCGGTTGTTGAGCAGAATATCTTGACAATGGCAGCATTGTATGAATATTCTCTCATCATCGGGGACTTCAATTGCAACAAATCAAAAATCCGTATCCTCAATTCTTTCCTTGATAACTCTAATTTTATCCGCAGGCAAACAAATCCTACTTTCCTCATGCCTTTAAACAAAGACTCCACTCCTGACCTGATCCTCCATACCAATAACCTTACCAACAATATCGTAGATATCATCCTAACTCCTGACCTGGGATCCGACCACCTAGCTATATCCTTTTCAATTCTCCTTGACTATGCCCCACTACCTCAAATACCTGTCTCTGTACTCAACCTAAAGAAAACCCTCATTCCCAAGGTTAACCTTGATATCCAAAACTATATTTCCTCTATAAACTCCGACGAGCTGAACTTTGACATCATTACCGAATTTCAAAAAACTGTGACGGACTCAATAATAAAACACTCACCTCCATTGTCATCCAAATTCTACCGTCAACAACTTCCCCCCTTCATCCTAAAACTCATCAAACTTAAAAGACAATTATACAGAGACTACAGACAAACAGAAAATCCCGACATCAAAACCGAAATAAACAGACTAAACAAAGACATCCATCAACTCATTGGACAGTTGGCTCCCAACAGATGGCTCTCTGTTTGCCAGGAAATAGAAAAAGACCAGGGAAAAACCTACTGGACCAAGATTAAAAAGCTATCGAAATATAAACCGACGTCTCATATTCCAGACCTCTCATTTAACAATCTAACCTACTCCAGTGACTCAGACAACACAGATACTTTTTGCAGACCACTTTAAAAAATCATTTTCATCTTCTGACTCTCCTGACTTTGACAAACATAACTTTGACAGAATAAATAACTGGTTTAACGACTTCTTTAAGACAACCCACCCCTATAACATTGATGAAGTTTCCCTGGAAGAATTTCTTTCTGCCCTCTTCCACGGTAAAAACTCCTCCCCTGGGCCCGATTTAGTCACCAAACACCTCATCAGACTCCTCTCCGAAGACATCCACTCCTTTATCACAAAAATTTTCAATTTCTGCCTCTTGAAATGTACCTTTCCTAGCTGCTGGAAAATGAACACAATAGTCACAATTCCTAAACCTGGTCAAGATAAATCCATTCCCAGCAGTTACCGTCCGATCTCTCTCCTCCCTGTTCTTGGCAAAATCCTCGAACATATCCTTAAAACCCGATTATGGAATTCCGTTGCAGACCACATTCCCAAATATCAATTCGGTTTCAAGCCCTTCCATTCCACTATCCATCCTCTGTTCATCCTAACCAACAATATCCAAGCGTCACACCTCCAAAACAAGAAATCCGCAGCCCTCTTCTTGGACATCAACAAAGCATTTGATAGCGTTTGGCATGCCGGGCTTTTGTTCAAAATGTCGCAAATTAATGTCCCTCCCTACCTAATCCACGTAATTAAAAGTTTTCTTTTTAACAGATCCTCAAAAGTAAAAATCAACTCCATCTCTTCTCCCGCATTTTCCCCTCTGCAAGGTCTCCCTCAAGGTTCCCCACTTTCCCCTCTCCTATACAATATATACTGTCACGACATTTACAACTACAATCAACTAGACAAATCTCACATTGACTTTTCTTCCTACATACTACAATACGCGGACGACACTGCACTGATTTCCCATAGCAACTCCCTCAAATCTACCTTCGACCTACTCCAAAAACTCACCAACAACACTCTCGCTTGGTTCAACCAGTGGAGATTATCACCAAATCCTTCCAAATGCCAACTCCTCATCCCTAACCACAAAATTTCCTCAAACTCACCTCGCATCCACACAGGCTCCTCCGAAGTACGGCCCTCCAGCAGCGTTAAATATCTTGGACTAACTATTGACTTGAAACACAAATTCAATAACGACGCCAAATTACGCAAGTCCCAGATAATTAAACGATGCAAGCACTTTAGAGCCTTTACGAATGGCAACCAGGGTATTTCCATAAAGACCGCGGCGAAAATCTACAAATCTATCTGTCGTCCCATTCTCGATTATGGACACGTAATTACCTCCACCAATAATAAATGTAGACGAACCCTTGAGGTCGCAGAGCGAATCGCATTACGTCTCATCACCAAACTCAGACATCCTAACAACCCTCTCCACAACCCCTCCAACGTAGATCTCTATAGACAAACCCGGGTCCCTGCTCTAGCTGACAGACATGACAGACTTAGGAGAAAGCTTAGAAACAACCATATGACGTTCAACATCCTTGACGAACTATGCATTAAACGTCCATCTGGACATTCTAACCGACAATACCCCTCCAAAACTCTTCTTGAATCCTTAGAAGACGACTGACTCACTCATTCTCATCCAATTTTTCGATTGTCTTTTTTTTTTTCAATTTATATTCTATATATCTGTTCATTTCCGGCTGAAAGACCACGGGTCGATGGCCAATTGTTGTAGTTGTAGATGTTTGTGTTTATAAGTATAACAATAAAGATGTTTTATTATTATTATTATTGAACATTTGCCGGTATATGTACACATCTGCCAATGTGATAGGTAAATGTGAGTTTAAGGAGGTTCGAGCGTAACTAATGGTACAAAATAGTGCTTGAATTTTCAATTATCCTAATAGTTGTTAAAATTATTTTTATTTATAATAACATAACAAATTTTAAAATTGGTGATTATTATTTATTATTAAATTATTTATTATTAAAATAAAGTTATTAAATGACTTCGTTATTTTTGATTTTTGTCACCTTAGAAGGTGACATAAAAAGATCTGCCAACATCAGAGTTATGAGTCGATTGATTGTAAAGGGATCAGAATTTTATTAGCCCAAGATGTTTACCGAAAACCTCGAATTACCAAAAGACAAAAAATTATAGATAATCTATGTAAAAAGCTGGAGTGTATTCTATCAAATAGTTCCACAGACGTTCAAAAGCTCAAAATGTTTCCATGTTTTTCTTTTCTCTCACAATCAGCTGTTATCACCACATTGCCAAACCATCTCTCAGGTTAATCCAGGGCTTCTTAAACTTTTTTATATAGCGACCCCCTTCAAGCTTAGGAAATTTTAAACGACCCCCTCCTCCATATAATGAAATATATATTAACCGTAGATGTAATATCGCACTATTTTACAATGTAAATAAAATAAGGATTAAAGAATACGTACCCATTCATTTCACATATATATAATTGGAAACGTTGACGGGATATCGGTCGTAATAAAACACAATAAATAGAATGACATAAAACTATATAAATATTTATTCAATAGAAAAAATAAACTTTTGTAACAATTTTTTTAATAAAAACATATTATTAACATCAAACAATATTAATGTGACGGATGTGATTGTTTATTTTTACACAAATAATTAAATCTAGGCTCAATTTGAGTTAGTGCAGATCGTAATAAATTTTCAACGTTTATTAAAGTTGAACGGTATTTTGATTTTATGTAAGTTAATGTGGAAAAGGCTGATTCACATAAATATGTTGTACAAAATGGCAGTAATTTGTTCATTGCCATTTCCGATAGTAGGGGATATTCTGATTTGATTTCTATCCAAAATTCATGCACAGGCACTTGAGAAAATCTGAGTCGCAAGGTAGTATCACTTGTTAATTCGGCAAATTCTTCTAGTGCTTTTAAGTTTAAAAAATTAATTTCTTCCATTTCAATTGAAAATGGATTGCAAATCCATTGTTGTGTATCGATATCATTGGAAAAATACCTATGCATGTAAACTTCCATATCCTTCAAATGATTAACTATAATTTTTGTTATAGGAGTATCTTTTTTTGAAATATTGTTACTAATTATATACTCGTCAGTAAATGGAAACATTTCGAGCGATCCACTTTCCACTCTGTTCTTCCATATAAGAATTGTTTTAACAAAGGCCTCAAGTTTATTTTTTAACATAAACATATTAACGCAGACTCCCTGCATTGATAAATTCATATCATTGATTTTATCAAAAATATCTGCCAAATAGCATAGCTTGAGAAGCCATAAATTATCGTGAAAATAATCGGCCAAATTAGAATTTTGCTCTGTTAGAAATATAAGAACTTCATCTTTTAAAGTTAATAATCGTTTCAAACTTCGACCTCTTGATAGCCACCTAACTTCAGCATGTAGCAATAAACTTTTATAATCCGAATCCATATCAATGCACAAATTTTTAAACAATCGACTATTAAGTGCTCGACTTTTAATAAAGTTAATGATTTTGACTGCATCAAAAAACACAGTGTTTAATTCTGGTGCAATTTTTTTAACAACAAGTGCCTCTCGGTGAATCATACAATGTGTAAATGTAATATGATCATTTCCAGCTTTAACAAATGCTGTAAAACCAAGATCTTGTCCGGTCATTGCTGCAGCACCGTCCGTGCACACACCAACACAATTTTTCCAACTTAATCCTTCTTTTTCAAAAAACTCATTTACTTTTTTATATATATCTTTTCCACGAGTATGACCTTCCAGAGGACGACAAAACAGTATATCTTCATGAATGCTTCCCTCATAAATATATCTTACAAAAAGTAACAACTGTGCCATTTTTGAAATGTCTGTCGACTCGTCCAGTTGTATTGCAAACTTTGAGCTGTCTTTAAGCCTCATAAGAAGCTGTTGAAATTGATCATTGCTAATGTCTGAAATTCTTTTGGACACAGTGTCATTTGATAATGGAATTTTACTAATTTCAGCAGCATACTGTTTTCCATGAACAATTTCAGACATTCTTATAGCTGCAGGTAGTAAAAGTTGCTCTCCAATAGTAAAAGGCTTTTTCGTTTTTGCTATCAAATACGAAACTTCATACGATGCCAATAGATATTTATCATTCAAAGTAACATACTTCTCCAAAGTGTTCTTTTCTTTATTTGATGTTTGCAAAAGACGCTCAAAATATTCTATTGGCTTTTTTGATAACGTTGCATGTTTAGTATTCAAATGTCGTTGCAGTTTTGACGGTTTCATGCTTTCTGCAGCCAAAACTTCTTTGCAAATTAAGCACACTGGTTGTTCTTCATTGTTGTGAGAAGAGCATGTGAAGCCATACTGCAAATATGATTCGTCATATTTTCTTTTTTTTGTTTTGCTAGAAGTCGGATTTGAAGCACTGCAACTTGGTTGTGACGGCGTGGCAGACTTATTAGTTGGAATTTTAATTAGCCATTTATCCATGATGGTTAAATAATAATAAATAATTAAACAAAATGTAGTTGAACTTTAACGTAATAATTAAAAACACCAACTGAAAATTACACAGTAAATACACACATGTCACTACGAAGACAAAGCTGAGTCCAAACTGAAGTACAAACAGAAAAATAACTACACTCGAATCTTTACCAGTGCAATGACAACAAATTACGATCAGATCAACCCCGACGCATGGCGTGTTCAAAGTGTGCAGCGCACAAAGGCACCGTATCACAAAGACGCCGAAAAAGAAGCTTTCATTTAATTTTTTTTATTATTCTTTTATAAAAATAATATGCCGATTCGCCTAGCCTAGCTTGATTATGCTTCCGTATTGTATGTGTAAGCTGTAAGGCGACGCGGCGTCTGGGTACTTCAGGAACGTTCAGTTGAAAATCGAGGAGCGCGTTGTATTTATTATTTTAAATGCTACTTCCATATTTTCATTTATAGGCCCTACATAACAGTTTTGCATTGCCACTTTTTTCAAAAAATAGTTATAATAAAACTACAATAGTATTTTGTATGATTTTTATTTGTATTTATATTTGTACGTAGTGTGTATACTAATTTTAAAATTTTATTTATAATGATTGAAAAGTATCAGATCTTTGCGACCCCCTTTCAGTAGTCTCGCAACCCCCCTGGGGGTCGCGACCCACAGTTTAAGAAGCCCTGGGTTAATCTGTTGATAACAAGATTAAAAAAAAAAAAACTTTAATTATTTAAATAATTACATCGGGAACATCACATTGCTTTAATGTTATCGTGTTTTAATATTATCTAAGTTTATTGTATATAGTTTTTTATTCCTTAAATGTGGGAAATTAATATAAAAAAAAATAAACAAAGACGTGACAGAAACTTGTCGGGTATAGGACCTGTGTATAAGATTCGAAAAAACATCATTTTTGATTTTTTTTTTCGGATAAACTAAACGGAGAATCACTTTCAAATTTCGAGAGGACATAAATAAAGTATTGATCTTCATGTATAAAAAGTTTCAAAGCTTAAACTTGAAAAAAATATTTAACATGGGATTCGCTCGAACCTCCTTAAATCTGAGATCAGTTTTATATATCTACTTTTACCGGAAACTGTTTACTTTTTCTGTGTTACAATATCACGTATGTCTTGTTGGACAGCCCATGCGTTGTTTATGTTAATGTAAACCGCTAACAATTGCCAACAACATAATGCATATATGCACATTTGCCGGAAATAATTGGTAAATGTAAGTTGAACTCACATTTACCAACCAAGAAGGTAAATGTGTACATATACCGGTAAATGTTTACAATTACCTAACTACGCACTTTTACCGTAACATATACACGATGTCAAAGATTTACAATTTCGGAGGCCAAAAAAAAACAGTTTTTGTTGCTGCATTCGTTCCTGGAAGTGAGAGCGTGTATTCTACCATTTTCAAAATATTTTCTTCTTCTTCTTCTTCCTTCTTCTAAATAGGCGAATCGCCTGTTCTTCGTCGATTTTGCCCGGTCCTTTTTTTTATTGTACGTTGAGGTTGTCGTTCCACCGTTTTCGTGGTCTCCCGGTACTCCTTTTCCCTGACGGCGATTTGTCTCTTGAGATTTTTACAATTCGGTCATCTGACATTCTGCTAATGTGTTCGTTCCACTCGGTTTTTCTTCCCAACACCCAATCGTTGACATTGTTAATATTGCATATTCGTCTAATGTTTTCACTTCTCTCCCGGTCTCACAATGTTTTGCCGGTTATTTTGCGAATTACTTTCATCTCTGTTGTTTCTAAGATCTGCTTAGTTTTACACGTTTCAGGTCTTGTTTCTGCTGTATATGTTAATATAGGTCTTATAGCTGCCTTATAGATGCGGGTTTTGGTTACTGTTTGTAGGTGTTTGTTTGTCCATATCGTGTCGTTCAGTTGGGCCGCTGTTCTTGCTGATTTTGACGCCTGGTTTCTGACTTCGTTTTCAATGTCTCCAAAGCTTGATATTTCTATGCCCAAGTACTTAAATTGCATTACTTGCTGGATGATTTCATCGTCTACCGCTAACTTACATCTGATTGGTGTTTTTGATGTAGTCATGCATTTTGTTTTTGATGTTGCTATTGTCATTCCTAGCTTTTTTGCCGTGATGTTAAATTGAAATAGTAATCTCTGAAGATCATCTTCATTTTCCGCCACCAGTACCGCGTCATCGGCATAACATAATATCTTTACTTGTTGTTTTCCCATTTTATAGCCTTTTAGTTTTCGAACGTCTTTTATGATTACATCCATTACTATGTTGAAAAGTAATGGGCTCAAGGAGTCCCCTTGGCGGATACCATTCTGCACAGGTATTGGTTCCGTGAATTCGTTGTCGATTTTGGCTTGTATGTGGTTATTTGTGTATATGTTCTCAATGGTTTTAATTATGTTGTGTGGTATTTGTCTGTCATGCAGCAGATATATGATGTCTTCAAGACGGATTCTATCGAAGGCTTTCTCCAGATCTATAAAACAGAGGAATGCGGGCTTATTGTATTCGATGGACTTCTCTACTATTTGTCTTATTACAAATGTGGCGTCTGTACATGACCTCCCTGATCGGAATCCTTGTTGTTCGTCCGATACTGTGGTTAGTTCATTTATTTTGTTTGTTATAATCTTCGTTGTTAATTTTAAGGTAGTCGATAGTAGGTTTATTCCTCTGTAGTTTGATGGCATCTTTCGGTCTCCTTTTTTAAATAACAGGATTGAAATGCTAGTTCGCCATTCATCGGGGATCAACTCTTGCGTGAGTATGTTGTTAATTAGAATTTTTAGCTGTTCGACTAGATGTTTTCCGCCATATTTTAGGAGTTCGTTAGTAATGCCGTCTTGTCCTGCGCTTTTTCGGTTTCTTAGCTTTTTAAGTCCTAGTTGGACATCTTCGGTGTTTATCATTGTTTTGTTATTTATGCTGATTCCTGGGATATCTTTAGGCTGGTTAGGTTCGTTTTTTTGGTAAAGAGCTTTTAAGTATTTTACCCATGTATTTTTGCTTATTTGGCTGACTGGTATGAGTTCTCTTGTTTCTTTCTTCTGGGTCCTGATGAATCGCCATGTTTGTTTTTGGAGGCCATAGAAATCGCTTTCCAGTCTTTTCGAGAATGTTTCACAATAGTCGCTTTTTATTTTTCTGATCAGTGAGTGTCATTTCGGATGTTTTTGTATTTATTGTATGATCTTGCGGTTTGTGTCGAGAGGTAGTTTAGGTAAGCTTCTTTTTTCCTTTGGCATTGTTCCTTTATTTCCTTGCAGAACCATGGGGTCTTGCTTGGTGTTAGTTGTTTTTGTTTTTGTTTTCTAGTTCCAAGTGCTTCGTTTGCCGCTGCTTTAATATTATTACGTAATTTTTCCCAGCCGTTGTTGATGTTCTCTCCTTCTGCCAGAGGCTGATCTTTTCTTCTAAGCGTTTTTGGTACAGGTGTTTTATGCTTGGGTCCCACATTGATTCTATATTAATTATTTCGGTGTTTAATTTTACTTGTTTTTTCATTTTTTCTGGTTTATGTTTTATCCTTATTTTTCCGAGTAGTAGATTGTGATCACTGCCAGCATTGACAGAGTTCAATGTCCTCACATCGATTATTTGTGACGTAGTTATGCAACTGTTTGTTACGATGTAGTCTATAGTCGATTGTTGTCCTCTGGAGTTCATGAATGTGTATTTGTGTTGCGGTTTATGATCAAAAAATGTGTTGTTGATGCGAAGGTTGTTGAAGCAACAAAGGTTGATCATTAGTTCTCCATTGGCATTTAATAGGTGTTCATTAAAACGTTGCATTACCCCGGGTACCGCTTCGTTGCCTATGCGAGCATTAAAGTCTCCTAAAATGACTGTTGGCTGGTTTGTTGGTAATATTCCGATTATGTCTTCAAGTTGGTTATAGAAGTCCTCCCGGTCTTGTTTCGGCTTGCAGTCTTCCGGCGCGTAGATCGATATTATGTGCAGATGTTGGTGTTCCGCTTTAATTTTAATGAGTAAGATACGTGGTGAGATGTACTGACATTCTTGTATAAGATCTATTAAACTTTAAATAATTCAAAATATTTTGATAAGGAATATTATTCTGTTTAAAATGAAGCAATAACTCCGTCCATTTTTTGTCTGTTTTCACATTTGCAGACAATCAACATTTAATTTTTTCCTCAGTAACGTATCTTTTTACCAATAACACCTCACCAAAAAAGATCATATTCAAACGATTTTTCTACAATATTCTCATAAAATCTCCCTTAGATTTTTTTATAATAACTGCTTGGAATATCTTAAAAAATGGACAATTCAATTTAAGGATATTAATGAATTTCATTGGGTGACACTAAAAAAAAAAAAAAAATTTATGGGAATATGTGGAAAAATCTTATTTTATATATTACAGTACATTTAAAATAAGAAATACAGATATTTTCTAAAAAGCGGGAAATTTTTAAAAATCGGCGGGACGCGGGACAGTCCTCCAAGAAGCGGGACTGTCCCGCCAAAATCGGGACGTGTGGTCACTTTAATTTGGAGTGGTCACGTTAAATGCCCACCCTGTATATAATTTTAGATAATTTAATTTATTTATTTATCCATATCTACAATATTACACAAAACTCCATTTGACTTAATTTTAGAACGAAAAAATGGTAGAACAGCAGCTGTTTCACTTGTTTCATAATGAGAGAGAAATGAAAAATTATGAAGGTGATCTAAAATCCAAAATGAAAGAAGTGGATGAAATAGCAAAGAGAAAGGAAAAAGCTGAAGATGCTTTGAAAGAAAAGAAGAAGGAACAAGGAAAATTTGGGAGGGACTTGGCTAAAATAGAACAAGATATTCGTGAAGTGGTATGTTCCAATTTTCTACTACTTTTTTTCTTTTAATTTAATTAATACTTAGTTATTTGTTATATATGCAAGTTGTGATACAAATGTAAGTAACAACAGATTAACAAAAATTAAAAAATGTAATGGTAATATATTTGATTTTTTTATATGCGTTTATTTTGTAGGAAGTGGAAATATACAAAAAGAAACCTCAATTTATTAAAGCAAAAGAAAGGGTGACTCACATGCAAAAAAAACTTGATGGGGCTATTAAAACTTTGGACCAAGCTAGAAAAGCAGATGAAGCTCATGGTAATGACATAAGAAAATTGGAAGAAGAATTAGCTGGTGTTGAAGCATCAAAGGGCGAATATGAGTCTACCATTGCTAGGGAGTCACAAAGTCAAGGACGAGATGTTCAATTAGAAGATGAACAAGTAAAAAACTCTTTATTGATAACATTTACATTATATGACTTTTCTTTAAAAAAATGCAGGTTAGGGAATATTATAGTTTAAAAAAAGAAGTAGTTAAAAGATCTGCTAGATATTTGCAAGAATTGGATTCTGTTAGTAGAGAGCAAAAGGCAGTTTATGATCGTCTTGATAACGTAGCTCGTATGAGAACAGAAGCCGAAAATAAACACAGACAAAAAGAACACGAAAAAGATGAAATAGAAAAGCGAGTAGAAAAATTGGTAGCACATATAAAGTAATATTTACATTCTTTTACATATAAAAAAATCAAAAGCGTTCTTGTTTTGCAGAACCAGTGAACAAGCTTTGCATGACCAAAAACAATTGAGAGAAGACCTTCAATCTGATATTGGTCCTTCTAAAGATCGAATACAAGAGGTACAAAAGCAATTAGAAGAGGTTTGTGAAGAACTGGGTGATGCACGAACTGATAAATATGAGGATGCACAAAAAAAGAAGAAGCAAGAGATTGTTGCGAGATTTAAAAGCAACTATCCTGGAGTTGTAAGTAGATATAAATCTTTTAAAGAAATTAGTAGGTTTAAATATAGGTAGTAGATATTAGGAATAACTAACTATTATCTAATCTATTACTTTAACATATTTTATCTACGACCACTATTGTAAATGCCCATTATTGTACAGTTCGTGGACTATGTAAATATATCATAAGACACACGTATGTAACAGTCCGCGATTAATGATAGTTATGATTGATAACACACACGTGCATTTAGTTTACGATTCGTTGATTGGTTGAGAGCTGCTACTACGTGCTCATACGTTCAGCGCCCCCCGTGCCTCAATTCAAACTAACGGAAATTGACGCTGCGTAAATTGGGTTGCCTATATCTATGAGCACTCTTATTTAATATTTTTATATATTATTTTATATATATATATAATTTTATATTTCATATAAAATTATATTATTATATATATATATATATATATATATATATAATTTTATATTTCAAATAAGTACTAAACAATAAGGTATGTAACCATTAAGAATGTATTTCTTTTCATTTCTTTCAAGTTCAATAATGTCGAGTAACAATTATATATGAAAATACAACTGTTTGTTTATAATAATGTTAAATAAACATAACCTAATAAGAAATAAATTTGGTACATCAAACATATTTTTCTTATTAAACAGAAACAAATTAGTGTAGTCGTAGATAAAGTATATTACATAACTCGAGTTGTAAGGCAATTACGTACTCGCGGAATTACGTATCTGTTCTTACGTACTGTTCCGCTCTTACGTAATATGCTTCTTACAACTCTCGTTACGTTACGTAATACACTATTAACAAATAATGTAGGCAAGGGAAGTCACCTACGTTAAAGTTAATCGCACATATGAGGCAAGTGTTTACTGATATTGTCAATTTTTTTGTTTTATTAAATTGTGCTTACCATGTTGAGAAATATGATTTATGCTGCACTTGATCGTTGTAGATTGTAAATTTCGATGGTGACTTGTACTGCTACCTTCATAGATCATAGTACATCTTTGTACCCCAGCCTCTTCCTCTAATCGTCGGTATGCTTACCCATTTAGAGCGCCTCCTCTAGTCCTGATTTCTTTAGGAATTTCAGCATCTGGGTTTGATTCAAGGATTGCAACTCCTCTGCGTTCAAGCAATGGGCCCCAAGATACATTTGTCTCTTGCCGAACAGTTCTCTGCAGTCTTTGAGCATACGTATGGGGTTTCCTCTGCTGAGTGGCAGAATCTGCTTCTTTCATCTTCCTCTAGGCCTAGATTGTAGATTTTAGATATGGTGGTGACGACTTGTACTGCGACCTTTATAGATCTATTGCACCCCACCCTCCTCCTCCAAGCATTGGTATACTTACCCATTTAGAGCGGTTCCTCTAATCCTGATTCCATTAGGCATTTCAGGATCTGGATGGGATTCAAGGTCTGCAGCTCCTCTGTGTTCAAGCGGTGAGCCCCGAGGTACACCTTAAGATCCGCTAGGCCTAGGACCTTAAGGTGTTTTCTTAAGTCTACAGTATCCCGTCTGGACTCCTGTCAGAATTCTAAGTTTGTTCCTGTATCGTTTCAGGCAAGCTTTTGTTCTTTTATGGTTAAAAGATCCCAGTATCACTTGGGATTGTCTTAGCCCTGAAAAGCCCTTTCATCCATTGTTCTCCTATTTCTTCATCTAAACTTTTGTGGATGTTGTTCATACTCATATATATATATATATATATATATACATCATACGCAATATCACCGATATCGATATATCACCGATGTAATACATATACAATATCACCGAAGCTGTTTACCCTAGCACTAGAATGTATATTCCAACAGATGTAATGGGCAGGGAAGGGGCTGATGATTGATGGAAACAGAATGACCAACCTAAGGTTTGGTGATTACCTGGTTCCGGTCGCAGAGAGCATTAGGGAGATGATGACGATGCTGGAAGATTTGATAGTGGAATCCGAGAAGACGGGCCTTAAAATGAACATGGGGAAAACCAAGATTATGACTAACATTCCCGAAATCACAGACCACCAGTACATATATTTAGAGTACATATATTTGGGGTATAAGGTTATACTGGGCTTTGAGAACCAGGTAGCGCAAGTGGAAAGGCGGATCGCGCAGGCTTGGGTAGCGCTCGGTGCCAATAAGCAGATTCTACGTGGCAAAATATCCCTGGATCTCAAAGTGAAAGTCTTCGTGCTCACCTACGGTACAGAGACCATGACCCTTACACAGAAGTCCGCCGAGAAGTTTGAGTCGCGTGAGGGTCATGGAGAGAGCGATGCTCGGGACCTTTCGTGAAACGTAACGAATGGATGCGGAATAAGACCAAGGTGAAAGACGTCATGGCTGTCATTGCAAGGAAAAAGTGGACATGGGCAGGACACATTGCGAGAATGAACGATAGTCGCTGGACGAGACGAGTTTTAAATGGAGACCCAGACCGGATACTGGAGGGCGCGGCAGACCACCGCAGCGCTGGATGGACGACATTCGACGGCACGGAGGTCGAGATTGGATCAGACGGGCACAAGATCGCCAAGAGTGGAAGAAGAGGGAAGAGGCCTACATCCAAGATTGGATCACCAAAAGGCCATGATGATGATGGGTGATGGTGATGATTTTCATAATCATACCACAAAAGGGTTCTGGACCTATAAAGGGATTACTGGTTCCCTTCTTTTCTAGGTGATCGGCTTCTTCGTTTCCATCTATCAGTGTATCCTGCTACCTAGTATAACGTTACTTTTTCTTCTCTGCCAAGCTTGTCTAGCTTTCCCACGCAGTCCCATACCAGTTTGGATCTGATGGTGTATGAACTAATCACCTTGATGGCTGCTTGGCAATCAGATAGGATAACAATTTGTTTTTTGCGATAGTTCTTGTCGAGGTTAAATTGTGCACATCTTTTGGTTGCATGTACCTCTACTTGGAAGATACTTGGATAGATTTTCATGGATTCCAAGAATTTTTTACTCCTGCACTAGAACCTTCCTTTGTCTTGAAACGATCTATATACCACTTGATAGCACTTTGCTCTATGTGGTATGCTGAGGATTCGTCGCTCCAATCGGCTTTAATACTACACATTGATGTGTAGTTATTCTCTAAATGGTATTGGCATACCATTACGTCTTTCGGTGCTTCCAGCCAGAGGACCTTGGCAGCGAGGCTGTTCCGGTCTTTGCTCCCGATAACTTTACCTCTGCCTATTCCTTCCTTGCTGAACCTAACAATCGCCGATCTGGCGGCCCCCTCCACGACAAGGTGCAACGTTTTCCTTGCCAGATTTCTGCACATCTAACAGTATCTAACAGTATGGGCTGTAGACAGTTTAACCTTCTCTTTCTAGTAAATGGTATCACCGTCGTTTTGCTCGGGTAGAGTTTTAGTCCCACTGTTTGATACCATCTATTGGTTACTTTGAGGTCTCTCTGTACGATTTCATATAGCGTTCTCTCAATCTTCCCTCTGGCTATTATGACTATGTCGTCAGCGTAACCTTGACATGTAATGTCTAGGCCGTTTAACCTAGCCAGTAGTTCCTCAACTATGAGGCTCCACATCAGTGGTGACTTAAACGTTACTTAAATCATCTAACAGTTAAGTTTATAATTATTAAATATTACTGATTAGGGTAATTTAAATCAGGTGTGTGAACAATTCTTGGAAGTATTTTTATTAAAACTAGTACATATTAATCGTTTTCTTTTTAAGTGAAATAGTGATGAAGATGGAATAGTTGTCGTGGGTGTAATTGTTGTTTTAGGGTGGATTAGTTGTAGAGGTTGAAATAGTTGATGAGGATGGAATAATGTGGAGAATTTAGATGTGCACGTCGCTGGTGACGATGAAGGAATCATGTTGTGTTTTTGTATGCAGCCCTGTATGCCACCCTATATGGAAAATTTAAAAGTGTAAAAGTGCCTCTGGCGCTTTCATCGCCACCTGGTACGGCATGTGGTAGACTATAGTTTATTGTAAATATACTGCCAGACTGTGCCAATCAATACGCTCTAGAAGCGTTGCCTAGCAATAGAGTTTTTGAAAGAATATGCCATTCAAAACCCGCTTTATTTTTAAATTTCACGCAATACTGTAGAAATAAATAGAGGCGGTATATATAGTCTTTTAATATTTCGATAAAAAATGTATTGTGCCACATTGCCTTCAGCTTTTGGATCTTGATATATCTGATCAAGACCACATACCATCAAGACCACCAGGGCGCTGCCGCTCGTTTGTGGTCTTGATTTATCTGGTTTACCACATACGCGCGGCGCTGCCTGCTCTTGCTCACCTGCTCACGCGGCGCTGCTGCGCGTATGTGGTCTTGATTTATCTGCCGCTTCGCGGTGTGCAACCCAATCTTTTTTTATGAAAATCTGCTCTATCGCGTGTTAAGTGTTAAACGCATGTTCGGTAGAGTTTGGAAAAATGGACAGAAAAAAGATTTGACAAAATTTCATTTTTTTTTTTCAAAATTTCTGTATTTACAAATATACTGTGTCAAGGCTATCGGCCACAAAGATACTAAAACGTCAATTTCAATAAAAAAATGTTCAACAAAATTTTTTCCGCATATGGATGGCCACATGAAGTAGGCGATGGCCAAATTTGAACGTTCCGCCTCCAATGGGGACGGCGTGGCAAATGATTTTCTCTTCAAATGGATTTTGCAAATATCTCGTCAACGGCTCAAAATAGAAAATTATAACCGGGATATCCGTGCAGGATGTTGGTGTCTAATTAAAAGTATTCTTTGCAAATTTTGTAAAAACCTTCGGTTTAAACGCAAAAGTAAAAAATATAAGATTCCAAAAATTTTAGAAGGGGTCAATTTTAGACCACATACGCTCTGCCGCGCGTATGTTGTCTTGATCAGATAAATCAAGACCAGATAAATTAAGACCCGGTATATCAATACCACGTAGATTTTGGAGAATTTGAAAAAATGTATATTTGTAAATTTTCAATAAGTATTTCTTTATTAGAAAAAATTATGATCAGATAAATCAAGACCACATACGCGCGGCAGCGCGTATGTGGTCTTGATTGTGATCTGAACAAGACAATACGCGCGGCGCTGCCGCGCGTATGTGGTATTATTTATCTGATCAAGACTATACGCGCGGCGCAGCCGCCCGTATGAGGTCTTGATTTATCTGTTCAGGACTATACGCGCGGCGCTGCCGCGCGTATGTGGTCTTGATTTATTTGAGTTTGGAAAAATGGACAGAAAAAAGATTTCACAAAATATCAAATTTTTTTTTTAAATTTCTGAATTTACAAAAATTCTGTGTCAAGGCTATCGGCCACGAAGATACCAAAACGTCAATTTCAATAGAAAAATATATAATCTATATAGATCTCAAAGAAATTTCAATATATCTCTTGCAGTTTTCATTTTATAGTTATTTGAATTTATTAATTTTTGTTATGTTCGAGTTTGAGGGGCGGCGGCCGCCGCCATATAAAATATTCTGCAAAACTAACTAAGGGATATCATAGACTGACTAATTCTCTACAAATGTGTGAAATTTTATCGTTCCACGTTGTGTAAAACTTACTAAAATAATTTTTGAACAAATCCAGACATGTCAATCACAAATTCCGATCAAAACGAAAATTTAAAAATAATCAAAAATTGCAAAAAAATATATTAATCCTTGAAGGATTTCAATGAAACTTTAACTGAATGTGGGTATCCAGCAGAGGTATGAGTTGACAAAATTTGAACGCTCCCACTCCAATGGGGACGTCGTGAGAAATTATTTTTGCATCAAACCTTATTTGCAAATAACTCGTCAACACCTCAAGGTGGAAAATTATAATCGGGATATCCGTATGTAAGACGTCGGTGTCTACAAAAAAGTATTCTTTGAAAATGTTGTAAAAACCTTCGGTTTGGTCGCAAAAGTAAAAAATATAAAATTGAAATTTTTTTAGAAGGGGTACGTGTACCCTTCTCTGAATTTCGTTTTTCAATTTACACGGGTTTAAATGGGCTCTTCCGCCAAAACGGTTCGCATTGGAAAAATGAAATTGGCACAACTTTTAGATGAAAATTTGCTCTATAAAATAGTGCTAAATGCATGTTTCTTAGACTCCGGAAAATTGGACAAAAATATATTTGCAAGTATTTCTTTATAAAAAAAATCCTGTGTCAAGGCTATCGACCACAAATATATCAATTTCAATAGAAACATGTACAATCTATATAAAACAAAGATTTTTGAATAGAAACTTACTTACCCTTTGTTCTGCTTTGACTTTGAGGGACCGCTGCTATATAAAATATTTTACAGAATTGACCCAGACAATTTATAGAATAATTATTTTTCTACAAACGTGTTGAATTTCATTGTTCCAAGTGATGTGAAACTTGTGAAAAAAAGTTCAATGAATCCGACACAATCTTGTGTCAAGGCTATCGACCACAAAGATACCAAAATGTTAGTATCAACAGAAACATGTACAATCTATATAAAAATCAAAGATTTTTGAATAAATCTGTTAGAGTTTTTATTCTAAAGTTAGCTGAATCTATTACTTTTTATTCGAGAGAGTCTTTAAAAGGCAGTGGCCATCGACAGGTAAAATATATTGCAAAATTAGTAAAGTAACTTCATAGACTGACTAATTCTCTACAAATGTATTCAATTTTATTGCACCAGATGTTCATTCTTCTCTGAATTTCATTTTTCAATTTACATAGCTTTTGTCAAAAACGGTTCGCCTTGGAAAGATGAAAATGACACAATATTTAGATGAAAATCTGCTCTATGAAAGAGCGCTAAATGGATGTTTGGGAACCATCGAAGAGTTGGATAAAAAATATATATTTGCAAGTTTTCAATGAGTATTTCTTTATTATAAAAAAATTCTGTGTCAAGGCTATCGGCCACGAAGATACCAGAACGACAGTTATTTATATTTATTATTTTTTGTTATGTCTGAGTTTGAGGGGCGGCGGCGGCCGCCAGATAAAATATTTTGCAAAACTAACTGAGGGATATCATAGACTGACTAATTCTCTACAAATGTGTGAAATTTTATTGTTCCACGTGGAGTGAAACTTACTAAAATAATTTTTTGGAAAAAATTTTATTAAAATTTTATTTTTTAAAAGGAATTTGGGAAAATTCGCCCACGCCAAACCGCAGCCGGCGAAGAAGCGAAATTTACAACCCTTGCAGAAAAGAGTTGAAATTTGCGAATTGCCGCGGCAAAAGTTGCTAAAGTTGAAAGACGGATGAAATATGACGTGCGAAAAATGGGTAACGATTCCCAGGGCTCTGGGGGCGCACCATGCAAGCGAAACGTGCACACTTACTTTCAGAATGTCGGCAATTTCCGGCGGAAGGACACCGTTCAAAAATTTCTGAAAAATTCTCATGCGGCTCTTAGCTAGGACTTAAAATGCGAATTTCGTTTTTTTGCAATAACTTTGCCAGTTGCAAACTTTTTGCAGCTTTTAATAGCCTATGGCACGGTCCAGTCTGTTCTCGATCTGCCACTGTAGGGCAGGAAGTTGTGCCATTTGTACTTTCGTAGATCTCGATTGCGGATTGACATCCTAGCGGTTTGCTACTATCGGCCGTGGCGACCTCGTGGTTTCTGCGAATCGGAAAATCAGCACGTCGTACGCAAGATACCGTCGACCTCCATCGAACAGTTTAGAAGAAATTGCAAAATTTCACCCACTTCCGGTTCGGTAGCCGATAACGTCCGGTTTTGCAAAAACATGTACCGCACGGCCATTTTTGCAAAAAAATTGCACGGCCTCTTCGAAGACCCAGAGAGAAAGAACCTACGAAACCGGACCCGCAAACGGAAAGGCGTTCTGTTCAGCGGTCGGCTCGCAATAGAACATCAAAGAAGATTTCATCAAAGAAGAAGAGTCAGAAGGTTTTTTGCGATAATTTTTTTTCGATTTTTCGCACTTTTCTCCAAATTTTCAGCAAAGACTCGATAATTTGAGATGACAGTTTTGTGCAGAAAAAATCGGCGCTCCAAATAACAGCATTCGCGTCGCGATCGGTCCATATTCGGCCGCTCGGCGGCCGAGAAACCGAAATTTCGTTTTCGCGCCGCACCCCCGCCGCCTTCGGCGGCACCACAATTTCTCAAAGATTAGCCAATTGTGTGGGGTTTTCTAAACATTTTACCACTGTCTCCCTGCAAAAGTTCTTTCTAAAATCACTCAAAACGTCCGCTTTCATTCTACAAACCCGATTTGACGCATTTATCCCGCCCCCTCCCGGAAAGGCGTACCAAACTATTGTAGTATATGTATATGAAACGTTGGCATAACGTTTCGACCTACATTAAGTATTTCTTTATTAGAAAAAATTATGATCGGATAAATCAAGACCACATACGCGCGGCAGCGCGTATGTGGTCTTGATTGTGATCTGATCAAGACAATACGCGCGGCGCTGCCGCGCGTATGTGGTATTGATTTATCTGATCAAGACTATACGCGCGGCGCTGTCGCGCGTATGAGGTCTTGATTTATCTGTTCAGGACTATACGTGCGGCGCTGCCGCGCGTATGTGGTCTTGATTTATCTGTTCAGGACTATACGCGCGGCGCTGCCGCGCGTATGTGGTCTTGATTTATTTGAGTTTGGAAAAATGGACAGAAAAAAGATTTCACAAAATATCATTTTTTTTTTCAAAATTTCTGAATTTACAAAAATTCTGTGTCAAGGCTATCGGCCACGAAGATACCAAAACGTCAATTTCAATAGAAAAATATATAATCTATATAGATCTCAAAGAAATATCAATATATCTCTTGCAGTTTTCATTTTATAGTTATTTGAATTTATTAATTTTTGTTATGTTCGAGTTTGAGGGGCGGCGGCCGCCGCCATATAAAATATTCTGCAAAACTAACTAAGGGATATCATAGACTGACTAATTCTCTACAAATGTGTGAAATTTTATCGTTCCACGTTGTGTAAAACTTACTAAAATAATTTTTGAACAAATCCAGACATGTCAATCACAAATTCCGATCAAAACGAAAATTTAAAAATAATCAAAAATTGCAAAAAAATATATTAATCGTTGAAGGATTTCAATGAAACTTTAACTGAATGTGGGTATCCAGCAGAGGTATGAGTTGACAAAATTTGAACGCTCCCACTCCAATGGGGACGTCGTGAGAAATTATTTTTGCATCAAACCTTATTTGCAAATAACTCGTCAACGCCTCAAGGTGGAAAATTATAACCGGGATATCCGTATGTAAGACGTCGGTGTCTACAAAAAAGTATTCTTTGAAAATGTTGTAAAAACCTTCGGTTTGGTCGCAAAAGTAAAAAATATAAAATTGAAATTTTTTTAGAAAGGGTACGTGTACCCTTCTCTGAATTTCGTTTTTCAATTTACACGGGTTTAAATGGGCTCTTCCGCCAAAACGGTTCGCATTGGAAAAATGAAATTGGCACAACTTTTAGATGAAAATTTGCTCTATAAAATAGTGCTAAATGCATGTTTCTTAGACTCCGGAAAATTGGACAAAAAATATATTTGCAAGTATTTCTTTATAAAAAAAATCCTGTGTCAAGGCTATCGACCACAAATATATCAATTTCAATAGAAACATGTACAATCTATATAAAACAAAGATTTTTGAATATTAACTTACCCTTTGTTCTGCTTTGACTTTGAGGGACCGCTGCTATATAGAATATTTTACAGAATTGACCCAGACAATTTATAGAATAATTATTTTTCTACAAACGTGTTGAATTTCATTGTTCCAAGTGATGTGAAACTTGTGAAAAAAAATTCAATGAATCCGACACAATCTTGTGTCAAGGCTATCGACCACAAAGATACCAAAATGTTAGTATCAACAGAAACATGTACAATCTATATAAAAATCAAAGATTTTTGAATAAATCTGTTGGAGTTTTTATTCTAAAGTTAGCTGAATCTATTGCTTTTTATTCGAGAGAGTCTTTAAAAGACAGTGGCCATCGACAGGTAAAATATATTGCAAAATTAGTAAAGTAACTTCATAGACTGACTAATTCTCTACAAATGTATTCAATTTTATTGCACCAGATGTTCATTCTTCTCTGAATTTCATTTTTCAATTTACATAGCTTTTGTCAAAAACGGTTCGCCTTGGAAAGATGAAAATGACACAATATTTAGATGAAAATCTGCTCTATGAAAGAGCGCTAAATGGATGTTTGGGAACCATCGAAGAGTTGGATAAAAAATATATATTTGCAAGTTTTCAATGAGTATTTCTTTATTATAAAAAAAATTCTGTGTCAAGGCTATCGGCCACGAAGATACCAGAACGACAGTTATTTATATTTATTATTTTTTGTTATGTCTGAGTTTGAGGGGCGGCGGCGGCCGCCAGATAAAATATTTTGCAAAACTAACTGAGGGATATCATAGACTGACTAATTCTCTACAAATGTGTGAAATTTTATTGTTCCACGTGGAGTGAAACTTACTAAAATAATTTTTTGGAAAAAATTTTATTAAAATTTTATTTTTTAAAAGGAATTTGGGAAAATTCGCCCACGCCAAACCGCAGCCGACGAAGAAGCAAAATTTACAACCCTTGCAGAAAAGAGTTGAAATTTGCGAATTGCCGCGGCAAAAGTTGCTAAAGTTGAAAGACGGATGAAATATGACGTGCGAAAAATGGGTAACGATTCCCAGGGCTCTGGGGGGCGCACCGTGCAAGCGAAACGTGCACACTTAGTTTCAGAATGTCGGCAATTTCCGGCGGAAGGACACCGTTCAAAAATTTCTGAAAAATTCTCATGCGGCTCTTAGCTAGGACTTAAAATGCGAATTTCGTTTTTTTGCAATAACTTTGCTAGTTGCAAACTTTTTGCAGCTTTTAATAGCTTATGGCACGGTCCAGTCTGTTCTCGATCTGCCACTGTAGGGCAGGAAGTTGTGCCATTTGTACTTTCGTAGATCTCGATTGCGGATTGACATCCTAGCGGTTTGCTACTATCGGCCGTGGCGACCTCGTGGTTTCTGCGAATCGGAAAATCGGCACATCGTACGCAAGATACCGTCGACCTCCATCGAACAGTTTAGAAGAAATTGCAAAATTTCACCCACTTCCGGTTCGGCAGCCGATAACGTCCGGTTTTGCAAAAACATGTACCGCACGGCCATTTTTGCAAAAAAATTGCACGGCCTCTTCGAAGACCCAGAGAGAAAGAACCTACGAAACCGGACCCGCAAACGGAAAGGCGTTCTGTTCAGCGGTCGGCTCGCAATAGAACATCAAAGAAGATCGTTTTTTTTGCGATAATTTTTATTTATTTTAATTTTTCGATTTTTCGCACTTTTCTCCAAATTTTCAGCAAAGACTCGATAATTTGAGATGACAGTTTTGTGCAGAAAAAATCGGCGCTCCAAATAACAGCATTCGCGTCGCGATCGGTCCATATTCGGCCGCTCGGCGGCCGAGAAACCGAAATTTCGTTTTCGCGCCGCACCCCCCCGCCTTCGGCGGCACCACAATTTCTCAAAGATTAGCCAATTGTGTGGGGTTTTCTAAACATTTTACCACTGTCTCCCTGCAAAAGTTCTTTCTAAAATCACTCAAAACGTCCGCTTTCATTCTACAAACCCGATTTGACGCATTTATCCCGCCCCCTCCCGGAAAGGCGTACCAAACTATTTTAGTATATGTATATGAAACGTTGGCATAACGTTTCGACCTACATTAGGTCTTTCTCAAGGCTAATTTTTTCAAATTATTTGATTTTGACATTTTTTTAAATTTGAAAATTATATTTTTAAATATAATTTTCAATATAATTTTCAAATTGATGAAAAGAAGCATACCAAAATATGAAGGAGTAGACGCTTCTGCTGCTGAAGTCGTCTTATTCCCAATGAGTTCATATATTTCAAAATAAACCACTGGCTGTTGCAAAGTCGGCAGAAATCGACAATGAATTAATGTGATTTCCTGTCTCCTGGTTTTTGAGGTCGGAGATCAGGAATCTGAATTCAAAATGGCAAACTTCAAAATTCTGAATGGTGTTATCTATATAGCGGGCCAATATAACGGACCAACATCTGCGATTTTTTTTAAACTCAGTACATATTAATAGTAGTTTATGATACAAGTGCGTGAATAAGGGCTTTTGTGCATGGGTTGCGAAGTTTAAAGCACGAGCCGAAGGCGAGTGTTTTAATTTCTTAAAAATTGCTTTCAGATACATGTGTGATACATTATTTTGAATCTATGAAGCATGTTAAAATACTGTTGAATCTACAAAAAAGTAATTGTTTCTTACCGATATTTATATTACCTATACACGATACACCGAATACTTCAAATCACTGACACAATAAGGTTTGAACGTTCAGCGCCTCTGTGGAAAAAATTGCTAACTAGTAAAAAACGCACAGTGACGCGAACACTATTTTCTCCTTGTCGATGTAATCTAGGTTAACCTAGATTTAATCTAGATTCGATTATGGTTAGGTTAGGTTATATTAGAGCCAGATGAGCCTGAGAGTCTTGATTGATTCAATTTTAATATACGTCGGAAAATTTATTTTCACTACGTCTATGTTTTTTGTTTAGTGACGCAAGTTGTTGCCATAGTAACAACAAACAGAAATCGTTTAATAATGAAACTCCATTTGATTTACATTCGACTTTTAAGACCCGTCTTTTTTTAAGACCCATCTTCTCGGATTCCACTCTCAAATCCTCCAGCATCGTCATCATCTCCCCAATGCTCTCTGAGACCAGAACCAGGTCATCAGCGAACCTCAAATCATACTCTCTCCATCAATCATCAGCCCCTTCCCTGTCCATTGCACCTGTTGGAATATACATTCTAGTGCTAGGGTAAACAGCTTCAGTGATATTGTGTCCCCTTGCCTGACACCTTAGATGAAATTTGTTGGTTTTCTTGTGCAGGGAGACATAGGCAGTTACGTTCTGATGCAGGTGGTTGTGGATCTGTATGCACCTTTCATCGATACGGCTTTTAACTAGAGCTTGCTCTATGGCCCACCACTCTATGGAGTCGAACGCTTTCTCGTAGTCGATGAAGGCTAGAATAAGTGGTTTCCTGGTCTGGGCCACAACAGGCCCCTCTCTGTGTTCTTACGTCTAGTATATTTGTGACCCATCGCCTCTTAATTAACACATGGTCAATTTGATTTCTTGTGTTGCCATGTGGGGAGCACCATGTTGCCTTGTTTATGACTCCATGAGGAAACAGAGTTGAGCTGATTACCATGTTCCTGCCTGTAGCGAAGTCTATTAACAGCTCTTCATTGTTGTTGGTTAATTCATGCAGACTATGCTTTTCAGTTGTTCCTCTATACATATATTTCTGTTCCGATTTTGGCGTACGAGCGGAACAGTTAAAATAACGTAATTCCGCGACTGCGTAATTGCCTTACAACTCGAGTTATGTACTTTACTTTATCTACGACCACACTAAGTTGTTTCTGTTTAATAAGAAAAATATGTTTGATGTAACAAATTTATTTCTTATTAGGTACATTATTTACCATTATAATGAACAAACAGTTGTATTTTCATATATAACTGTTACTCGACATTATTTAACTTGATAGAAATGAAAAGAAATACATTCTTAATGGTTACATACCTTATTATTTAGTACTTATTTGGGTTAAACTACGCTATGTGAATTACCGTGAGTTTGAATTGTGGCACGGGGGACGCTGAACGTATGAGCAGATAGTAGCAACTCTCAACCAATCATTGAATCGTAAAACAAACGCACGTGTGTGTTATCAATCATAACTTATTATTTATATATTTTTTTCCAGTATGATCGTTTGATTAATATGTGTCAACCAACTCATAAAAGATACAATGTTGCCATCACTAAGGTTCTGGGAAGAAACATGGAAGCAATTGTAGTAGACACAGAACAAACTGCTCGTAACTGTGTTAAATATTTAAAGGAACAAATGATAGAACCAGAAACATTCCTTCCCCTAAATTATTTACAAATTAAGCCACTTGATGAGAGACTCAGAAACATTGAAGAACCCAAAGGAGTGAAATTACTATATGATGTCTTGCATTATGAGCCGTCTGATATTAAAATTGCTGTACTTTATGCAACAAAAAATGTTTTAATTTGCGAAACTCCTGAAGATGCCATGAGGGTTGCTTATGACATTGGTGGTCGTTTTAATGTAAATATAATTACAAGCAAAGCAAACAATTAAGGAAATAATAATATTTGTTTTTAGGCTGTTGCCTTAGATGGCACATATTATCAAAAAGATGGTATTATGTCTGGAGGTAGTTTAGATTTGGCTCGTAAAGCTAAACGTTGGGATGAAAAACAAATGTCACAGTTAAAAGCACAGAAAGAAATGCTTAGAGAAGAATTACGTGAAGCTATGAAAAACTCTAGGAAAGAATCTGAACTAAACACAGTAGATTCTCAGATACGAGGAACGGAGACTAGGCTTAAATATGCTAAAACAGATTTGGAAAACACTGTAAGTATTTAATTATATATGCATATACTTGCTTACATATACATTATATATACTGCTTACGACGTATAGTAGGTGCGTACTTACGGTAAGTGCTAACGTACGGTCAGACTTAATGTGCGCGGTAACGGCTGTTCGCACTATCAGTAATTCGTACCACTCGTTATGTACGATAGGTTATGTCACAGAACACAGTGCTGACCGTCCAATCCGTGAGTACCGTGAACGTCTGCGAATGACGTCATAACGTCTGCAGTGCAAACGGTGAACTTTGAAAGCACGAATCGTACCGAACATTTGTATGGGCGCAATTTGGACTGCGGCCATAGTGCAATCTCTCGTAAGGCCTAGGCTGCACTTGATTTTAGCCTATCGCGTGATTTTGTGACTCAAGTAAGCTAATACAAGCGGCCTCACTTGCGGTTTTTTCCCCCGACTGATTTTCACCATAGCGTAGTGTGTGTTTCTCGAGCGGTTTCGCGGTTATAGCGGTTAAAAAAACCTAGGCCTAAAGGGCCATTTTTTATATACAGGGTGTTTCATAAATGTCAGGCAAAAATTCTAGGACGTGTTCTAGAGCCCAAAATAAGAAAAAAAGTCGCTATACAGATGTGTCCCAAAAAGGCTTCCTAACTGTGGTATAGCCCTAAGGCCTAACACAAAATTTGAATCAATTATCATTAGTTGCGTCTGAGGTTGTACATTTGTAGATGTGGTGGTAACTTGTACTGCGATTTCCATAGATCTATTGTACCCCACCCATTTCCTCTAAACGTTCATGTACTTACCCATTTAGAGCGCCTCTTCTAGTCCTGATTCCTTTAGGAATTTGAGGATTTGGGTGGCATTTAAGGACTGCAACTCCTCTGCATTCAGGCAGTGGGCTCCAAGATACATTTGTCTCTTGCAGAGCAGTACTCTGCAGTCTTTGTATGGGGTTTCCTCTGCTGAGTCACAGAATCTGCATCTATCATCTTCCTCTACGCCTAGGGCCTTGAGGTATTTTCTAAGTCTGCAGTGTCCCATCAGGACTCATCAGAATTCTAAGCTTGTTCCAGTTTAGTTTCAGGCAAGCTTTTGTTCTTTTCTGGTTAAAAGATCCCAGCATTACTTTGAATTATCTTAGCTCTGGAAGTTCTTTCCAGGTTTTCATCCATTGTTTTCTTATTTCTTCATATAAACCTTTGTGGTTGGTGTTCATACCGCAAAGGGTTTTCGGACCTATAAAGACATTACTAGATCCCTTGTTTGCTAGGTAATCTAGGAAACAAGGGATTCTTCGCTTTCATCTATAGCAGAGTGTCCTGGTATCCAGTATAGCATTACTTTATTTTCTCTGTCAAGCTTATTTAGCTTTTCCACACAGTGTCATAGCAGTTTGGATCTGATGGTGTATGAGCTAATGGCCTTGATGGCTGCTTGGCTATCTGACAGGATAGCAATTCGCTTTTTGCGATAGTTCCTGTCGAGGTTAAATTGTCCACATCTTTCGATTGCATCTACCTCTGCTTGGAAGATACTTGGGTAGATTCCCATGGATTCATAGTATTTGGCACGAGGTCCAAACGCTCCTGCACCAATACCTTCTTTTGTCTTCGAACCATTTGTATACCACTTGATAGCATTTTGCTCTATGTGGTATGCTGAGGATTCGTCGCCACAATCGGCTTTTCTACTACTACTCGTTTCGAAAGATATACGGACCAATGATGCCGCCAACCCACAATCTGCACCAAAGATTCAGTTTCTCAGGATACAAGTGAAATCTCTCTTCAGTCCATAACCCTTATGCAGGGCGTGGTGACATCAATTTGCTACGTTCGCAATGACTCCTGGCCAGCGCTCTCTATCTTGGGCAGATCTCATTACTTTCTGCATTCCTTGTCCCGTCAGGGTTTTTGTCCGGTCTATCCATCGTGTCGGCGATCTTGCTCTTGGGCCGCGGCCATGGACTTTGCCTTCTACTATGAGTCGTTCAATATTGTCGAACCTCCTTGCCGCATGAGCCAGGTATCCCAAACACCGTTGGTTTATTGTCTGGTATAGTCTGGTCTTTTTACCGAGTTGTTGAATAATAGAGTCGTTTGTGCAATGGGCTGTCCATGGTATTTGCAGCATTTTTCTATAGCACCACATTTCAAAAGCTTCTATTCTGCGTTGGTCTGAGGTCCGAATAGTCCACGTTTCGCAGGCGTAAGTTGCAATGGAGAAGACCAGGCTGTATCAGCCGAAGTTTCGTGTTTTTGGTAATGGATCGATCTTTCCAAATTTTCACCAGTTTTGCCAAAGACGTTCTGGCAATCGCTATTCGTTTGCGGATTTCTTCCTCCGATCCCCCTTTGTTGGTAACTACTGATCCTAGATAATCAAATCTTTCCACCACATGATCTTTGTTTTGGCTCTATTAATCTCCAGTCTATATGAGTTTCTCTCTTCTGTGAGTCTGGCCATTATAGCCTCCATTTTGGCTTCCTCTGAAGCCAGAATCACAGTATCATCTGCATATCTTAAATTCGTTATCCGTTTGCCTCCAACAGGGATCCCTCCATTCCAATCTTCTAGTACCTTTCGTATAATGTATTCTGCGTAAATGTTAAACAGTATTGGCGACAATATGCATCCTTGTCCCACTTATTTTGAAAGGTTCGGAGCATGTGTTACTTACGCTGACGCATGCAGTACTGGTATCGTAGAGCTGTCTGATTAATCTCGTTAGATACAGTGGTGTTCCCATTTGCTCTAGTATTTGCCATAGTTTGCGCTACTTCACTTTATCAAACGCTTTAGTATAATCCACGAAGCACAGGTATGCTTCCACTTGGATTGCTCTTGCCTTTTCTATTATTTGCCTTGCATTTAAGATCTGCTCCCGTTTACCCTTTTCCGGGACAAATCCTGATTGTTCGTCTGCTATCTCTGGCAGCATGATGTATTTTAGTCTGGCATTAAGTATGTTTAGCATAATCTTGCTGGTATGTGATACCAGCGCTATGGTTCTATAGTTAGCATAGTCTGCAGGGTAACCTATTTTGTATATGGGTAACCTATTTTGTATATGTATTAGTAGAGATTTCGCCCACTCTTCTGGCCATTTACTGGATGTCCATATGCATCGCAAAATAGTATGCATACTGTCTATTCCTGCTTTTCTCATTGCTTTAATTGTTTCAGCATTTATGTTGTCTGGTCCCGTTGCCTTTATATCTCCAAGTTTCCTTATAGCTTTCTCTACCTCAGTCATAGGAATACCCGACTCCAATTCATACTGTCTGTTCGAAAGTGAAATACTTGAATACAATTCAGTATCTCCCGTGGATGGGTGTTGCCCCAAATGCGGCAGTTGTTTTTATTCAATTTAAAAATTCGCTTCGTCGCTGCAGATGATTTTTTGGTCAAAATGAGGATCTATCTCCAACTGCTCCAAAGCTCAGTCTGATAACATGCGACCGTAGCCGTGGTCTCGGGCTTCAATTCTGGTACCAATTGGATCTTATACGGGTATAGATTCAAGTCTTTCTCAGAAGTTTATTCAGAAAGACCTCATCAAGTTGTTGTGAACGACGAAAATTGGAAAGATTTGGGTCTTCATACACATTTTCAGCGACAGCAGCAATATTTTCGTAGTTGCCTGTAGTTTTTCTCAAATTGGTATTTGCATACCATTTAATCCTTTGGTACTTCTGTTCGGGTCTCTGCTCCCGATTATTTTAACTCTGCCTATTCCTTCCTTGCCGAACTTTACAATCGCCGATCTGGTGGCCCCCTCCACGACAAGGTGCAGCGGAGTCAGATCCAGCGGCAGTTCCATCGCTGCAGTCGGGCATGACCCCATCGCCCCCGTGATTCAGGCAAACGCCAGTCTTTCAATCTTCTCAAGCTGCTTCTTCATAGAGACCAGCTTGGTTCTACTTCCCTACCTAACTGCCCCGTAAATGGTCGCAGGTCCCACTATCATGGTGTACGTGCATCGCAGGATTATGGGGTTAGAACGTCACGTTTTCCCTGCAAGATTTTTGCACACCATTAGAGCGCGTTTTGTTTTTCCTAGCACTTGTTTAGCGTGTCTGTTCCATAGGAGCTAAGTGGTATACCCAGATACCTTATCTCCTATTTACATTCTACTCCCCTCCCATCTAACATTATAGTCTAAGTCTTCTCTTTTAGTCTTCTCTTTCTACTAAATGGAAGTAGTATATATTCTACTAAATGGTATCACAGTGATTTTGCACGGGTTGAGTTTCAGTCCCACTATTTGACACCATCTACTAGTTACTTTGAGGCCTCTCTGGACGATTTCACAGAGCTTTCCCTCAAACTTCCCACTGGTTATAAGAACTGTGTCATCAGCGTAACCTTGACATTTAATATTAGGTCGTTCAGACTAGGCCCCACATCAGGCTCCACGTCAGTACTGATAACATACCTCCCTGTGGGCACCCTCAAGTTGTGGAGATCTTGATGGTGTCTTTTCCCACTTGTGTCTCTACCGTTCTAGTTCTCAGCATTTCTCCCATCCACTTTTAGGTAATGCTGTCGATATTCTTTCTTTCAAGAGCCGATTTGACAGCCTCGTGCGAGGTGTTGTCAAAGGCTCCTTCAATGTCTAGGAAGGCATATTCGCTACTTCTATTGTATCTAGTGCTGCTTCTAATTCATTTGTCAGCTGATACAGGGTGGATTTTCGTGAGGTGTATGAATGGTGTATGTGGTTCACCTGTTGCACCAGCACTGTTGTCCTAAGGTAATTGTCAATTACCTTCTCCATTGTCTTTAACATGAAAGATGTTAAACTAATGAGTCTAAATGACTTCGGTTGAGTGGTGTTGCTTCTGAGATATCAAAAATGTTGTGAGGCCCTTATGGGCTGTACCTCTGTTAGGAAGCGTTTTTGGTCACATCTTTATAGGAACTTTTTATTATTATTTTGGGCTCTAGAAAACGCCCTAGAATTTCTATCGGACATTGTGAAACACCCTGTCTGGTCAAGAAGATTTTTTGCAAAAATGGCCGTGCGGTAGATGTTTTTGCAAAACCGGATGTTTGCGGCTGCAGAACCGGAAACAGGTGGAATTTTTCTTCTACACCGTTCTATGGAGGTCGACGGTATCTTGCGTACGATGTGCCGGTTTCCCGATTCGCAGACACCATGAGGTCTCCATGGCCGATAAAAGGAAACCGGTAAAAAAGGAAACCGGTGTCAATCCGCATTCAAGATCTACAAAAGTACAAATGACACAACTTCCTCTCCTACAATGGCAGATCGAGAACTTACCGGGCCGGTGAGAACATACCGGGCCCATACATGGGCCATGCCATAGGCTGGTAAAGTTATTGCAAAAAAAAACGAAATTCGCATTTTGTGTCCTAGCTGAAAGGAGCTGCTAATTTTTCCGAAATTTTTGTCAGGAAAATTTAAAATTTTTGTCTGGCATATCTTTCTAATATTTAATTTTAAAGAAAAATGTTATAAGGGTTTTCGATAGAACTCTTAAGAGTTCTACTAGGAACTGCAAACAAGAACTATTTCGCTATTTTTTTCTCAGTATTTTGTCGCATCGGTGAAGTCTATTTTTTGCATATCTTTCGAATTTTTAACTTTAAAGAGAAATGTTATGATTTTCGATAGAACCCTAAGAGTTATCGAAATATATTAGTAACGGTGAGGCCACACGATGCGTTACGTATGCCGGAGCGCTGCCGCAACGTCATCCTACATACAAATCACTATGCCATGTCACACGATGCGTTAGGCCGCCGTGCGGCGTCGCACCGTACGCGCCAGTGTTACCAGCCCCCAAAAATATTTACTCCTAAAACCAAAGTCAAAAACCCCTAAAATTGACACAATCACTTGAAAATCCCCCTAAAAAAATATTATTTTGGAAAAATAATAAATTAATAATAATTAACATTCTGTAATATTTTTTAATATTCTTTGTTTATAAATCACTTAATACTTCAAATATAATTTCGTTTTCATATGGTTCTGACTTTTTGAAATCATACATATTGATATTAAATAAACTTAACATGTTAGGGGATGGATTCAATGTTGTGCAAGATCCACCATTTCGTTGCAATTTGAATCGGACTATCATCATACTCAGTAGCGTCGCTAGCGTCGGTCAATCGGGCGAATGCCCGGGGCCCATGAACTAGGGGGGGGGGGCACAGCCCCATTTTGTGGACCCCCCCATTTTTCTGAAATTACAGAATTAATATTAATACATATGTTCCTTTCTTGTATGTATTACAAATTTAAAAAATTATTTGTTTATTCCCTTTTTTCATTTACTAGGGGCTCCACCTCAATATATATGTCCGGGGCCTCAAAATGCAAATGACGGCGTTGATCATACTTTGTAACATTTCAATAGATAGTCTATTCCGCAGCTTATTTTTCGAGGCGGGGAGGGGTGATGCGCTGCGGCGCCGGAGTGCATCGTGTCGCCACCGCAGTATTGTATCGAACGTGTTCAAACATGTTGTGTGCCACAATTCATAAATGTTAATATTTATCTTTCTTACGATGAGTACCGATAATATTGATATTGATTTAATTATGTCTTTAGTACAAGAAAGACCTGCATCATGGGATAAAACACACGATGATTTGCACGTGCGGCGCCGCACCGCGGTAAACAGCGTTCGGCTGCGGTGCCGCACCGCACGTGGCCTCGCTCTTTTTGGCCTCGTGGCCTCGATTTTTTTTTCTTCACTTTGTCGCTTTGGGGACGTCTAATTTTTCGCATATCTTTCCAATTTTTAACTTTACAGAAAAAAGTTATAAGGATTTTCGATAGAACTCTAAGAGTTCTATCGGGAACTGCAAACAGAGGTCTTGCGTGATTTTTTAAAACTATCATTCAAAATAATGGGTCCCTTATTATTGGAAATATCTTTTGAACTAAGGTTTTGATCAAAAAATGACGAAGGGATCTTCGATAGAACTCTTAGGGTGCTATTCAGAGCCGCGAATAGAACTGTTTTTGCAATTTTCAAATTTTTTTTTTTTGCAAAATGTCAATTTTTGCAGAACTTTTTGCAAAATTGATCAAGTACTTCAGAACTATGTCGAGGTGTAGGAATATGTAAAAAATGCATAGTTTTTCTCATAAGTAGTTGTTAGCTCAATTTTTGTATTTTCCATTTTTTTCGCGAAATTCTGCAGATCTATTGAAATTTTGCACAAAGTACTCTGGAACTATTTCATATCTACCGGAAACTCCAATGTAATATTATATTTTTGCAAATTCGGTTGCTAACTTCACATGACTGTTTGACTTAGCCCATTGTTCCACAAGATCTCCATTTGAGTCGTTGTAGTCATATCCCTACGTAATATGGTGACTGTTAAAATCGTCAATAACGAATTTTGTTTTTTGTGTCTGGAAGTTGTTTGTATGGGAAAAACTGTAGTCTTTTCCTGGTGGTTTGTATACAGAGGTTACTGTAAGTTTTCCAATTTCTACAGTGAGAGTTTCAATATCGCTTTGGTTATTTTTTGCTACCGAAGAAATAGCAGCTTAGTGATAATTCATCATCATCATCATGGCCTTTTGGTGATCCAATCTTGGATGTGTGTCATCCAGTTTCGACATCCCTGACGTTGAATGTTCCAGTATCCGCTCTGGGTCTCCATTCAAGGACTCGCCTCGTCCAGCGACTCTCGTTCATTCGCACAATGTGTCCTGCCCATGTCCACTTTTTCCTTGCTATGACAGCCATGACGTCTTTCACCTTGGTCTTATTTCGGATCCTTTCGTTACATTTCCGGTCAGAAAGGGTGGTCCCGAGCATCGCTCTCTCCATGCCCGAGTCTGTGCGACTCGGAACTTCTCGGCGGTCTTCTGCGTTAGGGTCATGGTCTCTGTACAGTAGGTGCGCACGTTCATGACACACTGCTCGAAGACTATCACTTTGAGATCCAGGGATATTTTACCATGTAGAATCTTCTTATTGGCACCGAACGCTGCCTAAGCCTGTGCGATCCGCCTTTCCACTTCCGCTACCTGGTTCTCAAAGCCCAGTATAACCTTATGCCCCAAATATATGTACTCAGATATTTTTTCCACAGGAAGCTGGTAGTCTGTGATTTCGGGAATGTTGGTCATAATCTTTGTTTTCCCCATGTTCATTTAAGACCCGTCTTCTCGGATTCGAATGCTCTCTGAGACCAGATCCAGGTCATCAGAAAACCTCAGATTGGTCATTCTCTCCATCAATCATCAGCCCCTTCCCTGCCCATTCATCTGTTGGAATATACATTCTAGTGCTAGGGTAAACAGCTTCGGTGATATTGTGTCCCCTTGCCTGACATCTCTCTCTAGATGAAATTTGTTGTTTTTTTTGTGCAGGGAGACACAGGCAGTTGCGTTCTGATGTGGGTGGTTGAGGATCCTTATATATCTTTATAGTTATATATCTTTAGGATGTATATATATATATATATCTATATATATATCCTAATATACTTATATATTAGGAATTTTTATACTATATATACTTATATATATATATATATATATATATATATATATATATATATATATATATATCTTTAGGATTTAACTAGATCTAGCTCTATGGCCCACCACTCTATGGAGTCGAACGCTTTCTCGTAGTCGATGAAGGCTAGGATAAGTGGTTTCCTGTACTCATTTCTTCACGACTGTTTTGAGAGTTTGAAGGTGGTCATTGGTGCTGAAGCCAGAGCGGAAGCCTGCCTGTTCTCTGGGTTGAAAGAATTCTAGCTTCCTGTCAAGTCAGTTAACTAGAACCCAAGAGAAGAGTTTGTAGACATGCGAAAGTAGACTGATAGGTCTGTAGTTTTCCAGCCTCTTGATGTCCCATTTTTTGTGGATTAGGGTGATTACTGCGTTATGCCACGATGCAAGTACTTTACCTTCCAGGATGCACTTTCTAAATAGGATTGCCAGCACTTCACTAACTACCTTGTGGTTGCTTTTGATCATCCCTGGTAATATGTCATCTTCCCCAGGGGTTCTTCTATTCTTAAGTTGTTGTATAGCGAGCATTATTTCCTCTGGAATGGCATCAGGAATTTCTTCGGATCCGACGTTTTCGACAGGTGGTCGTGTTTGCCCTCGAGCTGTCAGTGGCTGACTCGGTGATACTTTGCTTTCGTACAGTGTTTGATAGAAGTCCTGTACTATTGCAAGCAGCTGCTCCTTGTTTGAAACTACTTCTCCATTCCCGTTGAGAAGCTTGAAGATTGCTTCTTGCGCTCACTCAGCTTCGGCCTTAGAACTCTTTGGCTGCTGTTCTTTTCTAAAGCCTCTTGTATGAGACGGGTGTTATGGTCCAAAAGATTGCTTTGGGTCTTCCTGCGGATTTGCTTTTGTAGGTCTCTGTATTTTTGACTACCCACTTTTACCTCTCTGCACAGTATCCGTCTTTGTTCCATCATCTTTATAGTCTCTGGTGTTAAATTTGTCGGTTTGTTTGGCAGGACGTTTGGGGTGATTTAAAGGCTGAGAGTTAATGTTGCAGTTAGCCTGTCGGTAATCTCATCCACAGTCATGTTGACTAGATGGTCACAGTTCAGTTTTGTCGCAACAGCATTCTTGTACAGATCCTCGTTCGCTCGTAGTATTTTGAGTTTGCTATAAGCTGGTAGGTGTATCCTTACAATAAGATTTTTCCGCGCTGTTTTAAGGCTCACGCCTCTAATCAGGCGATGGTCACTGCCCGTAGTGAACCTATTTAGCACATTGACGTCCTCGACCAAGTTTAGTATCTGTGATGATATAGTCGTACTCGCTCTTGTGTACGCAATCAGGGTGCCTCTAGGTCCACTTACGTTGCTCTTGTTTTTTAAAGAAGGTGTTCATAGCATACAGTGAATTTGATTGTAGGAAGTTGAGAAGCATCTGTCCTCGGGCATTTCATACTCCGAGTCCGAAGTGATAATTATATTTCCATATTTATTATGGGGGTTTTCAATGCTTAGGTTCATTCCAGTAACGGCCGGTCTACTCGAATTTTCATTTCTGTGTGTTTCCTGGATACACAGTATGTCGCAATTTGTAGTATTGTAGTGTTGTCAAACGCTCCATCTATATCTATAAAGATACCTACTGCAATTTCTTTGCAGTCCGTCGCTGCTTCCAATGTGGTCGTTAACTCGTGTAGAGCGCCCACTGTAGATTTTCCTGGCTGATAAGGGTGATATTGGTGCTTATGGAGAGGACTTCTTTTGAGGGTGCGGACCTCTGCGCTATGTGATTGTCCACAATTTTTTCCATTGTTTTCAGGAGGAAGGAAGTGAGGCTAATTGGTCGGTAGGACTTTGCCAGGTCTTGAAGCCTGCGCCCTGCCTTAGGGATGAATATCACCTTGGCCTCTTTCCATTCCAGCGGTATGTACGCAAGTCGAAAGCTGGCCTTAAATATCTCAGCAATGCATGGGGCTATAGTTTCGATCCCCTTTATCCGCAAAATCTAAGCAAAATATCAGCAAAAAATGTAGATATACATAAATAACACAAAAACATCAAACAGTAAAACTGTCCAATACCAGTTTTTCTGTGCAGTAAGTCAAAGCGATCGAATTAAAAATTTAGAACAAAATATTTTTAAGACCCTAGAAAAATTGTTTTAATTTATATCTTGAATAATTGAATTATTATATTGAATTTATGTTACAATGTTATTCTAGTCTAAACAACTTAACGCTCTTCATGGTGAACTTTCCAACTTATCAGAAGAAATTGCAAATTATGAAGTAAGTATTTTTTTTAAATATGATATATCAACATCATTTACATAATTTTTGATTACAGCCAAAAATTGAAGAAATAAAAAGAAGTATGCAAGAAAGAGAGCAAATGATAGAGGAAATCAAATTAAAGATGAACAGTGTAGAAGATGCTGTGTTTTCGAATTTTTGTCAAGAAATTAACGTAAGGAATATTCGGCAGTACGAAGACAGAGAATTGCGAACTCAAGAAGAACGAAAGCAGAAACGATTTGAATTCCAAGAACAGATTAATAGAATTACTAGTAATTTGGAGTTTGAACGGAGCAGAGATACTCAAAGTGCGTTATACGAAAAATTATTACAATGCTTTTTCTTATATAACTAATAATATTTTAGATAACGTTAGTCGCTGGGAGAAGACTGTAAATGACGAAGAAGAACAATTAGAATCTTGCAAAAAGCAAGAACAAAAGCAAAGAGCTGAAATAGATAAAGATTTACGACAAGTTGAAAAATTAAAGTCGGAACGCTTGAATAAAAAACAAGTGTGTGATGGTATGGAAGAGGAAGTAGCGAATGCTAGACGAGAAGTAGGAGCTATTGCTAAAGATATTCAAGCTGTCCAGAAGCAAGTTGCTTCTTTAGAAAACAAAATTGAAGCAAAAAAGAGCGATCGACATGCAATTTTAATGCAAAGCAAGGTATAATTTTAATATATTGCTATTTAACAATTGACAATGTGGCTTATCCAAATGTGTCTATTAAATATGTAACTATAATTTAGAAATCTAAATACGTTTCCTGCTGTTCATAAAAGAAGTTTACTTCAGGACGATCAAACAAAAGTAAAAAGTAACTGTATATACTGTTTCTAGATGGAAGGAGTAGCTATACCAATGCTTGCTGGTAATATGGAAGATATTGCTCAACAAGACGTTTCACAATCAACTTCGGGCGACTCAAATACTACTACACAACAATATGAACGTGAAGCTAGGTTTGTATTCAATAGACCTTTTTACGGTTCGTTTAAGCGCATGCGCATCCGCCAAGTTTGAAAGGAGCTTGGAGTGGTCTGAAAGTTCGGGCAAAACATGGCGGAAATTGACACATTGTACACAAAAAAATTTCAACTATGAAAAGATCTATCAAATCACCGCATTCCATCCATCCATGGCTCTACAACCCGGGGTGGGTCTTGGCCGCCTCAACAATTCTCCTCCATTCTCTCCCATCCTGAGTGCTTTCTTTCCAGTTGAGCACCCCCAGGATGAAGGTCCTTGCGGATATTATCCCGCCATCGAAGCTTTGGACGCCCCAGTGGTCTTTTGTTGTTAGGGGTTGCTTCCCAGACCATTTTAACTAGCCTTGAGTTATTACTCCTCTTGACATGTCCCAGCCATCTTAATCTGTTTGACTTGATTTCTTGTACTATACTTGGGCTATTATATAGTTCATATACCTCGTTGTTCGTGCGCATCCTATACCGCAACGTTTGTTGATCCCAGACGGCTCCAAATATTTTCTTAAGAATTTTTCTTTCAAAACGGTTGAGTAGTAACGTGTCTTGTACGGTCATGGTCCATGTTTCGCTAGCGTAAGTTACCACTGGTCTTATAATTGATTTATACATATTTATTTTTGTTTGTCTGGTCAGGATTCTTGATCGTAATAATTGCTGGGTTGCGTAGTAGCATTTATTTCCTTGCAGAATGCGCTGTCCTATTTCTACTTTAACGTTGTTATCTGATGTTAGGGGATTAATGCCCCTAGGAATCGAAAAGACTCCTAGTGCTCGAAGTTGTACTCATCCATGGTAATATTTTGTCGAATTCCATCTCGTCTTGTGTTTCGTGTCATATGCATATAATTCGTTTTCTCCTCGTTGACTTTCAGTCCCATCTTTTTTGCCTCTTTTTCGAGTTTTATAAAGGCTTCCTTCGCGCTAATTGTATTTCTTCCCACAACATCTAGATCATCTGCATACGCTAGAATTAGTCTGGGTCCGCTATTTTCGAAGATGCTCATACTTAGTTCGGTTCGTTTTATCACCTTCTCCAAGGCTAGGTTAAACAAAGCCGGAGACAGTGCATCCCCCTTGTTTAAGGCCAGTTGTTATATCAAATATTTCGCTGTATTGACCTTCCATTTTAATTGTACCATATGATCCTTCAACGCATACTTTAATCATTCTCGTGAGTTTGCTGGGTATTCCAAGCTCTTCTAGTGCTGACTATAAGCTTGCTCTGAAGATACTATCATACGCCTGTTTAAAGTCTCTATCGAATATATCTCTATCAAATTCCCAGCATTTTTCAAACAGTTGTCTTAACGTAAATAGCTGGTCTGTTGTTGATCATTTCCTTCTAAATCCACTTTGGTATTCTCCAACTATTTCTTCTGCATACGGTGTTATTTGGTTCCTAATTATGTTGGACAGAACTTTATATGATTATATTTCCCTTCTTATGTATTGGTATAATAACTCCTTCTTTCCAGTACTTTGGAATCGATTCCTGTTCCCATATTTTTTGTATCAGCTGGTGTATGGTATCTCCAAATTTCTGTCCACCCTCCTTCAGGCATTGCACGGGGATGCCATCTCTTCCTGCTGCTTTATTATTTTTTAGCTCTTTAATGGCTTGAGCTGTTTCTTCTCTAGATGGTGGATCAACCCAGGCTTCAGCGCTATGTCGTTTATCCTCTTTTTGATATGTCGGGTCTTCTATTTTGAGTAGGTTGTGAAAGTATTCTTTCCAGGTATTGAGGATCTCCTGTTTGCTAGTCATAAGTTCGCCAGCATCAATCTTAATCATTGTAGAGGTTCTTGGGCGAAATCCTTTTTTATGTATGTTCACTTGCTTATAGAATTTTCTTGTGTTTCCATGTGTTCTAGCCCTTTCCACTCCATGTAGCTGTTCATTATGCCATTCTCTATTCTTTTTTCTCATAAGTTTTGGAATTTTGTTTCTTAGGTTATGGAACTTATATCCGATGGATTTTATAACATCTTGATTCTTGCTTCATATTTTTCCCCATTAAGTCTGTGACAATCTGTATCGAACCACATCTTCTTTTTTGTATTTTGTTTCTCACCAAGGATTTCTTTGTTGGCTACTTGAATTACTTCCTTTATTGTCTACCAAGTATCCTCTACTCCTAGGTTCTGTACATGTATTTCTCTGTATGCCTGTTCTATTCTTTGTTGGTACTGATCCTTAACATCTGGTTGTTTTAGCTTTTCGATGTTTCACTATACTTCTTTCTTGTGGCTTTTCTCTTTCCTTGCAGCTAGTCGCAGTCTAGTTTTGGCCCTAACCAAAATATGATCCGTATCTCCATCAGCTCCCATGCAACTTCTAACATCTATTATGTTTGATCCGTGTCTAGTGTAGCAATACGTGATCTATCTGATTTCTCGTTATACCGTCGTTAGATATCCAAGTATGTTTGTGTATATCTTTATGAGGGGACATTGTTGATTTTATCAGCAGGTTATTCGAGACTGCAAAGTCGAACCAGGCTTCCATTGTCATTAGAAGAAGCATGTAAGCTGTGTCTTCCAAATTGTAGTTGTGGTGTTTCTTCTCTTCCTACTTTGGCGTTATAATCTCCTAAAACCAGCAGCATATCTTCCTCTGGTATTTCATTTAGTGTTTTTTCCAGTATTTCATAAAAAGTGTCTTTAGTCCCTTCCTCGGCTACTTCAGTTGGTGCGTGTATTGCTACTAGTGATATGTTGTACCATTTTCCACTTAACCGGATCGAGCATATTCTCTCATTTATGGATTTAAAGGATATTAGTTCACTCGTCAGTTCTTCCTTGATCACAAAACCTGTCCCAAATTCGTGCTTGTCCTCTATCCGCTATATAGTACTGCCGATTTGCTAATCTTAATATTGCCGGAATTTAGCCACCATCGACAATATCTTGCTGGTTCTCCAAGAGCTTATCACCATATATCATGGAGCCCGGCACATTAGTTGACCTTTTCTTTTGATTGATGAATTTGCAGAACTTATTAGGATCAGTTCGCAGGGAGTCCTCAGCAGACTCAATAAAACGGTTATACTTGCTTGTTTTATATCACGACGTAAACTCTTCACAGTCTCAAGGTGGCATGTAAGTTTGGTTTTGATATGTTGAAGTCATCAACTAACAATACAGGGCGAGAGAAGTCTATAAATGATTCAAGATATACAAAAAGTTGGGCATAATCGTCTAATTGAGTTTCTGGGGGAATGTATAACACAATAATAGTGAGACTGGCAGCTTTTATAGCTAGCAGTTCGGTATTGATAATAGGAGACACTAAATCGAGATTATAAGAGCTCTAATTGTTCCTTATAGCAGCCAGTACACCTCCACCTCTGCCATAAGATCTATCACACCTAAAGATATTGAAATCCTTGGTAAATAACTCACATGAGTTGACATGACACTGTAGCCAAGTTTCCGTTAATAGTATTACGTCCGCGTCACTCGTGCTACAGTTATTGTTGAACTCGACAGTTTTGGTGTTGAGCGCTCTCACATTCTGGTACAAAATTTCATAATCATACGTCTGCTGGGATTTTGTTTTTTGTTTGGACAATGGTGGGCGTACCTCTAACGTACCTTAACCGTAAATTGGTCTCACCATTTGCGGTACGTGCACGACGTTCTTTGCGAACGTTGTACGCATGTAACTGCTGGGTAGGGGTTAAATCCCCATTAACCCTTTCACTGCCATGTCAATTTTAAGGAATCACACACAGCGCTAATATTTATAAAAATTTCGTTAGTTATGCAACCCCTTTCACAATGATCACCTATTGATCAATACCGGAAAATAGCGCTCCTCTTTAATCCTTTGCTCCTCCATAACTCGTCGCCGCGGCGCCCAGTGGCGGCGCCGGTTACACTGCCGCAAAGCCATAGGTTCAATCTAAAGCACTTCGTCGAAAAATCGCGAGTCCGCCGCGACACGTTGAACGCAGACGGCGGCAAACTTGAAGGTGCACTTTTACAGTGCACCCTCCACATTTATGGAGATATTTCCGGATCGGTGGGCCGACGGAAGTGCCGATTGGTTTTTTAGATACCCGTATCTATCCTGCGCGATGCGAACCCAAATTTTCGCCGATGACCGTCGAACTCGCAAAGTTCCGGCCAAAGAGGCGGTTGCGTTTTTTTTTTTCGGCATTTCGGACGCACCGGGTGAAGGGAGCGTCGCAAGAAACTGCGAGTGGTACCGAAATACGCGTATCGGCGGACGGCATCGCCTCGTGCCGTCGATATTTTCGACTTTCGAAAAGGGCGATATTTCCAACGTCGACAGCTCGACGGGACGGGTCGGAGCGCAAACCTATAAATGCAAAAGAGCCGCGGGCGTTCGTTCCGAATCGAATGCGTGCAGTTTCGAGTCGGTGCGCCCAGAAACGGCGAAACTGCAGCGGTCAGACTGACCGCACCTTCCAGCGAAGGAGAGCCGATACGTTTCGAACTGTGGCAGGGGACTCTTTTGTCGCAGCAACGCAGCGCCAGTACCAGAATGCGCGGCTCTGCAGGGCCCACGTGCCGGTCAACTTGTAATTTAAAAAACGCGACATCCTGCAGCCCCAAATCGACATTAAGGTTTTTCTCTGTGCAGTTTAACAGTTATAAGTAGGTGTCGCGACGCGATTCCGCGACGTCCAATTATGGGTGCGTAAAGCCTAAACATTATTCTACAATCCAGAACATTCACCGGGTGGCTGCAAAAATATGGACGTTTTACTTTCTTCATTTGTTTCCTGCAATGCAACGAGTTTTGGCGGGCGTCGCGACGGTTGCAAACGGCGCAGCGCGATGCCGCTTACACTAACAGATAAAACGATCTATTTTCTGCGGGAATCGCGCGAAACCGTTCCCGCAGAGCTTAAGTTGGCCATTCTGTGGGTGTTTTCCAGGACGTCCAAGAAAAGTTGTTTTTATACCGTCGCGACGCCATTTTCAACGTAATTGGGATTAAACTTCCAAACAAACTAATAGGTTCTATGCCCGATTGAACGACGCCGGTCCCGTTCCGATTCGTCAATTGGTTCGGACGTTCTAGGTTCCATCGCAAAACACCTTTGGTTTTTTTCACTTTTTGCGCACTCTTCTCTTTATACTGCCGCAGATTCGCAAAAACTCGTCGCAGTTCCACTTCCAAACTAACTATTAGGTTCTATGCCCGATTGAACGACGCCGGTCCCGTTCCGATTCGTCAATTGGTTCGGACGTTCTAGGTTCCATCGCAAAACACCTTTGGTTTTTTTCACTTTTTGCGCACTCTTCTCTTTATACTGCCGCAGATTCGCAAAAACTCGTCGCAGTTTAAAAATTTTTGCCGGAATTGTTACGGTCAAGTGTTCTGAAGAGAACGAATCTAACCGGCGACCTGGAGCCCTTTAAATAAGTGTAGGGCGTCCGTGGAATTGATTGCAAAATCGCTAAAAAAGTTGCATTTTCTCTTGCACCAGGTTAACTAGACGTCGCAGGACGGCGAGCGAGGGCTCTAAAAACGTGGCGCGGCGGCAGTCAAAGGATCCAGAAGAATTTTTGAGATCCGACAAAAATGTGCTTCAAGTGTAAAAAATTCGTGATTTTAGGTTTTCGCTCGTTTCCTCTCGATTCTACACCAGAAAAATGTAGAATCCCGTTTTGCGCTACCGCCACCGCTGCGGGCCGTTTTCGCCAAAACCTCGATTTTCGGAGGGGGGGGGGAGGTTGACCCCCGGAGGGGCGCGACAGGACGGAGGACGAAACCGGAGGCTGCGCAACGTGCGGACGGACATTTGCAGTTAAAGCATCGAAGACGCGCGGTTAAAGCACCGAAGATCTGCCGCCTTGGGTGGCATAAAAAAGCCCAATGTGGCCTTTTCAAAAACCCATGTGGTGAAATTCGCAAAGCGCCACACGTCAGTCGTCTCAGAATTGATAGAAATTTGCGTTTCCGTCGAGACCTAAGGATTTAGGCCGAACGCTTCCCCACACGGACACCAAAAGTTTGCATTACAGAAAATACCACTTTTACGGAGGTCACGGCGAAGATGCCCAGGGAAAATAAAATTCACGGAAGGATTCCGGTAGAAAGCTTTGAGACGCGTCCTCCTACAACACTCTCGTCGCTGCGCGACTTTTGTCAGCGACGTTATTCACATTTTTCTGTGAATTCGGGTTACCCGACTAAAACGCCGCCTGCTGCGGTGTCCGCCGCCCGGCGCCATACGTGCATCAAATTCTTGTAGTTTCTTGTTGTTTCTTGCCAAAAAAACAGACGAACGACCCCACTTGCGGCGATTTTCGATAAGACTTCCGGATCGCGTCATTTAGGCGTCAAAAAAGGACAATTTTTTTGCAAATAAAAGTGAGTTTTTCGTATTTTGAAAAAAATTTAACTAAAAATGTCGAATAGTGAGGTGACAGTCGGAGGTATGGCGACGTTCCGGACACACCGGCGCCGGAACCACGTTCGTGAGTCGAAAATTGCCCGAGTCGTGTGCGAAAAAGTGAAAAACCTGGAAAAATTCACCCAGCCGTCCCCGGAGACGGCAGGTCGGTGAAATTATTTTTTAAAACTACCCGATTCTTTTGCAAATCGGTTGTGTGAGATTTCCAATCGTCGCGTAATATTTAAGTATTTTTTTAATTTTTTTCAAAAAAACTCGATTTCTCTCCCCTTTAAATTCAGTGGCTCGTTAATGGTTTAGTAATCCAGCGCAAAACTAGATGGTGCTGGTAAAAAAAGAAAGCCCGGGCCACATCGCCCGGGACGGCGCTGTATAAATTCAGGGCCCCAGGTCACATCTCCCGGAATGGGGGTGAAAGGGTTAATAAAGATCCCGTCTTTTTTGGGGTTGTTTTGCGGCACGGCTCGGACAGCGTATGCATCATTAAACACTACTTTAATGGGACGCACTCTCGTCGAGTTCGGTTTACCAATACGCGTGGTGTCTAGCAGTGGCGGATCCAGTGGGGGGGGCTAAAGGGCTCAAGCCCCCCCCGAAAAGCATCTAAGTTCTTCTGTGGCAAATCAAAGTGAACTCATCGGAAAATATATTTTCATAGTTCTTCTTATTTTTGGCGCAACAGCTTAACAGGGACCTAGGTCTCCTCCCTTTACGTATACTTGTGTTTGGTGTCTAGGTCTTAGACACAAGCGTAGGGGAGCCTTACGTTTTTTAACGTGGGCGGCGAGCCACATTTGAGGGAGGTATTCTCAGCAAATTGCCGTGATGACTTTGTCAGAGTCATGCATAAGAGGACGGTGGCTTATTACAATACGTGTCCCTAGATCCAACCGCTAGCGCCTTACATGCACTGTGCCGCGCATAAACTAAACCTAGCTGTCGTGAAGGCATGCAGCTTGCCTAGTGTTTGCAATAGTAAATAATGTTACCAGTTTTGTACGAGAGTCAGCCAAAAGATTGGAACTTTTCGAACAAGCTATCCTTCAAAACACCTACAGACGAAGAGTCAAGTTGCAAAGTCTTAGTGATACACGCTGTATTGAAAGGCATGATGCGCTCCTTGAATTAAAAGAATTATTTGACCCTATCGTACAGTTCCTTGAAGAAATCGACAGAACTTCTCCGTCATTGAAAAGTGCAAGTTTTATGGCTTCTATTCAACGATTCGAGTTTGTTTTATCTTAACGATAACCGCCGCAGTATTTGAAACCACTGTTTCGCTTTCTCAGCAACTGCAGGCTGTTGCATTAGATCTTAACCTTTGTTATGAGATGGTAGAAGGTGTAGTAAGAACGAGATGAGTCGCTTTTCGAGAGCAGAGCATCCTTCGATTCTCGATTTGTTCCACCTTCTACCAAGTGCTATCGTAATCGCAGAAAATCTGACCTCGATGGTAGCAGCACGCGTTTACAGTGACGATTTACTTCATCCTCTCTCGTTATTGGGAGAAATATCTCTTTGGAAGGAGCTATGGAGTGGTAGACAACATCTCCCACAAACAGCAGCTGAAGCGCATCAAGAGACAAATGAGCTTTTTCCAAATATAAAAATTTTGTTACAAATTCTGACTACATTACCAGTAACCACTTGTAGTGTGAAGTGCAGCTTCTCTTCACTTAGAAGATGGTAGTTTCTTGTCATTTTGCATCAACACCACCCCCGTTTTTCCTCTCCTTTCAAACCCGTCCTCTATATGTTAATTTGTCTCGTCTATATGTTAGTCCTCTCTATAACAATCAAACCGAACCTTTGAAACAATATCTTTTATACTTTCGTCGGCCTTCTGGAGCTTGCGCGTTTCTTTCTCCGTCGTAGTCAACGGCTTGTTCCGGGGGCTACTTAGAACTCTTATCAGAAACTCTTGTATTTTTTTTTTCGTCGAAAGTTTTTTTATAAATAAATTTATAGATATTGATTTTACAAAAATGTCTAATCGGTACAATCAGAAACCGTTATCAGAATTTTTTTGAATTGTTCAAAAATTAAAAAAAAATTAAAAAAAGTGGAATTATCGATTGAGAACTCTAAAACTCTATATAAAGAACTGAAATTACATCAGAACTCTTTTTCTTGAAAAGTGGGGGCTGCGTGAAGTTGGCCTCCAAATTGTTTTTCTCGATTTCTGCCCAAAATTTCTCGGAATTCTTGCAATTTTCAAGCAAGAACTCTAGAACTAATCCAAATCTTGCCAGAACTCAATTCTATTTTGCTCACAATTCGACTCACGCGAAAAGAAATATATTTTTTTAATTCTTTAATGTTCAAAAAACTTAGCGCCGCATTTTTGCTTATAACTTCTTTAATATTGGTCGGAGAGATAAAATCGTACCTTCGTACGACAATGACCCAATACAGGTTAATCGGTTTGGCTTCCATGTATATTCACCGAGATATATCTGCTAATCTACAACCTAGCGAAGTCATTGAGGAATTTGCAAAAAGTTATCCGAGGAGACTTATTATGCGTCAAGCAAAAAGAATGGGTTTTTTAGTGTTTTCTTTGCTAGTCTTTACTTTACCTACCTTCAGCGGAGGCAAGCCCCCCCCCCCAAATGAAAATCCTGGATCCGCCCCTGGTGTCTAGTATAACAGACGCATCATTATTTAATAATAGAGGGGACAGCATATTTTTAACAACTTTACAGTCAGACGCCTTCTGTTGGGAAACGTTACCATCGGGTTCCTGGAGTTTTCTAATTACGATGTTCTTCTCTCGCCTAATTCGTTCGGCCGTTTCATTTATTATTATTTCATCTGTACTTGAGCTGGGAACATCTGTTTCGGTTTTTCCTAATTTCAACTGTTCTATTTCTTGCCTCAACTTTCTGTTCTGGTCGACCAATTCATTCATGATCTTCGTATAGTATACTTGTATGCCTGTATGTACCGGATATCTTGGTAAATTGCAGCGAAATTGTGTTTTGTTATTCTTTACTGTATATCAAAATTAGCTTAAGTTTAACAGGCCGTTTGAAATTAAATCAAAAGTTTGTCATGACAAAGTGTACCAATTATTATGAGATTATTGTACAATAAAATTAACTGGTAACGATAGGACAATGAAAGAACTGTCTAAATTTGTTACTAGCTACTAGTTTGTGCGATTTAAAATTTTATTAAAAACAAGCCTAATGATGGCGAAATTGTTTTAATTTAAATTTTAAAATACCGAAACTAGTAGCTAAATAACAAATAGAAAACTTTTCATAGCTGAATTTTTTTTATGCGCATACGTCAATTTTCGCCATATTTACGGACACTTTTTTGACGTATGAGCAGTGAAAATAACAAAATTTGCCCGAAACTTTCATATTCCCGCCTTTTAAACAATGCGGACGCGCTTAACTAAGCGTAAAAAGGTCTATTTAAACAGTCTGTTCTTTCTATCGTCACCAGTCGGGCATCGTCGGGCATTACGTGTTCGGGCAATTCCACATTTGAATATACCAACTTTTTTACAAGGAAATTTCTTCGAAAATATTACGTGATTCTTTTCTTTATTACTATATTCACTGTGTTGTTTTATTTTAGAATACAGATAAATTATGAACTGATGTCCGAACATCTTCAAGACTTGGAAGAGAAAGATGAAATCAAGAAAATGGCAGATAAACTAAATAATTCTATTAAGGCTGTTCAGGATACATTGATGAAAATTCAAGTTCCAAATATGAAGGTATATTTGTTATTAGATTCATGTTACTTTCATATTATAACGAGTTCATATTATAACGTGTTCTGATTCTTTTAGGCAATGCAAAAATTTGAAATAGCACAAGATAAATTGATATCAACAAATGACGAATTTGAGTCTCTTCGTAAACAAAACAAAAAGACTAAAGCTGCATTTGAACGTGTAAAGCGACAACGTTATGAACGGTTCATAAAATGTTTTGAACATGTGTCTAATGAAATTGATGCCATCTACAAAAAACTTGCTCAAAATAACTCTGCGCAAGCCGATTTGGGTGCGGAAAACCCAGAAGAACCTTATTTAGATGGCATCGATTATAATTGTGTAGCACCTGGAAAAAGATACCAACCCATGTCAAATTTATCTGGAGGAGAAAGAACAGTCGCGGCTCTGGCTCTTTTGTTTGCTATACATAGTTATCAGCCCTCGCCATTTTTTGTATTGGATGAGGTTGATGCTGCCTTGGATAACACTAATATTGCAAAGGTTGCTAACTATATTAGAGAAAAAACAGAGGAGTTACAAGTGATAGTTATTTCCTTGAAAGAAGAATTTTTTGCTCATGCTGATATACTAATTGGCATTTATCCAGAGGTATGTGTACATTTTAATACAACTTTGTTTTAATCATGTCTTGATGAGTCTTTAGAATTCCAAATTTGTGTTAAAAATTTGGGAAGTCGTTCTCTGTTTCAATTTACATAGTATACTTGCCGCAGCGACCCCGTGGAGTGATCACGCGGCGTTCACGTGCTAGTTCGTAGTGACGTAAAAAGCCTGATTTACACTGCTTTGCAAAATTTTATATTAAAAAAAAAGTCTTGAAAAAGACTGATTTATGGATAAAATCTAATCACTAATTTTAACTAACAATAAGACAGAAACACTGAAAACTCGGGAGCACGTGGCATACAACCGGACTGGTCGACTGGTTTAGGCTTGTCGCACACTGAATCCACTCCGACATCAGCTGGACATCAGCTCACATCACATCCGATTGGGTCCGCTCCTCTCAGCTCCGTCACTTTTCCACGTATTGCATCCGCTCAGCTACTTCACTTTTCCACACACTCAATCCCCTCCCACCTCTCCACAGGGAGAGTTAAATATGTGCTGCAATTCTGATTGCATAAATGCCTTAGCGCATATATAAAAACGTTAGTGTTGCGCCTGCGTGAACCATCCTCCAACATCCGACCGCCGGTCTAGTATTCTTCACAAACAGAGAATAAGGAGCGGAACGAAGCCAAGCTGAGCTGAGCGGACGCAGTATGTGCGTTTCTATTTAAATACACGGGTTTTATATTTTTCTGGGCTGAAAGGCTGAGCCGAGCGGAGACAAGCGGACCCAAAGTAAAGTAAAGTTTCGGCTGCTTGATCTACGCTTCTAAAGCGTTTGCACTGACCAATAGGGAATCATCCCCCGAAAATCACGTGTGATCACGCAAGTTTATTACTCCATCGTATGGCTGCGGAAACTATGGTGTATAATTATTTAGTTCTTTTGTTCGCGGTAAGAAGGATGGAAAAGGCCAGATGCGTCATGGAATGATAAGCAGCTAATTTATGTGATATTGGGTGATTTGATGCGAAGGTTAGGTTTTTAAAACGGGAAATTACATGCAACTAAAATAGACCGTTTTACGGTTAGTTAAGCGCATGCGCATCCGCTAAGTGTGAAAGGCGGGAATATGAAAGTTTCGGTCACATATTTAGTTTTACGTCAAAAAGTTAGGGCACTTTTTGACGTATAACATGACGGAAATTGACACATGCACAAAAATTTTGCCGCAAAAAAGTCTATTAAGAACTGAAACACGCTCCATTTAATTGTTTTAATTGCCACATAGGGAATTACATACAAACATAAGGAATACTTTGACAAACATAGGGAATACTTTGATTATCAGCATCTCATACTTCCGGAGTATCCGTAATAATTAACGAGAACTACCAAAACTAAACTGAAATAATGCAATCACAAATTTGAATCAAAGAGCTAAGAAGGCCTTTGCAACTCATAGTTTTTGCCTTAAGTTAAGTGAAAATGAGCCGAACAAAAGTTGTTCGTGCTATAACATTAATTAAAAATGGTGAAATGTCGTGCCACAGCAACACGCTATTGCGTCACTTATCTGTACTTGATATATTGGTCGCAACCATCCACTTCAGAAAATTCAAATCATTGTAAATCGTACATAGTCTAGTTATATATTTTATTACAATAGACCAGGGCTTCTTAATTCTTTTTTCATTCGAGACCCCATTTACGATTGTGATTTTTTTCGCGACCCCATTTTTTTTATCGTGACTTATTGATTAGGTAACAATATAATTTTAAAATGTGTTTAGAGACATACAAAAATTTAAATTTGCACATAAAGTTGTATTAAATGTATTTATTGTAGTTTCGAAAATTATATATCTATTTTTCATGAAAACAGCATATTTTTGCAATAATGATATATATTCCGAGTCTTAATCCTTTTGAATATATTCGAGCGCAGCCGTTAAGTGGTTAAGTATATAAAAATTTAAGGAAAATTAGTTTTTAATGAGACGGATGTACTTGTTTTTTACTGCATAACAAACTAAATCTTGGTGTAATATTTGACACTGCTGGACGTAAAATCTCTTTTCAATATTTTTTAGCGATGAACGATATTGGGATTTGATATATGTTAAAGCTGGAAAAGTAATTTCACATAAATATGTAGTGTTGAAAGGCAGAAGAATATTTAATGCCATATCAGAGATTGTGCGAAATTCAGTTCTAGCTCCGATCCAGAATTCAGTTAAAGGCTTTTTTGAAAAGTCTAGTTTTAGGTTTGAGTCACTCGAAAGCTCAGCAAATTCTTCTTGCGCTTTATATGGCAGGTGATCAAACTCATCAATGCCAATCTAAAATGGTTTTTGAATCCAAGATAACTTTTTAAAATCAATATTGGATTTAAAATATTTACGAAACTGTGTTTCTAGCGTTTTTAAGTGACCTGTAATAATTTTTGAGATAAAAGTTTTGCAATGATTTTTGTCGGATATAAAATTGTCGATACTGGAAAATATTTTGAACGAATTATTCTCTACTTTACTTTTCCAAATGTTGATCTTTTTAATAAAACATTCAATTTTATTATTCAAAATAAATATATTACTATTTTTTCCTTGAAGAGACAAGTTTAGATCGTTTAATTTCTCGAAAATATCTGATAGATAACACAGCTTGGATAGCCACAGGTCATTTTGAAAAAAAGTAGCAAGATCACATTTTTGTTCGGTTAAAAATATTTCGATTTCGTCCTTAATTAAAATAATCTTCTTAAACTTTGACCTCTTGATATCCATCTTATTTTTGCATGTAATAATAAATTTGTACAGTGAGAATCCGTATCCTTACAGAGATTTGAAAATAAGCGGCTGTTAAGAGCATTGCGCTTAATAAAATTTATAATCTTAATAGCATCCTGAAGCTCATCGTTCAATTCTGGTGCTATTTTTTTAAGCTGCGAGGGCCTCCCAATATATAAGGCAGTGAGTAAAAGTTAAATGATCATAATGATTAGCTTGAAAAAATGATTTAAAACCAATATTTTGGCCCGTCATCGCTTTTGCACCATCCGTGCATACTCCGCAGCAATTTTTCCATTTTAACCCTTCAGCTTTTAAAAATTCGTCAAAAGTACAATATATGTCTTTCCCTGTAGTATAGTCTTTCAAAGGACGACAAAATAACAATTCTTCCTCGACGTTTTCTTTATAAACATACCTGACATATACTAACAACTGAGCTAATTTAGTAATATCAGTTGTTTCGTCCAACTGAATTGAAAATTTTCTTTAATTTTTGGGACAAGTTGCACTAATTGATCCTTGTTAATTTTAGAAATTCAATTCGCGACAGTGTCGTTTGACATAGGAACTTTTCGCCATTTTTACTTCCATGTAGTATTTCTACCATTTTAATAGCAGCAGGTAATAAAAAATCCTGTTTGTGAAGACTTTGTAGCATTGTCTTCTCCATTTTATTTATCCATTGCCCAAAAATGATTTTAATCCTAAAAATACCAATAAACATATATAAATAACATATTGTAGATAATTTTTTTTTTATACAGCGAGGTTCCTACAGCCTTTGCCGCATCCCGCACTTCTTTTTCCACCTCTCCTTATCTCTCCAGCCATCTTCTTCTATGGCTCTATCTTGAATGGTTTCCATAATACCATCTATCCATTTTATTGCTGGTCTGCCTCTTCTTCTCCTTGCTCTTGGTATATATTGGAATGCTATTTTTGGCCATCTTTCTCCAGTCATCCTTTGCATGTGTCCATACCACTTTAATTGCCGTGTTTCTATGTCGTCTGTAGTGCCATAGACTCTCTTCGTCTGTCTTCTTATATGTTCATTTATTACACGATCTAGTTTGGACGTTTGACAAGCTCTTCGTAGAAAGTCCATTTCTACTACTTCTATACTTTTTTTATATCTTTGTGAAACTTGCCAACATTCTGAACCATAAGTTGTTATTGGTTCTACAATAGATTTGTATACCCTCATTTTTGTTTTTAGTTTAATTTCATTTGACCATAGCATTGAATTTAACAAGCAGATGGCCTTTTTCCTTTGTCCAAGTCTATTTTCTATATCCTTTTTTGTTGTTCCTTCTTCTGAGATGATAGTTCCTAAATATTTGTATGCCCTACATTTTTTAATCTTTCTTAACTCCAGTTCTGAGTCTTCTCCTTCTTCCCCGACACGAAGATATTCTGTTTTTGACATATTCATGTTTAAACCCCATTCTGAATACTCTTCTTTCAATTTTCTTAACATATAATCTATATCTCTTTCATCACTTGCTAGTATCACTTGGTCGTCAGCAAATAGCAGGCTTGTCAAACAATGTTCACCTGTTCTTATTCCCATTCCTGCGGTTTTTCTTCTCCAGTTTGTTAGTGCTTCTTGTATGTATATTTTAAATAATGTAGGAGACAGGCTGCAGCCTTGTCTTAATCCTTTCGTTGTACGGAAAGGCCGCGATATAATGTTTCCTATCTTGACTGCACTTTTTGACTCGATATATATATATTTCTGATTGCCCGACAGTATACACTATTTATCCCAATCCTCGTCAATGCTTCAAAAAGCTTTTTCCAGGGTACCGTATCGAAAGCTTTCTCCAAGTCGATAAATAATAGGTGTGTGGGTAGATTTCTATCTTTCCGCTTTTCTATAATTTGTTGAATAACAAATATATTGTCAATGCATGATCTCCCGGCTCGGAAGCCACTTTGCTCCTCTACTTCTTTGATGCTGCTTTCAATTCTTTTTTTTAGTATCCGGCCGTACAACCGCCCAAGCGCACTAGTTACGCTGATCCCTCTATAGTTACTACATTGTCTTTTGTCTCCTTTTTTATATATTGAGCTCATATGAGCAATATTCCAATCTTCTGGAATGTTGTCGCCTTCTATTAGACATTTGTTGAAGATCTTGGCTATCAGCTCTAGTAATAATTCTGGTCCATTTTTAACTAGTTCAATTGGGATATTTCCTGGCCCTGCAGCCTTCTTATTTTTAGATTCTTTTAGGGCTTCCTTTATTTCTTTTATCGTTATCGCATTTACTTCTTCATTTGTGGGTGTCTCTATGTCGAGGTTATCAATGTGGAACTCTTTTCTCTTTTCTGTTAGCAGTTCTTTGTAAAATGTTTCCCACTCCTCCATACTTATTAGTTCAATTTTATTTACTTGCCCTTCTTTTCTAATATGTTTAATTGCCTTCCACGCTTCCGAAACCTTTGTTCCTCCCATGCACCTCTCTATCTCCTCGCATCTTTTTTCCCAAATCTCATTTTTCTTTTTTGTTACAAGTTTTTTAACTTCTCTATTCCAGTGTGTATAGATCGTTCTATCTTCTATTTTTTTAGATTGTAGCCAAGTTTGATAAGCTTTCTTTTTAATTTCTGCTAGTCTTTCTATTGCTTCACACCTCCACTCTTTATTTTTAAAATGCCTTTCTTGTGGTCCTATAGCTTCGTTCGCTGCTTGGTGCATACAGTTCCTTAGGTCTTGATATAGTTGATTCGCTGTTGTGTTTCCGTATTGCACTTTAGCCAGCATGGCAGTTAATCTTAGTTTGTACAAAAATTTAGTAGATTCGTTGCCGAAACTCTCTAGATTGTATATGATTTCGTTCGTGTTTTTTCCTAAGATGTCGTTTTTACTAGTTTTGTCCGTATTAGTTTTCCTATACTTTATTAGGACTGTTGCTACCAATAGGTGGTGGTCCGATCCGCATTCCGCTCCTCGATACACCCTTACGTCAGTGGTTGTTATTTTTGTGTTTTGTTTTTGTATAATGTAATCGATAATCGATCTTAGTCCTTTTGTGGGTTGGGTCCACGTGTATTTATGTATATATTTGTGGGAGAAGAAACCATTCATTATCTTTAGAGACATATTCTGACATAGTTGTTTTAGACGTCTGCCGTTATCGTTTTCAGTTTGTTCTCCATATCTACCTATTACCGGGTTGTTTCCTTCTCTCCCTGTACGGGCATTTAGGTCTCCCAAGATAAGTATTTCTCGATCTCCTTTTATCTCAGATATTATTCGGAATAGTTTTTCGTAGAACATATCTTTAGTGGCAAGGTCTGCATCCTCGCTAGGAGCGTATACTCCTATTATAACTATATTCTGTCCATTTTTTTTAATTTCCATTTTTATTATTTGTTCGTCAATTTCTTCATGGTCTTTAATGTATTTTTTATATTTTCTGTGTATTGCTATTGCTACTCCTCTCTTTGCTCTTGTGTCCTTTTTAACTCCACTATAAACATGTATATATTCCCCTACCATCTCGACTCCATTCCCTTTTTTTTTAGTTTCTGTAAGCACACAGACATCCAGTCTCATTTTGTTTAATTCTTGGAATACTTCTGTTTTCTTTGTTCGTAATGCTTGTATGTTCCAGGTCGCCATTCTCATAGTCAATTTTCTTTGCCTAGTTCGTTGTATTTTATGTTCATCATTGTTCCGAGGCGGATTTTTGAAGTTTTTAACATTTTTTCCTTTTTCCGAATGATGAGGTGTTGGCCCATCGATTCAACCCTCTAGCTTGAAGGACCAGGATTTTCTGTTAGGGTTTTCTCCCTTAGCCACTTTTGTTCCGGTTTTCAGGCGCCGGAAACTCGCCATTTACCCCCTTCCGTCTGCTACACCACGCACATCCATTGTACGCAGAGGCCACGACGAGGACGTGGAAGTGGGATTTGCTGGATTTGTCCTTTTCGGGACTGTGGGCGTTTCCCAGAGTTTTGTTGTAGCAGGAATAGTGGCACTTTCTGCTACCCCTGAGACCCATACCAGCCATTTAGCCTCCCATTGTAGATAATAATAAATAAATTAACTACCGAATAAATATGTTTTTTGAACAAAGAAAACAGAAGTATTCCAAGAATTAAACAAAATGAGACTGGATGTCTGTGTGCTTACAGAAACTAAAAAAAAAGGGAATGGAGTCGAGATGGTAGGGGAATTATTCTCCACTCTCATACACTAGAGTCAATGTTGCTGAATCCTTGTCTCTAGGGTTGCTAACTTTAACTACAATTAGTGTTGATGAATCGTTGTCTCAGAAGCCGGCCATTTTCAAACTCTCACAAATGAATTTAAATATTTTACATTAAAATCTCGCGACCCCAAGATTTTTCTAAGCGACCCCATTTGGGTTCGCGACCCATAGTTTAAGAAGCCCTGCAATAGACCTTTTCATAGCTGAATTTTTCTTGTGCGCATTCCTTAATTTTCGTCATGTTCGTTAAAGAAAGTTTTCATTTTTTTAACGTATAACCAGTGAAAATAAAATGTGCCCGAAACTTTCATATTCCTGCCTTTTAAACATTGCGAACGCGCATGCACTTAACTAACCGTAAAAAGGTCTATTGAAAACACCGTAGTTATTACACAAGTAACATATTCTTTATTTCTATTTCTCTTAAACTTTGTCACAATACTGATATAATCTATAAGTTAATGAGCTCTTCGAGGCGGAAATTTCTCCCAAGTTGCGTTTTTGGATTTGTATTTTATTTTTATTGTCTTTTTATTATCTAAAACCAACGCTCGAACGTGGAATACCCGAAAAGAAACCTTCACATATACAGGGTAGGTCAGAACTTCATCGACAAACTTTCAGGACTGATTCTATGTACCAAAATAAGCATAAAACTATTAATACATATAGGGCTTGGGCATAGCCAGGGGGACCCCCCCCCCCTTATAGGGGTTCAATGGGGGTTCGAAATATGCAAAATATATACATAAATGTTATATTGAAATAAAGAGCCGAGTAAATACGACTCTCTTCAAGAGAGCATGGTAGATGTGAAATGTAGGAACCCTTGCGTGTCAGTTTGGAAAGTAAATTGGTGCTTTTCTGTTACTGTTTTTTTCTTATTCATTTTCGTCATTCATAAACCACATTTCATGTCTCAGTTATACATCAACCGGGTCTAATCCATGGAGTAAGTCATTTTTCAGAAAATTTATGTAAGCCGCCGTTTAAGCGTTCCGGCTACATAAGCCCATTTGTGTTTCAAATAGTTGCCAATAATTCTATACCAAACATTAAAATCTGTGTTGATAACCTCTACCATATATTGCGTGAGGATTTTCTTCGGCTCACAAGTGTATGTTTTGGCGGCTATCGAACATTCCTTCCCTTGTAAACGTAACCTTATCGATAAAAAGTATCAACTCTGGAAACCGTTCATTTTGTTGTGGGCTGTTCAAAAACCAACTACAAAACTGTACTTGTGGAGCGAAGCCATTACCATTCAGTGCCTGGACTAGTGTGAATTCTAAAATGGTATTAGAGCTGTTCGTTGAAGCACAGGTTCCAAGTTCGTGCGCTTCAGTTCAAGCACTAGTTCTCAGATTATTGGCCACAGCATCCAAGACATTTTCTTCTAATGCGACCGAACGAACCGTTCTATATCTGTCATAGAACTATCAAATTTTCCACGTTCGAACTGTTGTATGATAAGGCTGCTGTCTATTCGGAAAACGTTCTCCATAAATCCTTGCAGCATCTCGACAGGAAAGAAACACCGATTATTTTTTGGAACAAATTAATCGCTTCACATTATGTTTTGTATATTGTTGTCCGTTTTTCTTTAACGGAATTGTTTTACCGTGTTTTTGTCAAGTATCTCGCAAACCAACCGTTTTTGATCCCATATGTATTAAGAGTGTGTTGTGCTCATAAATCTACCCAATAGTGTTTGGTTTGTTATATATATATAATTGTTTTGAAATGTATTCTTTCGAAGAACTAGCAGATATACATTTAGAGTATGATACTGCTAATGGCAACGGCCGAACAACTGCAATGATTCTTGGAGAACATTTTCCGAATATGCGGCAGCCTCATCATCCAACTTTTGCAGCAATTCAGCGACGTTTTAGAGAACGTGGAAAATTTGAGAGTTCTATGACAGATACAGGACGTGATTGAAGGGTTCGTACTGTGGCTTTAGAGGAAAATGTCTTGGGCTGTTGCCAATAACCTGAGAACTAGTGTTCGAACTGAGTACAGTTCGAAAACTAGTTCTTGAACATTATACAACAGAATGAACGGTTTCCAGAGTTGATACTTTTTGGCTTATCAATACAGAGTTTCAATTAATATTTGCTCTGGGATTGTTGGCAACCATTATGATAGGTCTACAACTACGATAGGTTCATAGATATAACTACTATGATAGGTCCATGTGTGTTTCCGGATCGCCTAACGGGTTCGGCTTACACAGATTTTCTAGAAAATGGCTTTGGATTAGATCCGGTCGATGTTCAATTGAGACATCGCCAGCCTCGTGTATGTCTCGATGCGAGATATCTTGTTAAAGGGATAGGCAGGAACGGTTCGATACCATGGCTAAATCTGAATCCCCTGGATTTTTTTGTACGGGATCATCTAAAAACCATGGTGTAAAAAACTCCAGTCAGAGCATTTGAGGTGCTACTGCCACGTGTAACTGAAGCGTCTCGAACAGTTAGAAATATGCCCGCCGTTTTTGGACGTGTTCTTTAGCTGTTCTTTATTGCAGCTGTGTCGGCTGTATTGAACACGGAGGGCCAAATTTTGAACAATTTTTGTAAATTGTACATAGTTTTTTTTTATGTTTGTAAATTTGATCAATAATTCCACCCCATTGCTTGTGTTACTGGTAAAACATTTTGGAATTCGTTGGTAAAGCGTTTTTCACCCAATATGTATTAAGAGTTTTATGCTTTTTTTTGGATCATAGAATCAGTCCTGAAAGTTTGTCGTTGGGAGTTCTGAAACACCTGGTATATACACTCAGATGCAAAAAAATCGGGTAATGGCTTCATTTTTTAATTTTGAAATTGTTTTAGTAATTCGAATAAAACTTTTAGTATTTTCCAATCAAAGAGACCATCAGGATGTAGAAAAAAACAACATATGGTACTTATCAGTTTACTTAATGAACATTAGTAAGCGAGAATATAGTTTAAAGGTATGCGTTTTTCACTACCTATTGTTCATTCGACAGCAGGCACAGAGGATCAAGGTGGTTTCTAGGTTGACTTGTTTGTTTTCGATTGTCATTCTCAGGGCAGATTGGTGTGTTGATTATGGTTCTAAGTGCTGAAGATGGTGCTAAAGCTGTTGTTCTTGTGGCAGATGGAAGAAGCCAGCGGTATGTGTCCAGATTTCTTCATGTTAGTCTTTCTACCATCCAAAGAGCACTTGAGTGGTTTAGGGACACCGGCAGAAATACTTGGAGGCCGGGATCTGGCAGGAAACGAGAAACGACTGCTATCGATGATCGATTTATCGTTCGTACTACTCTACGGAATCGTCATGTGACTTGAGTCGAGGCCAGAAACCATTTCCGTGAGGTTCGTGGTACAGCTGTGTCTGTGTGGACAGTTCGCCGAAGGTTGCAAGAAGCTGGCTTAATATCTTGTAGGCCAGTAACTGGACCAAAATTACTCCCTCGTCACCCATTTTCTCTTTTCTCTTCTCTTTTTGAACTAAAGTTGTACTTAAGTTGAACTTGTATGGAATCATCTAAAAACCATGGTGTACGAAACTCCAGTCAGAGCACTTGAGGTGCTACTACCACCTGTAACTGAAGCGTCTCCAAGAGTTAGATATATGCCCGCCGTTTTTGGACGCGTTCGTCGTTCTTTATTGCAGCGGTGTCGGCTGTGCATTGAACACGAGCGGCCAAATTTTGAACAATTTTTGTAAATTGTAGTTCTTTTTTATGTTTGTAAATTTTATCAATAATTCCACCCCATTGCTTGTGTTACTGGTAACATATCTTGGAACACGTTGGTAATGCGTTTTTGACCCAATATGTAAGCCTACTCTGAAGTGCCTGGTAATAAATATTCACGGTTTTCAATTGTTTATAGTTTTAAAATTTTTTAATATTTCTCGGGCTTCTAACTGTTTTTAAATTGCCAAAAGCTTCTTAATTCTAGATCTTTAAACCGGAAATGAATATCTATTCCCAGAATAATTGTCATATAAGATTTTTCAATTTTTTGTAAATTTTCCACGTTTTGCACAATTTATAAACTTGTAGTTAACCCGAGCTATTTAAAACCCTTACGAAAACCCACTGGAATTTGAACTATAATTACAATTACACAATTACAATTAAATCCAGCCCTGTACTTAGGGTTTCTGGTTCGGATATATCCGAACCGCAAAACCGCGGTTTTCTGTGCAAAAACCGAAACCGCATAACCTTCATAAAAAAACGGCGGTTTTCGGATTTATCTAATGATAAATAAAAATAAAATACATTGAATTAGTGCTCTTTCAAACATTGCAATCTGTTGTTGGAAAAATGGCACATATGCAACCATCGATGGCGTATGTGTTCGAGCAATTTCAAAATCTGCATTTATTCGGAAAGCAATAGCTGGTCGGTTTCCCAACCAAATCTTGCCAAAATGTTCTTCAGGTGTTATTACCTTATTTCAAAAGGAATACGAAGAAAGAAATGATTTTAAAGTTTCAAGAATTAAAAGCAAATGGACAAAAAAATAGTACTACGCTAGAAGAGTGGACTACTTCGGACGCGGAAGATACTTAAACATTAATATTCATAGAGAAAACAATGTTTATTGCAATTTAGACTTTCTGCGAATTGAAGGAACTTGTTCTGCAAATAACATCGTAATAAGTGTTGAAAAACATTTAGAATCGGTTTCACAAATGATATTGTGGGTTACTTGTTGCTTAAATTTCGCAACGCGGTTTTTAGTCGCGCTTTGCCACAAGCTTTCCCTTCACTAAAACATTAAATTTGCTTCGCTGTCTGCAAAATTGCGAGAACTACAGAGAAAAAACCACCGCGAGTTCCCGAAATTTGACCTAGATTAGCAAGGTGAACTTTGCGACGCCGCTGTCAAAGATTTTGCACCGCGGTTTTCACTACCGCTTCCTGACTAGCTGTCTTGTTATCTGGTTTAAAATTACGAAAACTACGGCGTAAAAACCAGCAGCCGCATTAGGAAATTGAATTTTCTTGAATTTTCTTGAACGGCGTCGCGGCGCCGTTGTCAAAGATTTCGCAACGCGGTTTACAGTCTCGCTTTCCGACCATGTTTTGCTCTAACAAAACGTCTAATTTGTCGCGGGAGCTGCGAAATTTCGAAAAAAAAAAATGCACCCAACCCTCGGTAGATGTAACTTTGACGGGCCGCCGCGGCGTTAGTTATCGAGCGATTTCAACGCGGTTTTCAATTTTTGGTCGCAAAAACCTCAAAGTTTGATTGAGTCTGGGGTTTATTGGCGTGGGATTATTATTGCGTAATACTACACATGACGATGCCCGGGTAATTAAAAAATGGTACAGATAAATAATGGTAAAGCTCTTTTTGAAAAGGAAATTGAATTAGCAATGGACATCAAGACAAGATGGTCTTCTATTAAACCAATATAAGAAAAAAATATTCTTCTAAAAGTCGTAATATTACAGATTCTAACAGATTTAAATTCAGTGCATCTTCAGTGCTCTCTACAATTAAAGCTACATCCACCTATTCCGAAACATCATTTTCCCATTTCCCAAGTGGCAACTTTTGTACAAAACAAAGATCTCGTTTAAATATACTGCTACCTATATACTACAGACACTACTACCAAAAGTTCCTAAAAACCGAACCCGAAACCGAAACCGCGGTTTTTAATTTTCAAAAACGGAAAACCGCGGTTTTGAAAAAGTGCGGGATATTCAGAAACCCTACCTGTACTACACTTCAAGCTCGAATAACTTTCCCCCGAATAACTGTAGGTTGCTCCTAGGCAACTAAAAGAGTAGGTTGTAACAAACTTTTGCACGCATGTTCCGTAGCCTTTTCCCTCGCGAATCCAAAACTTTAAACCGGAAGTCGCCACCGCCAATCGTTCCCAAGTTATCGCAAAAAAAACTACAAAAACGAATTTTTAAAAAACCAAAATTAAATTTCAAACTTCTGTGACAATTTTGCAATATTTTTCAATTTTGGAACGGATTATTTATTAGCAAAGTTTCTAATTTACGAATTCGCGAATCAAGAGTCGATGCTTATTTCCGTTTCCTCGCTATCTCGAAATGTATCTTCCAAGAGATAAACAAACATAATTTTGACAGTTGGTAACATTTTCACAGTTTTTAACCGGATTAGCAAAGAAAATACCGTTGTGGATCTAAATTTGCAAAAACCAAACTGACAGCGGTTTTTGTTCTCGAGTTATCAATGTTTGAACTTTGAGGAGTTTTGACAGTACATATATCCTCATATATATATATATATATATATATATATATATATATATATATATATATATATATATATATATATTATTTAATATATTTACATATATATTTGTTTTTGTTTCAGCCTGGTGATTGCCTAATTAGTCAGGTATCAACACTCGATTTATCAAGATTTGCATAGTTTTTTTGTATTCCTTTAAAAATTTAAGTTATAATGTAATATTTATTTTCAATGTTTATATATAAGATGTTAACTGGTTATTTTTATATTTCAATAAACTATTTCTTCTGGCAAGTTTTTGAAGTGAAAACTTCTATAGCCGCGCTGTGAAAACTTCTATTACTCAAAGATGTGTTCAAAAGAACACATCTATACGCATATGTTTAAAGTTGGCTCTTAACGTCAAACTTAATAGTCAAAGTTTTTGGCAGTGTTGACAGAACGTAGCGTTTCTAAGGAAATATCAACCCGTAGAATTACTGTGCAGTGCAAGAGTAAGTACTTTTACCGGATGTAATAGTAGATGTACTAGTGCCGGATTATTGGAAAGTTTTTGGCAGGGTTGACAGAACGCAGCGTCTCTAAGGAAATATCAACCCCTATAATCAGTGTGCAGTACAAGAGTAAGTACTTTTGACGGATGTACTAGTAGATATACTAGTGCCGGACTATTGGAATGTTCAGATTACTGGATTGTATCGAAGAATTCATGGTGAATCACGAATTAGATCCATCAAAGTTTTAGGCAACTAAATGTACTCGTGTGCTCTCCAAAGGAAGAAAACTTCAAAATAAAATTAATAGTCGGCGATATAGAGATAAGAATAAGAAAAAAACTCTTGCAATAGTTAATTCAGAAATTTCTAAAAATTGAACAATCACAGCTGAGAAGGAGGAAAAAATTAAACGTCGTAAAGAATATTCCAAACAAAAATTAATTTACATACAGATAAATCTTCAAAAGCAGTTAAAGGGAGGCATGTTTCTAAAAGTCAAAATTTCCATAACTCACAAATTGCAGACCCATCAACAAGAAATGTGCCATATATCCTACAAATTCATTTTGCTGACCTATCAACACAGAATCAACGAAACATTCCGGATTCAAATTCATATTATGATGATGACATTAACAGTCATTCTCCTTCAGAAGTGAGTTATGTTCCAGAATTACATAAAACAATACTAACAAACTATGTACCAAATTTGATTAATTAACATACTGATAAATCCTAAAAACCAGTTTTAAACCTGTTTTTTTTCAAAAGTTTTCACTTCAGTCGGCAGTGCCAGACTGCCTATATATTTTTTTTATTCACCTCCTTTTTGCAATCTTCAATATTTATTTAATATAAATAATATTTTATGAAGTTTATAAATGTAGATAGACTGCAATAATAAAAGGTATTCTAAAATTAACTAAATATGCCTTCATTTTTTTGCGGCAAAACTAGTCGAAACTCGTCAGTTCATTTTGGAACACCCTTTAGCACAGCAGTGTTATTGCGAACATTATACCTCGCATCTTCGCATGTAGAAACTGTAGGGAGTGAAATGATTAGCAATATCATCGTTTAAAAAATTCAGCTTTTGGCTATTTTTGAATGGTTTTATTTTAAAATGTCTTGCGACGCCACTGGATACAAGGGCAGTAGATATTTTATAGACAAAGATATAGATATTTTGTAACTCAAGGGCAGTAGATATTTTACACAGTTGCTATTAAGAATGAATCTGCCCGCAAAAGTTATCACTCACTTAAAAGGTTTTCTCAAACATGCCCATTTTTAAACGAACCAATTGAGAGTTTCTCAAACATATCGTGCAATTAGAGTGGTTTATTACTATATCTTGTGAACAGCCAGAATATTTTCCACCTTTCCAATGTTTCCAAAATAAGAGGTTTAGTCCCAAAGAAACACTGCGATCATATTGGCCTATTTTATTAATGATAAAAATAATGACAGGATTGTCATTGGGGGCGGCTTGGCCCCGCTGAGGGTAGGTAAAGTAAAGACTAGCAAGGAAAACACTAAAAACACATTTTATTTTGCTTAACGCATGATAAGTCTCCTCGTATGAATTTTCGCAAATTCCTCAATGACTTCGTTAGGTTGTAGATTAGGTTTTTTAGGCCCAAGATTAGGCAAGCCAAACCGGTTAACCCTGCCTTGGGTCATTGTCGTACGAAGGTACGATGTTATTAGTTTAAGCGAAGTGAAGCTGTGCTCCACACTACAAATGGTAACTAGTAATGGAGCGAGAATTTGTAACAATTTTTTTATATTTAGAAAGAACTCATTTGTCTCTTGGTGCGCTTCAGCTGCTGTTTGGGGAGATGTAGTCTACCTCTCCATAGCGCCTCTCAAAGAGTTATTTCTCCCGATAACGAGAGAGGATGTAACTCGTCACTGTAAACGCGTTTACGATGGCACTTGGTAGAAGGTGGAACAAATCGAAAATCGAAGAGTGCCCTGCTCTCGAAAAGCGACTCGTCAACTGTCCCAACACAAAGTCTATGAAAGGGAGGAATACATTTAATCTAAAACAATACACGATATGACATTATACTGGAGCTTAAAAACACATTAGTAAAAAATATTATGTTGCACCAAACAAAAAGTTTGTGTAGACACAATATTTTAAGAATTAAATTAGATATTTACAAAAATTATTAGACTTACCTTTGTTCACCTTAGCTCACCTTTATATAAATTTCTACACATATTTACGACTTAAGTTTCGACGTTTGACGATCGAAACCTAAGTCGTGATATGTGTAGAAATGTATATAACTGTGAATAACAAGTTGTATAACATTCGCATGTAGAAACTTTAGGGAAATACAACTATTTTACATAGTATAAGTGTGGTAAAAACAGTGAATTTTTCAATTCAATGTAAGTATGAATTACCACGTAGTAACTGTCGCAACCATCCTATTCATTAAAATTGTTACATTTATTTATTAAAACTTAATAAGACATATCTATTAATTATTTTACCAATTAATTTATTGTTTATGCCACCCGTCGAAAGGTAGTTGTCCCTTAAGAAGAACGGGTAAGAAAGTCAAGGGTCGCACTTGCACCTATGTATTAAATTTTTACCTATAATTTTCCTTAGCATCAGGTGCTTCTATATTTGAGCGATGAGTTGAACGTTTGGCACTTCTGAGTAACTGCACTGGAATCCAAAAGTTCTACAATACACGCCTCTTGGAAAATTTCTTCATATTTAGTTTCTCTATAACTTGTAGGTGTTCTTACTACACTTTCTACCATCTCATCACAAAGGTTAAGATCTAATGCAACAGCCTGTAGTTGCAGTGAAAGCAAAACAGTGATTTCAAATACTGGGGCGGTTACCGTTAAAGCAAGGAAAATTCGAATCGTTGAATAGAAGCAAGAAACTTCCACTTTTCAATGATGTTAAAGTTCTGTCGATTTCTTCATGGAACTGTACGATAGGGTCAAAGAAATCTTTGAATTGAAGGAGCGCATCATGCCTTTCAACCCAGAGTGTATCAACATTATTTACTATTGCCATCATATTGCGAACACTCGGCAACACTAGGCTGCATGCCTTCACTAGGTTTAGTTTAAGCGCGACACAGTGCATGTAAGGCGCTAGCGGTTGGATCCCGGGACACATATTGAAATAAGCCACCGTCCTCGTATGCATGACTCTGGCAAAATCATCACAACAATTTGCCGAGAATACCTTCCTCAAATGTGGCTCGCCGCCCACTTTAAAAAACGTAAGGGCTTCCTGCGCTTGTGTCTAAGACCTAGACACCAAACACAAATATACGTAAAGGGAAGAGACCTAGGTCCCAGTTAAGCTGTTGCGCCAAAAAGAAGAACTATGAAAATATATTTTCCGATGAGTTCACTTTGATTTGCCATGGAAGAATTCAGATGCTTTTGGGGGGGCTTGAGCCATTTAGTCCTGCCCCTTGCTATACGTAAAGGGAAGAGACCTAGGTCGCAGTTAAGCTGTTGCTCCAAAAAGAAGAAGAAGAACTATGAAAATATATTTTCCGATGAGTTCACTTTGATTTGCCATGGAAGAATTCAGATGATTTTGGGGGGGCTTGAGCCCCTTAGCCCCGCCCCTGGATCCTAAATCTAAATATCAAGTACTTCAGCCTGAATATTGATTTTTTGTCCTCCATTACATAGTCTACATTGGATTCCTGTTTTGTGTCCTGTCCGGACATAGCTGCAATCTGTTTCCTAGACACTTTCAGGACGTCAGCTGTAATGTCTTCGGGTTTGACTCCCTATTTTGAAAGTGACAAGAGCAGGAAGGCTTAACATCACCCCCAGAGATGCAGACTCTTCGATCCCGTAATTGGTAAACTTGCAGAATTTGCACGCTGGGTAGAGCCTTTATAGCCTGCTTCTTTTACAGGTTAGGTCAAAATACTATTGAGCCATATGTTAGGATGGGTCTTCCTACCTTTGTGTACGCCCAGTCTTACAAATACATTACAGTGTTGATTGATTGATTGATCCTTTATTAGCTTTCACAGCTATTTTCCAGAAACCTTACATATTACCTACCTATAAAGGTCGATGCCCATATGCGCGACGTCGTGCGACATCGCCTGTCAAATAATGATTACTTTGTTTTAAATGGACACGTCGCGTAGCTGTAGTGAGAACGTGCCCATTTAAAACAATTTTATCATTATTTAACAGGCGATGTCGCACGACGTCGCGTAGCTGAGTGTCGCGCATATAGGAATCGACCTTTATAGGTAATATGTAGTTTCTGGGAAATAGCTGTGAAAGCTAATAAAGGATCAATCAATCAATCAGCAATGTAATGTCTCTGGCAACGTATGGCTCCATAGTGGACAGGCGATGTCGCATGACGTCGCTTAGCTGAGTGTCGCGTATATGAAAATCGGCCTTTACTTTTCATATTACATATTACTTTACATACTACCGCTTTACCGCTTTTGACAATTATTTTTACATTCGCTTAACGTTACGAGTTTTCACACTGTTTTACATCATTTGGCAGTGCGTTAATACTCGTTCGTAGAATAAGCTTTTTTGCGCATTTCTTGTTCTGTGAAATTCAACTGCAATATTGCCGCCTGCCTAGATTGCCTTTCCCAGCCATCCCCTATTATTCTAATTCTATTGCTTCATTCGATGGGGATCATGCTACTCAATAACTTAAATAGTATATTTTGTAACTAGGGCGGTAGATTGTCAATTTGCACGAGAGCGAAATTGGGCGCACGAACAAAGTAAGTGCGCACATTCGCTAGAGAGGGCAATTGATAATACCGCCCGTGTTACAATCAATATTTTTTATTACTCATGCTAGTTGGGATGTGGGATGTTTTTTACAAGTTTTGGATCCAGGTGCCATAAAAAAAATAGAATAAAAAATGAAGAATTTGCTTTTTCAATTTTTTCCGGTGGTGTGGATTCGTCTCAAGAACTCTCCTCAGTCACCAGTATCACCATAGAATTTAGACTCATTTTAAAAACGGTTTCCTTCATTTTAGTTTTGCAATGAAAAAAAATTTCACGTCCTTTTTTTAAAATTGAGGTCTTGATTGTGTTTATTTTATTTATTTAATTAATTTTATTTAATAGCGATATTGAATATTTGCGTGCGTTAACCAAGTTACGTGGAAATACAACCAAAAGTGGAATTTCTCTTAACTAAAAAACATGCGCCAGATAATACTTTTAACGCATGAGGAATAAAAAAATATTAATGTTTGTCTACTTCAATATGCCGGATAATGGAGATACCACATTTATTAGGTGAATTTTAACGAAACGTTATAATAACAAGAAAACATCTTTTAAATTATTTAAATAGAGAAATTTTTAGTCAATTCGTGGTGTTCTTTCTGGCCGTTTTCGCTTTAGGTTTATTAGGCTGAAACTTCTCCTAGGTACTGATTTGGGGATCTCCAGGTTTTTTTTTTGCTGGGGTGGGCCAGAATGTGCGTTGACTTTAACTTTGGCAGTACTCTATCCATCTTTCTCCATTTTTGTTGGTTCTGTTATGTGCGGGGTATAATCCTACATTTTTTTAAATTTTCTTTTCTCTGTCTATTTGGGCATTGAAATCTCCTAGCAGTATATTTATATGTTGTTTTGGAATTTTATTTGTTACTTCTTCCAATAACTCCCAAAAATCATCTACCATCTGTGGGTCTTTCCTATTGTAATTGTTGGTTGGAGCATGTGCGTTTTTTTTTCAGCTGTTTTCTACACTTTGGGTATAAGCCTCCCTCTTATTTTGCCAGTTGTCACGATTTTGTACCACTTGGTACCAGTTCAGTGCTGCCGCTCGTTTCAAATCGTCGCTCCATCTCATTTGCGGTCTTCCTATGCTCCTCTTGTTGCTCCATCGAATTAGTTTACCACTCCACTTATCCTGGTCTCTTGCGACGTGCCCCGCCCAGTCCCATTTCTGAGCGGCGGCGCGTCGCACGGCATCATGTACCTTTGTTCTTCTCCTGATCCATTCATTTGTTTTCCTAGCCCTTAATGATATCCCAAGTATTCTCCTCTCAATAGCTCTCTGGTTTACTTTAAGTTTGTCAAGTTTGTTTTCGTTAAGGTCCAAGTTTGTGACCCGTAAGTAGTTACTGGTAGGATACACTGGTTGTATAATTCGGTTTTGAGGTTTAAGGGTATGTCCATATTCAAGATGTCTTTTATTTTGGCATATGCCGCCCAGATTTCCCGTATTCTCTCATTTATTTCGAGTTCTTGATTAGCCTTGCCTATAGTTAGTGTTTGTCCTAGGTATTTGTATGCAGTTACTTTCTCGATTCTGTTGTCTCCTAGGATAATTTCTCGTTCGTCATCTACGTTTGATGTCATGTACTTTGTTTTGTCAAAGTTGATTTCTAGGCCTATGCGCTTCATGGCCCCGTAGATGTCCGATAAGTGTGGCCAGTTCTTCTCTGCTTTCGACTATCACTACTATGTCGTCGGCAAACATTAAGTGGTTGAGTTTCTCCCCGTTGATATTAATGCCTCTGTTTTGGAGGTCGATGTTTTTAGTGCCAGAACACTAAAGAACTCCAGAACTAGTGTGAAGAGCTCGGGTGACATAGGGTCTCCTTGACGCACTCCTCTGTTAATTGCCACTTTGTCGGATTTTTCATGTAGCTGGATTTGTAGAGTTGCGTTTCGGTAAATGTTGTTAATTAGGTTTGGGTATCTGTGGTCTATTCTGGCGTGTTTGCTGTAGTGCCCATATTTCCACCGTGTCGAAAGCCTTTCTAAAATAAAAAAATGCCATAAAGGTATATTGTATTCCACAGCCTTCTCGATTAGTGTTCTCATCGTTTGAAGGTGTTGTGTAGTACTGTAGTCCTTCCTAAACCCAGCCTGCTCTTTTGGCTGCTAATAGTCTAACTTTGGTGTGAGACGGTTGGATAATATTTTCGCGTATAATTTGTATATTTGGGATAGCAGGCTGATCGGTCTGTAATTTTCTGGGTTCTCGGTGTCTTCCTTTTTGTGAATGATTTTCACGAGGGCGTTTGTCCAGTCCTGTAGTATGTCCTCCTATACCAGGCATATGTTGAACAATATTTCTAGTATATCGCCGCCTTGTTTTAACATCTCTGTCAGTATGCCGTCTTCGCCCGCTGCTTTCCCATTTTTCGTATGATATAATGCTGATCTGATTTCGTCTTTTGTAATCTCAGGTATGTCTTCAGAGTTGACGTTCATGACTTTCACTTCCTGGTCTTGTTCGGATATGTCGCTCGTTACTTTCGTCTCGTATATGTAAAATTGTTGTACCGTTCTTATAATTTCGTGTCTTCCTTCGATTCTTTGTCCTGATTTGTCTTTGATTCTGAAGATTTCTTTCTTTGTGTTTGCCGCTAGTCTCTGAACACTTTCGTCGCTTTGTGTTGTTCCAGTACTCTCTGCGGGATTTGCACATTGTGTTTTCTGATGTCCTCCTTTCTCATATTTCTGGCGATTTTATTTGTTTCGGCATATTCTGCTGATGACCTTTTGTTATTTGCTATAATCGGTAACCTCAATACCAAAAAAGTTCAATCAGATGTCTAAGGTTTGTATGGAGGGTGGAGTATCAAAATACAAGTAAATAACAGTCTATCTAGTAGTTTCGAAATACACGGTGGGCTTAAACAAGGCGACGCCCTGTCGCCGCTGCTTTTCAACCTCGTCTTAGAGAAAGCCGTGATATCAACGGAAATTAAAACTGAATTGCTAAACAACTAAGGCCCCAAACTACTATTAGCATACGCAGATGATATCGATATCATTGGAGACCGTCATAACCGTGAAAGACATTTTCAACAAGATCGAAAAAGGGAAGTACATAATGACATTCTAATTAATTATCGTAAATATCATTTATAAAAAACATAATTAGATGGTAATGATTTTACAATTTACCAAGATTTTAATGTGTAGATTGATTTTAACATATTTTTTTTTTATTTATCCAACAGAGCGTTTTCCTACATTTCATTAAATTTATACTTTCAGTTCATTTTCTTATAAACATAAAATCAAAACATATAAAACTAGAATTAACAAATTTTATATTAATAACTTCTACAATGCACAAATTTACATTCTGAACTATAGAAAAATGAACAAATGCAACAAAATCAATAAAAAAAGTACAAATTAAAAAACTGAATTAATTTATATATAATAAAAAGAAATGTTATGTATAAAATGTATGTATTTATATATATATATATATATATATATATATATATATATATATATATAATGTATGTATGTGTGTGTTGTATAGACATTTGCTATTCTAGTGCAATCAATTAATTTAAAAATTAGAACCCACTATATTTATACCTCTTAATTAATATTCATCACCATTATACAAAATATAAAAATGTTTTGGCATTGGTTCAGATTAATTGGAAGTGTACAACATGAATATTTTTTATATATCACTAAGAATTAACGCGAATTCAGCGTACGCGACATTTCGGTATTTAATGTAGGGTATTAATGCTCTGTTTGGTCAAAAAAAAAAAATTAGCGCGATCCAAACTCGTTTGCATCATCTTCAGTTATGTCTCCGTATTCCCAAATGTTTGAGTGGCTCTTCTTGGCTGCATCTTGGGCAGCTCTATATTCGTTCAACTAGAAATTAAGTTTAATTAGTTTATGTAACAATATATTTAAATTTAAACCAGAGAATCGAACCGAAAATAAATTGGATTTCCTTGAAGGAAACCTTGAAGACCAAGTATAATCTACACATTCAGACTAGATTATTTATTGAGAGTCAAATTTAGATCAAATCTAGAAGATTAATTCTTATCTATACTCGTACCGGCGAGAGAATGCATCTCGTCTCGACGAGTTTAGCATTGTTCTGCACATACCCCCACATTATTTCGAGTGTGCGGTGTTTAATTGTCTGTGTTTGAAAAACTGACGCATATTTCTTAACTCAAACTAAGCTGCGCGTACCTCGTCGCGTCCCTTTCCTCTCATACCTCGGCGCAGTACAGCTGCATTCTCTCGTCGGTTCGGGTATACACATTCAGACTAAATCGAGTCTATCAAACTAAGTCCAGTCTAGATGAAGTCCAAGTCTAGTGTACACATTTAGACTAGATTATTAACAGTCAAGTCTAAATGAAACATTGAAGACCTGGTCTAGTCTACACAATCAGACTAGATTATTATAAGTCTAACATTAGATGAAACCTTGTAGATCAAGTCTAGCCTACACACTCAGATTATATAATGAAAAGTCTAGTCTACACACACAGATTACATTAGACCTGGTCTAGTCTGCACTAGATTATTATAAGACTAGATTTTTATCAGACTAGATTATTATAAGTCTAGTCTTTGATGAAACCTTGAAGATGAGACTTTGAAGTCTAGTCTACACACTCAGATTAGATAATGAAGTCTAGTCTACATACACAAATTACATTAGCCTAGTGTAGATAAACCCCGCCCGTGCGGGGTTGCTAGTCCCCCATCCAGCGCCTCCCCATGTGGCGAATAGGGGAATGCTCACCAGATATGATGGGTTCCGGGGCAAAAAAATATCCGGGCAGGACCAAAACTAGCACCTGATGGAGGGCAGAGGCGACTATCAGTACCAATATGAAAGAATAAAGTAAATGATGCTGGACTGAACACTGTTTGCTGATTCTGTTAGCGGACCTTCGGATTCTGGGGAGTCCGCACCAACATGCTTTAAGCAAGAGTAGGAGAATCCTAAAATCACCGGACGTAAACTCAAACCAAGACGGCAAAGCTTCTTCGCAACATTTAATGCCAACTCACTGCTAAAAGTGGGTAAACTAAAACATTTGACTGATTCATTAACACTGCACAACATAATTCTGACAGCAGTACAAGAAACCAGATTTACGGACGAATATGCCTTCGAGTCCCAAGGCTACAGAATCCTCAAAGGAAAAGTGGGTCAGCCGGTAATAAAGAACGTACCCCACTTAGGTACAGGATTTATAATCAGTCACAGTATACTGGATTCAGTCACCGACATTACCTCCCCGAGCAGTCGTGTATCCATCCTCTCTCTCAAATGCGCAAACAAAGGCTACAGTTTAGTCAATGTACATGTCCCAATCAACCAAGACAACAGACGCAATCCAGACAGAACTGATAAATTCTGGGAAGACTTCAGATTCTTCAAGAAGAAGAAGATATTGTCTCTAAACTTTTAATTTAATTTCCATTACCGAACTGAACATCAGCATTTGATTGCCAGACTATCTTTCTTAAGATCCCCTGGTATGACACACAAACCGATACAAAGTACCAGCTCTTTTCAGAGTCAATCGACAAAGTCCTTGGGATCAATTCTAAAAATCCTCCAGATCAACATTGAGGAGATAAGTAAAGCCAAGAGTGATTTCCTGTCCAAATTGTTACTAGAGAACAATATTGATGTAGTATGTATTCAAGAAACTCAGACTTCTGATGGTTCACAACCGTACTCAAGGGGCAACATCAATGGCTTTAGGTAAATGGGAGCTACTTTCCATCAGTCTTATGGCACTGCAACGTATGTTTGTAACACTGTTACCAATGCTCATCTAAACTCAATAAATAATGATGATGATGCGAATCAACCGCAACGGAGAACGATTGGTGGATCTGTGTAGGAGTTTTGGGTTGCTCATGAAGTCTACAGCCTTCAAACACTTGCCAAGGAAGCAGAAGACTTGGATTTCACCTAATACTAACAGGAGGCAACTTTAAAATCTTAAATGGAAACCCCTATTTTTTATTGCAGATTTGGATAGAGTGTTAAAAAGTAGGCAAATTTTATCCGGGTTGCAAACGTAAAAATTGTACATTTTCAACGAGAGAAGAGAAAAACAAACTTGTAATGTTGTGAGTGAGTCTTAAGTAATAATAACTATTAATTATGTGATGAATTTTGCTATTTATTTGATAAAAAAAAACACATTTTCACGTTTGCAGCCCTATCTATCAACAACCCGAATAAAATTTACCTACTTCTTAACGCTCTATCCGAATCTGTAATAAAAAAATTCCATTTCCATTTTTCCATTTAAGATTTTAAAGTTGTCCCTTCTTCCCCCCCCCCCCCCGCTGGGGGGCTGGGGGGTCGAAAGTCGACGGCATCAGATGTCCCCTCACAACCGTTAACTTTTTATTCAGCACTTTTTGTTTCAGTGCACTGGTTCAGAATTATCGCTACTGGCGGATTAAAATGGGACACCCTGTATATACAGTTATTATACAAATTAGTCTAGTCTTGAACCTGAAGATTGACGGTTATTATTTTTTTCGTTCTAACCGAAATTAACAAATCAATTGATTCTTTTATTAAAATGTCCGTTTTCGGTTTTTAAATTAAACAATTTTACCTTTAGGTTACAGTTAGGGTACTGTTAAAAGTTTTGGCTCTTTCTTAAAAGATTATTTTTTAAATTCCGTTTTCGGTTTAGGGCTTGATTCCGGTTCAACTCTCTGTTTTAAACTTTGTATTGTTATTCCCAAGATTTAATTTATAATAAGATTTAATCAATTAAGTTAAAAATATTTTGAAGAATTGTGTTTAATACTCACAAGTTTGTTCAGCCTACGTTCTCGTCGTTTTTCAACAAGAAGAAGACCGTCGGTGATCAAGTTTTTAGCAATATCTTCTTCTTGACCTTCGGTCATTAAAGTAACGGCGGGTGGACTTCCTTGAATTCTGTACTCGACGTTGAGCAATAATTTGCGATTGTCGGTGTCATCTCGTAGATATTTAATTGCCATTTCCGCGTATTCGGGATCCTTCGGTAACGTTACGCATGCGAGTGCGTATTCTGTTGCGTAGGGCTTTTCTCCAGCACAGGCGGCAGGTATACTTGCAAGGCGAGTAGAATCCAAGGTCTGAATAGAAAATAATAATATTATTACAATGAAGCACTTAGGTCTTTTCTTCAAAAATTATATTTGCAATATAAATGAATATGTTACGGTAAAAGTACAAAATCGGCAAATGTAAACATTTACCGGTATATGTATACATCTACCAATTTGATATGTAAATGTGAGTTTAAATCTGAGATCAACTTTATATATCTACTTTTACCGGAAAATGTATACTTTTTGTGGGTTATAATATCACGTGTGTCTTGTTGGACAGCCCATGCGCTGTATATGTTAATGTAAACCTCTAACAATTGCCAACAACATTATGCATATGTACACATTTGCCGGAAATAATTGGTAAATGTAAGTCGAACTCACATTTACCAACCAAGAAGGTAAATGTGTACATATACCGGTAAATGTGTACATTTAACATTTTAAATGTTACTTTTACATTTCATTAACAAAGTTAACATCATCAGTATAACTGTCAAGCAGTTATACTGACGATATTAACTTAGTTCACGAAATTATAGATTTACAGTATAATCTTGATAATCCGACACATTGGACCAGACAACCGCCGGATTATCAAATAATTCCGGATTATCAGGATTAAAACAAAACAATAACAATTTTACATATTTTATGTACAATTGTATTTTAGAAAGAATAAAATATGCATCCATATATTTAAACGTGTACACACTAATTCGTTTATTGCGCTAATGTACACAGGCTATTGAGGTTTGGGATAATGTTCTGGGGCAGCGGAACATTTATAAACGAAATTTTCAAAATTCAAAAGGAAGCTACCTGAGTAATTTTCGATCTGGAATTCACCGAGTAATGCAGACGAAAGTTTAGAAAAGGAAAATCAGGAATTATATATACGAAAATCTGATTTTTCTATTTGAGGCGTTGCGAATTCGAAGGGCGAACTCAACATTCTGTAATTTTTTTTCACGGATGGGATCAGAACTCTCTCGAGAATCCGCAGTTATAGGTTTAATGTTCGTCATAAGTTCATAAAAATCGACATCAGTCTTTGCTGAGTTCGCCCTTTATCCGCAATGGATAAAAAAAATCAAATGCGTTTTTCTCGAAACCACCATTTGTTGAGTTCGCCCTTCGTATTGGCAACGCCTCATTTAAACATTAAACAAATTCTCTATTAAACAAATTATTACTTTAGCTATTTAAAAGTCAACAATGGAAAGAATACCTGACAAAACGGGGTAAATAGACCTTTTTACGGTTAGTTAAGCGCATGCGCGTCCGCCATGTTTAAAAGGCGGGACTATGAAAGTTTCGGGCACATTTTGTTATTTTCACTGGTTATACGTCAAAAAGTGCCCGAAAAACAAGGCGGAAATTGACGTATGCGCACAAAAAAAATTCAACTATGAAAAGGTGCAACTTGCCCACACATAACCTAAGCATGACAGAAAAACTGCCGCCGTACAGTAATATCAAACTATTTAACGCGCTATCAATGAATTTAAAAGGAAAAAATAGTATTAAAGAATACAAGAAACATTACACGAAACATTCTTCTCCATATCGAGCCTACCTCCTACAGGAGTACTACACCAGCATTAAATAATCAATTTACCAAATTTGAGTCGTATGAGGAATCTTCATTTTAAAAAAGGACTTGACGCTGAGTTCATATAATGCAACAACGAGGTGCTAAAGGTAGTGATACTGAGATTGTCCTAATTTTTCGCGAAAATTGCCACAAACAACGAAATTCGTGACTAAACCACACTTGACGGAGAAGCTATTGTATAATCCGCCTTTCCGATTCCTGTACGACGTTTTCAATACCGTGGTATGGTAATTGGGGTTCCGGAAGGAACTGTTCTCAGAGGCGGTGCCGTTCTCGGAAAATAAGAAGGTCAGGGATGGCAAACTGGCGTTTCTTAATAAGCCAATTGTGTCAGTCAAAAGTATCAGCGGGGAAGAACTGCCGGTCCGTGCCAGCAAGTTAATTGCTAGTTTGGAGCCAACGGAAACTAACAAGCTGCTTCAGACGATAGGAAACTGCATCAAGAACAGGGTAGACAGCAAAGATTACGCTGGGGAAGGTGAAGAAACCTGCCTAACCTGGGTACTTCAAACCTAACCTAACCCAACGGAAACTAACAAGCTGCTTCAGACGATAGGGAACTGCATCAAGAACAGAGTAGACAGCAAATATTACGCTGGGGAAGGTGAAGAAACCTGAGAAGCTGACGAACGCGTCTTCGAAAACCAGCGTAAAATCCAAAAATTGCACAACTAAGGCGGAGAAGAATCCGGTGAAAACACCGAAAATCGGAGAGAAAGTCAAATCTAAAGTGAAAATGCCAAAGGTTGATTGAGTGAAATCACGCCAAAGGTTTCCAGAGGCAAGGAGGTTGTTAGGAAAGGTTCGAATTTGAAGCAGAAGGAGTCACTTAGATCGCTGATGAAGGCCAAATCGAAGAGGGGAAAAATTGCACCCCCAAGTCCCCCAAAGAAATTCTGAAGAATGAAGCGAAATTGGTAGAGCTACAAGCGGGCAAAGCAGAAACAGCAATTGAAGAAAATGTGATTGGTGCAGAGAAAGCTGTTCAAGAAGAGGTGAGTAAAACTGTCGAGGAGGAGAAGAAGATTCCCATGGAAAGGCTGAAATGCGCCAGGCCTAGAACGGCTGAGGTCAGGAAGGACAAGGTTGAGGAGAAGAAGAAAGCCGAGGAGGAGAAGACAGACGAAGAGAAGAAGTAGGAGGAGAAGAAGCAGGTTGAGAAGGAGAAGAAGGTTGAGGAGGAGAAGGAGATTCAAATTCACCAAGAGAACAAAATTGAAGAGATTAATTCGCCGCTAGAGAAGAAGAGTGGGGCTTCATGATAAGTTCGTCCATGTAGTTTGCTTCTTCATCCACCAAGTGTCGATTCATCGAGTGCCTACGTCACCGCACCGATTCCTCTCTCCCCAGCCGCGTATAAATCAACCCCATGGGCAAACGTAATCGTGGAGAACTTCAATGTGGCTGAGAACGAGCAGGACGTGGAGAAGGCGGTGGTGACGAACACCGAGAAGCGCGTCGAGCTGGTCGACTTCGAGAAGTCCCTGGAAATTCCTTGGGACAAGGGACATCTGGTCGAACAGATCCTGGAGAAGATCAAGGACAAGAAGGAACTGGAGCTACTACACCAGCATTAATTCACCAATTTAACAAATTTGAGTCGTATGAGGAATCTTCAATTTACAAATGGACTTGAAGCTGAGTTCATATAAAGTAACAACGAGTTTATGAAGGTAGTATACTGAGATTGTCCTAATTTTTCGCGAAAATTGCCATAGGCCATAAAATTGATAACTGCGAAATTCGTGACTGAGCCGCACTTGACGAAGAAGCTGCGCTATAATCCGCCTTTCTGATTCCTGTACGACGTGTTCAATACCGTGGTAAGGTAAATGGGGTTCCTCAAGGGACTGTTCTCAGAGGCGAAGCAGTCTCGGACAATGTGAAGGACAGGGATGGCTAACTGGCGTTTCTTAATAAGCCAATTGTGGCAGTCAAAAGTATTAGCGGGGAAGAAGTGCAGGTCCTTGTCAGCAAGTTAATTGCCAGTTTGCAGCCAGCGGAAACTAACAAGCTGCTTCAGACGATAGGAAACTGCATCCAGAACAGGGTAGACAGCAGAGATTACGCTTAGGAAGGCGAAGAAACCTGAGAATCTGAAGAATGCGTCTTTGAAAACCAGCGAAAAATCGAAAGATTCCACCGGTAAAGCGGAGAAGAATCCGGTGGAAACACCGAAAATCCGAGACAGTCAAATCCAAAGTGAAAGGGGCGACGCAGAAGAGTAAACCAGTAGAAATCACGCCATAGGTTTCCAGAGACAAGGAGGTTGTTAAGAAAGCTTCGAATTTGAATCAGAAGGAGTCACCTAGGTCGCTGATGAAATCCAAAAACGAAGAGGGGAAGTTCCCCAAAGAAATTTCGAAGAATGAAGCGAAATTGGCCTTGCTACAAATGGGCAAAGAAGAAACATTGAAGAAAATGTGGTTAGTGCTAAGAAATCTGTTCAAGAAGAGGTAAGTAAAACTGTCGAGGAGGAGAAAAAGATTCCTATGGAGACTGAAATGCGCCAGGCCTAGAAGGATGCAAGGACAAGGTTGAGGAGAAGGAGAAAGCCGATGAGGAGAAGGCAGATGAAGAGAAGAAGGTTGAGGAGGAGAAGAAAAAGGTTGTGAAGCTTGAGGAGAAGGAGATAGAAATACATCAAGAGAACAAAATTGAAGAGGCTAATCCGCCGCAGGAGAAGAAGATTGAGCCTTCACGATAACTTCGTCCATGGAGTTTGCTTCTTCGTCCACCAAGTGTCCGTCCATCGAGCGCTTACGTCTCCGCACCGATTGCTCCATCCCCGACCGCGTATAAATCATCCCCATGGGCAAAATCAACGTAATCGTGGAGAACTTTGATGTGGCTGACGTGGAGGAGGCGGTGGTGGTGCAGAACGTCGAGGAGCGCGTCGAGCTAGTCGATTTCGAGAAGTGCCTGGACATTCCGGCGGACAAGGGACATCTGATCGAACAGATTCTGGAGGAAATCAAGGTCTAGAAGAACCTGGAGGAACAAGCTGCTGTATAAACAGCCTTTCCGGTTCCTGTACGACGTGTTCAATACCGTGGTAAGGTAAATGGGATTCCTCAAGGGACTGTTCTCAGAGGCGGAGCAGTTCTAGGACAATATGAAGGAAAGGGATGGCTAACTTGCGTTTCTTAATAACCGAATTGTGGCAGTCGAAAATATCAGCGGGGAAGAACGTGCCGGTACGTGCCAGCAAGTTAATTGGCTGTTTGGAGCCAGCGGAAACCAACATATGCTGCTTCAGACGATAGGAAACTGCACCAAGAACAGGGTAGACAGCAAAGATTACGCTGAGGAAGGTGAAGAAACCTGAGAAGCTGAAGAATACGTCTTCGAAAACCAGCGAAAAATCCAAACATTCCACCGGCAAGGCGGAGAAGTATCCGGTGGAAACACCGAAAATCAGAGACAAAGTCAAATCTAAAGTGAGAGAAGGAGCGACGCCGAGGAGTAAACCAGGAGAAACCAAGTCGTAGGTTTCCAGAGGCAAGGAGGTTGTTAAGAAAGCTTCGAATTTGAAGCACAAGGAGTCACCTAGGTCGCTGATGATGATAAAAAAAACGAAGAGGGGAAGTCCCCCAAAGAAATTTCGAAGAATGAAGCGAAATTGGCCGTGCTACAAGCGGGCAAGGAAGAAACAGCAATTGAAGAAAATGTGGTTGGTGCAGAGAAAGCTGTTCAAGAAGAGGTGAGTAAAATTGTCGAGGAGGAGAAGAAGATTCCTATGGAGAGGCTGAAATGCGCAAAGCCTAAAACGGCTGAGCTCAGGAAGGACAAGGTTCAGGAGAAGAAGAAAGCCGAGGAGGAGAAGACAGACGAAGAGAAGTAGGTTGAGGAGGAGAAGAAGCTGGTTGAGAAGGAGAAGAAGGTTGATGAGGAGAAGGAGAAACAAATTCATCAAGAGAACAAAATTGAAGGGGTTAATCCGGAAGGACTTGAAGCTGAGTTCATATAATGTAACAACGAGGCGATGAAAGTGATACGGAGAATGTCTTATTTTTTCGCGAAAATTTCCAAAGGCCATAAAATTGATAACTACGAAATTCGTGACTAAGCCGCACTTGATGGAGAAGCTGCTGTATAATCCGCCTTTACGGTTCCTGTACGACGTGTTCAATACCGGGGTAAGGTAAATGGGGTTCCCCAAGGGACAGTTCTCAGAGGCGGAGCAGTTCTCGGACAATGTGAAGGACTGGGATGGCAAAGTGACGTTTATTAACAAGCCAATTGTGGCAGTCAAAAGTATCAGCGGGGAAGAATTGCAGGTCCGTGCCAGCAAGTTAATTGCCGGTTTGGAGCCAGCGGAAACCAACAAGCTCCTTCAGACGATAGGAAACTGCAGCAAGAACAGGGTAGACAACAAAGATTAAGCTGAGGAAGGCAGAAGATACAAGTGAAGAAGAATACGGTGGAAACACCGAAAATCGGAGACAAAGTCAAATCTAAAGTGAAAGGGGCGACGCCGAGGAGTAAACCAAAAAAATCACACCAGGTCACCAGGAGTCACCTAGGTCGCTGATGAAGGCCAAAAATGAAGGCGGAAAGTTCCCCAAATAAATTTCGAAGAATGAAGCCAAATTGGCCGAGCTACAAACGGGTAAAGAAGAAGCAACAATTGAAGAAAATGCGGTTGGTGCAGAGAAAGCTGTTCAAGAAGAGGTGAGTAAAACTGTCGAGGAGGAGAAGAAGATTCATATGGAGAGACTGAAATGCGCCAGGCGTCTGCGAAAACCAGCGAAAAATCTAAAGATTTCACCGGTAAGGCGAAGAAGAATCCGGTGGAACACCTAAAATCGGAGACAAGTCAAATCTAAAGTGAATGGGGCGACGCCGAGGAGTACACCAGGAGAAATCACGCCAAATGTTAAAAAAGCTTCGAATTTGAAGCAGAAGGAGTCACCTAGGTCGCTGATGAAAGCCAAAAACGAAAAGGGGAAGCCCCAAAGAAATTTCGAAGAATGAAGCGAAATTGGCGGAGCTACAAGCGGGCAAAGAAGAAACAGCAATTGAAGAAAATATGGTTGGTGCAGAGAAATATGATCAAGAAGAGGTGAGTAAAACTGTCGAGGAGGAGAAGATTCCTATGGAGAGGCTGAAATGCGCCAGGCCTAATTCTGCAACTGGAAGAGTTGGAGGACAACATTCTCCGCCAGAGGAAAGAAATACACAAAACATTCTTGTCTATATCGAGCCCTACTCCCTACAGGAGTACTACACCAGCTTTAAATCACCAATTTACTAAATTTGAGTGATACTGAGATTGTCCTATTTTTTCGCGAAAATTGCCAAAGGCCATAAAATTGATAACTACGATATTCGTTACTAAAGCGCACTTGAAGGAGAAGTTGCTGTATAATTCGTCTTTCCGGTTCCTGTACGACGTGTTCAATACCGTGTTAAGGTAAATGGGTTTCCTTAAGAGACTCTCCTCAGAGGCGGAGCAGTTCTCGGACAATGTGAAGGACAGGGATGGTAAACTGGCGTTTCTTAATAAGCCAATTGTGGCAGTCAAAAGTAACAGCGGGGAAGAACTGCCGATCCGTACCAGCAAGTTAATTGCCGGTTTGGAGCCAGCGAAAACCAACAAGCTGCTTCAGACGATAGGAAACTGCATCAAGAACACTGTAGACAGCAAAGATTACGTGAGACAGCTGAGGAAGGCGAAGAAAACTGAGAAGCTGAAGAATGCGTTTTCGAAAACCAGCGAAAAATCCAAGATTCTGCCGGTAAGGCGAAGAAGAATCCGGTGGAAACACCGAAAATCGGAGACAAAGTCAAAAGTGACGCCCCTTTCACTTTCACGCCGAGGAGTAAACCAGGAGAAATCACGCCAAAGGTTTCCAGAGGCAAGGAGGTTAAGAAAACTTCGAATTTAAAGCAGAAGGAGTCACCTAGGTCGCTGATGAAAGCCAAAAACGAAGAGTGGAAGTCCACAAAGAAATTTCCAAGAATGAGGTGAAATTGGCCGAGCTACAAGCGGGCAAAGAAGAAACAGCAATTGGAGAAAATGTGGTTGGTGCAGAGAAATCTGCTCAAGAAGAGGTGAGTAAAACTGTCGAGGAGGAGAAGAAGATTCCTATGGAGAAGCTGAAATGCGCCAGGCCTAAAACGGCTGCGGTCAGGGAGGACAAGATTGAGGACAAGAAGCAAGCAGAGGAGGAGAAGACAGACGAAGAGAAGAAGTTTGAGGAGGAGAAAAAGCAAGTTGAGAAGGAGAAGAAGGTTGAGGAGGAGAAGGAGATACAAATTTATCAAGAGAACAAAATTCAAGAGGTTAATCCGCCGCAGGAGAAGAAGATTGAGGCTTCACGGTAAGTTCGTCCATGGAGTTTGCTTCCTCGTCCACCAAGTGTCCGTCCATCGAGCGCTTACGTCTCCGCACCGATTCCTCCCTCGCCGGCTGCGTAGAAATCATCCCCATGTGCAAAATCAACGTAATCGTGGAGAACTTTGTTGTGGCTGAGAAGGAGCAGGACGTGGAGGAGGCGGTGGTGGTGGAGAACGTCGAGGAGCGCGTCAAACTGGTCGACTTCGAGAAGTCCCTGGACATTCCGGCAGAAAAGGGACATCTGGTCGAACAGATCCTGGAGAAGATCAAGGACAAGAAGGACCTGGAGAAACACCAAGGACCTCAAGGAAAACGCAGAATGTGAGAAAGAGAACGTTAGAGATACTACCGGTAAGGAAATAAACCAGTTGCGAGGATCGATTCAGTCGTTGACTAGGACGGCTAATCCTCTTGGCAAACTTATGAGTTATCTGCACGAGGACGTGAAAGCGATGCATTCGGAACTAGATACCTGGCTCAAAATGCAACTACAATTCCTGATAGAAATCGACAAACAGAAAAAGGCAAATCAGGAATTTAATCAACGCTAATTCTGCAACTTCCAAGTGGCCGAAATTCCTAGAAGAGTAGGTCTCAGCTGGGCAGCTTTTGGCAAACTCGGATTCTTTCTTAGATCTACGGACACTCCCATAAACCTTAAAAGAAAAGTTTTCGAGTCGTGTGTTCTACCAGTCCTCACATATGGCCCCGAAACGATTCCGCTAACATGTAAAGCAGTTGATAAACTTCAAGTCACACAACGAGCGATGGAAAAGGCTATGTTGGGGATTAGTCTACAGAATAAAGATCCAAATGAGGAAATCAGAAGAAGAACGCAATTAACAGATGTTAGTGAAATAGTGGCGCAGCAAAAATGGAGCTGGGCTGGCCATATTGCAAGACAGAGCACAGAAAGATGGACATACAAATTAACAGCTTGGCGGCCAAGAGAGTGCAAAAGAAGTGCTGGCAGACCTCAAATAAAAAATGGCGTGATGACATCCAGATGATTGCTGGGAAAAACTGGATGAGGGCTGCTATGGACAGGCAGGAATGGAAAAATATGGAAGAGGCCTACATTCAGGAGGGGGTGAGAACAGGCTGATAAGAAGAAGAAGAATTCTGCAACTAGAAGAGTTGGAGGAGTACCTTCGCCGCCAGAGGAAAGAAATCCAGGGAGGTTATGTTTAATCGCGATTTAATCTCAAAGCAAGTCGCACTCCAATAAAGAGACCCAGATACGTAGATAAATAGACTACAAAAAAATTTGTACAGACTTAGAACAGATAGTAAGACAATTGTCGAGTGGAGTTAGCTTGGTCTGAATCGTGAATCAAGTTTTCAGAGTTAAAAGCAGGGTATTTTTGCAAGACCATTGGATGGTGTTGTTTTGACTTTATTTCTTCTGTGCGCGAGGTTTATATCCGGCGCGGGGTAGAGTAAAAAGAGACGTATTTCCCCAGAGCGCCGGATTACTGAAAGTACCAGACCAACCGCCGAATTATCTAGATTATACTGCATCTGGCCTGCGCAGATAACCGTAATAAAAACTGTGTCTGTGAAAGTTATAAACCGACTAAACAGTAGCAGCAGAAAAAAATTTAATATTCTAAACAGCTGTGAGATATTTAAGATAATTATAGAAACATTGCAGTTGATGTACCTATTGCAGATGAAAAAAATTACCTCCATATTTCCGTAGTCAATGAAGAGAACTGATACTTTAGAACCCTGAACTTTATCCACTTTGGCTCTGTACCATTCGTCGTCTATGGAATATTTAGCTGCGCAAATGTCTCCACGTTTCGGCGTGTATGCACCAGGTAGAGGCGGATTGGCTTGGAATTCTTGACGGAGTTTTGCGTTCAAAGCTTCCGCTTTAGGTCCTTGCTGACAATTCTGCGCATAGAATGTTCCTTCTTTTGTAATCTCCGTTATTATAACTTCCTCATAGTTCACTTTCCTGTCAGGATTCTAGGAAAATAAATAAATAGTTCATTGTCGCGGAATAAAATTTAAAGATATAATTACCGTTCTTTCCTCTTCAACCTTTTCTTCCTCCTCCTTTTCTTCAACAAAGTCCTTCCATCTCTTTAATTTATTTAACTTGGCATGATCTTCAGCGTTCTTCAAGTCCCTAAAGTACTTCGATCTGTCAGCAGTTGGATGCATCGTAGCTAAACCTTCTTGAACAAGAGCCACCTAATGACATAGATATTACGATTTAAATTTTCGTTCAAATTTATTTCCTAAAATTCACTTACAGAAAGATTGGTGTTGTCGATCCAAAGATAACCAATAAAGTTACCCGCCTTGTCTGTAGATTCTACTTGGATGGTAACCTCCTTTTGTAGGCACTTTTCCTTGGTGAAAGCTAAAGCTTCTTCGCCATATGGTTCCGCTTCGCTTGGGGGTTGATTTCCCATAGCCGGACGAGCACCACGTGGACAATTAATACCTCCTAGGAGGAATGTACACAAACAATGATCTTTAGGGATGAACAAACGTAATCTTGAGCCGCTAGCAACAAACTCTGCTATCGCGCTAATTCTTTCTGCACGTTGGAACGATGATAGATATTGTTTGGATTTAACAGCATCCTTAAAAAAAAATACAAACATATAATAAATTATGTAATATTTGCTTGAAAAACACTTACAATTTCAATAACTCTTTGTGGTGGAGCCTCTTTCTTGGCATGTATACCTTTCTGTGATTTAATTGCTTTAGTTTCGGCAGAAAGGAGATCATCATAATGCGAACTACGTTGATCATCGTCAGGTCTATACCTAACAACCGTGGCAAAACCTTTAGATACAAGTGCTTCAGCAACATTGATTCCTCCGATGGTAACTGTAGCGCAAGTTTTTTCGGGGAAACTATCTCGGGCTTCTTGAATGTAATCAATAACGACATTGACTTTCTTATCAATTAGTTTCTTCCTTAAAAATTCACGAGCTTCGAACATCCATGGGATATCGTACAATGGACGGAAACCTTTAGGTCTAGGTGCTGGTTTACCTTCTTCATCTTGAGCACTGAAATATAAATATTTAAATTATTTTGTTACAATGAAGTCTCTATATTTTTACCGTCCGGTCTCTTTGGGTGGACGAATGGAAGATAAGAAAATTTTCTTGATCTGATTGTTTTGCAATTTGACCATCAAGGCATCGCCGTTTACTATTTCAACAACTGTACCCGTGAATTCCTTTTCTTTTCCGGTTAATTGAGGTGAATTAGATTGCCAATCTTTCCATATTTTTAATCTGGATTCTTTCGCTTTGCGTTCGGCGGCTCTCAATTTGTCTGCTCCAGTCTTCATAAATGCAATGGACCAATCCACACAACGTGCTAAGCCATCTTTCAATAATGATTCTGCAATATTTCCCTTTGGGTGCAGGATTGTGCCAACAAAGTTATTGTTATTGACGGATTCAAGAACAATTTCGACTTCACGTTGTAGTAATCTAACTTCAACGTAATACCGTGCTTCTTTGGCAAATGGCACTTCAGCATTTGGATCAGGTTTTCCCTTATCGTCCAATTTAAATCCAGGGCATCTAATTCCAGATATCATCAAAGTGATATAGTAAAAATCTGGCAACAAGAAAGCACGAATTGTAGATCCGTCTCTAACATGTTCAATGATAGCTTTAACAGGTTTTCCAGCTTGTTTATCGATGAATGTGCGCATATTTTCAATGGACCACTTAATATCTCTAACATGTTCAGAGTTGTTACCACCCCACCTTCCTTTGCCGGCAGATTTAGCTGCTTCTTCCAGTTCAACTAATCGTCCATTTTCGGGCGATCTACGAACAGTAACCAACCCTTCAGAAACCAAAGATTCGGTCATGTTCTCGGCGGTATTAATGTCATTGCCGATATAAACGACACCATATTCGCGGGTTGCATTTGGAGGCTTCTCGAATCTGAACAACACTTCTTCGCCAATCAATTTTTTGCGCAAAAACTCACGAGCCTCCCACGCCCAAGGTTCATCCTTATTGTCCTTGGCATCCTTATTTTTGTCGTCGGACCTAAAAATATTAAATACACACATTAACATAAATCATATCCAATAAATTCACAGCTATTATAAAAATATTAGATATTATAAAAATATAGACGGCCATGTTGCCCGCCATACACGCTACGGTCTACCGGAGAGGTTACCTGTGCAGGTTTGCCTGCGCAGGTCAACCGTACGCAAAAAAACTACACAGGTCTATTCCCACACACGCTCTGGTTTACCTGCACAGGTAGACCTCTCCAGTGGACCGTTGTGTGCATGAAGGGCATAAGGCATGGAGACGTCTAAGCAATGATCCGACAAAGACCACTGTACATTACAACATCACTGCCAACCAAATAAGAAATCAGTAGATAGGCTAGGACAGTTCGGGAACAAAATCCCATAAGGATTTACAAATGGGGATTTAAAATTACTTTACTTTCGGTCACGTGGCTGGTTCTAGAGCGTGCGCAAACGGCCAATACCTGTTTATTAGCTGATTATACCTGATTACTACCTGTTTAAACCTGTTCATTCGCTGATTAAACCTGTTTATTAGCTGATTAAACCTGTTTATTAGTTGATTACTACCTCTTTAAACCTGTCATAGAAAATACTGCATAAACAGGTATTGGCGGTTTGCGCATGCGCTAGAACCAGCCACGTGACGGGGAGTAAAGCAATTTCAGACCGCTATGTAAATCCTTATGGGATTTTGGTCCCGAACTGTCTTAGTCAATCTACTCACATCAGCTTTTGACGAACGGGAAGCCCATCCACAAGCTCAAAGTGCCCAAACATCAAAGAAAAATTCAAGAGGAAAGTAACGATCTTACAATACCACTCAGAATGGCAGAACTGGAGAAGGCTATCAAACAGACTTAAAATGGAAAATCGGCCGGCTTGGATGACATCTGAATAGAACAAATTAAGCATTTCGACTTAAAAATAAAGGAATGGATACTCCAGCTCTTCAATAACTGCATGAAGAATTATCAAATCCCAAAGATGAAACCTGGCAAAGAAGGGAACAATGCGAAGAACTTCAGACCCGTTACACTCCTGTCACCTCTACAAATTACTGGAGAGAATGATTCTGAATCGCCTTCTACCCGAAATTGATTCTCTGCCCATACCCGAATAAGCTGGATTTCGTATCGGCAAAATCTGTACTGGACAGTTGCTGAACGTTACGCAGTTCATAGAAGATGGTTTTGAAGCAGTTAAGGTAACTGGAGTGGCATTTGTTGATTTATCGGCAGCCTACGATACTGTTAACCAGTAGCTCCTACTTGCTAAGATCTACACGTTGACTAAGAACTTCAGCCTAACAAGGTTAATTGCCACTCTCCTGCAGAATCGGAAGTATTTTGGACTTCCAAGGACAACGTAGCCGATGAAGACTACAGAAGAATTCCCTACCCCAAGGAAGTGTTCTCGCTCCATTTCTGATCAATGTGTATACAAATGAGGAGCCCATAGCTCCCAACACCAGGAATTTCTTGTACGCTGACGATCTCGCTCTTGCTGCACAGTGTAGATTTTTTTTATTTTTCTCAATTGGCTCCACTGAAACGGAAGCACAGAGGGACCCCCAACGATGACATTACTGCCTCTGCACACCCTTCGAGTCTTCCCGCAACGGACACCAGATGAACTTTATTCAATAGTACCACAGGATTTATATAAAAATACAAGATGCTATGCAATAGCATTTACAATGACAAAAATAAAACTAAACTAAAAAATAAAAACCCTACCGCCCTTGTTCCCACCCAGGCAGCTCCTTAGCCCGCATGACTGAAGTCGCGAATTGGCCCACCTGTGGCGTGGCACACGTGTAATCCCCACTGACGCGCCTGGAGGATCACACCGAGGTACCGGATCGACCGTTCGACCGGTATCCTCTCTCCTAAGATTCCAATCTCCAGAATGCGTCTACCTGACCTTCTAGTGGAGAGCAGGGCCGTCTGTGTTTTAGAGGCGGCGAGCTGAAGGCCCGCCGTCTCCATCCACTCCTAAACGAGTTCCCCGCGCGCGTGACCCTGAGACGTAGCATATCCCAGCACCGGTGAAGACAAGCGCCAGGTCGTCTGCGTACGCCACAATACCCACGCATGTGGGCAGTAACCGTCTCAGCGTCCACAGAAGGCCGTCATAGGCGAGATTCCACAAGAATAGTCCTAAAACCGATCCCTGCGGAGCCCCGGCAGACAACTCCCGCTCACGCCAGTCCTCCCCCGCGCGGTACCTGATAGTTCTGTCGCGCAGGTAATCGGCAGTGAGCCTCAGCAACGTCTCCGGTAGTTTCCACCCTGCTAGGGCCTCGAGAACGAACCACCTGCTGTCCCCCCTGCTGCCAGGCGGAACAGCTCGTTAGGCAGCCCGTCTGGGCCGGGTGCTTTTTTCGCGGGTAGTGAGGCTACCATTGACGCCTTCGAGATGTACTTGTATTGCCGTATACTGCGTATCTCCTGGGTAGACAGGATAGCCAACGAGGAAGTGTTAAGAAGAATAGGTAAAGGTAAAGAACTGCTGACAACCATCAAAGAACGAAAGCTCCAATACATCGGACACGTTATGAGAAGGGAGCGGAACGAGTTCCTCCGACTCCTCATCGAAGGAAAGATCGAGGGCAAACGATCTGTGGGCGGACGGCAGAACTCATGGCTAAAGGATCTGCTAAAGGCTAAAGGATGATGGTTTGGACGGACATCCATAGAGATTTTCAGAGGTGCGGTTTCACGCACCATTATAGCCAGTTGGATCGCCAACCTTCGTTAGGGAGACGACGTCCTAAGAAGAAGAAGTGAGGCTACCGCTCTGCCGACCTCCTCCACGGTGAAGGAGCCCACCCCATCGCGTCCCATCCCCCTCGCCGTGACGGGGAAAAGTTTCGAAGCAGCTAAGGTAACTGGAGTGGCATTTGTTTCATACACGTTGACTAATAACTCCAGCCTAACCAGATTCATTGCTACTCTCTTGCAGAATCGGCGGTATTTTGTGGACTTCCAAGGGCAACTTAGCCGATGAAGACTACAGAAGAATGTCCTACTCCAAGGAGGTGTTCTCGCTAAATTTCTGTTCTCAGCCCATAGCTCCCAACACCAGGAGTTTCTTGTACGCTGATGATCTCGCTGATTTTGCACAATATAAAGATTTTGAATCAGTGGAGAATGAACTCACGAGGGTCTAGTATTATTTCACAAACCAACTGAAACCAAATCCCTCCAAGACACAAGCATGTGCCGTTCACTTGAGAAAGATGGGCCTTTCGTGAAATGAAGGTAGTATGGTTAGGAGTAGAACTGGAACACTGTTACATCCCAAAATTTCTAGGAGTGACATTGGACAGAGCTCTTATCTACAAAAAACAATGTCTGAACACCAAGTCAAAAGTTTCCACCAGGAATAATCTTCTGAGAAAACTGGCTGGTTCAAAATGGGGTAGTCAACCTGACACCATTCGAACTGCAACGGCATTGTGCTATTCCGCTGCAGAGTACGCCTGTCTGGTTTAGTATAACTCAATTCATGCTAAACAGGTGGACGTAGCTCTCAATGTAGAACTATAACTGGATGCTTAAGATCAACACGAAGTGATTGTCTTTACCAGCTAGCAGGAATAGCACCACCCTGTATTTATCGAGAAATAGCTGCAAACAAGGGAAGGAAGAAATCTGAGCAGGAAGCAACTCATCCTCTACACGGGCATAAACTACATGCTCAGAGGCTGAAGTCTAGGAAGAGTTTCCTAAGAACAACCAAAGAATTGAAGACTACACGCGAGAAAGCCAGGCTAGAATTATAGAAAACTAAGGAATCTCTTCCCCTGGGCTGGAAAAGGATAGCCGAAACATTACCCCCTGGTCATGATCAAGGATGGTTAACATGGAAATCCTTGAATAGATTAAGATCAGGAGTGGGGAGATCTAAGACCAATCTTGCAAAGTGGGGCTACATTAAAGAAGTTAGCATTCAGTGTGATTGTGGAGAAAACCAGACTGTGAAACATATGCTTCAGTATAGACTGTGTGCGATCTCCTGCACAAAAGATGAACTTTATGAAGCATCACAGAATACAGTGGAAGTGGCCAAATTTTGGTCAAATATTATATAATGTGTGTAGTCATAGTATTTGTATCTGTTTTATTTGATGTTTTCTGACACGAGAATAAATTAAAAAAATCATTGAGATAAATCATTATTGATTGATCTTGTCTGGTTGTGAGTACTCACGTATCGGTTACACGTTTAGCCAATTTTGGTGCGGTAATACCAGAGAAGATAATTTGTTTTTCTGGCGGCGGTGCTCCATGTGTAGCCCTGATGATAACAGAGTCCCCAGAGAGAACCTAAAAAATATTAATAAACATAATTAATATATACTATATATGTATAACTACACTTATAGGGAAATACAGATAATCCGACACATATGGGACCAGACAACCGCCGGATTATCAGGATAAAAAAAACAATTTTACATATTTTATGTACAATTGTATTTCAGAAAAAATAAAATATGCATCTATATAGGTCAATGTGTACAAGGTGAGCAAAACTCGATGTCTCAGCTCTATTATAAGAAAACGAAAAACGATAGAAAAAATCTGAAAAAAGGTTCTTAAATGTGATTGAGTAAGGACCATTTTAAGCCAAATTTACATATTTTTCCATATTTGGAAACTTTGGATAATTTGTGGGGAGGATATGGCACAGTCAGAGCGAAAAGCTAGTTGTATTGAGTTGTATCAAGAAAGAGAGTGAGATCGTTCAATCGGTGAGCATATTATAAACCGAAGTTTATATATTTTAATGAAAGTTGTTTTCAAAAAGACGATGGTAAAATACTACTGGGTATAATAGGAAATGCGTGCATGTAAGGTGGGCGTGCAAGTCGCAAGGTAAATTATTTGAAATATTTTTTCTTATTTTGATCGAGTGGTCGCACTAGCGCGGGATATGTTGTCTGCATTTATCTGCTCCAGTATAACCTAATCTAACCTTTAACCTAACCTAGGTTAAAATCGTTAAAACATTGTCTCTTTACGTTAGTTCTAATTTCTGCCGCGGCTTACATGCACGGATCTCCGGTTTGGCCAAATAATGTTGTATTTGCAAGGAAAAATTGGACGTCGGACACAGACAGATCATTTTTTTTGGTACTAGACGAAAACAAAGTGATACGAAAGAGACACCATCTCAACCCTCTCTCGGCCCGCACAAGCTAAGAGGCAGCCCTCGTTCCAGTTAGTATATATTTCAGTGGGCGTACTCCCCGAGAGCTTAAGCAACCTCTCGCGCATACTTGTAGAACGCATCATCCACAAAGATACGGGACAGCGTTGCCATCCGTACGATAATTATCGTACTTGTACAATAATTTCGTGCTACCGTACGATGTACGATAGCGACTGACTATCGTACGTAATTATACGATAATATTTACATATTGTAAATTGTGGATACGTACGATAATATTTAGATATCGAAAAAAATGTGTTTTTTCATTAAACAAAATGAATTTTTTCTTGGACATCCAAACACATAAAATTCTCCGCCCTTCGCTAACCCGTTATCTTTGAGAGCTGATGTTTCGAGAATAAGGGGGTGTTCTGGCAAATGTTTCGAGCAATGGGATGTTTTACAATTATATTTCACTGAACAAGTACTAGAGGCGCGACTGCTTGCTGTTGAGCCGATTCTTCAATCTCTTAATAATCCAATTATCAAACTGTATTATTTGATTTTAGATTGAGTCCTACTGAAATTCACGAAACTAAACGAATTATTTCAGTCTGAATATGTTGTACTACATGTCTTCATGATAAAATGTGTCGAAATTATCAAGAAATTTTAGTCATACCTATGCAAGAATTACATTTATCAAACAGATTTGAACAAAATCGATACAGCAAATGAAGAACAGCGTTTACGTCCAGAACAGATGCATTTTGGTGTTAAAGTTATGACTAAGTTATACTCTCCGGATATTCATCATAATCAACGACTAAAATCCGATGTCACAACTACTGTAAATTTTTTAATAACAGGCTTTGAAAAAATGAGATTCAATTTTGAAGATCCTGTATTGCTCTTATCAAACTTCCATCCTTCTAAAGCAATGCTCAGGAAAAGACAAATATACGGACCTATTTGAAATTTTCTGCTATTAGATTATGGAGATGGGCAAAATAATGTATATTTCGATTCATATAAAATGTATATTTCGTCAATCCAAAAGTATGAATTTTCATGAATTTTCGCCTGTGTATTTCGCACATACGTGACTGAATATTAAATGATAAAATTTAATAAAATCTGATGTTGAGTGTAATATCAGTTCACAATAACATGAATTTTTTTTTTTCTAAGAAACATCGGTTTTTTTTAATATTTGGAAATGTACGATAATTTTTGCAAAAGTATGATAATTTTACATCCCTGGAACAATCAGCGCCACCTTTCAGGCTGCTAACACTGTCATCCACTAATATACGGGACGTAGCAGTTTATCGCCGGTTCCGAACGGCACTAGTTGAGAGGTTATTAAAATGTACACGTACAACGAAAAAGTCGACATGTTATTAGTTTATGGGTAATCTCAATACCTAGAAGAGCAGTTCAGTTATACGCCCAGAGATATCCCGAACGTGTTATTCCAAGCTTAAAAATATTTGCAAGATTGGAACGCAATTTACGTGCAAGTAACGAAGCATTTTCTTCTCGAAAGGGAAGGAAAATTGTTAAAAGGATCAATTCTAACAATTCTGTTGCCACTATATTGCAGTATTTTGACCATCAAATGAACTCGATTCGGCCTTTCGTGAGTTGAATTTAAAATATAGTTCGGTACGAAACATTTTGAAAGAAAATGGTTATCACGATAATAAACTTAACAACCTAGAACACTTGTTAGATCAACATCAACAACGAAGAATAAGTTATGTTACCCAAGTGATAGTAAACGTAGAGATGAATGACAATCGGTTGTTTCAGCATGTGTTGCGGACGGACGAAAGCCGTTTTGTTAGTAACGGTAAGCCCAAAAAAAAAAAAAAAATTAGTCTACTGAAAATCCGCATTTTGTCAATCCGATTGAAAACCAAGGACACTTCGGAATTAACGTTTGGTGTGATATTATTAATAGGCATTTGATTGGTCAATATTTTTACGAAGGAGTTTTACATAGTGAGCGATATTTACAATTTCTTCAAGAACAACTTCTTGTGCTTCTCGAAAATGTGCCATTACAGCTGATGACGCAAACACGTGTCTCCAGCATGACGGAGCTCCACCGCATAAAGCAAGAATTATCCAACAATATTTAAATGAAACATACAAAGAAAATTGGATAGGCATAGATGGACCGATACAGTGGGCGCCTAAATCACCGGATTTAACCCCACTAAACTTCTTCTTGTGGGGAACTGGGGAAAAAATAAAGTTTACAGAACACCATCTGTTCCAACTTGGAACATTTAAAAGAAAAAATCAGAAATGCTTGCGATGAACTATCTAGAGAAATGTTTCGTAAGGCTTCAGTGAGAGAAGTAAGGCGGAGATTGGATAAGTGTTTAGAAGTAGGAGGTGGTCAAATTGAAAATTTGTTGTAGTGATTGCCTACATAACTTTGTTTTTCTGTTAATAGTAGTAACATATTATGTGTTTTGTAATGTTAAATTAATAAATAAAACTAATTAATAATTTCTAATTGACAGATGCGATTTTGCCATTTGTTTCCAAAGGCTATTTGTTTAAATCGTGATGATTGCGACTTTGTGATATTACTTTTTACTTCTTTGTGATATTACTTTATACAAATTTGCTTATATTTTTTTAACGGAAAAAGATAGCAATTTTTTCTAACAAAATTTGTTCAGAAAAGTTAGCTAATATGCAAAAATGTAGGTATGGTTCTGGGAAAACAAAATTCGATGACGTCATTACTCTAGTTTCCAAATATGGAAAAATATTTAAATTAGGCTTAAAATGGTCCTTACTCAATCCCATTTAAGAACCTCTTTTCAGATTTTTTTCTATCGATTTTCGTTTTCTTATAATAGAGCTTAGACATCGAGTTTTGCTCACCTTGTACAATTAGATATGTACCATTATCTATTAGTTATATAGTATTTGATGTGTAAATAAGATACAACTAATAAGCCTTGAGTAAATGCCATCCGATTGGAGTGTATTACTTTTTTTATCAATAAAGTTTTTCTCGGTTACAGAGTACCTACGTGGTGTAAACGAGAAAAACAAATTGGAGTAAGATTTGATCAGAATATTTAAGCTTAATAATTTGTAGCCTAAATGAGAGTATACAGTAGATTAAGTTAGGTAGACTGAAGTTAGGGGCATAATAGTGTGCGAAACGCAAACTATTGAATTGATATGCTAATAGACCTTTCATAGTTAAAATTTTTTTGTGCGCATTTGTCAATTTCCGCCAAGTTATACGTCAAAAAGTGCCCGAACTTTTTGACGTTTAACTAAATATGTGCCCGAAACTTTCATATTCCCGCCTTTCAAACTTGGCGGATGCGCATGCGCTTAACGAACCGTAAAAAGGTCTATTCTTGAGCGTTGTATATAAGAGGGCCAAGGAAATTGCTGGGCAGAAGATCCATAGATTTCTAGATAATTTACTGAAAATAGTAGCGAAATGGCTAAAAAAAATGTTGGTGCACGTTCAGTAATCCGGCGCTCTGGGGAAACACGTATTTTCTTTCCGCTGTCCCGCGTCGGATATAAACCTCGCGCACAGTCAAAAAGGACAACCCTTGTTGAAAGGGGATTTTGAAATAAAGGGACAACCTTAAACTCTGAAAACTTGCTTCGCGATTCTGACAAAGGTAACTCTACTTTACAATTGTCTTCGGAATTTTTACAAGAGCTTTCGGTGTTACGCGAACAAACGATGACATAGCTTGGCTTTAAGGCACAAGCGAAGAAAATTTTCATTCCTTTTAAATCAGCCTAATTTATTCCACGGATGACGATGATGACTAGAATGTTTGAACTCGGCGAACTGTAGCAAACGGTGACGCGTTTAAAATATGTAAAATTGTTATTGTTTTGTTTTAATCCTGATAATCCGGCGGTTGTCTAGTCCCGTATGTGTCGGATTATCAAGATTATACTGTATTTTGTTTATAATAATGAAAAATAATAACTTTTAGTTGCTGTTCATACAAAGAAAATATTTGTAATAGTGAGATTTTTTTAGTTAGCTTTAAAATAGGTTAGAAGCATAGAAGCAAGTGAATTTTAATATTAAAAGCTTATTTTAAAATGTATTCAAATATATTCACAACCGAATTCATAGTAAAACATTGATATTCTAAATATTATCCATCATCTTATGGGTAGATATGTGGAACTATAAAATTACATTTTGATAAAGTTTACATTTTAAACGACGTACACATCAGGCGAAACTCCGAAAAATTTTACGCTTCATGTGCGATAAATATATCGTCGGCACGCGTGTAAAAGGGTTAAGTCATGTTATAAACCATATTTAACCTAAATTAACAATAATTAACGCAATTTAACATCAATCAACGCAAAGTTTACTGGTTCAGCAAGTAATTCAGTGCAGTGTATCAACCGACTTGTTATGACAGCTTGACAACGACGGTCTATGCTTGAAATTAACTGCTCTTGCAGTGCAAAAATGCATTGAGCATATTGATCATTTGGACGTGTAAAAACATCGAATGCGCCTATCACTTCTCTCCAAACAAAATCTGTACTCATCTGTGAACAAAATACTTCCATCCAATATCTATTTATTTTATCCAATATTTATTTTTCCAATTGAAGTTGTTTCTAGAAAAAATGCAACCTGTGTCTGCGGTGGCCTGCAGTCAAAAATGGGCCAGTAGCTTGTAACTGAGGTTTCAAAATTCACAAATCAGCTAACGTACGTATAAAGCAGCAAAAGATATACGCATAACAATACTTTTCTGTAGCAACGCTTTAGGCGATCACAACCAAAGGTTTCATGGTTATTAACAAATCAAAAATGCCACGTGCATTTAAAGGAATAAATATTAACAATCTTCATGTTTATTGGAAGGTCATAAGAAAGTGTGGGTTACTGCCGCAATGTTTAATGAATGGTTGCGTGAATGTTTTATCTCAGATGCCAAAAAATATTTATATGAAGGGAGTGTCTTCTAAAGTGCTTTTGTTAATTGACAATGCATTACTACAGCTCATTACTACAGCTATTACTAGATTAGGAGATAATTTTGACTTTTAAGGCTCTGTACAAAAAATGAGTCTTCACACACATTTTAGAACGGATAGAAATGGAATTTTAAAACGAATTTTTAATGGTTATTAATGAAAAGGATAAAGGAGCATCTGATATAAAAATTAGAAGAGATTTATGAAGAAACAATAAGTAGAGTGAGAGTCGGTGAAAGGGTGAGCGAAGGTTTCAATACTCATAAGGGAGTGAGACAAGGCTGCCCACTAAGCCCCAGCCTGTTTGCAGCATTTATTGGAGATATAGAGGAGATGTTCAGCAAGGCGCAGACGGGTGGGGTTGTGGTGGGCAGAAAAAGAAGAGGAAGAAAAAGTGTGGTCCCTAGCCTACGCGGACGATGTGGTGGTGCTAGCGAGAGACGAGAAAGGAATGAAAGAAATGATAAGAAACATGGAGAAATATATGAGGAGAAAAATCTGACAATGAATGGGGAGAAGATGATGGTGTTTAGAAAAGAGGGATTTCATTTTTTAGTAGTGTTATAAGTTTGACGTGTCAGTCAGTCCTCATATGTAGCTATTTGTAGACTCGTAGCTCCTAAACAAATGGACCAATTTTTATGCGGTTTTTTATAAATCTGATGTGATCGAGGAGGTTCTTAGTTATAATCTATGCAGATCTGTTCATGCGTTTGATGACCATCAACTCATTTCCTACCACTGAAATATATACTAACTGGAACAAGCGCTGCCTCTTGGCTTGTGCGGGCCGAGAGAAAGCATCACAAGGTGTCCCTCGTACCGCTCTGTCTTCGTCTAGTACAGTCCAAAAGGAAAACTAAATGTGTGTCCGACGTCCATTTTTCCTTGCAAATACAACAGTATTTTACCATTGTCTTTTTGAAAACAAAGTTTTATTAAAATATATAAACTTCGGTTTATAATATGCTCACCGATTGAACGATCTCACTCTCTTTATTGATACAATCACATCCTCCCACTCTCGACTGCACTGTTGGCTAGACAAGGATGAAGGGATCCCCTTGGGACCTCTCTCTCGGCCCGCACAATCCAAGAGGCCAGCGCTCGTTCCAGGTAGTATATTCAGTGGTTCCAGTTAGTATATGTTTCAGTGTTTCCTACTCACTGAAATATATACTAACTGAAACGAGCGCTGGCTTCTAAGTTTGTGCGGGTAGAGAGAGAGGTCCCAAGGGGAGCCCTCGTATCGCTCTGTCTTCGTCTAGTGCAGTCTTAGTAAAAAACCTAATGTATAGTATATATATATATATATATATATATATATATATATATATATATATTATTTTATACATGTAATATATAATACAAAAAGAAAATTATTATATATATATATAATACTCGTAGCACATGACAAAATATTAATTAAAACTTTTTTTTTAAAAAAAAATTATTATTAGTTTTAATATTTTGTATTTACATAGTGTGGATAAATACTTGATTTGGTTTGATACAACTAGCTTTTTGCTCTGACTGTACCACTTCCTCCCACTCTCGAATTCAAGTGACCCTCTCTCTCTCAAACACAAGGAGGGTGGTCTCCCCTTGGGACCTCTCTCGCTACTCGCACAGCTTAGAGGCCAGCGATCATTCCAGTTAGTATATATTTCAGTGTTCCTACTTGACAAAATTAATCTGCAACCAATTTGACACAAATGTCTGTCTAGTTCCGTATATCCAAACTTGTGTTTGAAAGCTGACGTGTCGAAAAGGTTCTTAGCTATAGTTCATGAAGATTTGTTCATCCGTTTGATGATCATCAGCTCATTTCCTACTTGACAAAACTTATACCCGTATTCATAGTGCTTCCCTGAGGAAGGAACGACAGACAGACAAGACTAGACAGACAAGACTAGACAGACAAGACTAGGCAGACAAGACTAGACAGACAAGACTAGACAGACAAGACTAGGCAGACAAGACTAGACAGACAAGACTAGACAGACAAGACACTTTTTTTTTTTATTATTAGTATGCGCCACCCCGGTATCGCATATTCTGCATTCATTCAGGGTGGGCAGCCCGGACGGTTAATGAAAACCGCCCTAGTTGTTGTCTCCTCGACCAGGATTCGAACCCGGGTCTCCCGCATTAGACAGACAAGACTAGACAGAGAAGACTAGACAGACAAGACTAGACAGACAAGACTAGACAGACAAGACTAGACAGACAAGACTAGACAGACAAGACTAGACAGACAAGACTAGACAGACAAGACTAGACAGACAAGACTAGACAGACAAGACTAGACAGACAAGACTAGACAGACAAGACTAGACAGACAAGACTAGACAGACAAGACTAGACAGACAAGACTAGACAGACAAGACTAGACAGACAAGACTAGACAGACAAGACTAGACAGACAAGACTAGACAGACAAGACTAGACAGACAAGACTAGACAGACAAGACTAGACAGACAAGACTAGACAGACAAGACTAGACAGACAAGACTAGACAGACAAGACTAGACAGACAAGACTAGACAGACAAGACTAGACAGACAAGACTAGACAGACAAGACTAGACAGACAAGACTAGACAGACAAGACTAGACAGACAAGACTAGACAGACAAGACTAGACAGACAAGACTAGACAGACAAGACTAGACAGACAAGACTAGACAGACAAGACTAGACAGACAAGACTAGACAGACAAGACTAGACAGACAAGACTAGACAGACAAGACTAGACAGACAAGACTAGACAGACAAGACTAGACAGACAAGACTAGACAGACAAGACTAGACAGACAAGACTAGACAGACAAGACTAGACAGACAAGACTAGACAGACAAGACTAGACAGACAAGACTAGACAGACAAGACTAGACAGACAAGACTAGACAGACAAGACTAGACAGACAAGACTAGACAGACAAGACTAGACAGACAAGACTAGACAGACAAGACTAGACAGACAAGACTAGACAGACAAGACTAGACAGACAAGACTAGACAGACAAGACTAGACAGACAAGACTAGACAGACAAGACTAGACAGACAAGACTAGACAGACAAGACTAGACAGACAAGACTAGACAGACAAGACTAGACAGACAAGACTAGACAGACAAGACTAGACAGACAAGACTAGACAGACAAGACTAGACAGACAAGACTAGACAGACAAGACTAGACAGACAAGACTAGACAGACAAGACTAGACAGACAAGACTAGACAGACAAGACTAGACAGACAAGACTAGACAGACAAGACTAGACAGACAAGACTAGACAGACAAGACTAGACAGACAAGACTAGACAGACAAGACTAGACAGACAAGACTAGACAGACAAGACTAGACAGACAAGACTAGACAGACAAGACTAGACAGACAAGACTAGACAGACAAGACTAGACAGACAAGACTAGACAGACAAGACTAGACAGACAAGACTAGACAGACAAGACTAGACAGACAAGACTAGACAGACAAGACTAGACAGACAAGACTAGACAGACAAGACTAGACAGACAAGACTAGACAGACAAGACTAGACAGACAAGACTAGACAGACAAGACTAGACAGACAAGACTAGACAGACAAGACTAGACAGACAAGACTAGACAGACAAGACTAGACAGACAAGACTAGACAGACAAGACTAGACAGACAAGACTAGACAGACAAGACTAGACAGACAAGACTAGACAGACAAGACTAGACAGACAAGACTAGACAGACAAGACTAGACAGACAAGACTAGACAGACAAGACTAGACAGACAAGACTAGACAGACAAGACTAGACAGACAAGACTAGACAGACAAGACTAGACAGACAAGACTAGACAGACAAGACTAGACAGACAAGACTAGACAGACAAGACTAGACAGACAAGACTAGACAGACAAGACTAGACAGACAAGACTAGACAGACAAGACTAGACAGACAAGACTAGACAGACAAGACTAGACAGACAAGACTAGACAGACAAGACTAGACAGACAAGACTAGACAGACAAGACTAGACAGACAAGACTAGACAGACAAGACTAGACAGACAAGACTAGACAGACAAGACTAGACAGACAAGACTAGACAGACAAGACTAGACAGACAAGACTAGACAGACAAGACTAGACAGACAAGACTAGACAGACAAGACTAGACAGACAAGACTAGACAGACAAGACTAGACAGACAAGACTAGACAGACAAGACTAGACAGACAAGACTAGACAGACAAGACTAGACAGACAAGACTAGACAGACAAGACTAGACAGACAAGACTAGACAGACAAGACTAGACAGACAAGACTAGACAGACAAGACTAGACAGACAAGACTAGACAGACAAGACTAGACAGACAAGACTAGACAGACAAGACTAGACAGACAAGACTAGACAGACAAGACTAGACAGACAAGACTAGACAGACAAGACTAGACAGACAAGACTAGACAGACAAGACTAGACAGACAAGACTAGACAGACAAGACTAGACAGACAAGACTAGACAGACAAGACTAGACAGACAAGACTAGACAGACAAGACTAGACAGACAAGACTAGACAGACAAGACTAGACAGACAAGACTAGACAGACAAGACTAGACAGACAAGACTAGACAGACAAGACTAGACAGACAAGACTAGACAGACAAGACTAGACAGACAAGACTAGACAGACAAGACTAGACAGACAAGACTAGACAGACAAGACTAGACAGACAAGACTAGACAGACAAGACTAGACAGACAAGACTAGACAGACAAGACTAGACAGACAAGACTAGACAGACAAGACTAGACAGACAAGACTAGACAGACAAGACTAGACAGACAAGACTAGACAGACAAGACTAGACAGACAAGACTAGACAGACAAGACTAGACAGACAAGACTAGACAGACAAGACTAGACAGACAAGACTAGACAGACAAGACTAGACAGACAAGACTAGACAGACAAGACTAGACAGACAAGACTAGACAGACAAGACTAGACAGACAAGACTAGACAGACAAGACTAGACAGACAAGACTAGACAGACAAGACTAGACAGACAAGACTAGACAGACAAGACTAGACAGACAAGACTAGACAGACAAGACTAGACAGACAAGACTAGACAGACAAGACTAGACAGACAAGACTAGACAGACAAGACTAGACAGACAAGACTAGACAGACAAGACTAGACAGACAAGACTAGACAGACAAGACTAGACAGACAAGACTAGACAGACAAGACTAGACAGACAAGACTAGACAGACAAGACTAGACAGACAAGACTAGACAGACAAGACTAGACAGACAAGACTAGACAGACAAGACTAGACAGACAAGACTAGACAGACAAGACTAGACAGACAAGACTAGACAGACAAGACTAGACAGACAAGACTAGACAGACAAGACTAGACAGACAAGACTAGACAGACAAGACTAGACAGACAAGACTAGACAGACAAGACTAGACAGACAAGACTAGACAGACAAGACTAGACAGACAAGACTAGACAGACAAGACTAGACAGACAAGACTAGACAGACAAGACTAGACAGACAAGACTAGACAGACAAGACTAGACAGACAAGACTAGACAGACAAGACTAGACAGACAAGACTAGACAGACAAGACTAGACAGACAAGACTAGACAGACAAGACTAGACAGACAAGACTAGACAGACAAGACTAGACAGACAAGACTAGACAGACAAGACTAGACAGACAAGACTAGACAGACAAGACTAGACAGACAAGACTAGACAGACAAGACTAGACAGACAAGACTAGACAGACAAGACTAGACAGACAAGACTAGACAGACAAGACTAGACAGACAAGACTAGACAGACAAGACTAGACAGACAAGACTAGACAGACAAGACTAGACAGACAAGACTAGACAGACAAGACTAGACAGACAAGACTAGACAGACAAGACTAGACAGACAAGACTAGACAGACAAGACTAGACAGACAAGACTAGACAGACAAGACTAGACAGACAAGACTAGACAGACAAGACTAGACAGACAAGACTAGACAGACAAGACTAGACAGACAAGACTAGACAGACAAGACTAGACAGACAAGACTAGACAGACAAGACTAGACAGACAAGACTAGACAGACAAGACTAGACAGACAAGACTAGACAGACAAGACTAGACAGACAAGACTAGACAGACAAGACTAGACAGACAAGACTAGACAGACAAGACTAGACAGACAAGACTAGACAGACAAGACTAGACAGACAAGACTAGACAGACAAGACTAGACAGACAAGACTAGACAGACAAGACTAGACAGACAAGACTAGACAGACAAGACTAGACAGACAAGACTAGACAGACAAGACTAGACAGACAAGACTAGACAGACAAGACTAGACAGACAAGACTAGACAGACAAGACTAGACAGACAAGACTAGACAGACAAGACTAGACAGACAAGACTAGACAGACAAGACTAGACAGACAAGACTAGACAGACAAGACTAGACAGACAAGACTAGACAGACAAGACTAGACAGACAAGACTAGACAGACAAGACTAGACAGACAAGACTAGACAGACAAGACTAGACAGACAAGACTAGACAGACAAGACTAGACAGACAAGACTAGACAGACAAGACTAGACAGACAAGACTAGACAGACAAGACTAGACAGACAAGACTAGACAGACAAGACTAGACAGACAAGACTAGACAGACAAGACTAGACAGACAAGACTAGACAGACAAGACTAGACAGACAAGACTAGACAGACAAGACTAGACAGACAAGACTAGACAGACAAGACTAGACAGACAAGACTAGACAGACAAGACTAGACAGACAAGACTAGACAGACAAGACTAGACAGACAAGACTAGACAGACAAGACTAGACAGACAAGACAGACAAGACTAGACAGACAAGACTAGACAGACAAGACTAGACAGACAAGACTAGACAGACAAGACTAGACAGACAAGACTAGACAGACAAGACTAGACAGACAAGACTAGACAGACAAGACTAGACAGACAAGACTAGACAGACAAGACTAGACAGACAAGACTAGACAGACAAGACTAGACAGACAAGACTAGACAGACAAGACTAGACAGACAAGACTAGACAGACAAGACTAGACAGACAAGACTAGACAGACAAGACTAGACAGACAAGACTAGACAGACAAGACTAGACAGACAAGACTAGACAGACAAGACTAGACAGACAAGACTAGACAGACAAGACTAGACAGACAAGACTAGACAGACAAGACTAGACAGACAAGACTAGACAGACAAGACTAGACAGACAAGACTAGACAGACAAGACTAGACAGACAAGACTAGACAGACAAGACTAGACAGACAAGACTAGACAGACAAGACTAGACAGACAAGACTAGACAGACAAGACTAGACAGACAAGACTAGACAGACAAGACTAGACAGACAAGACTAGACAGACAAGACTAGACAGACAAGACTAGACAGACAAGACTAGACAGACAAGACTAGACAGACAAGACTAGACAGACAAGACTAGACAGACAAGACTAGACAGACAAGACTAGACAGACAAGACTAGACAGACAAGACTAGACAGACAAGACTAGACAGACAAGACTAGACAGACAAGACTAGACAGACAAGACTAGACAGACAAGACTAGACAGACAAGACTAGACAGACAAGACTAGACAGACAAGACTAGACAGACAAGACTAGACAGACAAGACTAGACAGACAAGACTAGACAGACAAGACTAGACAGACAAGACTAGACAGACAAGACTAGACAGACAAGACTAGACAGACAAGACTAGACAGACAAGACTAGACAGACAAGACTAGACAGACAAGACTAGACAGACAAGACTAGACAGACAAGACTAGACAGACAAGACTAGACAGACAAGACTAGACAGACAAGACTAGACAGACAAGACTAGACAGACAAGACTAGACAGACAAGACTAGACAGACAAGACTAGACAGACAAGACTAGACAGACAAGACTATTCAGACAAGAATAGACAGACAAGACTAGACAGACAAGACTAGACAGACGAGATTGAACGTATAAGACTAGACAGACAAGATTAGGCAAAAAAGACTAGACATACAAGACTAGACATACATATCGTAAGGATTTATAAAAGATTGTTTTAATTGTTTTTTAATTACTTTTATTTATTATAAAGCATTGGCCAATTACTGTAAATCCACTGGACAATCACATATTTATGTGGCTGATAACTATGTTTTGGGATGAATTAAACATTTATCTTCTTATTTTCAATAAAAATTTTAATGTGTGATTGTAAATAGTACTTAAATGGAAAAGTATAGTTTTTACAATTACTAGCACTATAATAATTCATAAATTAATTTTGTACAAGCATGCAACTTATTACTTTCATTGTTTAAATTCTTTAAAAGCCAATCACTGTACTGTTTACTGTACTGTCTACATTTAGAAATAATATTTTCTATGATTGATGGACAGTAGACAGACCAGTAGACTAAGGAAAGAAATAAACCACAAAATTATACTGTATTTCATGTATTGACTTCTATAATGAAATAAAAGAAAATAATAAAAAACGACACGATATTAGTAGTATGGATAAATACTCAAAAAAGGCAATGAAAGTGAAAGCAAGGGCATCCCAAACACTGATCGAATTTCAAAAACAGATGTTCGGTTTTTCGTAAGAGACCGGTTAACCGGTTAAAACCCGGTTTTAAGTATAAAAATTAATATATTGAGTTTATTAATATTGAATTTATATTTAAATTTAAATTGAATTTATTAATATATTTACCTTTTCATACTTATTTCAAAAATAGTGCAGCTGTAAACCAAATAAAATAAATATTTATTTATCATTTATAATTACAGTCCAACTTCCATAACTCAAATTTCTATAACTCCATTTTTTCTATAACTCGAACTTTTTTAGAAAATCATACGTTTAGATAGCATTACTCGTAATTAGATTACATGTAAATTAACTTCCATAACTCGAATTTTCCTTAACTCGATTTTACCGCATTGTAGCCGGACTTTGCAACATAGTGAGTAAAATTCTAGTTTCGTTTGATGTATACACGATGTCAAAGCTAGCTTTACAATTCAGGAGGCCTAAGAGATATTGTTGTTAGAATAAATTCTTTACGAAGAGATAACTATAAATGTAGATATATATTTATTTATCAAAGTACGAAAGTAGACTAAAATTTAAGAATAGGATCAAGATTTTCAGGACCAAGATTATGCGCACTCTAAATCTGCGATTTCACTACGTATTTACTGCTCTTACGTTTTATTTGAGTAGAAATAAATCCACAATATAATACTTCATGAATAACAAAATAGAAAAATAAAATTATTTTCCACTTGAAGAAAAGAATTAAATAAATAAAGACCGACTTTCCGTTTTTCAAAAAAAAAACGGTTTTACGGTTTCCTAAATTTTAACCAAAAAAAAACGGTTAACCGGGTTCGGTTTTAACCGGTTTGGATGCCATAGTGACAGCCTCGCGCACGGGGCCCGCGTGTTTTACAGCACTGCTGTAAATTGACTTTATACAATACGTGTCTGATATTTTAGGGTTTAGGTTTAGGGTCTATCTGTTAGGGTCTGATATTTTGGCCCATTTAATTTTCGGTTGAAAGTTTCAACTACAAAAAATTAAATTAGTTAGTAAAATGAAAATGAGGATTTGTAAATGAATAAACAATGTGAAAACAATTAAAACATAAAGTCATATAAATTAAAACCAAATCTGCTATTTTAAGAAATAGAAATTCTAATGTAAACGTGGACAAGTCAATGCAATTTATCTATCCCACCTTTACGCCACAACGTGGTGCCTGGCCTGTTCATATTATGCAAAAAGAAAGTTACGTTAGTCTATAATTCTAATAACATTCATTGACTTGATAGTTAATAAGACTATAAAAAAGCAAAACTAACTAAAAGAGCAACAAATAAATGCGCTAGCAAAATACAACTAATTGTAAATGAAAAACTTTTTGTTTTTTCGTTAAAAAATATGAAAACAATAATAAATTATGTTTTTCATAGTCACATTGAATAAAATTAAGGGCAAAAATTAATTACGTAACTTGTAATAAGCGCGATTTTTCCAGATAAAGTTGATTTATTACTGTCCCCAAATTCATGCCAACTCATAAGGGGTTCAAATAGGTTATGTACAGCAATCAATAATTGATTTGGAACACTATGGAAAATATAAATGAAAACAAGTTCATCCGTGGACGAAATCAACACGACACAATTAAATATATCAAGGCATGAAGACTTTAATGCACAGAAAAGAATAACGTTAGGAATTGTTGTTTTATTTTCCATATGTGGAGATAAGATGCCAACCAAGCACAAGTCTTTGACACTTTCATTAAAATACTATGACTGAAATTAAACATATTCTCGGGAAACAAACAGGACATATTAATTTACAGAGGTATAAGAAGGTTTCTCAAACAATGTTTCGTTAAATTACCACTTACTTGCTTCACAATTCCGCGGGTCAATGGTAAAGATTGCTGGGTCGTCATCGCGAATGGGCCATCCACTAGGTTTGAGTAAACTGTGCGAGAATTTCGAAACGTCAGACGTCGTCACTAATGATCACGTGATGAATAGTGAAAGCGTCACACTTTTCCTTTAATGCAGCCCAAATTAATTACCAAAATGAACTAATAATGGCAAGTGGTTAATTGTTTCTTATGTTTTTTGTTTATTACATTGGAAAAGACTTGAAATATTTGTATTTTTTTTAGCTCCGGTTTGTGATGTGGCATTTCTAAAATGCGCCATCTATTAAACGAAAACGTGTTTACGACGCGTCGTAAACAATGTTGCCATAATATCGGTTACAAGTCACCAAGTCACCGCTTTTTTTTATATATGATATAAGTCCATGCTTGAAAAAAAATAGTGGGGGTAGTTTTTAGTGAGAATCTCTTTTTAAAATTATAATCTTTAATTCAATCCAACACGATTTCTTCTTAAATTAATCAGAAGTATCTTAGCTCTACAATATTTTAGTAAAAATCTCTTTTTAAGTTCTTCGAACCGTATTTTTTATGTTTAATTAAAAAAAAATATGATTCGGTTCGGTTCCTGTTTTCGAAAAAATAGTGTTTTTTTCGTTTTATTTTACAGCTCTCTGTTTCTGCTTTTATTTGTATTAAAAAATTGAACCACAATTTAAAAGATTTTATTCTTTCTTTTATTTACCTGTACCAAAGGTTCCCAAACTTTTTTCTCCTTGATCCCTTTAACCCAGAGGTTCCCAACCTTTTGAATAAGTTGTACCGGTATGTAATAGACCAGTGTTTCTCAAACTTATTTGTCTCATCGCCCACCTTTGATATGCTAAGGTTAACGCGCCCCCCAAATCTATCGTATTATATATGTTATTTTTTCTCTATTTCTAGAGTAAAAGTATTTTGAATTACCAAGTATCTTATAGGATAGTAAAATAATAATAATAATAAAACATCTTTATTGTTATACTTATAAACACAAACATCTACAACTACAACAATTGGCCATCGACCCGTGGTCTTTTAGCCGGAAATGAACAGATATATAGAACATAAATTGAAGAAAAAAAAAGACTTTTTTTTGAGAAAAATTGGATGAGAATGAGTGAGTCAGTCGTCTTCTATGGATTCAAGAAGAGTTTTGGAGGGGTATTGTCGGTTAGAATGTCTAGATGGACGTTTAATGCATAGTTCGTCAAGGATGTTGAACGTCATATGGTTGTTTCTAAGCTTTCTCCTAAGTCTGTCATGTCTGTCAGCTAGAGGAGGGACCCGGGTTTGTCTATAGAGATCTACGTTGGAGGGGTTGTGGAGAGGGTTGTTAGGATGTCTGAGTTTGGTGATGAGACGTAATGCGATTCGCTCTGCGACCTCAAGGGTTCGTCTACATTTATTATTGGTGGAGGTAATTACGTGTCCATAATCGAGAATGGGACGACAGATAGACTTGTAGATTATCGCCGCGGTCTTTATGGAAATACCCTGGTTGCCATTCGTAAAGGCTCTAAAGTGCTTGCATCGTTTAATTATCTGGGACTTGCGTAATTTGGCGTCGTTATTGAATTTGTGTTTCGAGTCAATAGTTAGTCCAGGATATTTAACGCTGCTGGAGGGCCGTACGTCGGAGGAGCCTGTGTGGATGCGAGGTGAGTTTGAGGAAATTTTGTGGTTAGGGATGAGGAGTTGGCATTTGGAAGGATTTGGTGATAATCTCCACTGGTTGAACCAAGCGAGAGTATTGTTGGTGAGTTTTTGGAGTAGGTCGGTTAGTAAGGTAGATTTGAGGGAGTTGCTATGGGAAATCAGTGCAGTGTCGTCAGCGTATTGTAGTATGTAGGAAGAAAAGTCAATGTGAGATTTGTCTAGTTGATTGTAGTTGTAAATGTCGTGACAGTATATATTGTATAGGAGAGGGGAAAGTGGGGAACCTTGAGGGAGACCTTGCAGAGGGGAAAATGCGGGAGTAGAGATGGAGTTGATTTTTACTTTTGAGGATCTGTTAAAAAGGAAACTTTTAATTACGTGGATTAGGTAGGGAGGGACATTAATTTGCGACATTTTGAACAAAAGCCCGGCATGCCAAACGCTATCAAATGCTTTGTTGATGTCCAAGAAGAGGGCTGCGGATTTCTTGTTTTGGAGGTGTGACGCTTGGATATTGTTGGTTAGGATGAACAGAGGATGGATAGTGGAATGGAAGGGCTTGAAACCGAATTGATATTTGGGAATGTGGTCTGCAACGGAATTCCATAATCGGGTTTTAAGGATATGTTCGAGGATTTTGCCAAGAACAGGGAGGAGAGAGATCGGACGGTAACTGCTGGGAATGGATTTATCTTGACCAGGTTTAGGGATTGTGACTATTGTGTTCATTTTCCAGCAGCTAGGAAAGGTACATTTCAAGAGGCAGAAATTGAAAATTTTTCTGATAAAGGAGTGGATGTCTTCGGAGAGGAGTCTGATGAGGTGTTTGGTGACTAAATCGGGCCCAGGGGAGGAGTTTTTACCGTGGAAGAGGGCAGAAAGAAATTCTTCCAGGGAAACTTCATCAATGTTATAGGGGTGGGTTGTCTTAAAGAAGTCGTTAAACCAGTTATTTATTCTGTCAAAGTTATGTTTGTCAAAGTCAGGAGAGTCAGAAGATGAAAATGATTTTTTAAAGTGGTCTGCAAAAAGTAGAGCCTTGTCTGAGTCACTGGAGTAGGTTAGATTGTTAAATGAGAGGTCTGGAATATGAGACGTCGGTTTATATTTCGATAGCTTTTTAATCTTGGTCCAGTAGGTTTTTCCCTGGTCTTTTTCTATATCCTGGCAAACAAAGAGCCATCTGTGGGAGCGGAACTGTCCAATGAGTTGATGGATGTCTTTGTTTAGTCTGTTTATTTCGGTTTTGATGTCGGGATTTTCTGTTTGTCTGTAGTCTCTGTATAATTGTCTTTTAAGTTTGATGAGTTTTAGGATGAAGGGGGGAAGGTGTTGACGGTAGAATTTGGATGACAATGGAGGTGAGTGTTTTATTATTGAGTCCGTCACAGTTTTTTGAAATTCGGTAATGATGTCGTCGGAGTTCAGCTCGTCGGAGTTTATAGAGGAAATATAGTTTTGGATATCAAGGTTAACCTTGGGAATGAGGGTTTTCTTTAGGTTGGGTACAGAGACAGGTATTTGAGGTAGTGGGGCATAGTCAAGGAGAATTGAAAAGGATATAGCTAGGTGGTCGGATCCCAGGTCAGGAGTTAGGATGATATCTACGATATTGTTGGTAAGGTTATTGGTATGGAGGATCAGGTCAGGAGTGGAGTCTTGAGTGAAGGCATGAGGAAAGTAGGATTTGTTTGCCTGCGGATAAAATTAGAGTTATCAAGGAAAGAATTGAGGATACGGATTTTTGATTTGTTGCAATTGAAGTCCCCGATGATGAGAGAACATTCATACAATGCTGCCATTGTCCAGATATTCTGCTCAACAACGGAGTGGGGATGGATATAGACTAGGAAAATATGCAATTTGTTATTATAAAAGGGAATGGTGAAGTGGATGCAGTCGTTGAGTGGGTTATTTAAGGAAGGCGGATTGGCTTTGCCGGGATGGAATTTGGGGTTGATATGTGCTAATGCACCGCCCCTGGACCTATTTGTCAGTAACTGTCCATGTTTTTGTATTGTATTCCAGTTTTTGTATGTAGTATTAGTGTTTTGTCTCGTCTTAGTCTCGACAAAGAGGTGACAATCTGTGTTATTCATTTCCGCAAAGTTTTCAATCAACGAACGTTTGTTGACATAACTATTGATGTTTGCGTAGACAAATCGCATTTTAGGCATCGATATTGATAATGGATTGTGAGAGTGGTAATGTTCAGTGGGTAGTGTTAGAGTTTCGGAAGAAGGGCGGGAGAGGTCAAACATAAGGATGTACATGCGGTTACCAGAAAAGAAGGCATGGGTATCGATTAGGAAGTCGGAGGAGAAACGAAGGTTAAGTTTTTTGGGTAGTTCAGCGCGATTATTTTGAATGGGGTCGTTTATTGTGGTCAAGTAAGTATGGATGATATAGTCGTGTGTGGTTATAGGTGAGTGTATGCGTGAGTTGTGAGTGATTTCAGGGGGGAGGTCTGCAGATTTTTTGTTTGAGCTTCTAATGGTGACATTAGGAATTCCCTCGATGGGCGCAGTTGGTCGGTTCGGGCACTTATGTGACCAGGCTTCGTGGTCGCTCCGACCACACGAGGTGCATTTAACAGGGAGGATGGTTGTGCATTTATTAGTGTCGTGTGGACCACCACATTTCCGACATTTGACGGGGACATTGCAAAGTTCGGTAGCGTGTTCGAACGACTGGCATTTGTTGCAAGGTCGGGGGATGGGCGGCGGTGGTGTACTTGGGGAAACCGGATACAGCCGATTCATAAAAAACAGGCCGCCAGAAGAAATCAGGGCCTCGAACGTATTTATATCAGATGTTATAATTCTTATGAGCCTGGTGGGATTGTTTGTTGCCTTAGATATGATACGCTTGCAGTATCGGAAGTTGTATTTCAAATCCCTCAGGTGTATGGCTAATGATTCATCACTGATCTCGTATTCAACGTGCTCAATAACTGCAGAGTATGACTCGTTTCTCGTAGAGGACGAGGATAAAAATGGGGTTCAGGGAAGGAGTTTGTAAGAAGCTAGAGATTTATTTGAGGAGAGAGTTTGAAGAGCGGTGTTTGACTCTAAGTCAGTTTTTAGGAGAAATCCAGAGGAGGTTTTGATTAAAAGGTCTTGATTTTTGGGACGAACTGTTTGCCAGATTGTAGAAAGTTGGATGCGTGTGGTAGACGGATTTGTGGGGGATAATGAGTAAATGAAGTTATATTGTTTGAAAGGTTTACGAGTGTTTAGTGAAGTAGAAGTTGAAGGTGAGAATTGAGGCGCTGGATTACCAGAAACGTGTGATGTTGAAGTGGAGTATTGTTCGGCTGTGGCGGCTGATGTGGTGGCTGAGGTAGAAACCAGTTGTTGCGGCTTTTTGGTAGATGCTGGTTGAGTGAGGTTTTTGTTGCTGAGAGGTACTGAGGACTTTTTTGGGCCGTCCTCTCTTTCTCTTCTTCGTCCATTCTTCGTCCTCATCGGACATAATTGAGGTCTCGTCCGTCAGCATTTATGCCAACGGAGAGTGGGTATAAATATTGTTGAAATATAAATACCAAAGTATTTGTAGCACACACAGTTTAAGGGAAGATAGAGAAAAAAACAGCTTAAGTGATAGCAATTTATCGAAAGAGATAACGGACAGGTTTTAGATACGTCTGTGCGCGTTAAAGTCTCGACAACGACTGAGGATAGTAAAAATTCTTCAGTTCTATCGAAATTTTTATAATAAAACAAACACGAAAATTTTAAGTAAAATTTATATATAAAGAATACAAGCGAAGTGAGGACAAACCGCAATTTCTTGACCTCTGTTAAGTTGGCAGGACCAACGAGGAAAAATAATCCGCGACGGCACATAATAATACGCTTTTTATCCGCAAACGATTGTAAAAATAAAATTTCTGGCACTTCCCATTTCCCGGTAAATGGGGTCCCGCTAACCCGCAGAAAGTTAGCGGGACCCACCCTAAAAATAATTATTTTGAGGAAATAAGTGCACCGTAATTTTCCGCGTTTTATCCGCAAACGAATGCCGTGAGAAAAAAAAATTCGCGCTTTTCATTTCCTGCGAAAATTTGTGAAAGTTTTTGTTTTGCGCGGCCAAATCGCCACATAAGCCGCGCGCATCTCCTGCTTTCTTTATTATTCCTATTGGTGTGTCCAAAGACGCATCGGCGGCGAAATGCTAGGTGCTTTCAAAGGTGCAAGTTTAAGGCACTTACAAAGACGCAAGCGGCATGTTAGGTCTTTTCAAATGTCAATGTTGATGTCAAAATCAATTAAATGTTCTTATTGGTTGTCATCCTTCCACCTACGGTGGAGTGAGACGTCAGTGTAGTTAGTGGAGGTATTGTATTCGGGTACGCATGTAATATATGCGTATGTAAACAAATTTGGACTGTTTTAGTTAAGTTTTATACTATTTTCTCGGCTTACTAAGCAAATTTGCAGCTTTATCATTTAAAGTCTTTAAATGTATTTTTCTCCTCGAATAGAAATTATCCAATGATGTCAGAACCCATAAAAAAATATTGGATAGAGAGAAAGAGAGCGCCGCAAAACACAAAGCCGGAAAATATATTTCTCCACCGTGGAAAAGCAGACCCTACAAATGATTATTTTAAGGAAAAAATGACCGAAATTATCCGCTCTTTATCCATAAAAAAATTCCGCGAAAAAATTTTTTTTCCGGAGAAATGAAAAGTGCGGAATTTTTTTGCACTTGGTTTGCGGATAAAAAGCGGATAATTCCGGTGCATTTATTTCCTCACAATCATTATTTTTAGGGTGGGTTCCGCTAACTTTCTGTTAAGTTGGCGGGACCCCATTTTCCCGGGAAATGGGAAGTGCGGGATTTTTTTTTGGTTACAACCGTTCAATGCGGATAAAAAGCGGATTATTATGTGCTGCCGCGGATTTTTTTTCCTCGTTGGTCCTGCCAACTCAACAGAGGTAATTTCTTGCAACATCATCATTCAAAATAAATTGTAAGTTTAGGTCTGAGGACCTATTTAGATTAATAATAAACGAATTCTTAAATAATTAGCAACAATAATTCCAAAATTAAATTCACCATCGAGGTAGAAAGAGACAACAAAATAAACTTCTTAGACCTTACTCTGATTCACAAAAACAACAAAGTAGAATTTGATATATACAGAAAACCCACCAATGTTAACTCTACAATCCCGTATTCATCATTTCACCCGATAACACACAAATTAGCGGCCTATCATTCAATGATACATCGAGCCTTTTCAATCCCCCTTTCCACAGAAAAGAGAATCAAAGAATTAAGTACCATCAATTCAATCGCTACAGAGAATGGTTTCCCAACAAAACTCATCCAAAACATTATCAATAATAAACGAACCCAATTCGCAATGGCCCAAATTTATCCGAAAACCTTAAATTCAGACAAAACATTCATCTCCCTAACATATTTTGGCAAAACAAGCGAACACATCGCAAATGTCCTTCGAAAGCAAAATCTTCAAGTAGCATTTAAACCCTCCTCTAAGTTGTCCAACATATTGTTTAATGCTAAAGACAAAATCGATCCCATTAAAAACTCCTGCGTATACGAAATTCATTGTTCCGAATGCAATAGCGTGTACATAGGGCAGACAGGACGAAGTTTTTCAACACGGTTTTCAGAACATTCTCGCGCTTTTCGTCTGAAAAAAGACACTAGTTCTTTTTCAAACCATTGTCTCGAATGCAATCATAAATTCCCAGAAATAGATAATCTAAAAATTTTGCATAATTGCAACAAAGGCCCGAAACTAAATCTCCTAGTCATTAGAAATTTTCAAAAAAAAACCGTAATCCCTCAGTTAATCTCCTAAACGAGCAAACTGATCTAATCTTTTCCCAACTTTTTAATCTCACCCAATCCCAAACAGATAAGTCCTCATCTCGGACAAACACCGCCCCTCCACCCCACCAAAACTATAAGGGTATATATTCAACTTTATCCCTACTGCTGCTGAAGAGACAAACCGCCAACGATAAACCCCAGGAAACCGCCGCCGAAAAAATAACCGATGCCGTCCCCGAGAAGACAAACGAAGCCGCCCCCGAGAAGACTAACGAAGCCGCCGCCGAAAAATCAAACGAAGCCGCCCCTGAAAAGAAAACTGAAGCCGATGCCGAAAAGACAACCGAAGCCGCCCCCAAGAAGACAACTGATGCCGCCCCCGAAAAGAAAACAGAAGCCGCCACCGAAAAGAAAACCGAAGCCGCCGCCGAGAAGAAAACCGAAGCCGCCGCCGAGAAGACAAACAATGCCGCCCCAGAAAAGAAAACTGACGCCGCCCCCGAGAAGACAAACGAAGCCGCCGCAGAAAAGAAAACCGAAACCGCCCCAAGGAGAAGAAAAACACCAATGGACACTCACAGCCCCACCGAAGCCGCCCCCAAGCGCAAACCCGACCAAGAAGAAGAGCAACCCATCACCATCAACGAGAAGACTAAACACATCAGGACCACAGGCCCCTGGAGAACAACCACAGAAGACGAAACACTGAAGAAGCCGAAAGAAAACCGACAACCACACCAGGACAACAAGATGCAACTATAGCCAAGCAAAGCCAAATGAAACCCAACGAATCACAGACAACACAGACAAACAAACAGACTAAAAAAAAAACACAACGACAACCAAACCCCACGACGGCGGCATAGCTGGGCGAAAAGCTCAAAACCGCCAAACCAGCACAGGACACATGATAAGTTATATAACATTTTTACATAATATAAGTGAGGTGAAAAACAAAGTGAATTTTTCAATTCAATGTAAGTATGGATTACCACGTAGTAACTGTCGCAACCATCCTATTCATAACAGAAAATTATATAATTTTTTTTTTCAGAAACTTGAAAAGTTGGCAGATTTTGTTTCAAGCTAGTAATGCATTGTGCAGCTCGTGATACCTACCGCCCCCTATATCGCCCCCTGGCCAGCTAGCGACCCCCAAAACTACGTCATCGGCCACTGGGGGGCGATATCGCCCACTGGGGGGCTTTTAGAACCGCTGTAATAGACAATACGGTCGCGTACCAGTGTGAATATTTCGCAAATTCAAATAATGGCCTTATTTTTTTCTCAAAAACTTTCTCAAAAACTTTATCCAACAAAAAAAAATTATCCCAACGCTCAATTTATTGAAGATCCATTTTTTGGCAAAAACTTTGGAAAAACAGAATGCAACTCTATATGTACACCATGCTAAAGTAATGTCATTTTCTGGGCCTACCCTGAAAAAGATTTCAACGAAATAAATAACAAAATTAAATATATAGATGTATTTATCTTTAGTTCAGACTTTGTAAATTGAAAATTAAAAGATAACATTTACTCTTCTTTCCTTTGAAAAATTAAATTTAAAAAAATCTGTTTCGAGGCGGGCACAGAAAAACGACGTTACATTAGCATGGTGTATCCAATTGCAATAAAACCAATTAAATTCGTAAATACTTTTATTATACTAAATATAAGTATGTAAAATGTGTAAAGATATTATAATAATTATTGCAATCAATGCGAAGGTTGCGCCTGTTTACATTTTACCACCGTAGAAATATCAATTTTTGTCAGATTCAGGCGAAGATCAGGCTCAATATTGTAATGATCTATATTTGTTTTTCATTGCTGCCATAGTTGAAAACCCGGTTTCGCATAAATATGTTGTATTGAATGGCATTTCAGAGCTTGGCATGAAAGTTCTGGATATTCTGCCCGAACAGAAAGCCAAAATGAAAATAAGCTTGTGCTCTCAAACTTTAATATCCAACCACCGTCTCTTATGAGGTCTATGAAGGATTTTTTAGCAATTACGTCATCCGGAACTTCCGAAATGAATATAAAGGGATTACGAATCCATTTTTGGGAAGTAAAATCTTCTGTAAAATATTTTTCAAACCAATCTGATATCGATATTAGATGTTTCTTAATATCGATTATCACACAGTTTCTTCTTATTAGCCTTCATACTTCCATTGTTGGAATTCATACTTCATACTTCCATAGGCCTCTTTCAATTTTTTCCATGCTTCTTTGTCATTTGCTGTTCTCATCCACTGTTTTTCTACTATCGTCTTTATCTATCCATCTTGTTTGGGGTCTTCCCGTGCTCCTTTTTGTTTCCCGGGGTCTCCAGAAGGTAATCTTGTGGCTCCATTCTTCTGTATTCTTTCTGGCCACGTGTCCTGCCCATTGCCATTTGAGATCCGCTGTTCTCTCCATGACATCTATTATTTTTGTTTTTGTCCTGATATCTGTGTTGCGCATTTTGTCTCTTAGAGTGATTCCCAGCATCGCACGTTCCATTGCTTTTTGAGTCACTCTAAGTTTTGCTGCTGATTTTTTAGTAATAGCCATCGTTTCCAGGCCATAGGTGGCAACGGGGAGGATGCAGCTGTTATAAACCTTACGTTTTAGGTAAATTGAGAAGTCTTGGCTTTTTAGTATTTGGCTGAGCTTTCCAAAGGCGGCCCATGTCAGTTGGATTCTGCGTTTGATTTCGGCAGTTTGATTTTCTTTGCCTATTTTAATTGTATGCCCCAGATATGTATATTGCTCTACTTTTTCTATTATGGTGTTATCAATCGACATTTCCTGAGGGCTACTAGTTATAATTTTTGTTTTGTTTAGATTCATTTTTAAACCTATTTACTTGGACAGGTTGTTTAGTTCTTCTACCATTGTTTTTAATTCTTCGATATTAGTGCTTATTAGAATTATGTCGTCCGCGAATCTTTAGTGACTTAAATATGTCCCGTCGATCTTCATGCCTTTTTCGTCCCAGTTTAGTTGTTGGAAAACCTTTTCTATAGCTGCGGTGAATAATTTGGGGGAGATCGGGTCCCCTTGCCGTACCCCTTTGCTGAGATTTATTTTCCCTGTGTGTAGGTCGTCGTTTATTTTTACGTGAAAGGTGTCCTCTTTGTAAATGTCCTCCATTAGAGCGGTATATCTCGAGTCTATTCTTGCGTCGTTCATTGCCGACAGGAAAGCCCAAGTCTCAACACTGTCGAACGTTTTGTGGTAGTCTATGAACGCTATATTTATTGGGATATTGTATTCTGTTGTCTTTTCGATAAGTGTTCGGATTGTTTGTAGGTGGTCTGCTGTGCCGAAACCTTTCCGAAAGCCCGCCTGTTCCACTGGTACTGGCCTGTACTTCTTTGTGAGTCGGTTTGTGATAATCCGCATCATAAGCTTATATAGGTGTGATAACATGCTTATTGGACGGTAGTTTTCTATGTTTGTGGTGTCACCTTTTTTGTGCAGGATGATGACCTCTGCGTTCTTCCATTTTTTTGGTATTTTCCCCTCGATCAAACATTTGTTTGTTAGTATCCGCAGAGCTTCCAGTAGTGTTCCGCCTCCCGCTTTTAGCATTTCTGCTGTTATCTGGTCCTCTCCTGGGGTCTTCCGGTTCTTCATTTGTTGTAACGCATATGTAATTTCAGCTGTCGTTATTTCCGACAGTTTTTCCGATCCTACATTTGTAATAGTTTTTGAGGATGTCGTTGGGTTCGGTATGGATGATGTGTATAGGCTGGCGTAGAATCTTTGGACTTCTGCGACGATGTCTGTTTTGTTGGTAATGATATTGCCATGGCGGTCTTTTAGTCTAACAATATCTTGTTTTCCATTTGAAAGCTTTGATTTGAGTACTCTCATGTTTTTGTTCGCCTCTATGGTTTCGATGATTTGTTGGGTTTTATAAGCTCTGATATCTGTGCGTATTTTCTTTTTTACTTTTTTGTTTGTGGTGTTGTAATTGGGTGAGTCCCGGCAGGTTTCTCTTCTCTTCTTTATTAGCTGTTTTGTTTCCACTGATAGTCTGGTTTCTTTATTGTTTTTTATCTTCCTATAGATCTTCCTTGTGGCTGATTGAATTTCCTCTGTTATGCTTGTTGCAATATCATCTATAGTCATTTCTTGTAGATTTTCTGATCGTTTCATTCTCTTTTTTATTTCGTTTTCGTATTCATTTTTGTTGAGGGTCAGGAATTCGGCTGTTGGAAATTTCCAACTTCTTTCTTTCAATTTTTGTATTTATGAGAATCTTTGCCCGGACCAATCTATGGTCGCTTCCTGTACTAAATCTGTTTAATACTGAGATATCTTTGCATATGTTTTTATTGTTAGAAAGTATGAAATCTATTTCATTTTTTGTCTGGCCATCTGCGCTCTTCCAGGTCCATCTTTTTTGATTTTGTTTTTTAAAGAAAGTGTTTAGACAAAATAGTTTTTCGGTGTTGAGGTAGTTACTTAATGTTTCTCCTCTTTCATTCCTTGTCCCCAGGCCGAAGTTTCCTACGTATTCGGTATCCTGTGACTGTCTTTCGCCTATTTTGGCATTAAAATCTCCGGTAATAACTGTGTAGTACGTTTTTTCCATGTTCTTGGCGCTGGTTATATCTTCGTATAGCTGTTCAATAAATTCAATAGATTCGTCATCTGCGCTGCTAGTTGGTGCATAGCAGTATATCACCTGGACTTGATATTTGTTATTTAACTTTAGTACGAGATATATAACTCTTTCTGATATTGCGTGGTACTTGACCACTTGATGTTTTATTTTGCGGTTCACGATAAAAGCTACACCCCAATTCCCTGGTTTGTTTCTGAGTTATTCTCATATAGGATGTGTCCCGATTTTAGTGTGGTCCTCTTCTCTCCTTTGAGTCTTGTCTCGCATATTCCTATGATGTCCCATTTTATAGCTTCAAGTTCTTCTTCGAGTTCTTCCAGGTGGTTTTCCGTTTTCATAGTCCGTATGTTGTATGTGGCTATGTAGATTTTGTGTGTGTATTTTGGTTTATGTTGTGTAAAGATGGTCGATTTATTGCCTCCCCCAGAATCCGTGAGGCTGTTCGATTTTCTGTTGGAGTTGGATTCCGAATTTTGTGTTCTACATCTATTTTTGTTTTGTATTTCGACATTTCATATGGTACTTTGAAAGGTTTTGGCTGTTAAAACGTCGCGCTTGCCCTGCGTGTTGACGAGTTTTGGACTTCGGCCGATCCTCAGGATGCAGACGCCGTTTGCAGCCGTCCCTCTGGGTTCCGACGCTGCGTGTTCGCCATATCTGGCTACCCTCACTTAGTTTGGCCTGTAGGTCAATACAGTTTACCGGGGTGTGGCAGCTTGGAGCCATAAGTGAGAGCTGGGTACCCTGTAAGGACCAGTTATCGTTAGCCATCTCCTGTCTTTAACATTTGATGTGACCGCTATTGATAAAGGGTGCTACCTCTACAGCGTGACCCCATACACCCCAATCAGAAGATTGGACTAGATCAAAAAGATATTCGCGTAATAGACAACTTATATTGGAACCAGACTGCTGTGGTGTAGAAGACCAGACCACCGACAATATTGAGATTAGGAGAGGAGTAAGGCAAGGATGTGTTTTATCACCCCTGCTATTTAACATCTACTCTGAAGAAATATGTAAAGAAACACTCTTAAATATCAACGAGGGGGTCGTGGTTAATGGTGAAAAAATTAATAATATCAGATATGCCGATGATACATCAGTCTTCGTGGATAGTCTCGAGGGTCTTCAGCGGTTGATGTCGGAAGTAGTAGCCTCTAGTAAAGAATATGAATTATCTTATAATAATCTCTTACTGAATATCAACAAAACCAAATATATGGCAATAAGTAAGGTCCCAGCACCACCCGGCCAACTCTTTATCGACGGTACAGTGGTCGAACGTGTAGCAACAACTACATATCTTGGCTGCATGGTAAATGACCAATGGAGATAAGGAGAAGAATCGAAAGCCAGAACCGCATTTATAAAAACGAGGAAATTATGTAGCAGTCATGATCTCTCACTGAACATCAAGATGAGACATATTAGATGCTATTTTTTCTCCATACTTTTATATGGGGTTGAGTCGTGGACCTTAACTGAAGCATCCTGCAAGAAATTAGAGGCATTTGAAATATGGCTTTATAGACGCTTGCTAAATATTAATTGGACGGATAAAGTTGCGAACATCGAGGTACTAAGAAAAATGAAGAAGGAACCAGAGTTACTGTTTACCATCAAAAAACGTAAACTAGAATACTTCTTCATTATAAACGGAGAACGATATCGACTGCTGCAGTTCATACTACAGGGCAAAGTGATAGGACGCTGAGGACCAGGCAGAAGAAGGATATCTTGGATGAAGAACCTGAGGCAATAGTTCAATTCAACAACAACGGAATTATTTAGAACAGCCGCAAATAATCAGCAAATAATCCAGATTGCAATGATGATCGCTAACATTCGAACCGGATAGGCACCCGCAGAAGAAGAAGTAAAAATATTATTAACGATTAAAAACCTCTCGCGATCGACCGTTTGAGCACTCCTGATCTAGACCAATGGTGCGCAAACTATTTTCAATAGCGACCCAAAATCTTCTGTAAAATGTTATAGACACCCCTGGCTAGAAGTAACGTGAAAATTGTAATTCCGAAACAGTTCTACCAACATCTCCACAAAATTTGAAACAAATCCCCAAATTAGTTTTTGAGAAAAGTAACTTCGAAAATTCCAAAGGTTACAAATTTTGCAATTTTCAAAAAAAACTGCAATATTTGCTGAAATAAATATTTTGAAATTCGGAAAATTTGCTTAATATTCCGGAACAATTCTATCAACACCTCCATAAAAAATTTCCATAAAAAATTTGGAATAAATCCCCAAATCAGTTTTTGAGAAAATTAAGTTTGAAAATTTCAATGTTGTCAAATTTAATTTTCAAGGTGGAATTAAAAAAAAAACTGCAATATTTGCTGAAATAAATATTAAAATATTGGGAAAAATTTACTAAATATTCCGGAGCAGTTCTAACTACATCTCTACAAAATTTGAAACAAATCCCCAATTTAGTTTTTGAGAAAATTAAGTTTGAAAATTTCAATGTTTTCAAATTCGACTTTCAAAGTGAAATTTACAAAAACTGCAATATTTGCTGAAATAATCATTAAAATATTGCGAAAATTTGCTAAATATTCCGGAATAGTTCTACGAACATCTCCACTAAATTTGAAACAAATCTCCAAATTACATATTAAGAAAATAAAATTTGAAAATTTCAATGTTTACAAATTTGATTTTCAAGGTGGTATTTACAAAAGACTGCAATATTTGCTGAAATAAATATTAAAATATTGGGAAAATTTGCTAAACATTCCGTAACAGTTCCACCAACATCTCCACAAAATTTGGAACAAATCCCCAAATTATTTTTTTAGAAAATTAAGTATGTATGCAAATATCAACTTTTTTTAAATTTCTTCATATTGACATTTCACTATTTACTGCTACCCAATACTTACACGTGAAATATTTTTTGAATTCGACGACCCAAAAAGATCCTCTATCGACCCCTTTGAGGGTCGCGAAAAACCCATGGTTTGCGCACCACTGATCTACACTATAAATTATGCGGGCTCGACCCGTCGGTCCTATTTATTTAATTAATTTACACCACGCCACTGTCTCCCCTTCGACTGCTCTCGCGAAATTAAAAAAAAACACGAATAGTTTACAGATACTGTGTTTACTTTCTGTCGTCTTTATTAAATATAAATAAACGAGTTTACACTGAAGATTTCGTCGCACAGTAGTTGAATTTATAGTTGAAAGTATTTTGAATTTTTAAATTTACCCGGGCAACATCTAAACCAATGAAAACCCTTACAATCGTTCAACGCATGCGTACAAAAATATTTTGAAAATACCGACCAAAAGTTTTTAACCGTTGCATTTGGTGAAGTTTGTTTAGGTACAAAGACGTCAATTGTGAAGATATCTTGGACCTTGTTTGTGTTTCTTGTATATGATTTTATAAATATGGCAGATCATTTTGTGTATAATGCACCAAAGTTTATCGATTTTGATCAACTTGAAGATTTGGAGAAAAATGATAAGGAAAATATTGAAGCCTATTTTGGTGAGTAAAATGTCAATTCCTCAAATTTTGATATAATTTTAACACGTTGAACCCAAAATGCAAATTTATACTGAGTGCTACTGCGTGTAAACCAAAAATTATCAAAATAGAATCAGAAATATAATATAAACACATAACTTACAGTGCCATCTTAGGCAATGCCGGGGCCCTTGAGCCCACAAGAATTTGTGGCCCTGTTGGAAAGTAAAAAAAGTCCATCCATCCATGGCTCTACAACCCAGAGTGGGTCTTGGCTGCCTCAACAATTCTCCATTCTCTCCGATCCTGAGTGACTTCTTCCCAGTTGAGCACCCCCAGGGTTTGAAGGTGCTTGCGGATATTATCCCGCCATCGAAGCTTTGGGCGCCCCAGTGGTCTTTTGTTAGGGGTTTCTTCCCAGACCATTTTAACTAGCCTTGAGTCATTACTTCTCTGGACATGTCCCATTCATCTTAATCTGTTTGACTTGATTTCTTGTACTATACTTGGGCTATTATATAGTTCATATACCTCGTTGTTCGTGCGCATCCTATACTGCAACATTTGTTGATCCCAGACTGCTCCAAATATTTTCCTAAGAATTTTTCTTTCAATACGATTGAGTAGTAACATGTCTTGTACGGTCATGGTCCATGTTTCGCTAGCGTAAGTTACCACTGGTCTTATACTAGTTTTATATATATACGCTAGTACACTAGTACGCTAGTACACTAGTACGCTAGTACACTAGTTTTATATATATATATTGACTTATATATATATATTTATTTATTTTCGTTTGTCTAGTCAGGTTTCTTGATCGTAATAATTGCTGGGTTGCGTAGTAGCATTTATTTCCTTGTAGAATGCGCTGTCCTATTTCTACTTTAACGTTTTTATCTGATATTATTAATGCCCCTACTCGAAGTTGTACTCATCCATGGTAACATTTTGTTGAATTCGATCTCGTCTTGTGTTTCGTGTCATATGCATATACTTCGTTTTCTCCTCGTTGACTCTCAATCAATCTTTTTTGCCTCTTTTTCGAGTTTTATAAAGGCTTCCTTCATGCTAATTGTGTTTCTTCCCACAACATCTAGATCTAGATCAACACAGCATCTGCATATGTTAGAATCAGTCTGGGCCCACTATTTTCGAAGATGCTCATATTTAGTTCAGTTCGTCTTTTCACCTTAAGTAAAAAAAGTGAATGACAAAAACATTTTTCTGCTATGATCTTATATTTATTATGGTTAATTGGTACAAATCAAATATACATATGTAATTTATTAGATAAATATGCTGCTGGTTTGAAATAGTTATGATTACGATACTTTCTTTCAGTATTTCTGTATTGCAAAATCTTCTATTATATCTTCAAAGTCTATTTATTTAAGGATATCACTTTCTATGCACTTAATTGACAAATTAGTTAATCGGTCTTGTAACATTGTTGTTCGTAATTCATTTTTTATTTTCTTTAGCTGTGAATATTAACGTTCTCCCAATACAATTGGTAACCATTAAGCAAAGGAACATTCTTGTAGCAACTTCAACATATGGAAAAGTTTCTTCTAATTTATCCGACATTATTAATTTATGTAAGGTTGAGATACTCAAATCTGCTGATTCCTTTGTTATGTTCTTTAAATACTCCCTTAAATGAAAACATTCTGATTTGAGGTCATATGCATTATTGTCTTCGTGATAGAATTCTTCAAATTCATTGCATTTTTTTGTCAACTCGTCAGAATCGATTGTTATTGATTGACAAAGGAAACTAAAACGATTGTTAATTTCTTGGTATGCTGCCAAACGATTTTTTAAATGTGCATATAATGTGTCGATTATAGGAATAAACGTATCTACATGAATTTTTTTTTTCCATTCAACTATAGAGATTCTGATGATCCTTCAAAAAAAGTGACGCGTGTACCTCTAATTACTTTTTCTTTCAGACTCATCTTTATAGTCAGCATTAGGAATTGTTTGTATAGCAACTGCTTTATACTGATTGATTTTATCGCGTGCGTTATTGACATAATCGATCAGAGATGCCTTTCGTTGCAACGTTTCGTTGCAACGTCCATGGTAATAGTGCTATTCTGTAAACAAGCTTGTTTTATTCAAAATTCCCGAAAGATCATTCCATATCTCCGTTAATAGAATAGAATTCAATTTTTCCATTTTTTTTGCTAGGCTTTAGATTAGATTAGATTATTTATTCATACCAGAGACAAATTACAATTTGTATAGTACAGGTCATTACATCTATAACATAAAAGACAAAAATGGAATTTGTAACTATATCATCGCCTTTCATTTTTCACGCATTTGCATTTCTAATCAGTAGGGAAACCAGACAAAGACGTACTGTACCTTCATGAAATAATTTACATATTCCATTTTTGTTTACATTTGGACATATACACTGGTGAAACTAACTTTATATCCGCATTTAAAAAACTAGGACTGGAAAATTCTTTGGTTTAGATCAGGGGTCTCCAAACTTACCAGCCTTAGGGCCATACTGATTACTCCAGTAAGTTCCGAGGGCCACATCCATATTATCATTGTTGCCGGTGGTAAAAAGTGAAATAGTCCACTGATGAAAAAAAAAGTCCGAAAAAGTACGCAACGTTTAAAAAAGGCTGCAAATCGGACTAAAGTCCGTAAAACGGCAACACTGCATATTATTAATTTTCCTGTCATTATCTGTAATTTCAATATTAGTCGTAGAGTACGAGCCATGAGGAGTAACGTGACACGACATCTGGTGGACACAAGTGGAAATAGGTAGTACCTTCTATCGCTAACAGATAGCGCTAATAGCACGTACAGAATAATCTCGTTGGTTCGAGAAAGTTCTGGTGTCTTCCACTCACTTCTAGATGGCAGTAATTGGAATATATAAGAAGGCTAGTGGCGCAACCACAAGTCAGTTCCTATGACACTGTTGTGAAATAAAATAGTGCGTACCTCCTTAAAACGTGTTTGTGCTTGTTTAAGTTTAAGACATCTTTGTAACAGTATTTTGATTTGAATTGTTGCTTTTGTGTGTGATTTAGTAGTATGGAAAAGAAGCGAAAAATTGATAGTGAATGCAAAAAATTCAAAGATGAGTGGAACATTCATTATTTCGTAATTGAGTCCAGTAACAAGGCGCTATGTTTGATTTGCAATGAAAGCATAGCCGTTCTCAAGGAATATAACATTAAACGTCATTATGAAACAAAACATTTTCAAAATTACTCAAAATATACAGGAAGTTTGCGGACAGAAAAATTCGAAGCTATGAAGCGCGGATTGAAATCGCAGCAATCTTCATTTACAAATCTCAAAACTGAACAAGAGGCTACAACTCGTGCCAGCTTTCGTGTGGCTCTTGAAATTGCAAAACGTGGAAAACCATTCACCGATGGAGAAATGATCAAAGAATGCATAATTGCAGTAGCCAAAGAAATGTGCCCTGAAAAGGTAAATTTATTAAAAACTGTCAGTATGTCAGCAAACACTGTGGCTCGAAGGGTAGAAAACATCGCTGAAAATATTTCCTCTCAACTGTTCGACAAAAATGGACATGTTGAGTGGTTTTCTTTGGTCTTGGATGAGTCAACGGATGTGTCAGATACTGCTCAGGTGTTGATTTATATCCGAGGAGTAGATAAAAGCTATGAAGTGCATGAAGAACTTCTTGATATGTATAGTATTCATGGCACAACTACTGGTACAGATATTTTTAAAGGAGTTGAAATAGCCATTAATCAAAAGAACCTTCGATGGAAAAACTTGAAATGTATTACAACTGCTGGAGGCAAAAACATGAGTGGGAAAGATAAAGGAGTGGTCGCTCTTGTGTCAAAGGCTGTAGAAAATGACGGTGGTTCAAAACCATTATTCTTACATTGTATCATTCATCAATAGTCTTTGTGCGGAAAATGTTTGGATATGTCTGAAGTTCTGAAACCAGTCATATCAACTGTTAATTTTATCAGATCTTTTGGGCTGAATCACCGACAATTCCGACAATTTATTGAAGAGATTGGAGAAAATGACTTACCTTATCATACTGCCGTATGTTGGATTAGTTGTGGGAAAGTCCTTCAGCGCTTTTTTGAACTTCGAGCAGTGATCGAAATTTTTTTGAATGAAAAACATCGCCCTCTTACTGAATTACAAAACAACGCATGGCTGTGGAAATTAGCATTCTATGTTGATTTGACAAAACATGTGAACGAACTGAATTTGAGATTGCAAGGAGAAAACCAGCATCTTCCTGATTTATACACTAATATCAAATCATTCCGGAAGAAATTGATACTGTTTCAATCACAACTATGAAGTAAATGTTTTTAACATTTTAAAACATGTGAAATATTCAGCCACACCACTGAGACTGAGTTTCCTATCGATTTTGCAATCGAAACTTTGAGTGCTTTGAAAATAAATTTTGATACTCGTTTCTCGGACTTGGATGCCATTGCGAATCAAATTAAGATTTTTCAGAATCCTTTTGATACTGACTTGAAACCCAAGCCCCGGAACTTCAAATGGAAATGATTGATCTACAGTGCAGTGATATAATTAAGAACAAATATCAAAACTCATCTTTGTTGGAATTTTATAAGAGTCTTCCACTGACACAATTTGATAATTTGCATAAATTTGCTCGTGGGCTGTTTTCTGTTTTTGGTACTACTTATTTGTGTGAGAAGACCTCCAAAATGAAGTACACAAAAAATGTTTACAGATCTAAATTAACTGATGAGCATCTTAAATCTCTTAATAATTGGTAAAAGTAGAATTAGTCCACAATTACAAACTATTGTCAGTGGAAAATCTCAATTACATAAATCTCATTAGTATTTCATATGTCATTATGCTTGTTATAAGTTATGTTTTTATTTAAAATGAATAAAATGTTACTTGGACTCATTTCAATAATTTGTTAGTTATTATATACTGAAGTTAAATTTTCTGCATATTATACATGTCTACTCATTACAATTCTGTGTTTCTTTATCCATAACATATCACAAAAACAATAACAATAAGCCTACAACAATGTTATGAGTAGTTAGCCCATGACCATATCAATGTAGATGTCATATTAATAATTATTCAACATAAAATTAGAATACTGCAGTAAACTAAATTTAATTTGCTATAAAAAATATGTTCTCTAAAAAGAGTTTTCAAGTATGCTAGCTCTCCGCGGGCCGGACAAAATCTGTCCGCGGGCCGGATGTGGCCCTCGGGCCGTAGTTTGGAGACCCCTGGTTTAGATCATCAATTTTATATGGTTCAAAGCAGATTAAGTATCTGATCATTGTTTTTCTATAGTGGAAAAAGTTTTTCATCCTCTTAATTTCGCTAGGGAGCATATTATAAAATTCCACACATTTATTAAAACTGCCTTTTTCAAGAAGAGTGGTTTTATGTGCAGGGAAGGTAAGATTAACTTTGTGTCTAGTATCATAAGAGTGGCTAGACACTACTCCATCAAAAAACTGCTTATTTTTAAAAACAAAATTTACACATTCAGAGAATTATATGGCAGGTAGAATTAACAAATTTAATGATTTAAATTGTTCTCTACGGGACTCACCTATTTTGAGATTTCCCATGATTCTAATCATTCTTTTTTGGATTGTAAAGACTTCTTGATTGTGTGACCCACCCCAAAAAAGGTTTTGGTATGACGTAACTGAGTAATATTGGCCAAAGTATGCTGTTCTAAGAGTTTCAGGATCTACCACTTTTTTCAGTTCCTTAAGTGTATAACAAATTCTACTAAGTCTGCCACACATCTGCTTCACATGTTCTGACCAACACATAAATTCATCAATGGTAATTCCAAGAAAGTTTGTTTTGTTGGCATATAATATTTGTGTCTTATAAAGATTGTTGGAGTCTGGATACAGTGAAGTATTTCTACAATGTCTGAAAAGAATACAGTTTGTTTTAGATGTGTTCAGAACTAGAGCACTGTTTTGGAACCAATTTGCAATGTTTTCTGTGGCATTGATTGTTTTGTCACACAATAGGGTATAGTCCTTTTCTACTATAAGCAAGTTAGTGTCATCGGGATATGAAGTTACTGCAATAGTTGGGTCTGTTATGATATTTGACATATCATTTACATATAGGATGAACAACATCGGACCAAGTACACTACCCTGTGGTACACCCATAGCAATTGTTTTCTCATCTGAAAAATATGTTTTTGTATTATGCTTTACACATACTGTTTGTAGTCTGTTGGAAAGATAAGATCTAAACCAGTCATGTGCTATTCCGCGAATCCCCATTTTATATAACTTCACAGAAGTATTTCATGGTTCACACAGTCAAAAGCCTTCGACAGGTCCAGAAATACACCATGAGCAAAATAGCCATTGTCCAGATAATGAAGGATCCTCTCAATAAAAACGAAAATGGCAGTTGTAGTAGGTTTACCCTTCTGAAATCCATGCTGATTATTTGTTATCACTCTGTTTGCCCTCAAAAATGGAACGAATCTGCTGCACATAATAATTTCAAATAATTTAGAAAAGGATGAAAGTAAACTAATGGGTCTGTAATTTTCCACTAGAAGTGGATCACCCTTATTTTTGAACCATGGCCTAATAATTGCCACCTTCAGCTTAGTGAGAAAGATGCCTTGTCTAAAGGATTCATTCAGAATGTAAGTTATAGGTTCTAAAATATATCGACTGATATTCTTCAGTAAAACATTACTTATTTCATCGTCTCCCAATGAATACTTGTTTTTCAAACTATTTATCACTTCTAAAACCTCATTTTGGGTTATCTGTTAAGTAAATCGATCTGTTGCATTCTGGCACAAGGTTACTTTCGAAATTATTTGCAGTATTACCACATATGAGATGAGAAGAGGCGGTTAGAAAATAATCATTGAATATATTACAAGCAACATCTGGTTCTGTATACAATTCATTGTTAGTTTTTATTCCATTGAAAGAGTAATTAGTGTTTTTTGACTTGCCTAGTTCTGAGTTCACAATTGACCAGACTGTTTTAGACGTGTTATCAGATTGAGCAATTTTTTCACCATGGAGTTTTTTCTCAAATTGCTCAATCTAATAACACGTCTAAAACAGTCTGGTCAATTGTGAACTCAGAACTAGGCAAGTCAAAAAACACTAATTACTCTTTCAATGGAATAAAAACTAACAATGAATTGTATACAGAACCAGATGTTGCTTGTAATATATTCAATGATTATTTTCTAACCGCCTCTTCTCATCTCATATGTGGTAATACTGCAAATAATTTCGAAAGTAACCTTGTGCCAGAATGTAACAGATCGATTTACTTAACAGATAACCCAAAATGAGGTTTTAGAAGTGATAAATAGTTTGAAAAACAAGTATTCATTGGGAGACGATGAAATAAGTAATGTTTTACTGAAGAATATCAGTCAATATATTGCAGTTGCAATACACAAAAGTTTAATAGATCTTATACAAGAATGTCAGTACATCTCACCACGTATCTTACTCATTAAAATTAAAGCGGAACATCAACATCTGCACATAATATCGATCTACGCGCCGGAAGACTGCAAGCCGAAACAAGACCGGGAGGACTTCTATAACCAACTTGAAGACATAATGGGAATATTACCAACAAACCAGCCAACAGTCATTTTAGGAGACTTTAATGCTCGCATAGGCAACGAAGCGGTACCCGGGGTAATGCAACGTTTTAATGAACACCTATTAAATGCCAATGGAGAACTAATGATCAACCTTTGTTGCTTCAACAACCTTCGCATCAACAACACATTTTTTGATCATAAACCGCAACACAAATACACATTCATGAACTTCAGAGGACAACAATCGACTATTGACTACATCGTAACAAACAGTTGCATAACTCCGTCACAAATAATCGATGTGAGGACATTGAACTCTGTCAATGCTGGCAGTGATCACAATCTACTACTCGGAAAAATAAGGATAAAACATAAACCAGAAAAAATGAAAAAACAAGTAAAATTAAACACCGAAATAATTAATATAGAATCAATGTGGGACCCAAGCATAAAACACTTGTACCAAAAACGCTTAGAAGAAAAGATCAGCGAAAACCCTCTGGCAGAAGGAGAGAACATCATCAACGGCTGGGAAAAATTACGTAATAATATTAAAGCAGCGGCAAACGAAGCACTTGGAACTAGAAAACAAAAACAAAAACAACTAACACCAAGCAAGACCCCATGGTTCTGCAAGGAAATAAAGGAACAATGCCAAAGGAAAAAAGAAGCTTACCTAAACTACCTCTCGACACAAACCGCAAGATCATACAATAAATACAAAAACATCCGAAATGACACTAACTCACTGGTCAGAAAAATAAAAAGCGATTATTGGGAAACATTCTCGAAAAGACTGGAAAGCGATTTCTATGGCCTCCAAAAACAAACATGGCGATTCATCAGGACCCAGAAGAAAGAAACAAGAGAACTCATACCAGTCAGCCAAATAAGCAAAAATACATGGGTAAAATACTTAAAAGCTCTTTACCAAAAAAACGAACCTAACCAGCCTAAAGATATCCCAGGAATCAGCATAAGTAACAAAACAATGATAAACACCGAAGATGTCCAACTAGGACTTAAAAAGCTAAGAAACCGAAAAAGCGCAGGACAAGACGGCATTACTAACGAACTCCTAAAATATGGCGGAAAACATCTAGTCGAACAGCTAAAAATTCTAATTAACAACATACTCACGCAAGAGTTGATCCCCGATGAATGGCGAACTAGCATTTCAATCCTGTTATTTAATAAAGGAGACCGAAAGATGCCATCAAACTACAGAGGAATAAACCTACTATCGACTACCTTAAAATTAACAACGAAGATTATAACAAACAAAATAAATGAACTAACCACAGTATCGGACGAACAACAAGGATTCCGATCAGGGAGGTCATGTACAGACGCCACATTTGTAATAAGACAAATAGTAGAGAAGTCCATCGAATACAATAAGCCCGCATTCCTCTGTTTTATAGATCTGGAGAAAGCCTTCGATAGAATCCGTCTTGAAGACATCATATATCTGCTGCATGACAGACAAATACCACACAACATAATTTAAACCATTGAGAACATATACACAAATAACCACATACAAGCCAAAATCGACAACGAATTCACGGAACCAATACCTGTGCAGAATGGTATCCGCCAAGGGGACTCCTTGAGCCCATTACTTTTCAACATAGTAATGGATGTAATCATAAAAGACGTTCGAAAACTAAAAGGCTATAAAATGGGAAAACAACAAGTAAAGATATTATGTTATGCCGATGACGCGGTACTGGTGGCGGAAAATGAAGATGATCTTCAGAGATTACTATTTCAATTTAACATCACGGCAAAAAAGCTAGGAATGACAATAGCAACATCAAAAACAAAATGCATGACTACATCAAAAACACCAATCAGATGTAAGTTAGCGGTAGACGATGAAATCATCCAGCAAGTAATGCAATTTAAGTACTTGGGCATAGAAATATCAAGCTTTGGAGACATTGAAAACGAAGTCAGAAACCAGGCGTCAAAAGCAGCAAGAACAGCGGCCCAACTGAACGACACGATATGGACAAACAAACACCTACAAACAGTAACCAAAACCCGCATCTATAAGGCAGCTATAAGACCTATATTAACATATACAGCAGAAACAAGACCTGAAACGTGTAAAACTAAGCAGATCTTAGAAACAACAGAGATGAAAGTAATTCGCAAAATAACCGGAAAAACATTGAGAGACCGGGAGAGAAGTGAAAACATTAGACGAATATGCAATATTAACAATGTCAACGATTGGGTGTTGGGAAGAAAAACCGAGTGGAACGAACACATTAGCAGAATGTCAGATGACCGAATTGTAAAAATCTCAAGAGACAAATCGCCGTCAGGGAAAAGGAGTACCGGGAGACCACGAAAACGGTGGAACGACAACCTCAACGTACAATAAAAAAAGGACCGGGCAAAATCGACGAAGAACAGGCGATTCGCCTATTTAGAAGAAGGAAGAAGAAGAAGAGTTTTTTCTTTTCTGACAGCAACAAGTTGCAGTAATATTTTTGGTATTGATTCAGTTCATGGTTTGTTATTTGTTTGAGGAGGTACATTTCTGATAACAAGTTATGTGTATTTTTTGCATTCATAACAATTTCTGATATCCACTTTGGTTTTTTCATTGAATGAATATGAACTTTCTTCAGAGGAAAAGCTTCATTCACAGAACTCGTGAGTTGAGCAATGAATCTATTATACATATAATCAACGTTTTTTGCTTCAAATACACTTAACCAGGTCTCATTTGATAATGATTGATAAAGCTTGTCATAGTTTTTTGCACTGAACGAACGTTTCCATTCATGGGTGTCTTTAGAGATTCTTTCTTTTTTTATGCAGATGTTTTGGGCTTCGTATCTTGTTTCTCCTGGTTGATGTAACTTGCAATTGAGGACAAAGCTTCAGAAATATTTAAATAACCAGTTTGTAAGGCATTAATAGCATTAGCATGTGCAGACCATCTAGTATTAGGAAGAAACTTCCAGGACTTTATTTATTTGCCCCCAAATGCTCTGTCATAATTTTCCATCGTTTGGTAGAAGCCAAGAAAAAATTGAATAATTTTTGGATAAACTGAAAATATGTTACAGCTTCGGAAACACATTCAACAGCCTGAACACCTACTAAATTTAGTGAATGTGCACATGGGACAAAAATTGCAAATTTACATTTTTCTTTTATTCTTGACTGAACACCAGAATACTTTCCTGTCCATATTTGATGCATTATCATAACTCTGCCCACGACAATCTTTTATATTAATATCAAGGCTTTCAAAAAAGTTTAAAATAGTACCTGCTATGTATTCTGCATTATGCTTATCCATAGAGAAAAACTGCAAAAATCTCTCAAAAGGCTCTCCGTCTTTTACGTATCTAACGATGAAGGTCAGTTGGTTAACGTGAGAGAGATCTGGTATAGAATCCACGCTTATAGAGTAGTATTTTGATGATTTTATTACGTTAACAATCGATTCTAAAACTTGCTGTCCCATTATATTAATAAACTCATTACAAATATTTGCAGAAAAATATTATGTAATTACTTTTCCACGATTTCCACAGTTTCGTATATGATCAGCAAGAAAAGGATCAAATTCACTAATCAGTTCTAAGCATCCCAAATAATTCCCGTTATTTTGAGACCCCAATATCTCATTATCACCACGAAAAGCAAGACATCTAGAAGCTAAAAATTTCACTACTGCGACAATTCTTCTAAGTACATTCTTCCAATAATTGACTTCTGTATTATATTGGGACAGCAACTCACTGTCAACTCGTCCCGTAGTTTTGCTTCTTGCGACATAATTTATCAATAATTGCCTGTGCTGTAAACTGTTGCTCAAGTAATAACTTACTTCTATGCTTCCAATCTTTATATCCATTCGGAGAACTCAAATTATGTCCAGTAGTAGTATTAAATAGACGGCAGCAATAAGAGTACACAGATTTCTTCAACGGTGACTAAAGGAGCCATTTTCTTTCTAAGGACTCACCATTCGTCAATTTACGAATGAAAATATTTTTAGTCAAGTATCTAGTTTTTGTTTTACCGTTTGAATATGGAAAATTTGTAGAAGTTTCGGAGAAGTCACAATTTTTATTTTGGAAAAACGGGCCCTTTACGAATCCAAATATCGCGAAATTCTTTTGTTAAAATTTCGTCACAGTACGTACCAGGATCTTCTTCTTCTTCAGCCTTTAAACGTCCACTGCTGAACATAGGCCTCCTCCATCTTTTTCCAGGTCGATCTGTTTTGAGTGGTGTGCATTCAGTTCTTCCCGGGTAGATGCTATAGGTCATCCATCTCGCCTGGGGTCTACCAACACTTTTGTCTCTCTGGGTCTCCACTGCATTATTTTCTTGGTCCATTTCACGTCATCTCGGGCAACATGACCTGCCCATCGCCACCTTAATCTTGTAATTCGTTCTGACATCCGATACTTTAGTGCGTTTGCGAATTTCAACATTTCATTTCAATCAAACATTTTGCGTATTATATTTCTCAGGCTGATACCCAGCATCGCTAGCTCCATTGCTCTCTGGCAGACTCTTAAACGGCTTTTGCTGTTGACCATGAGAGTGGTGGTCTCTAGGCCATAAGTTGCAACGGGGAGAATACACGCATCGTACACTTTTCTCTTGAGGTAGATTGGAACTTTACGGTGTCTGAGAATGTGGTTTAGTTTTTCAAGCAGTTTTTTTTAGCAGCCCAAGTCAAGCCGATTTGTCTTGTGACTTGCGCTGTTTGGTTGTCCCTGCCCAATTTAATATTATGTCTCAGATAGATGTACTGCTCCAGTTATTATCTAATGATATTCGGACATTTTCATGAGGGAGGATTTTGGTCTCCTTGAAGTTCATCTGAAGGCCAACATCTGCTGAAGCTTGCTTAAGTTAGTTTAGCAGTTCCTCCAGTTCGTTTATATCTTGGCTCATAATTACAATGTCGTCTGCGAAACGTAAATGAGGTAATTTCAGGTAATTTCCGTCTATACACATACCTTTTTGTTCCCACCTCAGGTTTTTGTATATGTCCTCTAGTGCCAGAGTGAAAAGTTTAGGGGAAATCGTGTCATATTTGGATGTTAATTTTTTCGGTTCGTAGAACTTCCTTGATGTTAACTTGTAACGTTGCATTTTTATAAATATGGTCGATTAATTCCGAGAATCTAGAATCGATTCTTGCCCTCTTCATGGCATCCAGTACTGCCCATATCTCAATAGACTCGAAGACCTTTTGATAGTCAACGAATGCCATATGCAGAGGCACGTTATTTTCCGTGCATTTCTCTATTAATGTGCGGACTGCTTGGATATTGTCGACTGTGCTGTACTCTTTCCTAAAACCAGCCTGCTCTATAGGTTGGTAGAAGGCGAATTTTCTGTCCAGGCGATTTGTTAGTATCTTCGTCAGCACTTTGTACAATGTAGTTAGTAAGCTGATTAAACGGTAATTTTCGACGTTTGTAGGGTCACCTTTCTTAAATAGAAGTATTACCTTGGCATTTTGCCACATTTTGGGGATCTTGCCCTCTTCGAGACATTTGTTCAGCAACATAAGCATTGATTTTTCCAGTGTTTCCGGTTCAGATTTTAGCATTTCGCTTATTACGCGGCCCTCTCCAGGTGTTTTATGGTTTTTCATCGAGTTTAGCGCTGCTCTGAGCTCAGGGCCATCTATTTCGGGAATTTCTTCTGAACCCACGTTCAAGATGGTCGTTTTTTGTTTTATTTGGTTTGGTTCTACTGGACTGACTGGTTGTACAGGGTCAGGTAGAAGTCCTGTATCACAGTCACTATCTGTTTTGTCTGTAATTATTTCTCCCATATGGTTCTTCATCTTATGAATGACCTTCTTTCCTTTGGCTCTTTTTGAGCGTAGTACTTTCATGTTCAAATTATCTTCGATGGCATCGAGAATCTGATGTGTGATCCTTTCGAATCGCTGTTTTTACTTGCTTGTTCAATATTTTATATTGTGGTGCGTCCCTGTGTGTGTTCCGACGCTCCTTTATTAGCTGGGCTGTGTTGACACTGAGTTTGTCGTTTTTCTTTGTCTTAAGAGCACAAACATTCTTTGTGGCTTCTCTGATCGTGTTGGTAATTTTGGTGTTTAGTTCGTTTATGTTAAGCTGTTTAAGAGCCTCAGTTGGTTGGAGCTTCCTCTCTATTTGCTTATTGTATTCCTCTTTCCTTTCTGTCAACTCTTTTATAGATGGTTTTATCGTTTTTGTAATTAACTTCTTTCGTTTGAGATGAATGTTAATTTCTATTCTTGCTCCACTAACATGTGGTCACTGCCCGTGTTGAAACGGTTTAGGACAGATACGTCCGAGCATATTTTCCTGTCCGAAGCTAGTTCTATTTCGTTACACGTAATACCATCTGGACTCTTCCACGTCCATTTTCTTGTAGGTGTTTTTTTGTAAAAGGTATTCAAGCAGTAGATATTTTTTTTGCATAAAAATTCAACCATGTTTTGACCTCTGGTGTTTCGTCTTCACATACCAAAATGGCCTATATTTGGCGGGTCTGTAGCCTCTCTGGGTCCCATCTTTGCGTTAAAGTCTCCAGTTATGATAGTGTATTTGGATTTTTCTGTGTCTTTAGCTGTTGTTAGCTCTTCATAGAACTGCTCGCTTTCATCTTTCGACGATGCACTGGTAGGAGCATAACCCTGTATCATTTGAATTTTCTACACCTGCTGTTTAGTTTGAGTACGAGAGATTACACGATTTGAGATGGTTGCGACCTTCGTCACGAGGTGTTTTAGGTTGTTATGGATTATTATGGCGACCTCGCCGACGTGAGAGTTAGTATCGCTGTTTCGTTGGAACAACATGTGTCCTGATCTGAGGTATGATCCTAAGATCTGATTCTAAGTTATGCTAGTCATTTAGATATAAATTAGTTTAAGATAACCGGCTCAGTGCGAGAGCGGAGAGCCGGCAATGTATTTTTTCTTACATGTCCTGATCTGAGGATTGTGGTGGTTTCTCCGCTGAGTCTCGTTTCGCTCAGTCCCACAACATCCCATTTAATGTTAGCAAGTTCCTTCTCTAAGGCTCTAGGTGTTCTTGCTTCATTGCACGGATGTTAAATGCAGCTATATGTAAAGTTGTAAGTCGTTTTTGTTTCATGCCTACTATTTGTTTGTTTTTATTATTTGTTGAATTTTCACCTCCCCCAGAATCCTTGAGGTAGCCTGATGGTTGAACAGAGCGGTTGAACAGAACAGAGCGAGAGCGAGAGGTCTGGTTCTGAGCCGTGTGCACTACTCGCCTGGGGTAGTTTCATTTTGACATTTGACATGTTTATTGATGAGGGTTTTGGCATTTAAAACGCCACGCTTGCCGAGCGTGTTGGCGAGTTGGTTTGGTGAGCTGTATCTATTTGCAACTAGCTCTACCTATCCAGTTAGCTCCGGTGTTCTGAGCTAAATGTCGATCTGTCTCAACTTAGTATCATCAGCGCCGCCACGTGAAGGCGTGAGTACGGTCTCTTGATACCGGAATATTGCTACTCGGTACCCTGCTGCTCAAGGATTTTGATTTGCAGCTTTGGACTGGACCAATTACCTACTAAATTCAGGCCCAGCAGAGCCACTACAGGTTTCTAGTGGCTCTTGCCCAGAATCTCATACCAGGATCAGGTGATACATTTTCCAAGCTTATAATTATTAACTCACAGTAGTTTGAAATAGAGGGTTCAGCATCGGATGTGTGTTGGTCATGTTTGTCACATGTAGGATCTTTTTCCAGAAGTATTTCAAACTTGAGGTGATGAAAGTGAAGAATTAGTCAGCCTATTAGCTTCTTCAACTGTAAAAAAATAAGTGAGTTTAGGAAGTTTCTTGGTTATTTCTTTTTAAGCTACAACTTTTTTCTTTTTAGTGAACCACTCGATATATTCTTTTCGACATAATAAAATGAATAAATAAACTAACACGTCAACTCTTCTATTATCAACACACTTCTATTACTTTGGTATTTTGGTGGCAAGAAAGATGCAATTAAACCGAAGATAATTATATATTGTTAAGAGCAGGAAGGCTTACTCCCCGTTCCCATTTACCTGCCCCCACTAATAACAAAAGAATTCCAACCCAAGTGCACGTAGTTGTTTCTATATTTAATATTTACAACTACAGAAAATAAATACTTATATCTAAAATTTGTAAGTTTAAATATTACATTGTTTACAAATGCATTTAAAACCATTAGTGGTCCAAATAGTTGCAAGCACGTAGCGGTCATAAAACAGCCCCAAAACGCATTCAAAACCATTAGTGCGCCACGACCAGATGTTAGGACCTATTGGTAGCTATGTCGTAATCTTAGTGTAATAAGTAGGGCAACCAAAAATTTGCTCTTAAAAAAGTACTTTAAGCGCTTAAAATATGCTCTATAAAAATGAAAATATGCTCTATAAAATTAAAAATATGCATTTAGAAAAATATATGCTCTTAAATCTGGAATAAAATATATGAAAAAATGTTAAATTATAGGTACGAAAACATAAATACAAAAGAAAAATACAGCTAAACTTCAAAATAATTTAAATTTCATATTAAAAAAAAATTGCAATTTTTTAAATTTTTAATGCAATAAATGACAAACATCTCATTTAAGTTCTCTAAGAAATCTATTCCTGTTTGATCATATTACATTTTTGTACATTGAAAAACTTCCTTCCACACCAATCAAAGTTATAGGCGCAAATTTAAATGCCATTGCTTCAATAATACTATATTTATTGTCTATTGTTGTAGAACCTCTAGACCTAGACAATTTTATTGTAATTTGCTTCATAATGGAAAAATATAATTTTTTGAAATAACAATTTTTTTTTCACAAAGTTGCTTCACCGTTAACGCCATTAATTACATCCTGAGGATGTTCTATTACCTCAATCTGTTTAGCAAGCAGTAGCCCATACGTTTCAAGCGAATTTATTGATGGGCTAAGGAATCCATAATTTAAGGCAATGCAAATTAAGTAAAATTTTATTTTAAAACTAGAATTTTACTCACTATGTTGCAAAGTCCGGCTACAATGCGGTAAAGTCACTTTCCCGCAATGTAGCCGTACTTTCCCGCATTGCGCCAAATGAAATAATTTTTAATATGGTAAATATTCTAAATAGTTGGGCAAGATGTTCGTTCTGAAAACTCCAACTTCACTTCCGACCCCCCACGACGCTCTCACTTCCGGTTCCTACCCCACGTCCGGTTCCCTACCCCATGTCCGGTTCCCACTCACACTTTCGGTTCCCACCCACTCTTCCAGCTTACACCCCACTTCCATTTTTTTGGAATCGGAAGTGGGGTGGGAAGTGGAAATGGGGTAGAACCTGGAAGTGGGGTGGAAACCGGAAATGGGAAAATTTTAGGAACCGGAAGTGTGGTGGAAACTGGAAATGGGGTAGGACCCGGAAGTGAGGTGGGAACAGGAAGTGGGAGGTGGGAACCGGACGTGGAGTGGGAACCGGACGTGGGAGCGGGATTGAAGGACCGGAGGTGGAGGCGGAGAGTCTATTTGTTTCTTTAATAATAATTGTCGGCCAAAAAAAGGATGTGGCTATTTATACATACAGTATGTATACGCAATCGGCTATTTATACATACAGTATGTATACGCAATTGGCTATTTATACATACAGCATGTATACGCAATTGGCTATTTATACATACAGTCTGCATTCGCAATTGACTATTTGCACATTCTGACTGTATATACAAATATTGGAGTTACTATTTTGGTAATAACTACCCAATTATAATTTTATTTATTAAAGTTCATTTGCAATCTTGCGCAATATACTCATAAATAAAATTCAAAGTATCACTAAATCAGTGAAATATAGGTTTAAATTACATTTAAGTAAAATATGGTATAAAGTAAAATAAATATAATGATATACAGGTATATCATTTTTTATTGTGTATTTTGTTTTGTAAAAAGGGGTGTGCTTAATCTATATCTTTGGACGTCCTTTGATTTTTCTTTTAGATTTGAATTGTAAGTTTTTATTTGATTGATTTGAGGGGCTGGATGGCTCGATTGACTAGGTATTAGACCGAATTTGTTTTTCAGGTTCTTCTCGTTTAATTGCACTGGCATAGTAGTGGGCTTACTCTCAAGTTCATTTTCAATATAATCATCAATGTTTACATTTAAAACATCTGTATTCATATTTAGTGCATTTTCAGTTGAAATATATCTTGCATGAAAACAAGTTTTTGAAAATATGTAAAATTATTATATTTTCTTATCAAAAGAATATGACGATACAAACATGTTTCTACCGATGTATTATAAAATTTTTATATTTTGTTATCATGATTTTCCTGAATGCCATTGTTTTTAATTCTCATTTTGGACTCTAAAGTTATAAATAATTTTAACTGTCTTGGAGCGACGAATCCTCAGCATAACACATAGAGCAAAGTGCTATCAAGTGGTACACGGATGGTTCGAAGACAAAGGAAGGTACTGGTGCAGGAGTGTTTGTCCAAAACGTCGTACCAAATACTTCGAAACCATGGGAATCTGAATTTTAACTGCCATGGGAATCTGAATTAAAATGAAAAATTTGATTTGGGCTTCAGAACATCCTTCAAGTATATTTCTTATTTCGATATCACTCTCCATAATTTAAAAAACTTTTTGTTAATTTTTCGCTAAATTATATTTATTCTAATATCAATACAGTTTATGATTTCCATAATACATGCGTAAATTATTGGCAAACTATGAAATTTAGTTTGTATGTATTGTTTAAGGGTCCAAAATGATCCTTCAATTCTGTTTGTTGTAGTGCCTCCCATTAATGGTAAATGTATTCTGCAATTTCCAATAATGTACCCACATTTCTTTACAACTATACCAAATTTTAAGGAATTGTTCCTTAAATTACATATTTATCTTTTGTTCCTATAAAAACTTACATATTTACAAATTTCCAAAAATTCTATTTTTTGCTCTTCATATTCTTACATATGTTTGCAAATGCAAGTATTTCTTGAATTCAAACAATAATTTATGCTTCTCATCAATTATTATCATCAACAAAATCTCATCACCGAACACGAACAGAAGAAGAAGTAATTAAATACCTAAGTAATAAAAGGGTTCACTGACATACAATGCCTGAAACTGAATTCAAAATTTCCAGAAGCATACTCATCTTTTAAAATCACGATTCCCTTTGAACAACTAACTGAAATAAAATACCCTGAAACATGGCCCAAAAACGTACGCGTCAATCGTTTTTTTTTTCAAAGCTAAGAAAACTATCGACTACATAATAAATAAGCCCAATATACAAATAGTTCCAGAAAAAAATCACAAATTATCATTATACATAAATATCCAAAGGTTAAAAGAAAAAACCAACCAAATCGAAATTTTAGGCGTTGATTTGAAACCAGATTTTATATATATATATATATATATATATATATATATATATATATATATATATATATATATATATATATATATATATATATATGACCGAGATATGGCTAAATGACATCATGTCCACACAAATAAGAATAGATGACTACTCACTTATCAGCTCAATCCACCGCAGAGTTACCACAGGGGGCGGAGTACCAATCTGGGCCAACAAAAATGTAAATAAATGTAAAGAAATTTCAAACCTAATGTCAATAGAAAAACAAATAGAAATATGTGGGATCCAATGGATAAATTCGACAAATTAAAATAAAATAAAACTAGTTTTCTAATACAGACTTATGATTAATTATAGCATATGTTACAAGTCAAAATACAAGCAATCATTAATCCCGCTAAGATCCTTAACCACTTTTATGACATTGTTGGAAAAGAGCATGGACAGAATTTTCAACATGCATGACGAAATAATAATAGTAGGAGATTTCAACATCCATTTCGAATCCAACACCAAAGAAAGATTCTATCTACTTGAACTCATGAGATCATATGGACTTAAAGATCAAATTTTCCAACATACACAAGTAACGCAAACATCAAGCAGCATTATTGACAATATTTTCGCTCAAAAAAAACCAAAAGGAATCTCAGTTCATGATACAATATTATCAGACCACAGATTCATTCTCCTTGGCGGAAACATACAAAACCATACAAACAGAACACAATATGAATTCAAAAGAATCTTTAGCGAAACGAACAAATCTAAATGTAAGTTAGCCTTACTAGAAGAATCTTGGGAAAGCAACTTAAATAAATACAACTGCAATAAGAAAACAACAGAATTCTTAAAAATCTTCAAAAACATGTTTATAAAGCATTCCCAATCAAAAAGTTAAAATTATTACAAAGCCGTGGATAACGGAAGAAATCAAAAAGTCAAGCAAAGAACTTCATAAGCTATACTCGATACAAAAAAAAATCAGATCTAAAAAGTGAAACGCGAACCGAAGTGAAACGAAAAAACCAGAACGCGAAGAAAAAACATAAGAGACTTTCAAAACAAAAATGAAAATTTTATAATGATAGAATCAATAACGCCACAAATAAACAAAGAGAACTATGGCGTATCATTAACAAGATAAAGATCAAACAAAACCTCGAAAAATCAATCACATTAATAGATAACAACCAAATCATCTCCATGAGGAAGATATAACAACAAAATTCAACGATTTAAAAAAAATGCACCGATACAAATAACGAGAAACACCGATAAACATTAATTATGACCATATCCCCAAATTATATAATAGCATGTTTTTGGCAGAAATGACCGACTCAGAAATTACTCTCATATTTCAGAGATTAATAAGTTCTACCAGAATTGACACCATCAAGTTTAGACATTGTGAACTGTTCATTGAAAACAGACACTTTTCCCGAATGTTTGAAAAAAATTAAAGTAGAATCACATTCTTCATATCAAAATACAAGATAATTTCGAATCAACAACGTGACTTTCGTTAACAAACGTAAGCCACGTTTGTTAACGAAAGTCGAAAGCGTTGATAAATCAACAATAACAGCAATAGAAAATCTATACACAAAATTAATTAATGAAATAGACCAAGGAAGCTGCGCAGTGGGAATTTTCTGTGATTTGTCAAAGACATTTGACTGTGTTGCTTACAATACACTACTAGAGAAACTATGGATTTAGAGACAAAACACAACGCTGGCTCCAATCATATCTAGCAAACCGAAATCAATTTATAAAAATAGGGAATACTAGAGCGAGTACAACAAACACATCCGTCGGGGTACCACAAGGAACTATGTTAGCCCCACTACTATTTGCGTTATACACAGTTGACCTTATCCACTACATTGGAGCAGATAACTGTATTATGTACGCAGACGACACTAGCATAATCATTACGGGCTCGTCAATACAAGAAATCGAAAGTACAACCAAGCAGATATTAGACAAATTATATCAAAATAAATGATTATAATCATTTTTTTTGCTTTGCCATAATATCCATATTCTTCTTTACCGATTGTATGATTATGATTAAGTGACATTTTTATTAATGTCCATTTTGTATTTTACCTCTATAAAAATTCAACACTATATCTGGTACAGACTGTATGTATAAATAGCCACATCCCCAAAAAAATGTATACAAATTTCGTGCGAAAATGATTTTACAGCGCTCCAGCTAATGGGGAACTCGCCCTTCGTGCTCGTTCCCCAAACGAGCTGTCGCGTTGTAAAATCAAACTTTCCACACTCTAATGTAAATAACTATTTTACATTGGCTATTAGACGATCGACGTTAGTATAAATTCCTTGAATTTGTTCACAAACTCTGAACTCATGAAGTCCCTGTGCAAGGCAAGTCAGATGGGTCACTTTTGTCTAAAAAGTTTTTGGTTTGTATGGCCTGAGCTGCTTTTACCATGTACGGAGCGACATCTGATATAAAGAGTAAAATCGAATCTCGATTGAAACTTTCACCCAGAATTTTTATTAAATCATCAGTCGTGCAATAGTGCGATTTGCCTTGTCTAGCACTCTCGTATTTAATACGCGCCTTGAGATTTCCGTCAAAAAGCAGATCAATGAATATAAATACACTGCAGAGCATAAAATTAGGGTCACTCCGCAATTTGAAGTTATTTTAATTTTTTTTAGTTTTTTACGGGTTTTTTTCGGTTGTAACAGTTTACTAACTGATTTCTTGAATAAAATAAGGTTTTTCTTTTTCAAAGTTTATTGAAAGTAATGAAAATGAACAATTTTAATTTTATGTGCTTAGTAATGAAAATGAACAAGTTTACTTTGATATTTTTTTGTTGAAACAAAAGAAAGTTTAAGGACAGCATAGCATTTGTTTCTGTGGTGTCGTCTGTCTGTTGTAAATTGTTGTCCGTGTTAGTGTTTTGCAATGAGCATAAATCCCGTTGTTGTGGCACAAATTGTGGCGGCTTTAGAAGACGGTCGCGGTCAGCGCGAAACTGCGAGAAACGTTGGTGTAAGTCTCTCGAGTGTGCAACGAGTATGGCGGCGGTTCGAAGAGACAGGTCTGCTCACTCGAGGACCTTGTTCAGGCCGAGGCAAAACTCCAACAGCTAAGGATGACCGCTTTCTCGTTTCTAGTGCTTAGAGAAACCGAACGGTCACGGCAGTTTCCCTTCGAAATCATCTGCAAGGAGTGAGAAATGTAAACATAAGTGGCAGTTGGGAGACGACTTTATGCTGCTGGATTATCTTCTCGAACTAGAGCTACTGGACCGCCGCTTTCCCGTGCACACCGGATTGCGAGGTTGAATTTTGCCCGAGAACACTTGACTTGGACAATAGCGGGTTGGAGACGCGTATTGTTTTTCGATGAACCGCGATTCTGTCTTACGGGCTCAGATAGACATGTAAGAGTGTGGTGACGACAAGGCGAGAGATATGCTCACGCGTGTAATGCCGAGCGACTACCATTTGGCGCAGGATCAGTTATGACATAGGGAGGCATATCTTTTGACACTCGCACGGAGTTAGTCTTTATCGAGAATGGGACGTTGACTGCGCATAGGTATCTGACAGAGGTTCTAGAAGACCATTCATGGTTATTCTTGGAGACGACGCAACATTTATGCATGATAACGCACGGCCCCATACTGCTCGGATAGTTACTGAGTATCTTGACGAGTGTGAAATCACGTGATTAGTTTGGACAGCTCGCAGTCCAGATTTAAATCCAATTGACCATATTTGGTATGAGATGGGAAAACTTTTACGAAGACATGTGCCGGCCCCCAGAAATTCTAGGGAGCTTTGTGACATTCCTGGTGCAAGAATCCAAAATGATCCAAAATCTAATCCAGAGCATGACACATCGTCTGCAAGCTGTTGTCACTGCCAAAGGAGGGAATACTCACTACTGAAGTCCTTAAACTTTCTTTTGTTTCAACAAAAGCATATCAATGTAAAGTTGTTCATTTTCATTAGTTAGCATATCAAATTAAAATTGTTCATTTTCATTACTTTCAATAAATTTTGAACAACAAAAACCTTTTGTTTTATTCAAGCAATCAATTAGTAAACTGTTACAACCGAAAAAACACTTAAAAAACAAAAAAATTCTAAAATAACTTCAAATTATGGAGTGACCCTAAGTTTATGCTCGGCAGTGTATATATATATATATATATATATATATATATATATATATATATATATATATATATATATATATATATATATATATATATATACCCGAACAACTATAAAGGCCTTTCCCTCCTTCCAGTAACGTACAAAATTCTTTCGAAAGCTCTCTTGAATAGACTTGAACTTCAAGTAGACCCACAGATAGGAGAATATTAGGCAGGTTTCCGCAAGGGGCGCTCATGCACGGAACAAATTCAGGAATTCAGATTTGGAATCTGAAGACAATCTTACAAATACGATCTCGTAGAAACACCGTGATTACCTTTGTTGATTTCAAAAAAGCCTACGACTCCGTCAACAGACCAACTCTCTTCAGCATTCTGGAAGAGTTCAAAGTTGATAGGAAAACCAGGGCATTAATTCAACAAATTCTCATTGATACTACATCAAGGGTTAAGTTTGGTGGAGAAATTTCTCAACCTTTTGAAATACATGCGGGTGTTCGACAGGGAGATGGACTTTCACCCATCCTTTTTAATATGGTCCTGGAAAAAATAATCAGGACTTGGCAAAAAGAGATTGAGGGAATACACATTGGTAAGAGAAGAGATTATAGAGCTAATATCAAATGTTTGGCGTTTGCTAATTATCTTGCCGTATTATCGAATACCAGATAAGCAGCAAAGCATGCACTTGAAAAATTGGACGAAATTTCACAAAAGGCTAATCTGATATCTTATGAAAAAATACAGTATATAGAACGATCCCCGTCCGACAATCTACCTATCAAGACACGATATGGTTCTGTATCCAGAGTTTCCCAGTTTAAATACTTAGGAGAAATCGTACAACCGTCCGGCCTAAATATAGCAAATCAAGAACGAGTAAAAAAAAAAATACAGAGCCTACCGACTTACTTGGAATCATTATAAAACGACAACACTACAAAACAGTCGTTCTTCCTGAAGCACTTTATGCCACAGAAACAGCACTAATTCATAGTCACTCAAAAATCAAAGAAATAGAGAAGCAAGAACGTAAAATTCTCCGAAAAAAATTTGGGCCTGTGAATGATGAGGGAATATGGATTAAGAGACCATTATCAGAAATGTATAAAACCGTAGAACCTATCACTGACATTTTCAGAAAGAGACGAGCTAAATTTTTTGGTCACATATACAGAATGGGCCAGCATATACAGAATTACGAAACAAATTTTCAACATTACCTTCAACAGTAAAAATAGGTCCAAATGGATACAGGAAACTGAAGAAGACCTCAAGCAGCTAAACATCACGATACACGACGTAAATGATCGGGTTAAATTTAGAAACACCATAATGCATCACAAATTTGATAAAGAACTGCTCCCAAAGATGCCAGGAAAAAAGTGGACCGACGAACGGAAGAAAGAACATAGTGCACGAATGAGGAAGATTTGGGAAGAACGTCGCCGCATGACTGAGTTGTCATGAAATTTGCTCAAGTTTACACGCTCTCTTTAAAGGGAATGTACGATAGTAATAGTAAAATAATATATATTATCGATAATTTCCCTTTAAGGAGAGCGCTAAAACACACAATCAATAAACATGTATTTTTTTCTGTCTTCTTTCTGCCCAGAAACGTCTCATATATTCACTCTGTTTCTTCTTCATCTCTTCTGTCCATTTCTTTCCTGTTTTCTTCTCTTTGGGAGTTTGTTCAAAATACTGTTTTCTGTTTTTTTCTCTCTGTATTTTTTCCTGTTTGTCATGTGTTCTGTGGAGATGTTGAGTTCCTTGAGGTGTTCCAAGGTTTCCTTTACCCAGTTGGTTTTCACTGTATTAATTTTTTTCACTGTATATTATTTGTTTCACTTTGACGTGCTTCGTGGGGATTTTGTTCGTGGTTTCTTACAGATCTTACCAGAATTCTTCTATCATCTGCGGGTTTTTCTTGTTGTAGTTATTCGTGGGGGCATGTGCGTTGATCACTGTAATAGCTTTGTTCCCAGATCGAATCGTGAGTATGGATATTTTTTCTGATTTTCAGGTGAAATCCGTTACAGAGTCCAGTATCGATTTGTGTACTACAAATCCTGTTTCGAAGAGTTTGAGGTTTCTTTTTGAAATGGTTATGGCTGCTTTCCCCTTGTATATTCTATAGTTTTCCGAGTCAAAGTGGTTCTCATCTGAGAATCGTGTTTGCCGTATTGCCAGTATTTTGATATTCAATTTATCCATGGCGTTCGTCATATATATATATATATATATATATATATATATATATATATATATATATATATATGTATATATATATATATATGTATATATATATATATATATATATATATATATAACACGAACACACTACTAAAAGTAGGAAATTGAAACAACTGACGAACGCCATGCAAAAATTCAATATCAAAATACTGGCAATACGGCAAACACGATTCTCAGATGAGAACCACTTTGACTCGGAAAACTATAGAATATACAAGGGGAAGGCAGCCATAACCATTTAAAAAATAAACCTCAAACTCTTCGGAACAGGATTTGTAGTACACAAATCGATACTGGACTCTGTAATGCATTTCACCTCAAAATCAGAAAAAAAAATCATTCTCACGATTCGATCCTGGAACAAAGCTATATATGTATGTATATGCTATATATGTATGTGTATGCATATATATGTATGTAAGGAAAGTATACTTTCCTTAATAGATAGCTTTGAAAGGATTTCCATGGAGACGAAAAATAATTACGTGAAAAACATAAAACTAGAAAAAGTAAAGTGAAGTCCAGTTAAGAAGAAGTTAAAAGTTAAATAGACTTGAAGCTGTAAATAGAGAAGTGAATTGTGAACGTTAATTGTCGTTTCTTTGTTTACAGGTAAGAATGTAAATAGTTATAAAAGAAATGTAATAAAAAAAATATAATTTGTTTACAGAGAAACATATTCTCGTTTACTGTAAAAAAAAATAATTGTCACATTATATACAGTGGTGCCTCACACAACGAACTTAATTCGTTCGAGGAGCAAGTTCGTAATGCGAAAAGTTCGTTATGTGAAACGTATTTTCCTATATAAATACATGTTAAAAAAAATAATTCGTTCTGTAGCATAAAATATGCTAAGATGACATAAAAAAAGATACATTTTTTGTTATTATTTTTATTTAGATACATTCATCTAAAAACATATTTTTTTAAATTTTAAGACAGACTAAGTAGAGTCTACCGAATCTTGCACATCTTCATCCATTTTCTGCTTTTTGGCCGATGGTTTCTTGAAAAACCTGTCCAAAGTCGTTTGTTTTTCTCTTTTCTTCAACATCTGCCGGAAATAACGGACAAGAGTATCGGAGTAAAGATCGTTGATCCTTTTTGCTTCAGCTGAATCCGGATAGTGGGCATTGGTAAACTCCTGAACTGCTTTCCATTTGACCAGGATGTTCTTGATGTCAGCAGTTGGGATTGTTTGATTGTTGAACCTCGTTATCTGATGACGCTTCCCTTTGAGCATTGTCCTGTTGCAGGACCAGAAGTGCTTGGAGCTCTTCAGTTGTCAGCTCTTCTTCGTGTTCCTCAATAAGCTCCTCTACATCCTCTTCCTCTACCTCTAATTCCAGCCTTTGGGCCACTGTGATGATGTCCTTCACCACTTCTGTGTCATCAACAACTGCTTCTTCCTGGGTCCACGAAGGCACAAGCATCTTCCAAGCAGAAATGAGGGTCCTTTGTGACACTTCTTCCCAGGCCTTCTGTATAAATCGTATTGCCATAAGGATATCAAATTTCTTCTTCCAAAACTTTTGGACAGTCATATTGTCTCCACCAAACTCGCATTCTTCAAACACCTTATTAAAGAGGGCTCTAGTGTAGAGTTTTTTTAAATTCGCAATAACTTGCTGATCCATTGGCTGAAGAATGGATGTGGTGTTTGGTGGCAAATCCTGCAGTTCTTTTTCCAGCAAGAATTTCTTCACGGCAGGAGCAAAGGTTTCCAGAATCCATTCGTTGAAGATAACTTGGGTCTTGAGGTCTCCGCAAGCATTAAACGAAAACATAAGGGTAAGTCTGTCCTTCATGGCTTTGTGTCCTGGCAATTTCTTCTCCTCTTTTGTAATGAAGGTTCTGCTTGGCATTATTTTCCAGAAAAGACCCGTTTCATCGGCATTGAACACTTGTTGTGGGCAGTATCCTTCATCCTTAATACATTTTTGAAAGTTAATAGAGAACTTCTGCTTCTTTCTTGTCAGCACTGCCAGCCTCACCATGCATAGTAACGCTGTGGATTCCACACCTTTTCTTAAATCTAAAAAGCCACCCCCTGCTGGCTTTAAATTCTTCTTCATTATCTTGATTGCTGCTACTTCCAGGGACGTTTTTCTTTAGATCGTCATAAATTATCTTGGCTTTGTGACAGATAATATCTTGGGTTGTTACATCACCTTTCACCTGCCTGTCCTTAATCCAAATCGCTAATAGCTTCTCCATTTCCTCGTGGATTGAAGACCTATGTTTTTCATGAAATAGTTTTGATACTCCTTTGGTTAGTTTGACTGATTTGATTGCATCCTTATTTGTCAAAATGGTGAAAATGGTGGTCTTGCTTAGGCCCCCCAAACTCTTTGACGAGGTCACACTGTTTTACTCCACATTCACTCTTTCTAATTATTTCCTGTTTCATTTCAACAGAAATCACCTTCCTGCTTTTTTTCGAACCCATGATATAAAAAAAATATTGAGTTTAACTTAAAAGGACGACTGCCGTGATACGTGCGTAAGTTTAGCGCAGTGACTAATATATATATATATATATATATATATATATATATATATATATATATATATATATATATATATATATATATATATTATATATATACATATTAATTATAATTATATAACGTAATATTAATAATGTATATTTCTTTTTGGTTACAAATACATACATGTACACACATAGTACTTATTTACCTTGAATAAATTGTGTAAAGTGAATTTTACTCATTTTGTTATTATGTATTTCTCTAACTCAAATTTTCTATAACTCCAATTTTTTTTCGTGAACTATAGTAATAGGACTTATATAAGTTCGACTGTGTGTATATATATATATATATATATATATATATATATATATATATATATATATATATATATATATATATATATATATATATATATATTATTTAGATACATACATCTAAAAACATATTTTTTTAAATTTTAAGACAGACTAAGTAGAGTGTACCGAATCTTGCACATCTTCATCCATTTTCTGCTTTTTGGCCGATGGTTTCATGAAAAACCTGTCCAAAGTCGTTTGTTTTTCTCTTTTCTTCAACATCTGCCTGAAATAACGGACAAGAGTATCGGAGTAAACATCGTTGATCCTGTTTGCTTCAGCTGAATCCGGATAGTGGGCATTGGTAAACTCCTGAACTGCTTTCCATTTGACCAGGATGTTCTTGATGTCAGCAGTTGGGATTGTTTGATTGTTGAACCTCGTTATCTGATGACGCTTCCCTTTAAGCATTGTCCTGTTGCAGGACCAGAAGTGCTTGGAGCTCTTCAGTTGTCAGCTCTTCTTCGTGTTCCTCAATAAGCTCCTCTACATCCTCTTCCTCTACCTCTAATTCCAGCCTTTGGGCCACTGTGACGATGTCCTTCACCACTTCTGTGTCATCAACAACTGCTTCTTCCTGGGTCCACGAAGGCACAAGCATCTACCAAGCAGAAATGAGGGTCCTTTGTGACACTTCTTCCCAGGCCTTCTGTATAAATCGTATTGCCATAAGGATATCAAATTTCTTCTTCCAAAACTTTCGGACAGTCATATTGTCTCCACCAAATTCGCATTCTTCAAACACCTTATTAAAGAGGGCTCTTGTGTAGAGTTTTTTAAAGTTCGCAATAACTTGCTGATCCATTGGCTGAAGAATGGATGTGGTGTTTGGTGGCAAATACTGCACCCTGATAAATGGATAATTTTCCTGCAATATTTCCTCTAGGTCTTTTGGGTGAGAAGGGGCATTGTCAAGTATCAGAAGGGCTTTGAGCTGCAGTTCTTTTTCCAGCAAGAATTTCTTCACGGCAGGAGCAAAGGTTTCCAGAATCCATTCGTTGAAGATAACTTGGGTCACCCAGGCTTTTTGATTGGACTTCCAATGGAGGGGCAGTTTGGACTTGATAACGTTATTTTGCTTAAAAATTCTTGGATTTTCAGAGTGATAAACCAATAGAGGTTTGATCTTGAGGTCTCCGCTGGCATTAGACGAAAACATAAGGGTAAGTCTGTCCTTCATGGCTTTGTGTCCTGGCAATTTTTTCTCCTCTTTTGTAATGAAGGTTCTGCTTGGCATTCTTCTGCAGAAAAGACCCGTTTTATCGGCATTGAACACTTGTTGTGGGCAGTATCCTTTATCCTTAATACATTTTTGAAAGTTGATAGAGAACTTTTGCTTCTTTCTTGTCAGCACTGCCAGCCTCACCATGCATAGTAACGCTGTGGATTCACACCTTTTCTTAAATCTAAAAAACCACTCCCTGCTGGCTTTAAATTCTTCTTCATTATCTTGATTGCTGCTACTTCCAGGGACGTTTTTCTTTAGATCGTCATAAATTATCTTGGCTTTGTGACAGATAATATCTTGGGTTGTTACATCACCTTTCACCTGCCTGTCCTTAATCCAAATCGCTAATAGCTTCTCCATTTCCTCGTGGATTGAAGACCTATGTTTTTCATGAAATAGTTTTGATACTCCTTTGGTTAGTTTGACTGATTTGATTGCATCCTTATTTGTCAAAATGGTGAAAATGGTGGTCTTGCTTAGGCCCCCCAAACTCTTTGACGAGGTCACACTGTTTTACTCCACATTCACTCTTTCTAATTATTTCCTGTTTCATTTCAACAGAAATCACCTTCCTGCTTTTTTTCGAACCCATGATATAAAAAAAATATTGAGTTTAACTTAAAAGGACGACTGCCGTGATACGTGCGTAAGTTTAGCGCAGTGACTAATATATATATATATATATATATATATATATATACATATTAATTATAATTATATAACGTAATATTAATAATGTATATTTCTTTTTGGTTACAAATACATACATGTACACACATAGTACTTATTTACCTTGAATAAATTGTGTAAAGTGAATTTTACTCATTTTGTTATTATGTATTTCTCTAACTCGAATTTTCTATAACTCCAATTTTTTTTCGTGAACTATAGTAATAGGACTTATATAAGTTCGACTGTGTGTATATATATATATATATATATAATATATATATATATATATATATATATATATTATTTAGATACATACATCTAAAAACATATTTTTTTTAATTTTAAGACAGACTAAGTAGAGTCTACCGAATCTTGCACATCTTCATCCATTTTCTGCTTTTTGGCCGATGGTTTCATGAAAAACCTGTCCAAAGTCGTTTGTTTTTCTCTTTTCTTCAACATCTGCCTGAAATAACGGACAAGAGTATCGGAGTAAAGATCGTTGATCCTGTTTGCTTCAGCTGAATCCGGATAGTGGGCATTGGTAAACTCCTGAACTGCTTTCCATTTGACCAGGATGTTCTTGATGTCAGCAGTTGGGATTGTTTGATTGTTGAACCTCGTTATCTGATGACGCTTCCCTTTAAGCATTGTCCTGTTGCAGGACCAGAAGTGCTTGGAGCTCTTCAGTTGTCAGCTCTTCTTCGTGTTCCTCAATAAGCTCCTCTACATCCTCTTCCTCTACCTCTAATTCCAGCCTTTGGGCCACTGTGATGATGTCCTTCACCACTTCTGTGTCATCAACAACTGCTTCTTCCTGGGTGCACGAAGGCACAAGCATCGTCCAAGCAGAAATGAGGGTCCTTTGTGACACTTCTTCCCAGGCCTTCTGTATAAATCGTATTGCCATAAGGATATCAAATTTCTTCTTCCAAAACTTTTGGACAGTCATATTGTCTCCACCAAACTCGCATTCTTCAAACACCTTATTAAAGAGGGCTCTAGTGTAGAGTTTTTTAAAATTCGCAATAACTTGCTGATCCATTGGCTGAAGAATGGATGTGGTGTTTGGTGGCAAATCCTGCAGTTCTTTTTCCAGCAAGAATTTCTTCACGGCAGGAGCAAAGGTTTCCAGAATCCATTCGTTGAAGATAAATTGGGTCTTGGGGTCTCCGCAAGCATTAAACGAAAACATAAGGGTAAGTCTGTCCTTCATGGCTTTGTGTCCTGGCAATTTCTTCTCCTCTTTTGTAATGAAGGTTCTGCTTGGCATTATTTTCCAGAAAAGACCCGTTTCATTGGCATTGAACACTTGTTGTGGGCAGTATCCTTCATCCTTAATACATTTTTGAAAGTTAATAGAGAACTTCTGCTTCTTTCTTGTCAGCACTGCCAGCCTCACCATGCATAGTAACGCTGTGGATTCCACACATTTTCTTAAATCTAAAAAACCACCCCCTGCTGGCTTTAAATTCTTCTTCATTATCTTGATTGCTGCTACTTCCAGGGACGTTTTTCTTTAGATCGTCATAAATTATCTTGGCTTTGTGACAGATAATATCTTGGGTTGTTACATCACCTTTCACCTGCCTGTCCTTAATCCAAATCGCTAATAGCTTCTCCATTTCCTCGTGGATTTGAAGACCTATGTTTTTCATTAAATAGTTTTGATACTCCTTTGGCTAGTTTGACTGATTTGATTGCATCCTTATTTGTCAAAATGGTGAAAATGGTGGTCTTGCTTAGGCCCCCCAAACTCTTTGACGAGGTCACACTGTTTTACTCCACATTCACTCCTCTCTTTTTACTCCTCTTTCTAATTATTTTTTCGAACCCATGATATAAAAAAAATATTGAGTTTAACTTAAAAGAACGACTGCCGTGATACGTGCGTAAGTTTAGCGCAGTGACTAATATATATATATATATATATATATACATATATATATATATATATATATATATATATATATATATATATATATATATATATATATATATATATATATATATATATGTATATATATATATATATATATATATATATATATATATATATATATATATATATATACATATATACATATTAATTATAATTATATAACGTAATATTAATAATGTATATTTCTTTTTGGTTATAAATACATACATGTACATGTACATACATAGTACTTATTTACCTTGAATAAATTGTGTAAAGTGATTTTTACTCATTTTGTTATTATGTATTTCTCTAACTCGAATTTTCTATAACTCCAATTTTTTCGTGAACTATAGTAATTGGACTTAGAGAAATTCGACTGTGTGTGTGTGTGTGTGTGTATATACACACACAGTCGAATTTCTCTAAGTCCAATTACTATAGTTCACGAAAAAAAATTGGAGTTATAGAAAATTCGAGTTAGAGAAATAAATAATAACAAAATGAGTAAAAATCACTTTACACAATTTATTCAAGGTAAATATGTACATATGTATGTATTTATAACCAAAAAGAAATATACATTAGTAATATTACGTTATATAATTATAATTAATTAAAAATAATTATAATTAATATGTATATTATTTCTTGAAATTTCTAAAAATGTCTGTAATTTTTATTTCTTTTCCATTAAAAAGTTCTCTATCTACAAAGTTCTCCAAAGTAGATAATGTATACGTGAAATGTATACGTAATGTACTACGTACACTTCGTCTGGAAGATTGGGTTTAGAACACAGATATTCGCTACACTTATTTAAATAATTACGCATTTCTTTGTTCGTGGCTAGAATTGACACTGTTTCGTTGCAAGATAAGACATCTTCATCTTCGCGTTTTGTAATCTTATTTAAAAATATCGACATCTGTTGGATAGTGCGCTATAACCACATCTTTATCTACAGATAAATAATCATTAAGAGACACTGTACTATCCACGTTATGCTGATTATATGTGTCATACGCGGACTTCAATTCTGACAGAAGAATATCTTCTTCTTCACTCAAGTTTGTTTCGCCTTGTTTTTTAAAGCCAGCCTTTCTCAAACAATATTTTATGGTTGCTTGCTGAATATCGATGTTCCACGCTTTTGTCAAGTTTGTAACAGCGTCCCATAAAGCAATATGTTCGGGTTGATTTTCTTCTAGGGCAACTATACTTTTTCTCAGAATTCTTCTATAGTGCAATTTTATATTATTAATAATTCCGTAGTCCATAGTTTGTAACTCGACGTCATGTTTGGCGAGAAAAGAACAACACGAATCGAATTCGAATCGAATACACGAAAAGCTGCTGAGTAATTTTTGAATGTGACGGACAGTTATCCGTTAAGATTTTACGTTTTTCGACAATGAATTTCTTGCCTAAACTAGAAAGCCATTCTTCAAAAATTGTGCTTGTCATCCAAGCTTTTTGTTGCTTCTGTATTTCACTGGCAAATAACGTTTAGCTTTAAAACATCGTGGATTTTTTGATTTTCCAATCACCAACGGTTTCAGTTTTTCAGTACCACACATATTTTCTCCCACCATGGCGGTGATTGTTTCTTTGCTGTGTTTTCCACCGAAGCACTTTTCGTCTTTAAACGTTTTATTAGGCAAACAAAATTAAAAAAATAAGCCTCGTCCGCGTTAAAAATGTCTTTTTTATGATAAGATGCTAAAAGTTCCAGCAAGATATTGTTGTACCGCTCTTCACAGTTATGTTCATTAACGTCTACACTTTCACCACACCTCTTGAATAATATTATGCCTTTTCTTAAACTTATCTAGCCAACCTACACCCGCGATGAAATTAGTGTGTCCCAGACTCTCAGCAAAATAAAGAGCCTCTTCTCTAATAAGTGGTCCAGGCATTGACACATTTTTATCCCACGCAATTTTAAATCATTAGAAAGTAGCTTTGTCAATGTCTTCAGTTGCACTATTTTATGATCATTAGTTGCACCAATTTCGGCTTTGTTCAGAATTTCATCGCGGTTTCTTATAATTGAAGAAAGTGTACTTGGAGAAATCCCAAAGTCTTCAGCAATCACTTTTTTTCTTTTTAACACATTTTGAGCGGGTATCCTAAGATATGAAACTGTGCTGCGTAGCGGGTGTAATTTTCGAGGCCTTTTTTTTATCAAAAGTTGGGTATATGAACGATTGCACCCTGAGAAAGGACTTCTGATTGCACCCTGAGATACTTTTTTCTAAAAAAAACCTGAAAGGGATGAAATTGTATGAGGAACATAAAAACATTTTTCAAGTTAGGAAGATGAAAATTAATATTTAGGCTTTTGGTAAGGAATTAAAAAAAAATACGTATTTCATCGTTTTTTTGCAATATCATCCCTGAAGGGGGTAAAATAGGGGATGATTTAGGTTCTTTGTAAGCTACAATACAAATTTTTTAAAAGCAAAGTTTGTGAAGGTAAAACTGGCTATATTTTCAAAATTTTGAAGACAAATTTTAGGAGGTTGAGTCAGGAACGCTGATCCTGATGGTGGATGCTCCGGATGGATTCGTAATGGTGGATGCGCAGGTTTACGTAAAGTTGTTGACTGTTGACGGAAGGGCAAAAAATTTATAAACAAATAAAATGTTTTGTCGTTTTTAAACTTATCTAATAAAATCAGTCACTAATATTTTTCTAAAGTGTGGAATTTAAAAAAACAATCTCCCTTGTGAAGAGGCACTTCGCAAAATTGGCACATATGACATGTCAAACTTTTCTTCTTATGCGCGGCACAAACGCGGCACTGTCTCTGGGGTTTAAGTTTTATGCCGCCTGTAATTAGTTTAACTAATTTATGCTTTCTGGTATCCTTTGACAACCTTCCTGGAGGGTCATCCATTCTGGGTGTAGCTGATGTACCAGGAACAGGATGCTCTTCATTCACATTTTCCGTAGTCGGTTCGCTTATCCACTCTTTTGCCACATTATGTAAAAATATTTTGTATTTTGTATTACAATGAGGATTTAATGTTGTATACACTCTAAAAGCATTAAATAGTGCACAGTTGACAATAAACATCACAGCTCTCTTTGTCCATTTCTTCGTACGACGTACTATCGAATAATATGATAAATATTGATCGGCGCGATATACACCTTTCATAAATTTTATTTATTGTAATCCACTACGCATATTGGTTTCCAGATTTTTTCTTTTGTCGCCCAATCAATATTATGGCTTTCTACAATATCAGCTGAATGTATAGTCGAAATCATACGCACAGGCCTTTTTGATTGCTAACATTGTAACAAAATGTTTTGTCGCCGACGAAACATAGATTCCCCCCTATTCAATTTCGCGTTTTTTAAACAGAGAGGAAGGCCTCTGTTTATGCGAATAGTGCCACAACTCCGAAATCTATATTGTAGAAATTTTTCACAAGTGTCCACACTATTGTAATAATTGTCCATATATATGTGATGCCTTAAGTTTACATATGGCTGAAGAAGATTCAAAATTGTGTGTTGCAGTCGATTTCCTTCACCACAGTATATTCGGAAATTACATATGTAGCCGGTTTTCGCTTCACAAACCATTCTTATGAGAATACCATATTTCGTTATTTCTGAAGCATTGTAGACTTTGAATGCTAGACGACCACTCCATGGCATGATGCTTTCATCTAAGGACAATTCTCTCTGTGGTTTATAAACTTCTTGAAATTTGGGTAATATGTATGAAATAATGGGGCGGATTTTTTTAAGGCGATCTCTATCATCTTTGTCATCGTTATTGGAAAAATGCCATGAATACCATATTTGCTCATTATTGCTCATTATTTGAGTAAAAATTGGAGTTTCAATTGTTTCATCTGTTGACCAGTATTCATCACTCGTATCCTTACGAACTCTTCCCATTAGTAGAAGCAATCCGATCATTTTTTTTAGTTCATAGATACATCGTTCCACTTTACGGACTTAGCACTATCTCTAAATAAATGTTCATTCTGTGCATGGTAGCGGTTTGTTTCTGTCGCCATATATTCAAATAAATCGTCTCCAATAAATAACTGAACCACATCAATTACATTTTCTGAATTATTTGACATCACGAAAACCCCACTTTGTCCTAAGAAATCTTCGATAATTGGCACATTATCACTTTCCGACCAGTCCAATACTTCACCATCACTTTCTTCGTCGCTAGAAGGTATTGGCAAGGCTTTGTTTCTTCTTGGTCGAATCAATTCTTCCTCGTCACTTTCGCTATCAAATTCGGGAATCTCTGCATCGCTTGAAATTTGCGACAAATCATCTGCATAGACATCATTATCGTAATCCATTGCAAATAAAATTATTCAATTTGTATATATATATATATATATATATATATATATATATATATATATATATATATGTGTGCTTTTTTAAAACTTTTAGTGAAATATTGTTGCATTGAAATAGTGGTACTACAAACTGATTTATTTTGACGAGATAGGCCGTTTATATAAACAGATAAATGTAGGGGAGGGTGAGAATAACAAATTGGTTTAAGACCCAAAATATGACAAACAATAAACCTTAAACTACTTACTTAACCTTAACTTACTTAACCTTAAACTTACTGTGTAAGTTGTAAAATGAAATAATTTAACAAATGTTTATGGAACACAAAGATTGAGTGGTAATATTTTATTGCTTGGCGATATCCGGATTAAATATGCTAAATAATCAATAATCTCGAAAATAAATACTAAATTCATTACACCTTTATGGCCATATGCCCTTTTTAAGCAGGTAAAAATATCTTGTCCCGCTTTTAAGGCACGTACTTTTAAACGGGTACTAATACCCGGCCCGCTGATAGACAGCAGTCGGCGAGACGGGTACTAATACCCCCACCCGCCTTTAATGCGTTAATACCTTTTTCAACTTCACTTATCAAGCTCACTTTATCAGATAACGACATCGTATTGAGTTTTCTTTTCAGGTCACTCATATTTGCAATTGTAACTGCAGAGGTAAGAAGAAAGAATGAGTTTAAACTCATTATTAAACTCAGTTTCATTAATATATAGCACCTTTACTATAACAAACAGGATACGGTTTAGAATAAGCAATATCGGGCACCATACATTTTGGAAAGTACGCAACGGTTAAAAAATTGGAGTTATAGAGATTAATTTCTATGTAAAATTTTACCATTGTACAAATTTTTACTAAGAGTTATGGGAAAATTCGAGTTAAGGAAAATTCTAGTTATGGAAGTTAATTTATATGCAATATGCTATATAAACGTATGAATTTCTAAAAAGTTCGAGTTATAGTCGAGAAAAAGTATATATATATATATATATATATATATATATATATATATATATATATTTATATATATATATATATATATATATATATATATATATATATATATATATATATATATATATATATTCCAATTATGGCCAGTTTTTTTAGATTTTTGACCACTGTGTGACGAAACAAATAAAAATCTGGTTGTACAATAACTTTCCAATTGCATTTCTAAAACCAGGTCTTTAACTTTACCGAAATTGTCGTGCAACAACCCGAGTCATTTCATTCCAACAATTTGCGCTTTTACTTATTGTTAGTGTTTGCTTGATTTCTACAAATAGTCCATAATTCACAAATGTAACTTGGTAAACGGACATCCCTCGTCATATTAATAACAATTTTTAGATATGGTAATTATTTTCTGTTTCTAGAATTATGCTATATTGTATATTTCTCCCTGTACATTGTCTTTTCCTTGAATTCAGTCTATTTTATATTTTTTGTAAAATCGTTTTTCTTTTTACCTAGATCAAGACCATGAAAAAGATTTGGCAAACAACTATAATAGTGCCATAGTCAAGGATTCTTCTGAGCCTCCGGAGGGTGTTTATATTGAAGATACTTTGTCAGATGAGGAGAATGGAGAACTATTTTTAGATGCAACTGGTAAATTTATCTATTTTATTAAAACATATTAAAAGTGTGTGTGCACACGATACTTTTTTCGCCTCGGGCCACCTAAAAAGTAAATATTGTTTTATATTAATCTAAAATCATATTATTACATGTGGTATATGGTAATTAAAAATATTAGTAGTATATTATTGAAACAAGCATTTATTTGAAAAAATGTCCTCTTCAATACACATATTTATCCCTGTTTGGGCAGTCTAGAACAATTTGTAATATTCACTCGTCTGCCTCACGGCTCTTTTTTAAATTCAGGTAAAGGAAGTCTACCAGCTACCAATTGTTCATAACTCTACCTTTTTGTGTCTTCATCAGACCGTCTATAAAATTCCAAATTGTAGGATGATTTACGCCGAGCTCTGTTTGAAGCCTTTGCAAAATCATTGGTTTTGTCATGTATATTACGTTCTATATAATTGTCCTTAAACCAGTCAACATTGGATCCACTGTTCGGCATAGTATTAAAATGAGAGAAAGTTATCATGCGGCAATCAAGGGCAAATTGTGGATCGTTATATCTTTATTACATAGACCAAGTAATCCATGATGAATAACTGTTTTTTAATATTTTTTGTCAGAAGAAAAAAACTTGGGCTTGTGCTTTTTCTGTGATTTTTCGGCGGAAATTTTGCCAGTCATTTGTATGCTCTTTTTCACAAGCTTCTTACGGTTTTACAAGATTTTTACGGCTTCTTAAGGTTTTCTTACAGAAACTTCTCTTGGGTGTGAACTTGACATCGACGCGTGTAAGGTAGTTTGTCAATGTTGGCTTCCCTCCATACCTGTACTTAATGGATATCTTTCTGTACTGGGTACGAGTTTGCGACATGGTCAATTTGGAACTGGCCTAACTGGTGAACGCCAGGTTTTCTGTTTCCTGGGGTGTTTTCTGAGAGATGTCGATCTGAGATTGAGGTTGTGGTGCTGGCAAAGTTCTATGAACCGTGTGCCATTATTGGTGAATTTATGTGCGGGATAATTTTCTACATATTTCAAGTTACAAAAACATAACAGCAGAGACCACAACATACCAGACAGCGGAAATAGATGACCAAGCTTCCAAGAAATAATAGTGGCAATCAACAAACTCAAAAATAACAAAACCCCTGTATGCGACACAATACCAGCAGAATGCCTAAAATATGGAGGAACACAACTCCACAAAGATCTACATAAACTAGTACTAGCCATATGGAAATGGGAAGCCTTGCCAGACGAATGGAACGAAGGTACTATCATCCCCATCCATAAGAAGAGAGACCGCATGAAATGTATCAACTGCAGGGGAATATCGCTACTGAACGCAGCATACAAGATATACTTTCCAATGTGCTATTGAGACGCATTTCACCATATGCGGAGGAACAAATTGGCGACTATTAGTGTGGATTCAGACCAAAGAGGTCAATAGTGGACCAGATATTCACAATCCGACAGCTACTGGAGAAATACTGGGAATTCAATAAAGACGTGCACCAGCTCTTCATGGACTTCCGACAAGCTTACGACACCATTATACGCGATAGTGTCTGGATAGCCATGGCAAATATAGGTATACCACATAAAATCATCACTTTCACGAAGTTATGTATAAACAATACCAGATGACGCGTTAAAGTAGGAAACCATATAACAGAGGAATTTTCGGTCATTAGTGGATTGATACAGGGAGATGGACTGTCGCCCATACTCTTTAACATAGTCCTAGATATGGCTATCAAGAAGACGAACATCATCACGGAAGTATTTACTAAACAGGGGCCACAGATGATCCTGGCCTTCGCGGACGTTATTGACGCGGTCGGAAGAAGTACTGTCGAAGTCAAGGAAAGCTTCCTGAAAATAGAGAAGGAATGTAAGAAAATGGGCCTCAACATCAACGAGGAAAAAACTAAATACATGCACATTACCCGACAACCAACCAGGGACATAATCGGTCAGAATATAACGATGAACACCTATAACTTCGAATGTGTCAGACAGTTTAAGTATCTTGGAGCCTCGATATGCTCAGACAACGACAGCAACGAAGAGATTAAAACACGAATACACAGTGGCAATAGGTGTTTCTTTGCCATGCGAACCCTCATGCAATCCAAAACGGTGTCGAGAGTATCAAAGCTGAGGGTGTACCAGGCTGTAATCAAACCGATAATCTGTTATGGCTGTGAGACCTGGACCCTTACGAAACACAATGAGCTTCTACTAAAGCGGGCTGAAAGGAAGATCCTGAGAAGAATATTTGGCCTCGTCAAGGATCCAAACACGGAGCAATATCGCATAAGGACGAATGCAGAACTCCAGGACCTATACCAAAAGCCGGATATAGTCAAATCAATAAAATCCCAGCGTCTGAGATGGCCTGGACATGTCCGAAGAGCAACTGACGACCGACTGATCAAGAGAGTATGGGAAGGAAACCCAGCAAGAAAGAGACCGCTGGGGCGGCCGAGAATCAGATGGAAGGACAACATTTTAAAAGATCTACAGACTTTGCAGGTATATGACTGGAAGGAGGCCATGACGGACCGGGACCGATGGAGACAAATCGTTAACGCAGCCAAGACCCACCAAGGGTTGTAGTGCTAGCCAGAATAGGAAGAAGATAATTTCCTTCTGTTTTTCTGTGCATTTTTCTTGATCAGTGTGTATTTTTTGTTGGCGCACGTCATCAGTCGGTTGTTTACGGGTGTGACTTCCCTGATGGATTAGAGTATGGTATTGTAGATCATGAAGGCCATCCCCTACAGTGGAGCGCCTGTGGCAACTCGCCAATTTTCAGTTTTGCTCTTAAAAATTCGGTACTTGCCGTAGTCTGTGATGACTTCGTCTGTGATACGTGTCTCTTGCAGTGCGAGGATCGGTATTTACTGCCAAACGAGTTCTGTGACTAGGTTGTGTAGCTTTCCAAGCTGTACTAGCGTGTTAATGTTGAAGGTACATATGTACATTAGCGTCTTGTGCGTGAGTTTGTCAGAGAACTTCGACTTTTTCAGTAGTCGTGGAAGTCCGGGTCCCCTAGTATCCGAGTGCATGGTTGCCGCCTGTTGACGGGTGGATTGGTTACCACCTGGGGTATTGCTGTTATTACTTGCACGAGCCATGATTGCTTGTAAGCATTGGTGTCCAGTGGTCACCCACTGAGTTGTTAGAATTAGGGATTGTCAGTTCCTGAAGTATGTGTTACACCCGCACTCACTGAGTGTACAGACGCTGACCAGGATTTGATACACTCCATTTTCTATTCATTATTATTATTATTCATTTTAAATCAATAGAAATAATAATGTGACACACGTGACATCTTGTCATGTATGAATACGTGGTCTGTTAGAAAAGTATCCGACCTTTAGCCGGTAAAAAAAACTGGCATACCTAGAGCGTTGGAAACCTAATCACCCTCAAAGTAGTCTCCTTGGGACTCCACACACTTCTCCCAGCGGTGCCGCCATTGTTGGAAGCATTCCGAAAAAGCCTCTTTCGGAATCGACTTTAGCTCGGCTGTCGTTGCAGCCATAATGTCCTCTCTTGTCTGAAATCGCGTTCCTTTCAATGCCCTCTTTCAATGCCCTCTTGACTTTGGGGAATAGCCAGAAGTCGCAAGGGGGCATAGCAGGAGGGTAAGGAGCCTGTCGAACCAGAGGAGTCTGGTTTTTCGCCAAAAAATGTGAACTAAGTGCGAAGAATGTGCTGGAGCATTGCCGTGATGGAGTCGCTAATTTCGTGATGAACACAACTCCAGTCGCTTGCGCCGCACAGCATCACGTTGGCGAAGTAGGACATCATAGTACTCTTTAGTGATTGTTTGACCCTGTGGTGTGTACTCGTGGTGTACCATTCCGCGGGAGTCAAATAAAGCAGTCAGCATCACTTTGACGTTGCTGCGCACTTGGTGGGCCTTCTTTGGTCTTGATGATGTGGAATACTTTGACTGTTACGACTGGGATTTGGTTTCCGTGTCGTACCCGTACACCCAGGACTCGTCACCAGTGATTATGGTGTTCATGAAGTCGGGGTCACTGTTTATGGAGTGGATGTCCTGTGAGACTTCAACACGAACTTGGTTTTGCTCCGCCGTCAGCAGCCATCAGCAGTCAGAAAAACCTTCCGAATGGTTTCCACCTGGTTGTCGCCCAGTTTCTGGCAAAATTTGATGCAGTAGCGCTGCTCCAGTCGTTTCGCATTTTTACTTGCATTGAGAAACCGACGAGAGCAATACACACTACGTCACTCGGAACACTGCTCGACAGCAACTGACGCTATCTACAGGCGGGAAAAAATTCACGCATGCGCACCAAGGTTCAAGGTCGGCTCATGCAAGCGCACTTGATTCAATTCCATCAGGTTTTCAAAATAAAAAATAAGGTCGGATACTTTTCTAACAGAGTCGTATATAGTTTCATATTTATTACCTTACTTTTTTCGGTCTTTTGTATATTTTCTTCTTTCTTTTAATTCTTTTCTTTTAATTTATCATTTTCATAACACATGGCTACGACGAAAAAATCATCATCTGATTTGAACTTGATGAACTTAACATTTTGAAAATATAATTTAACCTGAGATGTAGAGAAACTGCAGATTTGACACTTGCAGCAAAATATCGCGTAGCTGAGTATCGCATATATGAGAATACCAAGCAGTGACGCGACAATTCGCGACACTTCATCGCGCGTTATCGCGTATCTGAGTGTCGCGTATGTGAGAATCGGCCTTTAAAACCCTGATTGAATGATCACATATTAATTAGATATTTTACACTTTTCATTCCAGACAATGGATTCAGCAGTTTAAGAAAATCTATGAGTTTATCCTGTCTGTCTCAGGGTAAACCAAATAATGACCTGCTGTCGCTTATGTAAGTAGAATATTTTACATTGTCATTAAAGAAATAAAACATATTTTTGTAGGGATAAAATGAATGCAATTACGTTAACACCACAAGAAAAATTGGAACAGAAAACTGTAGACGCATTGGATATTGAAAAACCCAAATTAATAATTAACACCTTTCAAAAGAAAGCTATGTCAATGGATAGGTTAAACATTCTTTCACAACCGAAATATGCTTCATCAGGAAACTTGCACCAAGAAAAGTTTGTTTCGATGGCAGAGGCTGTTTGTAAATTTTATTCTAAAACACCAATTAGATTTCGAGAAACGAAGAGGAAAGCAGAGAATTATAGGATCAATGGAATACTTAAGCATACAATTCCACAATCTCCAATGTTATTGTGCAAACTAAGACATCGAACAGTAGAAATTATGTCTACTCAAGAAAGAGAAATGTTGGAGTATGAGGAAGCTAAAAAGTATGGAGAAATTTTATTCCTTTCTATTATAATAGCTAAATTGATTTTTATTTTAGACACAGTTTTAAAGCAAAACCTGTAAATTTAAAAGTTTTGGAAGGCACAAAACTTACTTTTGTGGAAAAGAAACCGAATACAGAAGTCAAGCCGTTTAATTTAACGGAAGCTCCTAAAAAGGTATAGATTTTAAATATATATATTTAATAGTATATTACGTAACGAGAGTTGTAAGAAGCATATTACGTAAGTTCGGTTACAGATCACGACCAGCGTAGCGAGGAGTGCGTAATTCTGCGAGTACGTAATTGCCTTACAACTCGAATTATGTACTATACTTTATCTACGACCACACTAATTTGTTTCTGTTTAATAAGAAAAATATGTTTGATGTAACAAATTTATTTCTTATTAGGTACATTATTTAACATTATAATATGAAAATACAACTGTTACTCGACATTATTTAACTTGAAAGAAATGAAAAGAAATACATTCTTATGGTTACAAACCTTACATACCTTATTATTTAGTACTTATTTGGGTTAAACTGGAATAAGAGTGATCATAGATATAGGCAACTCAATGTACGCAATGTCAATTTCCGTTAGTTTGAATTGTGGCACGGGGGTCGCTTAATGTTTAAGCACGTAGTAGCAACTCTCAACCAATCAACGAATCGTAAACCAAACGCACGTGTGGGTTATCGTTCATAACTTATCATTAATCGTGGACTGTTACATATGTGTGTGTTATGATGTATTTACAGTCCACGAACTGTACAATAATGGGCATTTACAATAGTGGTCGCAGATAAATTATTTTATTCGCCCTTAAAAAGGCATTTACTGAAATTACAATTTGATCAAAATTGTGCAATCCTTAATGGTTTGTCCGAAAAGTAACGTTATCGAGTCGATTTTAAAAATGTATCAGATCGGTACAATATATTAAAAGGTTTCAATATGGGCTCCTCCGGCGTCAATACATCGCTTCCAGCCATATTTTCAGACATCGTTGGCGTCGGATGTCCTTTATCAGTCAGATGTCCGACGATCAGATGTCGGAATGTCCTTTAGAACATTGGTGCTAGTCTAAAGTGACCACACGTCCCGATTTTGGCGGGATAGTCCCGCGTCCCGCCGATTTTTAAAAATGTCCCGCTTTTTAGAAAATATCTGCATTTATTGTAAATGTTCTGTAATATATAATATAAAATTTATCCATCACGCTTTGTACCATCACGCCAAGAACAATTGGAGGATCCTGAAAACCTTTGTAATCTCAAATTGAAATTTAAGAAGAAATATAAATTTACAACTATAAATATTAACTCCCTCTGCAAAGTTGGGAAACTAGAGCAAATGATAAACTTTTTGAACAGCAACAACATCCTGCAAGCAGCCATCCAAGAAACTAGATATGCTGATGATCTAACAATGGATAGTGAAACCTATCGAATTTTTAAAGGAAAACTGGCAGTTAAGACTTTCCAACTCAAATCTCAGAATTTTCGGAATAACCTTTGCAGTTAACAAAAGTATAATTAGAAATATTGTTGATTTTGAATCCTTCAGTGAAAGACTCTGTTATAACAATTAAATGCAAGAATAAATATTCAATATTCAACTACCATGCACCAACAAACCAAGATAACAAAAGGAACCGAGACAAAGTTGACGACTTCTGGGAAGATCTGGAAAACAGAATGTCAAAAGTTCACAAGAACAACACAATAATCATAATGGGGGACTTCAATGCCCAATTGGGTAAAGAGAAATCATTCAGAAAAGTTATTGGAAACTATCCAGCTCACAACAGAACCAACACAAATGGCTCAACATTAGTAGATATATGCAAGTCATTTAATCTAAAAATCATCCAACACCCTTCAGAAAACTAAATAGAAAGCAAAAAACATGGATATCTCCAAACCCCATCTTGGGAGAGACTTTTACAAACTCTTACAAACACAATATCTAAAGTTAAATTCCTTGGAACAACCTCTAGTCCCTTCCAAATTGTATCAGGAGTCTGACAAGGAGACGGTTTGTCACCATTATTATTCAACTGTGTGCTGGAAAAAGTTATAAGAGAATGGAAAATGGAAGAAGAAAAACAAAAAGTTAATAACTACATAAAGTTGGGTAGATCGAAAGAAGCAATAAATTGTTTAGCCTTTGCAGACGATCTTGTAATAATAGATGAAGCCTTGGAGAATGCAAAGAAAAGGAGCAATGCAAAGAAAAGACTAGAACTTCTGAAGGAAACAGCTAAGAAGGCAGGTCTACAAGTATCTTTCGAAAAGACGGAATATATGACCAATGAAAGTAATCCACCAACAAATTTAAAAACCAAATATGGTAACATCAAGAAAAGTGACAACTATAAATATTTAGGTGAAAATATAAACATAAAAAGTGAAAAAGAAGCAGTTAGAATCAGATCTGAAAAAATTAAAAGAGCATACATGAAAGTGAGAAATCTGTATAATAAAAAGTGTTTTTCTAAAGATGCTAAATTAAGGCATTATAATACAGTTGTAAAGCCAGAAGTCCTCTATGGATCGGAAACACTTCTTTTAACCAGATGCAAAATAGCATTGGAAGATTTGGAAAAGATGGAAAGAATTCTTTGAAAAATATTAGGTCCAATCAAAACCAAAGATGGCAAGTGGGTTTTTAGACCAAATAAGGAACTGTACTCATTCTGCCCTAAAATAACAGACGAGAACAGGAAAAGACGTGTTATATTCTATGGACATCTAGAAAGAATGAATGGGGAAAGATTGACAAAGAAGATCCATACGTTCTTCCAGAACAGACAAACTGACTAAGATAATGGATGGGGAGGCAAGACAAAAAAGGACTTAGAAGAAATGCAGAATAAACAGCAGACCTTGCTCAACAGAGACAAATTCAGACAAAAAGTCAAGAAATTCAGAGGTTTTCAGGAAGCTAAAACAAACAGAAAAACAAATGGTGTCAAATGATCAGATGAGAGGAAAAGTGCTCATTCTGAGAAAATGAGAGAGTGTTGGAGGAAGAGGAAGGAAAAAAGAAATAAATAGTTATCTTGATGTGGTCCTTAGTTGCCCTGTAACAAATAATAATAACAAAAATTTATCCACATATTCCCATAAAATCGCCTTTTTAATGTCACACAATGAACATTTTTAATATCCTTGAATTGAACTGCCCATTCTTCAAGATATTCAGCAGTTATCATAATTTCCGACTTCTTTCAGAAAATCCGGTCGAAAAATGGCACCTTGTTCTGAAAGTTTCATTGGGTGATTAACAAAGGAGATTTTATGGGAATATGTGGAAAAATCTTTTGAATATATTAGTAACCATTTTCCGAAAAATAATATTTGCGAAAATGATCTTTTTGATGAAGTCTTATTGATAAAAAGATACGTTACTGAAGAAAAAATTAAATGTTGGTTGTCTGACAATAGAGACTGGAGACCATTTGCAGAAATCCAAAATTTAATTTTTTCATCAGTATCGTATCTTTTTTCCTATAACACCTAAGTTTGACTTCTATCAACCACGTGAGCAAGCGGGTTTCAGATCTGGTTTCGGGGTTTAAGATCAGGATTTAGTTCCGGGGGGGTTTAGGAAAATACAGTATCAGAAATGCACCAATTTGCTTTCTAAAACTGACACACAAGGTTCCTATACTTCACATCTACCATGCTCTCTCGAAGAGAGTCGTATCTACTCGTCTCTTTATTTCAATATAACATTTATGTATATTTTTTGCATATTTCGGGGGAGGGTTTGAACCCCCAAATTCCCCCCTCCCTCTGGCTACGCCCATGGTTTGAAGCACTCGCGGAATGTAGAATACATCACCGCTACTCCTCACTAATAAAAGGAAGTTATGAAAAGTCAACTGCCAGCGTAAAACTACACGACAAGTTGAGAGTAAAACGCGGAGTACGCCAAGGAGTTACAATATCCTCAAAACTAATCACGGCGTTTTTAGAGTACATGAGTAAGGAATTTGACTGGGAAACAAAAATTTAAAATTTGCAGACGACAATAATAACGAATAGACGATAATAAAAAAAAATAGCGGAGGACCTAGGCGCGGTTGAACCTCCTTCCGCAAGGTTGAACTCAAGCTAAATACTAACAAAACTCAATGCATGGCCAACCTCGTCGCAAGCGGTAATATTTCAGTAAAAGACATAGAAATGGTGCCCTCCTAGAAATACCTTGGCCACGAAATTCGAAAAAGCCGCGATAATCAAACGACCGAGATCACCAGAAGAAATAGTTTAACCTGGGCCGCGTTTGGCAAACTGAAAAATATCTTTAAATCCGACCTTCCGAAATGCCTTAAACGGAAGGTATACAACCAATGTGTATTGCCTGTAATGACGTATGGGGCAGAAACGCTGACACTAACACGAAAGTTAATCAGGAAAATACAAGTCTGCCAAAGAGCTATGGAGAGGTCGATGTTAGGAATATCACTACGAGATAAAGTCAAACCTAACAATACGACAAATAACAGGCGTCACAGATGCAGTGGAAAGGATTACAACACTGAAATGGAATTGGGCCGACCACATAGCGAGGATAGCGGATGATAGGTGGACGAAACGGATACTCGAATGGCGTTGCAAACAACTTGCATTCAGAAGCAGAGGACGCCTCCCGATACGATGGTCCCACGATATTAAGCGCGCATCACTGGAAACTGGATGCGGGAGGCACAGGATAGGGAGAAATGGAAAAATCTAAGGGAGATCTATATGCAGCAGTGGATACAATGATGATGTCTGCAAATGTGGCAACGGATAAAAAATGGACGGAGTTATTGCTCATTTAAAACAGAATAATAATCCTTCATCATCAAAATTGATTATCAGCTCTTCATATCAGCTATCATATGAAATTTGATTATCAGCTCTTCAAAATTAACGAGATAATTTATACTGTATATTAAAGTATAAATTTATTTATAATAAATTCCAGCTATCAGAAGATTAGTGATTAGCAAAAATTAATGCATTAGTGAAATAATCTAAACAAATATCAGGTATCAAAATCCAGTGATTTCAACACAAACAATTTTTTATCACTCTGCAAAAAATAACGACCAGTAAAAAGGAATACGAACATTCAGCAGTGGCGTGCCTAATATTTTTAAACAAGGAATCATGCAATGCTTCAAGTGTGATAAAGAGTGCAATGACGATGATTCTTGTAAATATGATGGGTGTTCCACAAGAATGCACTACATATGCGCTGAGCTCACTTCTTCTGAAGTCAGATGTATGCAGCTAAAAAATAAAAGAGTACTCAAATATTTTTGCAGTGACTGCCAAGAAGGGCTTAGATTGTTGCCAATTATGAAAAAACAAATTGAAACTCTTGAACATAAAATGAGTGAGCTTGCTGATGAACTCACCACAATTAAACAAGCTAAAACTTCTCCAGAACAGCAAACTGATTTTGATTCAGTAGTCCATGAACTGGAAGAACGCAGAAAAAGATCCAACAACATAATGATGTACAACGTTCCCGAGTCCAATGCAGTTACAACAAAAGGCAAAATTGATGATGACAATTCCAAAGTCAATGATATATTGCATGCCTTAGATCCACAACTACACATCAAAGAAGACTTTCGTGTGTGCAAAAACAATAATACCTCCTGACCTGTAAAAGTTGTTCTTGACAGTAGTGATGATGCTTTATTCGTCCTGAGAAATAAAAACAAAATAAACCTTCCAGAAATTAGAGTCAGCTCTGATTTAACTCTTAATCAGAGGAACCATCTCAGAAATCTTCGCTAACAACTTAACGATAGGACTGAGAAAGGAGAAAACAATCTAACCATTCGATACATACAGGGAATGCCGAAAATTGTCTCTAACACTTCTCAAAGAAAAAACTAAATTCTACGGGCAGCCCCCAGATTGAACAGAACATATTGCGCGTATACTATCAAAATGTTAGAGGTATCAGAACTAAAATTACGACATTAGAACTTAATGCAACTATCAGTGACTATGATGTTATTGTTTTCACTGAGACTTGGCTCTACGAAAATATTCATGATGAGGAACTTGGTTTGTCGCAATATGATTTATACAGGAAAGATCGGTCAATACTAACAAGTCAAAAATCCAGAGGCGGAGGCGTTCTTGTAGCGGTGAAGAAGCATTATTCCAGTAATGTCATAACTATCAACGTGAATAACGTGGAACAAATATTTGTCAAGGTATCTACTTATGGTGAAGATCTAATTATAGGTGGGATCTATCTTCCACCCAGCTCTTGTCAGGAGGAGATTTCCCAAAACAAAACTGCTTCTGTATGGTGACTATAACTTACCAAATGTTGAATGGTATAATGACGAATTGGGCGTATCTGCTATATATAATAATAATAATGCAGCTCAAATGCTTGTTGAATCTCTAGCATTTCATAATCTCTTTCAATCAAATTCCATTAAAAATTGTTTTGGTGTTATGCTAGACTTGATATTCACGAAAGATAAAGACATTATCACTGTAGAAATTGCTGATGACTGTTTGCTGCCTTGTGATCCATATCATCCAGCCACAGTCTCATCAATTACCTTGAACAAAGATTTCAACGATCTGAAATTTGACAACTCTTATTTCAACTTCAAAAGAGGAGATCACATTGGACTAAACTTCTACTTGTCCACTGTAGACTGGGACAATCAGCTAGGCAGTATAACAGACATCAATAATGCTACAAAAATTTTCTATAATATTTTATATACAGGAATAAACAATTTCATTCCCTATATTCGCTTTAGCAAGCCTAAATTTCCTTGTTGGTTTAACAACGATATGAAATATTTGATATTTGAAAAGAAAAAAGCTCATAAAAGTTATAAAATTAGTAACAGCTGGGTTGATTATTTAATTTTTTCTGAACTTCGAAAACAGTGTAAAATAATGAGTAAAGAATGTTATGATAACTATATAAAATGTACGGAAAATAACGTAGGTAGGAATATAAAACATTTCTGGAATTTTGTAAACTATAAAAAGAAAAATCATGGCTTACCAGGTACTATGTACTTAGGAGAACAATCATGTACAACAGGAAATGAAATAGCTAACGGCTTTGCACGCCAGTTTCAATCAGTCTACAAACAGGACACTGCTAATGCAAATTTGTTAGGATTCAAATGTGATAAAACTATAGATATGAGTTCTTGTAATTTCAGCTTGGAAACCATATTGAATAAATTATACCAATTAGACTCCAATAAAGGTCCAGGACCAGATAGAATAGCTCCATTGTTATTGAAGAAATGTAGATTTACCTTAGCAAAACCTTTGTTCCATCTATTTACTTCATCATCGAACTTAGGGGAATTTCCACTTTTGTGGAAATCTAGTTTTATCACCCCAATCTTCAAATCGGGAGATAAAGCAAACATACAAAATTATAGACAGATCACAATTCTGAGTGCAATCCCAAAATTATTAGAGAGTCTGATCTGTGATCAAATAAAAACCCCACTAAACCAAGTTATTATACAAGAGCAGCACGGTTTTTGCATGGGTAAATCAACAACTACAAATTTGTTAACAATAACACAATTTGTGTTGAGTGCCCTGGAACAGAAGCATCAAGTAGATGTAATTTACACAGATTTTTCCAAAGCATTCGACACAGTTAATCATACTGTCTTGCTTCAGAAATTAGAAGCGATAGGGTTTCATGGAAACTTACAGAACTGGTTTGCAAGCTATCTTCGAGACAGAAATCAATATGTAAAAGTCAAGAGTTTCACATCGGCGGAGATTCACGTCACTTCAGAAGTACCACAGGGAAGCCATCTGGGCCCCTTCTTGTTCAATATATTCATCAATGATATTGAAGGAATAATTAAACATTCAAAATTTTTGCTGTTCGCAGATGATCTTAAAATCTTTAGCCATGTCAACAATGAACAAGATTGTGAAAATGTTCAAAAGGACCTTACTTCAATTGTCAAATGGTGCACTGAAAATTACATGGAGTTGAATGTAAACAAATGCAATGTTATGTCTTTTTATCGATCACTTGAACATATTGAATTTGGGTATAATATTGAAGGTGAACCTCTCACAAGAGCAAACTTTGTTCGGGATCTCGGTGTTCTTTTTGACACCAAGATTAATTTTCATCTCCACTTTGAGCAGGTTGTCAATAAGGCGACAAAAATGCTGGGCTTTGTGTGCAGGACCACAAGAGAATTCACTAATGTCGATTCCATAAAAACTCTTTATTATTCTTTGGTTAGATCAATATTGGAGTATTGTTCATGTGTATGGTCACCATCATATGAAATCCATATAAATAATATAGAAAAAACTCAGAACAAATTTTTGAGATATTTAGCCTATAAATTGAATATACCTTTAATTCAAAACTCACTGAGGGAAGTTCGGAATACAACAAAAATAGAGAAACTCAGCACTCGTAGAGTTTATGCAGACATTAGATTTCTGCATAAGATTTTGAACTATAATGCTGATTTTAAGGACATCTCCTGTCCTTAATTGGCCTACATGTTCCATCTAGAGTAACTCGAAACACTCAGACTTTTGCAATTGATTTCCACAGATGCAATTATGGAAAACATTCACCATTAGCCAGAATTATATCGAACGCTAACGAAATTCAAGTGGATTTTTTTAATATCTCCGAAAGTAGCTTGAAACGAAGATTGCCGTCGCTTCTTAATTTGTAAAAAAAAAAAAAAAAAAAAATCACATTATGTTCATTCGTATAGTTTTTAGGTTTACCCTTAGTTATAAGTATTCATGTATCATATACCTTTATAAAAACATATTTTTGAATTGGGTGCTACCCATAAATAAATAAATAAATAAAAATATTTTGAAAATTGTGGAATACACGCTCTGCCTTCCAGGAACAATTGCAGCAACAGAAAAGAAAGTCTTTTCTCATCAATAAAATACGGACAACTGACAAAACGCAGTTGAACATTAAACTTTAAAATTCAAAAAACTTAACTGTATAATATAACATGTAGGTTGGGACGGGTTTCATTTTTTTAAATACATTTATTGAGCTATGCGCGTACCGGCGAGAGAATGCATCTCGTCTCAATATTGTTCTGCGCATACCCCCACATTATTTCGAGTGCGCAATGCTTACTTGTCTGTGTTTGAAAAACTGACGCGTATTTCTTAACTCAAACTAACCTGCGCGAACCTCGGCGCATCCCTTGTCCCTCATACTTCGGCGCAGCACAGCTGCATTCTCTCGCCGGTCCGACTATAGTTTAATATATACATTACAATCTCGTATTTTTTACGTAGAACTAGAATCGACGCACTTATTTGAGGCATGTTTATAATATTCTCATACTTACAATTTATCGAACATTTCTTGCCATTTGTAGTAGGTTTTGACTGATCCGTAGACAGACACCTAGTGGCGGCAGTGTGGCGGAAAAAGGCAAAGTTTTTGCAGCAAAAATTCAATTCCTCAATGTATACATGTGAAGCGTGGTTATGGAGCAAATGCAAAGTTGTGATTGTGTGCAAAGTTGTAATAGTGATTGCAAATAGATTAATACGTGACGGTATTAAGAACAAATTAAGCATTTCTGCTTAAAAACAAAGGAATGGATATTCCAGCTCTTCAATAACTGCATGAAGAATTATCAAATCTCAAAGATATGGCGGAAGAGCCGTGTGATAGCTCTGCTGAAACCTGACAAAGAAGGGAACAACCCGAAGAACTTCAGACCAGTTACACTTCTGTGTCATCTCTACAAACTACTAGAAAGAATGATTCCGAATCGCCTTCTACCCGAAATTGATCCTCTGCTCACACCCGAACAAGCTGGATTTCGTCCCGGCAAGAGCTGTACTCGGCAGTTGCTGAACCTTACGCAGTTCATAGAAGATGGTTTCGAAGCAGCTAAGGTAACTGGAGTGGCATTTGTTGATTTATCGGAAGCCTACGACACTGTCAACCATCAGCTTCTACTTGCTAAGGTCTACACATTGACTAAGCACTCCAGCCTAACCAGGTTCATTGCCACTCTCCTGCCAAATCTGAGGTATTTTGTGGACTTCCAAGGACAACGTAGCTGATGGAGACTACAGAAGAATGTCCTACCCAAGGAAGTGTTCTCGCTCCATTTCTGTTCAATGTGTATACAAATGACCAGCCCGCAGCTCCCAACACCAGGAGTTTCTTATACGCTGACGATCTCGCTCTTGCTGCACAGTGCAAAGATTTTGAATCAGTGGAGAATAACCTCACGAGTGCCCTTAAGGGTCTGTCCAAATACTATTTCGCAAATCAACTGAAACCAAATAGCTCCAAAACACAAGCATGTGTCTTTCACTTGAGAAACAAGGAAGCCTTCACAATTGAAGGTAGTATGGTCAGGAGTAGAACTGGAACACTGTTACACCCCAAAATTTCTAGGAGTGACATTGGAAAGAACTTTTATCTACCAGAAACACTGTCTGAAAAAAGTCAGTTTCCACCAGGAAGCCAAGTCAAAAGTTTCCACCAGAAATAATCTTCTGAGAAAACTGGCTGGTTCAAAATGGGGTAGTCAACCTGACACAATTTGAACATCTGCAATGGCATTGTGCTATTCCGCTGCAGAGTACACCTGTCCAGTTTGGTATAATTCAACTCATGCTAAGCAGGTGGACGTAGCTCTCAATGAAACATGTAGAACTATAACTGGATGCTTAAGATCAACAGTATCAACACCAACTGAGTGCCTTTACGAGCTAACAGGAATAACACCACCCTCTATTCGACGAGAAATAGCTGCAAACAAGGAAAGGAAGAAAGCTGGGCAGGAAGCAACCCATCCTCTACACGGGCATGAACTACATGCTCAGAGGCTGAAGTCTAGGAAGATTTTCCTAAGAACATCCAAAGAATTGAAGACTACATGCGAAAAAGCCAGGCTAGAATTATGGAAAGCTAAGGAATCTCTTCCCCTGGGCTGGAAAAGGATAGCCGAAACTTTACCTCCTGGTCCTGACCAAGGATGGTTAACATGGAAATCCTTGAATAGATTAAGATCAGGAGTGGGTAGATCTAAGACCAATCTTGCATAGTGGGGCTACATTAAAGAAGTTAGCATTCAGTGTGGAGAAAACCAGACTGTGAAGCATATGCTTCAGTGTAGACTGTGTCATGTCGATGCCATGTTGCACAGAAGATGAACTTTATGAAGCATCACAGAATGCAGTGGAAGTGGCCAAGTTTTGGTCAAATATTATATAATGTTTGTAGTCATAGTATTTGTATCTGTGTTTTATTTGATGTTTTCTGACACGGGAATAAATAAATACGTGACGGTAATAACAAGGCGCCACCAGTGAAAAGTATTTGAAAAAATGCGCTGTCTGAACCTATAGAACTGTCCCCATGTCATTAAACTGTTTTTCTTGTCCAATTCTTTTTTTTTTATGATCTATGTTTTTTGCTACTTTAGGGCGAAATGTAAATATATTTAATCTGTCCGCAGCTCTATAATATTAAGTCTTATTAAGACAACAAAACAAATCCCATTTTGAAACAACTACTTCAGTGGCTAATGCCACACCAGGATATTGAATTATTCGACAGGTATTTTCATGTTATTACCAGCCCCAGCACATTTTAATGTCACTAAACAAGTACTACATAAATAACGTTATTTTTAAGATCATTTCTTTCTATTTAACTTAAGTGACTGACTACCCATTTGCAGACGCATTTCTAGATTTATCTCTCATCAGTGCAGCTTTGCTGTTTTGAACTATAAATTGGAATACAGTATGAAAATGTACTGGGGGATGGTAATCACATGCAAATACCTGTTCTATAATTCAATATCCTGCGTGGTATAAGTCACGGAAGTAATCCTTTCAACATGGGATTTGTTTTCTAGTCTTAATAAGACTTAATATTATAGAGCTACGAACTGGTTGAATATATTTATATAGGGTGCGCCAAAACAGATAGTGTAGTTTGAGGGGCTATTAAAAATAAACGGTGCAACTGACAGAAATGGGGTTTATTTTCATTCGGTACGTCATGCTGTTTTATGCATCAAGTTTTGAAGATGACATCAGAAAGATGATGGCCCTCAAGACCTATATATTCATGATGTCGATTTCTAAAGTTTTCGGCCGCATTTTGGCACATTCTGACGGGTATGGCGGCGATTTCTTCCCAAATTTGATACTTGAATTCTTTCAAGGTGTGAGGCCGACGTGACGTGTAAAAACATTTTCCTTTAGGTAGCCTCACAGGAAAAAGTAGCAAATGCTTAAATCAGGTGAGCATGCGGGACATTCCACATCACCCCTCATAAAAACGAGGCGCGAAGAAAACATCTGTGCAAGTTTCTCCATTGAAATTGAAGCAGTATGGGCCGTAGCAACGTCCTGTTGAAACCAAATTTCTCCCAGATCGGTTTCTTCCAATTAAGGTCTAAAATAATTTTCCAACATGGAAACAACATATAGTATAGTTTAGCGGTTACAATCACTGTCCGTCTATTCTCCTCATAAAGAAATTGCACACGACACGGTAATTTTTGGGGAGTGGAGAGATTTCTCGGTTATCGGTCTCGGATTATTTTCAACCCAGTACCGAAAATTCTGTTTATTCGCCGCTCCAGAGAGATGGAAGTGGGCCTCGTCCCTTGAAAATTGAAAAAACTTTACCTGGAATGGATCCGATTCTACTTTTCTTGGGAGCAATTCATGCGGTATTCATACTTCAGGAGGAGGCTTCAATTCTGGGGCAAACAATCTTGTAGGGGTGGAATGATACATCATTATGCAAAATCCTCTTAAGGCCGAGGTCGCACTACGGTTTTTTCCTGCGAGCGGTAACCGCAATAACCGCGAAACCGCTCGAGAAACACACAGTACGCTATGAGAAAAATCAGTCGCGGGAAAAAACCACAAGTGAGGCCGCTTTTATTAGCTTACTTGAGTCACAAAATCACGCGATTAAAAACCGCGGCGGTTTAAACGTAGTGCGGCCTAGGACTTAGTGGACTCACGCTGGGTGGTGACGAACGAACGGCTATTTTCCATATGGCTACAGTCCATATGGCTATTTTCAAGCCATCGTAACGACTTAAAACGGCACGATCCTCCCGTCACAATGAGCCCATCCCAAATTCATATCTCCACCACACAGGATGTACCGGCCCACAGTGGTCTGAAATCCCAAAAGCTGGCCAAAATATGAAGGAATCGTTTAAATATTGTGATTATTGGTCACCTCACGTTTTTGAGGTTCTTGATCAAGAAACTGAATTTAAAATTTCGAAATTCAAAATGGCGGATGCAATATGGGGGATAATTTTTTGAAAAAAGCGTTCAATTTTGTTGACACTTGGGATTTAGGAGTTTTAGAGGTCGCTGATCAAGAAACTGAATTCAAAATGGCGGATGCAATATGGCGGATAATTTATCGAAAAAAGCGTTCAATTTTGTTGACACTTGGGATTTAGGGGTTTTAGAAGTCGCTGATCACGAAACTGAATTGAAAAATGATTAACTGATCGTTGATTTTATCTAGAAAAACTTACTGTTTTACGGAATTTGGTTCATTGAGGCAAATAAATTTAAAAATTACGCTGTTGTTGACACTGCAAGAAAACTTGTTGAATTGTACTCGTGGTACTACATTATACATCTACATTTACATCAAAAGTCAAAATTATTAATCACCATCAGATGTATCTGATTCATCTGATTACAAAATCGGAGCTGTAATTTCTGCAAATAATTCGATAGCTTCTGGAAAGAACGACTTTATTTTCTTTTGCGGAAGTTTACGGAAACTTGTAATTTTAGGATCTGAGTAAATCAAGAGCCTATCAAAAACCACTCAATTACCAATCTCAATTGTTATTTTCCGAAAAAAAAAGTTCAAATATAATATTAATTTGAAAATTCAGACACGTCTGTGTGGGAGTACTCTGGTCAGCGTCTGTTGGCTCTGTGAGCTCGGCTGTGATTGAACCTTCTGGAACTCAAAATTCCAGTCGAAATTTTGTGAGATCCGTTTGGATTTCACCTCCAAAACCTCAACACAAACCAGTAATCATGTCAGAACAACGGGAAATAATCCATTACCCTCAGCCCCAGTCTAAAAGGCTGGGTAATAGACCTGATCATTGGATTCCAGGGGATCAGGCATGTCATGAAGAGAAGAATCGGAGCCTCTCAAAAACACTCAAGACTAAGAGAATATTTTACATGGGAACACGAACACACTACTGAAAGTACGTAAATTGAAACAATTGACGAACGCCATGGATAAATTCAATATCAAAATACTGGCAATACAGGAAACACGATTCTCACGAGAAAAACACGAGATGAGAACCACTTTGACTCGGAAAACTACAGAATATACAAAGGGAAGCCAGCCATAACCATTTCAAAAAGAAACCTCAAACTCTCCGGAACAGGATTTGTAGTACACAAATCGATACTGGACTCTGTAATGGATTTCACCTCAAAATCAGAAAACATATCAACTCTTACGATTCGATCTGGGAACAAAGCTTATGCACTGATCAACGCACATGCCCCCACGAATAACTACAAGAAAAACCCGCAGATGATAGAAGATTTTTGGGAAGATTTGGAAGAAAGCATGAACAAAATCCCCATGAAGCAGGTAAATGTGTTACTAGGAGATTTTAATGTCCAATTAGGCAGGGAGAGAAAATTCAGAGACACAACAGGAAAACACACGGCCCACAAGAGGACAAATAAGAATGGAGAGAACTTAATAAACTTCTGTAGAAATTTCAACCTCAAAATCATGTCAATGCAATTCCAGAAACCACACAAGAAACTACGGACTTGGAAATCTCCCAACAACGCCCTAGGAGAATTTCAGATTGACCACATAGCGACATCCAAGAAAAACACCAGAGAAATTATGAATGTTAGGACAAGGAAAGGATTTTTCGAATCCAATCATCATCTCCTACAAATCAAAGTGAAATTTATACCCTACAAACAAATCAAGAGAACCAATAGAACTTTCAGAACAGACCCAGAGTACCTACAATTAAGCAAGAAAGAAATTACAGAAAAAATTTAGAAAATTGAGAGTAACAATTGGACAGAACTGTCAGGAAAAATGAAAGAATTGTTAAAATTGGGGCAACCACCGAGAAAAAGGAAACACAGATGGTGTAGTATGACATGCGACAGAGCTATATAAGACAGAAGAGAAGCCTGGATAAAATTTAACAACCACAGAACACCCGAAAAATGGGAAGAATTTAACTAGATACAGAAGGCCTCCTCCAAAATAATCCGCAGAGAAAAAAGAGGTTATGAAAACAACATGTTGAAGGAGATAGAAGAGGAATTCAACAAAAACAACACATGAAATTTTTACAGAATATTCAGGGAAAATATGACAGGATATCAACCACTGAGCTTATGCTTCAAAAGGCAAGACAGATCATTGGAGACAAACCCTAAAAAGAACTGTGAAATATTAGCAAAATACTTTGACACACTAGTCAACTGTGGAAAACCAACACAGAAACTACAGTTCGTAAAGCCAGAACCTAACCCGGATTGCAAACCCCCTACACTCGAAGAAATTGTGAACATAATAAAATCACTGAAAAATAACAGAGCACCTGGAGAAGATGGACTAATTTCGGAAATCTGGAAGCTAGACCATGAAAACATTACACCTAAAATACACAGAATCATCGAAAACATCTGAGAAACAGGAAAAATACCAAAAGAATGGAAGTTAGCCCTAATACACCCCCTCCACAAGAAAGACAAAACGGACCCTAATAACTACAGAGGAATCATTATTACCTGTGACATACAAAATTCTGTCGAAATCCCTGTTAAATTGGCTAGAACCTCAGATAGACCCACAGATAGGGGAATACCAAGGAGGGTTCAGGAAAGGAAGATCATGCAGTGAACAGATCTGGTGCTTGAGAACAATACTAACAACGAGAAAGACCAGGAACACCACAGTAATATTCGTTGACTTTAAGAAGGCCTACGACTCCATAGATAGAAAAACACTTCAACACATTGGAAGAAATGAAGGTGGACAAGAAGACCAGAAATCTAATCCAGGAAACACTACGGTCAAGTAAAAATGACCGTCAAACGTCGAAACTCGAGTCGTGATATGTGTAGAAATTTATATAACTTTGAATAATAAGTTATATAACATTTTTACATAATATAAGTGTGGTAAAAAACAAAGTGAATTTTTCAATTCAATGTAAGTATGGATTACCACGTAGTAACTGTCGCAACCATCCTATTCATAAGGGCAAAATTGTATGGACACATATATAGGATGAATGAAAACAGACTGACCGAGAAAATTTTTAACATAGTGATGAGTAATACAGTGAAAGCCAACTATTATACCTTAGGTAAAGGAAACCTTGGAAGACCTCAAGAAACTCAACATCTGCACAGTAGACATGACCGACAGGAAAAAATAAACTCCTAGAAAGGAAAGAAGTGGACTGAAGAGATGAAGAAGAAACAGTGAATATGAGAGGTTTCTGGGCAGAAATAAAAAGGCAGAAAAAATTACATGTTAATTGATTGTGTTTTAGCGCTCTCCTTAAAGGGGAATTATCGGTAATAATATTAATAACATTAATTTGTAATTTTTATTTTCAATAGAGGCAAGCAATTGTATTGAAAATCTGTCCCGTTAAATCTTAAACTTTTGTTCTACATGATAGAAATTGAGAAAATTTTATGAAAATTTATCAATTTTTTTTGCAAGATGTTAATAAAATAAAAGAAATTAAAAAACACAGTTAAATTCTACATACGTTCATAAGAAGAATGGCATTTTTCTGGGTTGAAAAGGATAAATTGTAAGGTATAATAGAAATTATTTCACTCAGCACTGTTTTATGAACACTCGAACAAATAATGACCCGCGAAAATTGCACCACATTGAATTTATACCCAGACTCAGTTACACCCACATAAGCCTTTTTAACCCTCATATCGAAAGCACAAGACCCTACTTTTATCCATTAAAAAATAAGAAAATATAATCTTTATTTTTTGAATTTTGGCCAGCTTTTTGGGATTTCAGACCACTGTGCGGCCCGTCAAAACTGCATTATTTGTTTTGACGCACCCTATATATTCAGGCTACATATCGACCTTAATAAGTTTATATGATTGTATCTATAATTAGTATGGTCTCACTAATATATGTTTTTTGCGTTTGTATTAGGTATACCAATCTTGTGAAAATTTGTACGAATTTCATGCAAAACCTGTACCAAAATCAGTATACGAGCCCAAGAAGTTTGTAATTAAAAGTCATCTACAAACAGAACCAAAAACTCCAAAATTCATGAAGAAATATAATGATAAACTAAAAAAGGTATGGAAGGTGGAATTCTATAATTCAAAATATATTTTCAATATCTGTTTTCAAATTTAGCAATCCAATCCAAAAGGAAAAGCTGAAAAGAAACCAATGAAAGCATTTCCTGTTCTGCAACGGACTGTACCAGTTCCCTTTAGTTTTGAGAAGAGAGATCAACATTTGCTAGCCAAAAAAGAGAAAATGATACAAAAGGTAATTACTTAATAAGTACAGTATAATCTCGGTAATTCGGCTGTTGGGTAATCGGACGACCAGTAATCGGGCGGTATGGAGACCGCTCGCGCTCTTCCCTCCCACCATCGTATCCATCCAATGGTGCTACAGCCCAAATCGGGCCTCGGTCTCCTCCCACAGCTCACACTTGTGTTTAGTGTCTTGATCTTAGACACAAGTGTAGGGAGCCCTTACAGTTTTTAACGTGGTTGGCGAGCCACTATTCGGGGAGGTTTCAAGACAGATTTTTACTGTGATCACTTTGCCAGAGCCATCTACAGGAGAACGGTGGCTTATTTTTACCATGTCCAGGATTTGAACCTGGGACTTGCGGCCCCGAAGTCTGACACATTGACTAATAGGCCACCACCGCCTCCTTCCCTCCCACCATTCTTTCTTATAATCCGGCGGTTGTCTTATCCCATATGTGTCGGATTATCGAGATTATACTGTAATCCGGAAACGACTCTCGAAAACTATTTTTTTAATTGAAATTTAATTTTGAACTATTGTTTTAGGTATTAGAGGAAGCAAATAAAGTAGACTTTCATGCTAGACGAATGCCAGAGAATATTTTAAAGTCTCCTAAAATTAAGCCAAAATTAACGCGTTTTCAACACGGATCCCTGGAGAGTTTAAAATCCACGGTATGTTCAAGAAAATTTATTATTCTGTAGTAGCAAAATGTTTAGCATTAATATAATATTGATATTATTATTATTAATTTAATTTTGTTTATATTTATGCAATTCCAGAAAAGTGATGAAATGTTGACAGAACCTGCAACATTTAAAGCTCGATCTGCAAAGGTATTATATAGTAAACCATTTATCCCCAAGAAAGAAACTTCGAAGATTACTGACGTTTCAGAATTTCATTTAAGTACAGCAAGAAGAGCAAATGAGCGAGAAAAATTTGATCACTATATAAAAGAAAAGGAAGCACTTCAAGTAGAAAGAATAAAAGAAGTAAGATATTTTATATTAATTACTATTTTATATTGCGTAGGTTGCGGAAATTTTTGGGATACTATTTTAACTACTCGTTTAACAGATTGACTGCAGTTGTCGACAACGTATTGATAAACTCTCCTTGCCTAGTGCTAGGGTTTGCAATCCGGAAAATCGGCTCCGGTAATCCGGCGGATCCGGCATCACTAAACGTTTATCGGATCCGGGACCAATATATCGGATCCGGTCATCTTTTTTTCAAAAAATTGCCTCAAAAAAAAGGTTCTCGTTATAGGCGCACAAAAAGTAGGTTGAATTTTAGGGTGCGCCTTATGCACCCACAAATGCGGTATTTATAGTAAGTTGATTAAACTAAATGGACATTTAAATAGATCAGGGATGGCGAACCTATGATCCGCGGGTCAGACACTGACCCACACAGGCTTTTTAAGTGATCCAGGCATTGATTTTCTAACTTATTATTTTCTGATAAAAGCGGAAAACCGCTGTGTGGTTTTTCTCAAACACAAAGTTATGGATATTAAATGTATAAAAAAGAAATTTCTTCTACAATTATTGTGTTTTAAAAATGTTGTATGTGTAAGACCATTATTATAATCGTGTATAAAAGTATAAAAATTGTGCGTAAAAGTCCAATGTAAATCAAATGAAGTTTCATTATTAAATGATTTCTGTTTGTTGGTACTATGGCAACAACTCTTGTCACTAAACAAAAAACATAGACGTGGTGAAAATTTTCTGACCTATATTAAAATTGACTTAATTTTAAGTCTCGGCCCCTCAGTCTGGATTTGTCCGGTTCTAACATAACTTAATCCAATCCAGATTAAATCTACGTTTACCTAGATTACATCGACAACGACCAAATAGTGTTCCCGTCACTGTGCGTTTTTACGAGTTAGCAACTTTTGCCACGGGGCGCTGAACGTTCTAAGAAACATTGGTTCTATTCAATATCTTAAGCAGAATATTCCACATCCTTTAATTGAATGATTTCATTGTATAATACATCAGGAATTTTTAAGCACTTATTCATTATACGACATCAAAGGAGGTAAATTCTTATAAAGCATTACTTTTTTTTGACTAACTTGTTTACTTCTCGTGATATCATCCCTTAAAGTTGACTTGACCCAAATTGAACCTTTACTCGCTTTTTTGCAATTTTTTGCATAAAAAACAAAATTGCAGAAAATTGATTAAAACAAATTTTATTGAGAATTAAATTCTCTATAACCCTTATTTAAAACACTTTTGTCTATTTCATCTAGTTTCTGAGTAATAACTTTTTTTCAAAATAACCTGCTATTAAACCTGTGAAGTAAATATCAATTTCTTATAACGCCATTCAATATTTTTGCAAAATTTAAAAAGATTCTTAGAAAACATTCAATTTGCAACAAGTTTTGTCTAAAACGTTTCTCTAAATTCTTTACTTTATTGTGTGTCACTCTGTCCGTCTGTCCCTATATGTGGCTGTTTGTGGAATCGTAGCTCCTAAACAAATGGACCTATTTTGATGCGGTTTTTTTTAATTGAAAGCTGATGTGAGCGAGGAGGTTCTTAGCTAATTTATGAAGATCTATGCATGCGCATGATGATCCGCTCATTTCCTTCTTGACAAAATTAATCTGTAATCAATTTGACACAAATGTTTGTCTAGTTCCGTATATCCAAACTTATGTTTAAAATCTGACGTGATCGAGAAGTTTCCTAGCTATAGTTTATGAAGATCTGTTCAGGCATTTGATGATCCCTTTTAACTTATTAACATTTTGATGACGTGTGTCGCCGTGTTGGGGAACTGCTAAGTAAATCAAGTAATAAAACCAGAATACAAAGAAATAAAAAGAAGATTAATAATGATAAATTGTGGATTATACTTACTCTGTGTAAGCAACGTAAGTAAGTAACAAAACAACAATATCCAATCGTTTAGTTTTCAGTCTTGATTCATTTACTCAGAAAAATTCGCAAAATAAAGATAACAGTTAACGACGTCTGCTCTCACCTGTCTGCTCGTTCTCTTTAACGCGAACGTGACGCATACCATATCGAATCTCTGCAGGAACTTAGTAGACCTTGTAATATAGATTGATATATCTAAGTTCATACGTATTTTCTATTCGTTATACCTATGTAGATATAACTAACCATACTTCTTAACATAGCGGGCCCTGACGCGTTGACGCTCATCAACAAAAATATTATAGGTACTTTGGAGCTAAATGGGCAAGAAAGAAATTTTTTTTTTTTTTGCTTTTTAGAGTTTTTTTGTGTCGGGGGTTGCTTAATTTTTTTTTTTTTATTAGATATCCCTTAAAGTTGACAACCCAAAGCAGCTTTTAAGCTTCATTCCGTTTTTTGCATAAAAACACGAAATAAGAAAAAAAATTGTTGAAAGTAACTTTTATATAGAATCAAATTCTTTACAAATTTTATTCAACAAAAAATTGCCTAAAATTCTTAGTTTTTGAGTTATAGTCTTCCAAACTTTAAACTTTTACTTAAATTAGATTTTCGATTTTTTCCAGAAAATTTTAAAAATAGTTAAAAACTATTGCAACATTAATATGTTATAGACCAGGGATGGCGAACCTATAACCCGCGGGTCAGACACTGACCCACACAGGCTTTTTAAGTGATCCAGGCATTGATTTTCTAACTTAATATTTTCTTATAAAAGTTTCTCAACCACAAATGAAGGATCATTATTATAATCGTGTATAAAAGTATTAAAATCGTGCGTAAAAGTCCAATGTAAATCTAATGGAGTTTCATTATTAAATGATTTCTGTTTGATGTTACTATGGCAACAACTCGCGTCACTAAACAAAACACATAGACGTAGTGAAAATTTTCTGACCTCTATTAAAATAGACTTAATTTTAAGTCTCGGCCCCTAGGTCTTAATTTGTTTGGTTCAAACGTAACTTAATCTAATCCAGATTAAATCTACGTATATCTAGATTACATCGACAACGACCAAATAGTGTTCTCGTCACTGTGCGTTTTATACTAGTTAGCAACTTTTGCCACGGGGGCGCTGAACGTTCTAAGAAACATTGGTTCTATTCAATATCTTAGGCAGAATATTCCACATCTTTTAATTGAATTTCATTGTATAATACATCAGGAATTTTTATGTAGTTATTTATTAATACGACACCAAAGGAGGTAAATTCTTATAAAGCATTAGAGTTTTGTCTAAAGAGTTTTTGACTAACTTGTTTACTTCTCCTGATATCATCCCTTAAAGTTGACTTGGCCCAAATTGAATCTTCATTCGGTTTTTTGCATTTTTTTGCATAAAAAAACAAAGTTGCAGAAATTTGGTTAAAATAACTTTTATTGAGAATTAAATTCTCTATAATTTTCATTTAAAACACTTGTCTATTTCATTTAGGTTGTGAGTAATAACCATTTTATGAGGTTGTGAGTCAAACATTCAGCTTTTTTTCAAAATAACCTGCTATTAAACCTGTGAAGTAAATATCAATTTCTTATAACGCCATGCGAAATTTGTGCAAATTTTAAAATGATTCTTAGACAACATTAAATTTGCAACAAGTTTCGTCTAAAACGTTTCTCTAAATTCTTTACTTTATTGTGTGCCAGTCTGTCCGTCTGTCCCTATATGTGGCTGTTTGTGGAATCGTAGCTCATAAACAAATGTACCCATTTTGATGCGGTTTTTTTTTATTTGAAAGCTGACGTGAGCGAGGAGGTTCTTAGCTATATTCTTAGCTAACTTAGGAACAGATCTTCATAAAAACACGAAAAAACAAAAAAATGTTGAAAGTAACTTTTATAGAGAATTAAATTCTGTACAACTTTTATGAACAAAATTTGCCTAAAATTCTTAGTAGTCTTCCTAGTATAGTCTTTCAAACTTTCAACTTAGATTTTCGATTTTTTCAGAAAATTTTCAAAATAGTTAAAAACTATTGCAACATTAATATGTTATAGACAAATAAATTCTCTACTAATGTTGTTTAAACCACTTTTGTCTATTTTGTCTGTTTTTCTCAAATTTTTCCCATTTAGACTTCCCTTCAAATCGTTCAAAAAATCAAAAAACAAGTGATAAAACCAAACAAATTTTCTCTTAGACAATGAAATTCTTAACAGTTTTTGTCTTAAACATTTTCACGAATTTTGTTACAACTTCCAAGTTACAACGAATCAAACCCAAACCTTGTCTAAATTTGATTTCCTCTGAATTTTTCAAAATTTCCAAACCAACATTTTTCAAAACAAAATTAACTCCATTGTTTAGACAATGGAATTTTCTACAAATATTGTCTAAGCCACTTTCATTTCTTTTGACTAATTTCTAAGTTCAACCAATCAAACTTATAATTTAGTCCGATTTCACGATGGCATAACTTTTGAACGGCTTATCACAGTGACTTCTAGTTTTTACTAATCGATTCAGCGTCCCAAAATTAGTCGAAAAAAATTAGTTCGCGAATGAGAAGACGCGAATAACGTAATCAGAGACCTACGTACCATGGGATTGGACTACGACCCTCAGATGTTGATGGACCGACAGGGGTGGAGATGCATTGTGCAGTCAGCCAGAACCCACATAGGGCTATAGAGCTACGGAAAAAAAATGCAAGGTCGACTGATCTCCCGGTTTGGAGATTTGAACTGTCCGTCATGATCGCCAGATCTAACAGCACCAGACTTCTCGCTTTGGGGCTTTTTAAAATCTCGCGTTTACCACAAGGAACCACGAACCTTGAAAGCTAAAATTGAAGACGAAATCGCCAATTTGGAGGCAGATGTTTTGCGAGCAACTATTCAAAATGCCGTAACACGAGCGCAATTATGCATCAACTCCTGGCGGTGGCCATTAGGACGATATAATTTTTTCCAAGTAATGTCGGCAATTTTACACTTTCAAATAAACTTTTGATGAAAACAGAGCTGGTTTTTTTCATTTATAACAAAATGGCAGCCAATTCAAATTATATCATTACTTTTGCGCCACCTTGTACATATATCGATGACAATGCACACAATTTGGTACCAGGAGACGTTCGTTGCAACGGATTTTGGTGAAAGATTTGAAAATGTTCCCCTACAAAGTGCAAACTGTTCACGAATTGCTGCCTGCTGACCGTCGGATAAGGTTAACTTACTGCAAAACTCTGTCGAACTTTTGATGAAAACAGAGCTGGTTTTTTTCATTTATAACAAAATCTCAGCCAATTCAAATTATGACGTTACTTTTGCGCCACCCTGTACATATATCAGTTGAAACGTTAAATGCTGTTTTAAAGAGATACATGTTTATTAATGTCTATTAATAATGTAAATAACATGTCTATTAATTTTATTTTATATTGAAACCGATTTTAAACTAAACAATATTATATTTTGAATTCATTTGTAGTTGGAACAACAGAGAATGCTAGAGGAACAAGAAGAAATAGCAAGAATTCGAAAGGAAGCAGTTCGAGCAGCTGAACCAATTCGGCGTTATAAAGATGTTAAGACTGTTCCGTCTAAACCGGCAACGGAGCCTCTTACTCCGAATCTATCTACTATGCGTTCCCGCAATAAAGAGAATTATTATAATTTTTAATGTTTCAACTCGATATTTTATTTTTTAAGAAATATATTTCATTACTTTTTTAGAGCAGGGAGTGTTTTATTTTTTTAGTTTTCCCCGAGCCATCGTCGAAGGCCGGCTTGTAGGTGACTGCATTATTTGGTGCCGAAGGATTAATTGATAAATATGCTGTAGAATCTGTAGTAGGAGTATTATATCCAAAAGCATTTAATGGAGGTGATCCAAGAGCAATGTATTACGCTGCTAGACAAAGACAAATAAGTGAACTTTGGAAAAAATATAAAACAGATTGGAAAAGAAGCGAAAAAAACATCAAGCGTTTTTAAAAGAACATCCTGAGGTAAGAGAAACTTATCGAAGCTACGCTAGAGGAGGAGAAGGGTATTTAAGATTACAAAACGAGAGACGCCAAGCTGCAGCTCCTACGGGAAACACACTCAAAGACTAAAGAAATTCGGGAAGAATGCGAGACAGAAAACGTGGCGAGGACACGCGCGCGAAGGCGCTTCTGGAATGAACACATATCTAGGATAGAAGATCACAGACTAGCAAAAATTGTACGAGACGGAATACCAGCATCATGTCGACCACCAGGACGACCACCAAAGAGATGGAAGGACAGCCGGTCGTCAGAATCTCTAAGAGCATGTGCATTGTGGATGGGAAAAAAACAAGCCTTTAGGCTTCCGAAAAGAAGAAGAATTTTGAGTATTGCTTTGATGTGATCCTGCAGAGGATTAAGATTAATGAAGTTAAAAACTGGATGCGTCTGGTTGCGTGTTGCCAGCAATCGCGTTTGTATGTTACAGAACTCTTTCGGAACGGTATATTAGTCCACCACTCACCACCCTTCCTTAGTTTTCTTTAGTTCCCTTTCCACAATGTTACCTGATGCCTTTCGTTCCTTCAACATTTGTCATTCGAAGTGCCACCTCCATTATCAAAAGGATATTTTTGTTTCAAATTTCAAATTCATACTGAATTGAAGCAATAAAGAAAATAGTGCATGGTCATATACATGTATATTTTTTAATCAGATCAGACATTTATAATTCTATTAAATATTATGCGCATACATGGTCGTAGCCAGTGGGTGGTTTTTAGGGGTTGAAACCCCCCCGAAATATGCAAAATATAACAAATTTTATATTGAAATAAGGAGAGACGAGGAGAGTTGAGAGAGCATGGTAGAAGGAGGGTGGGAGTTTGGGATTGTGTATTATCTGCAGTTCGTTGGTTTCGGCCCACTTTTCGAGCTCTTCCCCATTCTCATCCGTTTTACTGTAGCCCCAGGCTAACCTTTTGCAGTTGAAGTCGCCGATGACAAAGTTGATTTCCTGCTGGCGGAAATTGTTTGGGTTTGAGAACTTCAACTTGACATCCGGGGGTTTGTACACTGACGTCACTGAAAAATTTGGAGTACGGATGGTCAGCAGCTCGATATTATCTAAATCTGTCATGGAGGTGGAGATGACGTCAACACCAGGCTTGACAAAAATAGCGCTCCCATACTGATCATGTGGTCTCTCAACAACCATCCTCATGCCAGCCACCCTTGGTCTGTTCCGCGCGATGCCTCGATGGGTCTCCTGTACCAGAAGCACGTCGCATTCGGTTTGCTTGCATATGTCCGCCAATAAAACTTCTTTAAGACTAGAAATTCCTTCAATATTAATTGAAATCGTAACCAAGAATGGCCTTGAAGAAGGCCTCCTTGGCAGGCTTGTTTTAACGACGTTGTTCATTTTCGTTTATCGTAGATCGGGTGAATTAGCCGTTGAACACGTTCAATGTTTCCAGGGTAAGCCCGATTGTGGTTCTCATGCGAGACAGCGCAATCTTTGGGGAGGCTTCTTCTGTGTACCCCATTTTGCAGGTTGGGTGAATGACAGTTTGGCGCAAGCCTCCAATCCTTGCCTTATTCTTCTTCTTATTTTTTCCTTCTGTTTGATTTGGTTGATAGTAAGTTTTGCGTAATTCCGCGAGTACTTAATTGCCTTACAACTCGAATTATGTACTATACTTTATCTACGACCACTCTAATTTGTTTCTGTTTAATAAGAAAAGTATGTTTGATGTAACACCTTCTACCTTATTTAACTTGATTGAAATGAAAAGAAATATATTCATAATGGTTACATACATTTTTATTTAGTACTTATTTCTTATTTGTAGTTTTCGTTTCGATTTAAACGTGAAAATACGAAATGAGTGACAGCTTCTATGTGAATGACGTTACGTTTAATGATTGTTTGGAAATCACGGAGTACTATATTTAAAAATAGTATCAACGTGCAGCTTTGAACCAATCAACGAATTGTAAAACAAACAAGCAAATGTTATTTTGGATTATTAAATAACATTAATCGCGGATTGTTACATATGTGTGTGGTATGATGTATTTACATAATCCACGATCTGTACAATATTGGGCAATTACAATAGTGGTCGTAAATAAAATTTTTAATTGAAATGTTTTTTGGAAACGTATGTCGTAGTTGCATGCGCACGTAACTCGCTGCATGCTTATAGCAAGTCATAAAAAAAACAGAGATATTTAAAATATTCTAAATTTTGAATTGTAAATAGCTTTTGCATTAAAAAATATAAATTTTAAGGCTTTTTTAAGTTGAAACAGTTTTTTTTAAATTTCGTATAGAACCGTGTGTCTTTACTTGCTTCCGGTAGAGAGTGGTGCAAATTAAACGTCAAACTATTGCCTGTTGAATGAGGTAAGATTTAATTGAATTTTCGTCGATTTTAATTGCTTTTCGCCCAAAACAAACGCCAGAAATCGAAAATTCAGGTGCTTTTTCACTGTTTACGCTATAAATCTCAACTCGGGCAATTTTATTTGATTAGCAGTTCGCTAACGAAATTTTTCAATTCACTTCACGCGAAGCTTGTGACTCGGGCTGTCACTTCAAGTGTCCTGACAAAACAACGCGCGACTAAACAGCGCGGCGAAAATATCATACCAACATAACAACCCTCTACGGAAATATCACATCCTAAAATATCTGGTGACAATAATGATTAGGATGTTATATTATCCTAATGTTATAATTTCGACGTGTTATTGTATTGCTGTGATATTTTCCACGTGTAGTTTGTCTTCTTTTATTTTTTACCGTGATATTTTTTTTACCTTTTTATTGTCTTACTAATTTCTTTTTCTTTATTCATTCGGCGTAGTATTTCCTCATTTGAAACCTTGTCAACCCATGGTATTCTAAGCATCCTCCTATAATACCACATTTCAAATGCTTCTATGTTCTTGATGTTTTCTGATTTCAGTGTCCAAGCCTCCATTCCATACTATAGAATGGAGAATATATAGCATTTTAGTTTTCTGGTTCTCAGTTCTAATGTTATATCTCAGCTTCAGAGTATTTTATTCATTTTTATGAGAGCGCTGCGAGCTACTTTTAATTTCTTTTGTGTGTTCTGCTGTTTCAGTTACCCATGTGCCAAGATATTTGTAGGAGGATACCCATTCCAGGTTGTCGTTATTAATATTTATAGATGGTCTATTGTGATTTGTGCTTTGGTTTTTTGAAGTTGTCATGACTTTGGTTTTCTTTAGGTTCATATCTAGGCCATATCTCTTGCAGAAAATGCTTGTTAACTCAACCAGATGTTGTAGGTCTTCCAGACTGTCGGCGAAGATAACGGTATCGTCAGCGTATCGCAGTTGTTAATTCTTTCCCCGTTTATGACAATACCACCGGTTTCCTCGGACAGCGCTTCTTCAAAGATGCCTTCACTATATATATATTGAACAAGAGAGGCGACAATACACATCTTTTAATTCATCTATTAATCTTTTCACTCAGGTCTTCTCCGACTTTGACTCGTGCTGTTTGGTGTCAATAAAGATTGGATATTATTTTTATGTTTTTTCTATCGATGCTTTTTCTTTTAAGTATCTCTGAGTTTTGGGTGTTGGACTCAAATGCCTTTTGAAAGTCGATAAGGTAGATATACATATCATAATTCATATCTAGGCACCTTTGTCTTAGTACGTTTAGTCCGAATAGCGCTTTTCTTGTTCCCACGCCCTTCCTAAAACCCATTTGAGTCTTACTGATGTCTTGTTCTAACTCCTTATAAATTCGGTTATGTATGATCTTTAAAAATATTTTCAAAGTGTGACTCATTAGGGCAATGATTCTGTGGTCCAAACATTTGTGGTCCAACAAGTTTGGTTCGATGTGATTACCGGGTTTGCCGACCCTTCGAACACTGCGGCCTATTGGTAGCCTATTGTATTCTATCACATTCACTTAGGCCCAGAAAACCTGTTATAGTAAATTGCGCTAATTGCCATTTTTCACATTTGTCTTTCTGGAACAAATGCGGCCGGCGCTGGGAATAGAACTCAGACCTCTATACTCGTCAGTTAGCGCTCTAACATGAGGCCACGAGCGTCACCACTACACCACTCGCGCCGGTCCGAACATTCTCTGGCTTTATTTTTCTTTGGCAGTGTCACGAATCTTGAGGCTAGCCAATCGCTAGGAATTCTGCCCGTCTCATAATTGTTGTTAAACAGTTTTAATAGAATATCTATGGAGTCTTCTCCGATAAGTTTTAGTAGTTTTTTTTGCACTTCGTCATGCCCTGCTGCCTTTCGGGATTTACAGTTTTTAATTGCATGTTCGAGTTCTTCCCTTAATATTTCTGGGCCAGTATACTCCATGTCTGGGTTCTCCAGTTCTATCCGATTATCGTTGAAAAGTTCTTGTATATATTCGCTCCACCTTGCCAGTTTGTCTATCGGTTCTACAATCAAGTCGCCGTTCTTGTTTACCAACACATCTGGTTGTATGCTCTTTGCTGTCCCAGTCATTTCTTTTACCATTTTGTGCATATTGAAAAAATCGTATTTGTCTTGATAGGCTTCAACCTCTCGACACTCATCAAGAAGCCATTTTTCCCTGGCTGTATCACTTTACTTCTGATTTTATTGTTTATGGTCTTATAGATTTGCACATCTTTGTTCTTATATTGTGAGGTAGCAATTGGGTAGAGGATAGATACTCATCTATAGTCCCAATAGGTGACAGATCTACTTCAGTATCGCGCCCCTGCCCACGCGAGCATTGGTTTATCTCCCATGCGGGGAAAACCATTGTCCCAACCCTACAATCCTTTCCAATCCCGTCATTGTCTACCTAATATCCCCAAATCTCATCTCTTCAAATCCTTACCTTGGGAGTAAACCCTTTCAAATCCTAGAGGAAAGCAAAGGGAAACTATCTCTAGTACCTTACCAAGAAAATCTTATAGATTGTCTCATGGTCAAAGATATCCGGAGTTTAAATATTCCCTCAATCAGATCTCCGGGAGGGAATGCTATGGAAAGGTCTGAAGATATGAACAAGCAGATAACATCAACAAAGATGAACCTCCGAAAACGCTTCTCAATTGCCACTTGGAATGTTCAGGGACTCGTTACACATCCTGGCAAACTAGACATCATCGAACGTGAAGTGACTAACATCAATATAGTAGGTATATGCGAAACTCACTGGTCTGGTAGTGGACATTTCACCTCCAAAAGTGGCAACACAATATACTTTTCTGGACATCAGTCGGACTCAATACATGGCGTAGCGATAATTATTCCAAAATCACTTCATACAAGTGTGTTAGGTTACAATCCTGTAAGTTCCAGAATACTGACTAAAAAAATCAATGCTAAGCCTTGCAAATTAAACATTGTCTAAATCTACGCTCCAACATCAACAAGCATGGAACACGAATTAAATGATTTTTACAATAAACTGGAAAGTACTATACAAGAAATACCCAACAAAGAAATAACTCTGATACAATTAGATTTCAACGCTAAAATCGGTCAAACTGAGGAACACGAACAAGTAAAACACTTCATAGGCAGATATGGATTGGGCGTCAGAAATGAATCTGGACAAAAACTCGTGGAATTTTGTATAGGAAACAACATGGTTATCACAAATACCATCTTACCTCAACATCCAAGACGTCGGTATACGTGCACATCTCCAGGTGGCCTATACAGAAACCAAATAGACTATATATTGGTACAGTCAAGATGGAAATCCAGTATACAGAACGTCAAGACCTTACCAGGAGCGGAGTGTGGCAGCGACCACAAACTGCTAGTAGCTCGAGTAAAAATACACATTAAATCCAAGAAAATAAAAGTAAAAGCTCCCCCCTTGAACTCTGGAAACATCCATTTTTTTTAAGAAAAACTAAGAGAAAAATTGGAAGTAATCTCAAATAACTCAGAATTTGAAAATTCACAGACAATTTGGCAAACTCTTAAAACTACTATGATCGATATCAAAGAGGAAGTAATTCAACAAACTACCAACGATGTGAAAAACAAAACAGTGGATTACTGACGAAACTTGGAATGCAGTAAAGAAAAGAAAGATGCTCAGAAGAACAGGCATACGCAAAAACCAACAGATGATCGAAGAATACCAAAAACTGAATAGGGACATTCAACGACTGAGCAGACGGGACAAAAACCAACACCCTCAAAAAATCTGCCTTGACATTGAAAGATTACACAACACCAATGAAACACGAAACCTCTTCCGAACAATCAAGGAAATTACCAGAGAATTTAAACCAAAAACATGGAAAATAAAACTATTACTGAAATAGAGGGAGTTCTTGAGGTATGGCAGTTATATTGCAGAAAGCTCTACGAGAAAGAAAACCCTGAACAAGGAAACCAACTACCATCCATGAATGAGGTGGAACAAGAGCTTGACATTTTGAGGGATGAAGTAGAGCAAGCCATTCATTATTTGAAAAACAATAAAAGCACAGGCGGTGACAATATAAGCGCAGAAATGTTAAAACAACTAGATGAACTAGGCATCACATTTCTGTGGAACATATGCAACAACATATGGAAAACTGACTATGGCCAAAGGAATGGTGCACATCGACCTTCATTCCATTGCACAAAAAAGGTTCCAGTCAAAAATGTAACAACTACAGAACCATTGCACTTATCACATCCAAGAAAAGTTATGCTCAGAATTCTTTTGGATTGGCAGATCGCACAGGAACAGGCAGGATTTGTCAGTGGCAAGGGCACAAGAGAACAAATCTCTAATATTCGACAAATTATCGAAAAGGCAAGAGAATTTGCAAAACCATCATATCTCTGTTTGCTAGACTACAGCAAAGTTTTGACTGTGTTAGCTGGCAAAAGCTTTGGAGAGCTCTCTTAGAGATGGGAACCCCTCAACATCTGGTGCTCCTATTAAAACATCTATATGAAAACAGCAGTGCAACAGTCAGACTGGAGGACAAAACCTCCCCAACCTTCAGCATACAACGAAGCGTAAGACAAGGGTTATTTTATCTCCCTTGCTATTCAACAGTTATGGTGAATACATTACCAGGAAGGCTTTGGACGGTTGGGAGGGTGGCATAAGTATAGGTGGCAGAAAAATAAATAACCTTCGTTATGCCGATGACACCACACTTATAACAAAGGACGAACAAGAAATTGCTGAACTTATTGAAAGAGTGGAAGGAAAGCCTGGACTATGGGTTAAAACTAAATCGCAAAAAACTAAGTTAATGGTAATAGATCGCACCAACAGAATAAACAGAGCGCCGACCATAAACGATATAGAAATGGTAGAAGAAATTAACTATCTGGGTGCTAATATAAACAGAGATGGAATTTCATCTATCGAAATCTAAAGGAGAATCGCTCTTGCCAAAACTGCCATGACAAAGCTGCATAAAATCTGGAAGGACAAACAAATAACAACTAAAACAAAACGCAAACTTATCGGAACTCTTGTCTTGCCAATAGCATTATATGGGACAGAAACCTGGACCTTGAAGGCCACAGACATTGCTAAACTGGACAGCTTTGAAATGTGGGTCTGGAGAAGACTTAAGAATCCCTTGGACTGCTCACAGAACCAACGTATCAATATTAGAAGAACTGCAAATTAATGTAAGACTGTCAACCATCGTAAGACAACAAATTCTCAAGTTTTTTGGACGTGTGAGCAGGAGAGAGGATGACAATTTGGAAAAACTTGTGATATAGGGAAAAATTGAAGACACGAGACCTAGAGGGCGATCTCCGAAGTGATGGATGGACCAAATGAAACACTTCACAGGAAATTCACTGCAGAACAACATGAGGTGCATTACAGACAGAGATAAATGGAGAGAAATCACAATCACCATAACATGACTGATATACATAAGATCATGGCACTTCAACCAATGAAGTAAACGACTAGAGAGAGAGTTCTTATATTGACCTCGTATCACCATCAGGTCTAATATCTCCTGTGCCATCCATTCCTTGTTCTTTTCATTTATGGACTTCAATTCTGCATTTCCTACATCCTTCAGTACTTGTTTCATGTTTTGCCACTGTTGGTCTATAGTGATATTATTGTTATCGTTGTGTCTTAGTTCGTTTAATTTGTTGTTTATGTTCTTCTAAACATTTTTGTACACTACGTTGTCCTTCAGTCTTCTAGGGTCCATACGTTCCTTAGCTGTTTTCCGAAGGAGTTTTTTCAGTTTTACATGAATTGCAGCTACCACTGGATTATGATCGGATGCTATGTCAGCTCCTGGATATGTTTTTACTGACTTAATAGTATTTCTGAATCTTCTACGGATCATAATGTAGTCGATCTGGTTTTTAATTATACCTGATTTTCAGTCTGATGGTGCTTTCCAAGTATAAAGCCGACGTGAGGAAGCTGATAGAAGGTGTTGGTTATTATCATGTCTTCCCTTTGACAGAACTCGATCAGTCTGTCTCCTCGCTCATTTCGAGGTCCTAGTCCGAACTTGCCTGTAGTATCAGTTACTTCTCCTTGGCCAACCTTCGCATTTAGATCCCCCATTATAATGAGGACTTCGTGTTTCTTGATAGGTTTGATCACTTTAGCTAGATCTTTGTAAAACGACTCGATTTAATCCTCGTCTTTATCTGCTGTAGGTGCATATACTTGAATAACATTTACTGGAATTTTATTTGAGGTCAGTTTCAGTAGAACTATGCGATCTGAGAATGGGACGAAACTGGATACCGTATGCTGCACTCTCTTGTCGACAATTATTCCTACTCCATATCGATGATGGTGAGGCATCATCATTCCCTGAATAGTACATTGTGCCATTCTTGGTGATATGCTTCCCTGACCCTTTCCACTGAACATCGCTTAAGCCATGTATGTTGATATTGAGTCTCGCAATTTCTAAAAAGACGTTATCCACTTTCCCAGGTGCATAAAGACTTCTAACGTTCCATGTAGCAATTCTACAGTTCTGTATTCAACTTTATTCAATGCTCTCCTCCCCGGAGATCCGATTGGAGGAGTTCTAACTCCGGAACATTTCGAATTGAACAAAACCATTGTAATGTAATGGTGTGATGATTATCACTAAGGATATCCACAAGGGATCTTTAATTCAGTGGTTTACACTTGCCTTCTGAATTCTTACACCGTTGACCACTATAGTGGTTCTTCCGCTTTTGGGGTCTGTTCTAGACCCTGGGACAAAAGAGTGCCCGACAATTTTCCCGGGGTTTTCCCGGCCCGGGGTCTGTTCTAGACCCTGGGACAAAAGAGTGCCCGACAATTTTCTCATCGTACGGGTAGTAAGTCCGTACGGCAGCAGATGTTTTGCTGTGGTTGGCATTATTATTATCTCCTTTTTGGCCTTTTTTCGGGAGGAGCAAAATTAAAAATCTGGCACATGCCAGAATTTCTTGGCCAACATGAAAAAAGTTTTGTCTTAGAACACAAATTCAAAGTTTTTAAATACATATTGGTTTAAAACTAAATTCAATGAAATAATGTTCTTGTGTGTTATACAAATTTTAATTATTTTGAATTTAAAAACTGAAATGAATTGTAATTTTTTAGAAGCTTTCGAATTTAACTTCAAGTGGTTATGCTGATGTTTCGACTGTACGACGCCTAGTGGTGAGAAGAAAATGTCAACATGGTGAATTGGGTGAGTTTTATTTCCATTTATAACCGTTTTAATTAGTTTTTCGACTGATTGTGAGAAACCATAAATTCTGATAGGCTTTTCATATAATACGCTATAATTTTCAACTCGGAAATTTTTATTTTATCAGAAATTGCTTAAGAAAAAGTTGTAATATACTTGACGCTTTTGTTTCAAATCTGATTCAAATTTCGATTGCATTATTTTTTTGCGTAGATTCATTTATTTATCTATTTGGTACACAAAATTATACAATTTTAAGAATAAAACGAGTTTAAAGACTTAATTAAGGGAATACTACACATAGCCAGTGGGAGGGTTTTGGGGATTCATCAAAGAATTCAACAGCTAACCCCCGTATTCATAGTCGCTCCTTGAGGAACAAGGCGTTAGTTAACTTAGGCCTTGTTCCTTATTTCGCGTTTCATAGACCTTCCTTGACAGCTGAAGGATCCTTATTCGGCTCCTTATCTTAAGGAAGGTTTCGAGCTTCCTTGAGGAAGCCTTCAGCACTGTGATTGGCTGTTCCGTATCGATGACGCTTGCGCTTGTCGTCGACGTAGTTTTGACATGTTAGTCAGTTAGCAGATACTTGTCTCTGATGTTAGTTAACCTCGGAAACAGTATAATGAACTAGGCATGTCGATTCACTTTAAAAAATATCGATTTCCGATTCGATTCAAATTGAACGTACTAGAATCGATTCTTGTTTAAATCGGGCATTTAAAGATCGATTTCCGATTAATCGCGCCAATTTAATATAGATACAGGACATTATTGATGACCATTTACCGCAAATATAAGTAATTTGATAGAAATATTATTAAATTAATAAACATAATATCACGCCTATATTCCTTGGAAAGAATAGGTAGAGGTGGGGATTGAACTCAGGATCTTTAGCTCTGCAGTAGTGCTTGCGACCACTTAAGTAATGTGACAGTCTCGCCTAAGTACTCGTAAGTCAGTCAATAAAATAATCAAATTTTAAGTTTATAAAATTTTATTGAAATTAAATACAAATTTAACAAGAAATTATATTTCCCAGTATTTTAAGTCAAGTGACTTCAAAAAAATTAACTTATCTAATCGCTCATGATCTAAACGACTCCTTTCGTCGGTAGGAATATTTCCCATAACAGAAAAAAGCCTTTCACATGGAACAATGTTCCAACTATGCAAAAGTACTTGTTGGCAATCGGCGTTATTGAGCTGTACAAGGAATTTCATTGGTGATACCAATATGTAATAGGAGCTGTCGTTTTAAAGTCGACGACAGGCTGTGTTAAATAATGTTTCAATTTGTCTTGTAAACCTTGTCCTTCAGTTTCTGCTTGAAATAATTGTAGCTGATTTTTTACTAATATGTTATGGAATTCCCAAATGTTAGATTCTTCTGCTTCCTTTGGCTGGCATTCCAAATTATTTTCTGGATTTTCATTACTTAATTTATTCTCCGATTGGTTTTTTGAAGCTACAATCATATCATTAATTTTATCAATAGCTCTAGAGCAGGGGTCTCCAAACTTTCCAGCCTGAAAACCATATTATCATTGTTGCCGGTGGTAAAAAGTGAAATAGTCCACTGATGAAAAAAAAAAGTCCGAAAAAGTACGCAACGTTTAAAAAAGGCTGCAAATCGGACTAGTTTAAGACATCTTTGTAACAGTATTTTGATTTGAATTGTTGCTTTTGTGTGTGATTTAGTAGTATGGAAAAGAAGCGAAAAATTGATAGTGAATGCAGAAAATTCAAAGATCAGTGGAACATTCAGTATTTCGTAATTGAGTCCAGTAACAAGGCGCTATGTTTGATTTGCAATGAAAGCATAGCCGTTCTCAAGGAATATTACATTAAACGTCATTATGAAACATAACATTTTCAAAATTACTCAAAATATACAGGAAGTTTGCGGACAGAAAAATTCGAAGCTATGAAGCGCGGATTTAAATCGCAGCAATCTTCATTTACAAAACTCAAAACTGAACAAGAGGCTGCAACTCGTGCCAGCTTTCATGTTGCTCTTGAAATTGCAAAACGTGGAAAACCATTCACCGATGGAGAAATGATCAAAGAATGCATAATTGCAGTAGCCGAAGAAATGTGCCCTGAAAAGGTAAATTTATTAAAAAGTAGAAAACATCGCTGAAAATATATCCTTTCAACTGTTCGACAAAAATGGACATGTTGAGTGGTTTTCTTTGGCCTTGGATGAGTCAACGGATGTGTCAGATACTGCTCAGGTGTTGATTTTAATTCAAGGAGTAAATAAAAGCTATGAAGTGCATGAAGAACTTCTTGATATGTATAGTATTCATGGCACAACTACTGGTACAGATATTTTTAAAGGAGTTGAAATGGCCATTAATCAAAAGAACCTTCGATGGAAAAACTTGAAATGTATTACAACCGATGGAGGCAAAAACATGAGTGGGAAAGATAAAGGAGTGGTCGCTCTTGTGTCAAAGGCTGTAGAAAATGACGATTGTTCAAAACCATTAGTCTTACATTGTATCATTCATCAACAGTCTTTGTGCAGAAAATGTTTGGATATGTCTGAAGTTCTGAAACCAGCCATACCAACTGTTAATTTTATCAGATTTTTTGGGCTGAATCACCGACAATTCCGACAATTTATTGAAGAGATTGGAGAAAATGACTTACCTTATCATACTGCCGTACGTTGGCTTAGTTGTGGGAAAGTCCTTCAGCGTTTTTTTGAACTTCGAGCAGTGATCGAAATTTTTTTGAATGAAAAGCATCGCCCTCTTACTGAATTACAAAACAACGCATGGCTGTGGAAGTTAGCATTCTATGTTAATTTGACAAAACATGTGAACGAACTGAATTTGAGATTGCAAGGAGAAAACCAGCATCTTCCTGATTTATACACTAATATCAAATCATTTCGGAAGAAATTGATACTGTTTCAATCACAACTACGAAGTAAATGTTTTTCACATTTTAAAGCATGTGAAATATTCAGCCACACCACTGGGACTGAGTTTCCTATTGATTTTGCAATCGAAACTTTGAGTGCTTTGAAAATAAATTTTGATACTCATTTCTCGGACTTTGATGCCATTGCAAATCAAATTAAGATTTTTCAGAATCCTTTTGATACTGACATTGAAACCCTAGCCCCGGAACTTCAAATGGAAATGATTGATCTACAGTGCAGTGATATAATTAAGAACAAATATCAAAACTCATTTTTGTTGGAATTTTATAAGTCTTCCACTGACACAATTTGATAATTTGCATAAATTTGCTCGTGGGCTGTTTTCTGTTTTTGGTACTACTTATTTGTGTGAGAAGACCTTCTCCAAAATGAAGTACACAAAAAATGTTTACAGATCTAAATTAACTGATGAGCATCTTAAATCTCTTTTAATAATTGGTACAAGTAAAATTAGTCCACAACTACAAACTATTGTCAGTGGAAAATCTCAATTACATAAATCTCATTAGTATTTCATGTCATTATGCTTGTTATAAATTATGTTTTTATTTAAAATGTATAAAATGTTAGTTGGATTCATTTCAATAATTTGTTATTTATTATATACTGAAGTTAAATTTTCTGCATATTATACATGTCTTTACTCATTACAATTCTGTGTTTCTTTGTCCAACTTATCACAAAAACAATAACAATAAGCCTACAACAATGTTATTAGTAGTTAGCCCATGACCATATCACTGTAGATGTCATATTAATAATTATTCAACATAAAATTAGAATACTTCAGTAAACTAAATTTAATTTGCTATAAAAAATATGTTCTCTAAAAGGAGTTTTCAAGTATGCTAGCTCTCCGCGGGCCGGACAAAATCTGTCCGCGGGCCGGATGTGGCCCTCGGGCCGTATGTTGGTTAACATAGGCTGTTAACATAGGTGGAGCTTTCGTGTAATTAAGTAATATTGGGGCAAGTAGCTCTGATAACTTTACAAACCAAACTAGCTGATAGTAAATTGAATTCCATCGTATGCAAACTGCGAAGAGCATCAGCCACATTTACATTTTGTTTACAGTATCTAGTTATATCCTTTACAGTATTTAGTAACTGTTTGGCACCATCAATACCAGCTTTTTCTTCAAAAGGTTTTTGAGCTGCTAAATTCAAAGTGTGGGCAAAACACCATAAGTGTTTTTGTTTGCCAAATGCAATTGTTACGGCCTTGACGATATTCGCACCATTATCAGTAACAACTGCTGCCACTTTTTCTGGAGTTATACCCCATTTTTCAGTCATTGTTATTAATATTTGACATAAATAATCAGCATTATGGGGCTCAGTTAAATGAGATACACCAAAATTTATACAGATTAGTTCACTTTCACGTATAAAATGTCCAGTTAAACCCATGTAGCTTCTAGTATTATGTGTATCTGTCCATATATCCGTAGTTAAACATATTGATTCTACTTCTAAGAGCTTTTCTCTGAATTGCAAAGAAAGAACATCATATTTGTCATCTATCATTTGTGTAATTGTCTGCCGTGAAGGAAGTTTATATAAAGGCACTGCTGTTTTCATTAAGTATGTAAAACCTTCTTTTTCAACTGAAAAAAAAACAAATCATTAACATGATAGCATTACTTAGTTGTCCATACTTCTTTCCGTTTACTGGAAAAAAAAATTAAAGTTATATATTATCACCGCCCATAAATATACCATGACCATAATCAACAAAGAAAGTAATTCATTACATAGATAACAAAAAATCTCACCATTAAATGCTCTAATATTATTAACACATAAATCCATAGTTAGCTGATTAAGGTTTGATTTTTTCAGTGATATTGATGATGACGCTATACTTTCTAAGTCAGAATCATAGTACTCTTTTGAACTGGTCAAACTGAAAGCATCATTTGTGCCAAATTTTTCCTTTGATGTCAAGGTAGTAGCAATATCATCATTTGGTTGAAAAGGATTATGTTTTTGTATTCTATTATTATTTCAAATTACAAAATAAGTGCAATAAAAGGATAAAAAACGCAAGGATATACAATTTTTAAACAAGCATGCATTAATAAAAAAGGGATATGTTGTATTGTAAGAAAAAGGTAAGGCGTACACACTCCAGTTTCTTTTTTGTCATCACCAACACCAATACCAACTTGCCACCACCAGTTTTCGTTGACTTACGGTCTTAACACATGGATGTCTTCTTAATAAATGGTTGCATAAGTTTGTTGTATTTCTGCATGTTTTGACTTCAGTATGACAATACTTGCATATGCCACTTGATCCCTTTTTTACAAAGTGATACCATGTATCACTTTTAGTTGACATTTTAGGATAAAAAGAATAACAATACTTTAACAAAAATGCAAACTGCAAGGTAAACGCACATTTCTCAATAAATCGGTTTAAATCTAATTACTTACTTTTTTGTAAAATCAAAATAGAATAAATGCTATATGAACACAATACTATTTATTGGATTACTATAAATTTTTACAGTAAAAATTATATTTATCCACAATATATTTTCGATAAATAAACTCACTCACAAGAATAGATAGGTTAGTCAAACCTAACCTATCTATTCTTGTGAGTGAGTTTATTTATCTACCCGGATATATATACCCGGATAGAAAAATAAAATGTTTTTTTTAACGCAAGTAACGCCACCTTTGGAAGCGTTCATCAATATTTATTCTATGATGCGTTCAAAATCTTGACTAAGTACTACCAGTTGCTTTTGCGTCTGACAACCGCAAAAAATTAAAAAACTAAATATACCGCAGCCAGTTTAGAAATATTATACTTTTTACGCTACTTTTTTGAACTGATCCGTCCGATTCGGGAGGTTTATGAATCGATTCCGTGAATCGATGTAGGGTTCAAAATCGATCTGAAAAATCGATTATATTACTCTAAATTATCGATTTTTCGATTAATCGATTTTAAATCGACATGCCTATAATGAACAACAATTTTTTAAATAATTATGATAGTGAGTTGGTAATGGTTTTGAGGAAAATCCAATATGAAATGCAAATAGATTTCGAAGGCGGCTCGCCAGAAGGTACATTCGATACTTTCAGAATCCTATCGAAATGTACAACGATGTTCCTTTTCGAAGAAGATATCGGTTCAGCAAAGGAGACGAAAGGTCGAACTTCTGTTGCCGTTGGTAAATGTCCAATTAAGGAGATCAAATAATCGTGGACTGCCCATGTCTCTGTTAACACATTCACTGTCGCTGTGACACCGGTGACCTGGTGGTGTTTGCATACTTTTTTGCGTATTACAGACCAGCACGTCACTAGTGACCCATTTCGTGAAAATCACCTAAAATAGTTCTATGGGGCCCCTAGAGAAAGAAAATAAATACCATATCATTATAACTATCGATTTTGTAAAGTGGTTTAAATCGGAGATACAGGAAAGTCATAAAATCAGGCGCAGCAGTGAATGTGTTAATACAACTCCTAATAACATTGCATTCTTATTGGTAAACTGGGTCTTTTATTAAAAAATTGTCATTAAACCCCGTTTACCAACTTAAATGAGAGTTAATAATTGTGTATATGTAAATATATGAAATAAATATACTTTGCACTAAATATGTTTATATTTATATGATACGGAATATTTTTTATTGTACAATTTATTGTAGAATCTTTAGTAGTCTAGCTTCTCTTCTGCTTCGGAAATTTTCTTTTCTTTTTTTTTAATGAAACTCTTGCTGCTGTTCAATCGCTTCTGGCAGTCGTATCAGCCTCAGTACCTTTTCATTGGAAATATTATGAAAAGCAATTGCAAAAATTGCTGTAGTCCTGACGTTGACCCCCATGTCACCTGAAAAAGTTAAAAGAAAATGGTAAAAGAATGCTAATAAATTTTTCCTTTTTATAATATTTACAATGTTCTTCAAATGCTACTGTGCTGTCAAATGGACAATCAATTTTCACATCAATATTTATTTACACTTGTTTCATCAATGAAATCCATGACTCAGTCCACGCGTTCTACAGGCACAGGGCCCCCACCAGTCATGAGATGTTGGTGTTTCATTGTTGTTGTCAACTTTCGTTTTCTGAAATTATTTTTGATAAAATAATTGCATTTTGAAATAGAAAATATCATGCAACAATTCGATTAGATAGGAACAAAATTGTTGTCACTTACTTTTGTTTCTGATTTAGTGCTGTCGCAGCACTTTCTCAATTTAGTTTGCTGGTATGTGGTGTTCACCCTTTACTTATAAATTTCATCATTACCCTTTCCCATGCTTCAGCTTTTTGTTTCAAATCAACAGCACTTGTTTTTTTTTGCAGTCAATTGCGCTTTCTTCTGATATTGGCTGAGCTAATAACAGCCTTTCGTGGTTCGTGTAATGCACACTTTTTACTTCATCAATAATAACAATTTTAAGGTTATATTTTACAATCAGCCTTAGATTGTAGATATGGTGGTGACGACTTGTACTGCGACCTTTATAGATCTATTGTACCCCACCCTCCTTCTCCAAGTGTTGGTGTACTTGCCCATTTAGAGCGCCTCCTCTAATCCTGACTCCTTTAGGAATCTCAGGATCTGGGTGTGATTCAAGGCCTGCAGCTCCTCTGTGTTCAAGAAGTGAGCCCCAAGGTACAGCTGTCTCTTGCGGAGTAATGCTCCGCAGTCTTTGAGCAGATGTATGGGGGTTTCCTCTGCTGAGCCACAGAATCTGCATCCATCATCCTCCTCTAGGCCTAGGGCCTTGAGATGTTTCCTAAGTCTGCAGTGTCCCGTCAGGGCTCCTGTCAGAATTCTGAGCTTGTTCCTGCTTAGTTTCAGGCAAGCTTTAGTTCTCTTCTGGTTGAAAGATCCCAGCATCACTTTGGATTGCCTTAGCCCTGGAAGTTCTTCCCAGGTTTTCATCCATTTTCCTCTTATTTCTTCATCTAAACTTTTGCGGATGGTGTTCACGCTCATACCGCAAAAGGGTTCCGGACCTATAAAGGGGCTACTGGATCCCTTCTTTGCTAGGTGATCGGCTTCTTCGTTTCCGTCTATACCAGTGTGTCCTCGTACCCAGTATAGCGTTACTTTATTATCCCTGCCAAGCTTGTTCAGCTTCCCCACACAGTCCCATACCAGTTTGGATCTGATGGTGTATGAGCTAATGGCCTTGATGGCTGCTTGGCTATCTGACAGGATAGCAATTCGTTTTTTGCGGTAATTCCTGTCGAGGTTAAACTGTGCACATCTTTCGATTGCGTGTACCTTGGTACCTTGCTTGGAAGATACTTGGGGATGTTCCCATGGATTCGGAGTATCTGGTACGAGGTCCAAACACTCCTGCACCAGTTCCTTCCTTTGTCTTCGAACCATCTGTATACCACTTGATGGCATTTTGCTCTATGTGGTATGCTGAGGATTCGTCGCTCCAATCGGCTTTACTACTACACATTGCTGTGTAGTTTTTCTCGAAGTAGTATTTGCATACCATTTCGTCCTTCGGTATTTCCAGCCAGGGGATCTTGGCAGCGAGGCTGTTTCGGTCTCTGCTCCCGATTATTTTACCTCTGCCCATTCCTTCCTTGCTGAACCTTACGATCGCCGATCTGGCGGCGCTCTCCACCACAAGGTGCAGCGGAGTCAGATCCAGCAGCAGCTCCAATGCTGCTGTCGGACACGACCCCATCGCTCCCGTGATGCAGACACACGCCAGTCTTTGAATCTTCTCAAGCTGTTTCCTCATAGAGGCCAGCTTGATTCTACTTCCCCACGCAACCGCCCCATAAGTGATTGCAGGTCTCACTATCATGGTGTACATCCATCGCAGGATAGTGGGGTTACAACCCCACGTTTTTCCTGCTAATTTTCTGCACACCATTAGGGCGCGTTTGGCTTTACCTACCACTGCCTCAGCGTGTCTATTCCAGAGGAGTTTGCTATCTAGTGTGATACCCAGATACCTTATCTCCTGTTGGTATTCTACTGCCTTCCCATCTATGAGTATGGGATGCAGGCAGTTTAGTTTTCTCCTTCTAGTAAATGGTATCACCGTGGTTTTGCTCGGGTTGAGTCTCAATCCCACTGTTTGACACCATCTACTAGTTACTTTGAGGCCTCTCTGAACAATTTCACAGAGCGTTCCCTCAAATTTTCCTCTGGCCATTATGACTATGTCATCGGCGTAACCTTGACATTTGATGTCTAGGTTGTTTAGCCTAACCAGTAGTTCATCAACTACCAGGCTCCACATCAGCGGTGATAGTACACCTCCCTGTGGGCACCCTCGAGTTGTGGAGATCTTAATGGTATCTCTTCCCACTTGTGTCTCCGCCACTCTAGTTCTCAGCATTTCTCCCATCCACTTTGAGATAGTGCTGTCGATACTCCTTCTCTCGAGGGCCGCCTTGACAGCCTCGTGTGAGGTGTTGTCAAAAGCTCCCTCTATATCCAAGAAGGCACATATCGCTACTTCCTTTGTCTCTAGTGCTGCTTCTATTTCATTTGTCAGCTGATACAGGGCGGTTTCTGTGGATTTCCCTGCTCTGTAAGCATGCTGACTCTTGTGTAGTGGTGTACCTACCAGCACCATAGTCCTAAGGTAATTATCAATCACCTTCTCCATTGTCTTTAACATAAAAGATGTTAGACTAATGGGTCTAAAAGACTTCGGTTGAGTGGTGTCTTTCTTTCCCACCTTCGGTATAAATACCACCTTAGCCCTTCTCCATAGCTCCGGTATATATCCGAGCGCTAAACTACTTCTAAAAATATTTAGAAGATACGGCATTAGTTCTCTCTCTCCCTTTTGTAGGAAGGCAGGAACTAGTCCGTCCACACCTGGGGCCTTAAAAGGCTGGAAAGTGCCGATGGCCCATCTGATTCGGTTTTCCGTACAGATGGACGCTGCCCTCTTCCAGTCGGCCCGACTTGGTTTCTGTGGTTGCATCAAGCCCTCGGTCTCCCTGTATCTTCTGCATCCCGGAAAATGGGTTTCTAGTAGGAGGAGAGCTCTTTGCTCTTCATCCTCCGTGAAGGTCCCATCCGGTTTCTTGAGAGTGGTTGTCATTTCCACTCTATCCTTCGCTAGTGCTTTGTGCAGTCTAGCTGCCACCGGCGTGGATTCTATGTTTTCACAGAAGGTCCTAAAGTTTTCCCTTTTTGCCCTTCTGATCTCTTTATTGTAGGTGGTAAACACCTCAGAGTATTCTAGCCAATTTCCGTATTGCTTGGCTTTGTTGAAAAGCCTACGTACTTTTGCTCTTAATGCAGACAAATTTTTGTTCCACCATTTTTCGTCCTTATGCTCCTTCACGGTTTTTACCGGGCAGCTGGATTCAAATGCCGTGGTGATTGCTACATTTAATTCTCCTACAGCCTGCTCCAGCACGGTGTAGTGTTTGATACCACCCCGCACTGTCACCTGCTCTAGGTTTTCTTTTAGTTGTGAACTAAACATAGGCCACACAGTCTGTCTGGGGTTTCGAATGGGGGTACTTTCCTCACTCGCTCCTTCCAGCTTAAACTCTATGATCCTATGATCTGACATTGAGGGTTCACTTGAAACCCTCCACTTTTTAATTAGTTTACTTACGTTAGCGCTACCTACCGTAATATCCAGTACTTCATTTCTGGCCTTAGTGACAAAAGTTGGTGTGTTCCCGACGTTGTACACAATTAAGTTCTCTTTAATGAGGTATTCTAAAAGGTACTCACCTCTCTTATTAGTGTCCGTGCTGCCCCACATCTCGTTGTGGGCGTTCGCGTCTCATCCCAAGATGAGTGGCAGCCTTCTCCTAATACAGTGCTCGACCAGCCTTTGTACCTCCATGGGTGGTATGTTATTACCATCGCCAGGGAAGTATGCTGATGCGATCACTACTTCTTGATGAGGACCTGTATAGGAACTAAGTCCCGCGTTAAGAATTCTGAAAGACATAAGTAATTAATGTCCTTCCTTACCATAATGCAAGTTCTAGGGGAAGCCTCACGGCTGCTTACATTCCCTGTTGCTGAGGCCTCTGATGTTACCTCCGTAGGTCCAGGGTTCTTGCAGTAGCGCTAGCCCTAGGTGTTGTTTGGTGAACATCCTAGCCATCACAGCCGAGGCTGCTCTGGCATGGTGGATGTTCACCTGGGCTACTTTGGTGCGCCTGCTGGTCATTCTTGGTTTATGACAGGGCGCCAAGTCCTTCTCTGTCTCCACCAGAACAACATCTACCTCTTCCTCTGTAGACATAGCTTGACTGCTCATGTCTACGAGTGTGAGGTCGAGGTCGTCTTCCCGGTAATCCGGGCTGACTTCCTCGTTCACAGCGTTTGTCGTTAAAGGTTCAGCAGAGGGAGCACCGCTATTCCTTCCACCTCTGAAGTGGCCGTTGTTGCGGTCGTAACTTCCGAGGGAGGGGTCGCTGTGGCTGTCGCTACCTCTACATCCGCTTTTTGTGTGGCGTCGTTCTTCCGCCCATGGACTTTGATCCGCCCGAACCTAAAGTAGAGGCTATGGTTGGCCTTCGCTATGGCTCCAGCGGACTCTTCGTCAATTCCCACCGTTAGGAGTTGACCCCCACTTTCCACCCGGCATCCAAGGACCTTCCATTCGGAAATGTTAAGTCCTTTGTTTTGGGCCCTGAGGTAGTTGATGGAGGCCTCCGGGGTTAGGTCCCCGCTCCTAGGTAGGAACATGGTGATGACATGTGGCTTAGGGATATCATCACCCAATTTCGCCACCCCTTTCCAATGTCTTAGGATGGGTGCTCTTGTCATCAGCCATTTTGCCGTCTGTTCGTTCGCACAGTCGACAATGACTAGTCCTGGTTTGAAGTGTATGCCTTCAAACTGTATCTCATGAGACCAGTCTACGACTGTCTCTTTCATAATTGCTTGCTCAAGAGCAGGCATGTCCTTCTTACTCAGGGGATTCCTTGGGTAGTCTCTGGACATAACACCAACCCTCACCACCTTGACGGCGGTGGCGTAGCTGGTGCTCGGCCCAGAAGTCTTGGGAGGGCAACTGGGGTAGCTGACCACTCCCGTTGCCCCACTTTGGATATTCCCCTTCTGTCTTTTAGCTGCTTTGTCTTGGGGCGTGACAGAATCAGCCCCTCTTTTGGCAGCTCCTTGTGTTTGTGGTGTAGTTTTTCACCTTTTTCTGTACTGCTCTCTTCTTAGCTTCCTCGGGTTGTAGCCCGTTTGCTAAGAAGCGCAGATACCATCTCACCCCGGCACCGCTGAGGCCCTTTCTCAGTGGGTCATCGAGTCCGCCTGGACTACCTAGGGGTGGCAAGGGATGTGCCCATCTCGTCTTCTTCTTACCTGCCTTGGGCTTTGTCTCCTCTTGCTTAGTCGCGGGCTTGGTGGGAGTAACGGTGTTAGCGGTCACCTTGCCCTGACTTTTAGAAGCCATTTTGGGAGCGGGTCTCCCTTGGCTTGCTGGCTTGGTGGTAGTAACGATGTTACTGACCATCTTGCCTTTGCTTTTTAGCGACAGTCTGGGAGTTGGTCTCTCTCGACTGGTGCGCTCACTCGGATCGTGGGGCTCATGCTCCATCTGATCCGCCAATTGTGTGGCGGTTATGTCCCGCACACACGGATTGAATTTTTGTTTTTGTTTTTGTTCCATTCGAATCCCACGAGTCGCAAGGGAACTAAAGGTCCACCACATCAGAGCCCCGCTTGATAGTGGTAAGGCTGGATACCCTCTGAGGTCGCCAGGTATCAGAGGGGCTCCGTAAGCGATGGCCGGTTGCCCTTGGCCATCAACCAGTCCCTTCGGCACGGGTCCCATGACACCTTGGGATTAAGGGTTTGGAAGTTCTTGGTTGTTCGCCCTCCGCCGAACGCCCCAACCGGGGTTATTCCAGTCGTGACGTCCAACGGTACGCGAAACTAAACCCTCACACCGCGACAAGGTGACTACAATCAGCCTTAGCGGTTTGAGTAATTTGAGTTAGGCCGAGGCCGCACTACGTTTTTTCCCCCGCGAGCGGTAACCGCTATAACCGCGACACCGCTCGACAAACACACACTACGGTTAAAAATCGCGAAACCGCCCGCAATTTGCACAGTTGAAAATGGATTTCAAACGAGCAGTATGTATTATTGCTCTAATACAAAAAAGAGAATTCTAGAAATAGAAAAGGAAGTCGTCAACGCAAATTTAGCAAATATTGGATCCATCCACTCACTAGTCGTAGATTTAAGAAAGGTTTCTTTAATAATAAATATCAAGATTTAAGAAAAAATCCTGAGAAATTTTTTAATTATTATCGCATGTCAGCTGACAGCTTCGATAAAATTTTGCAAATTGTGTGTCCTCACATTACTTTCATGAATACAACCTTTCGCAAATATATTTCACCTGAGGAGCGCCTGTCTGTTAATTTTTTTCGTTTCGATCACTATACTAACGTAAAATGGTGTCGTATAAAGCTAGTCTTTTTTGTACTTCCATTATGATTTTTTCCTACAAACTTTCATATCGCTCGTTTGATACACATTTTGACTCGGTCGACGACATGTTTTCAATCAGAGACAAGTATCTGAACCTAAAAAAACGTAAGAATTGCCACTCTTCACAAGCTCTTCACGGCTGTCTGTCAAAAAACCGCTCGCGGTTAAACAGAAGTGCGTGCGCGCCAACTATTTTCTATGCATTACAAATTTTAGCGCGGTTTTTACCCAGGAGTCATTTTGTAACAATACGCGGTTTTAAAATCAGTCGCAGGAAAAAACCGCAAGTGCGGCCGCTTGTATTAATTTACTAGAGTCATAAAATCACGCGATCGAAAACCGCTGCGGTTTATTCCCATACTCCAGTAGAAGAAGTTGTTCACTAAAGTATTCGCAAAATTGGTTACGGCGATCAAAGTCATCCTTATGTAACTCTTGAACCAGCGTCATCTTAAATTAATGAAACTTGTGTTTTTTCAAAATTCGATGAACACTGGAACGGGATACGCCAGAAGCTTGAGACACAGTTGTAATCGATTGCTTATTATCCATCTGTACATGACCCAAAACTGCCACTTCAACTGCTTCATTTCGAACTGGCCCAATTACTTCACGTTTCTTGTTTAAAAGCGAACCTGTTGCAATAAATTTGTCAATCAGGTGTTTAACGTACTGGTGGTTTACATTTTTTCAGGATGATTGGCATTAAAAATTCGTGTTGTAGCTTTAGCGCAATCGTGATTTCGATAATAAATTGCAACAATTTCTACTCTTTCCGCGATAGAATAAACCATTTCGAACACACGTTAATACTTTCAATAACGGCTGAAACTAACGATTTCTTGGTCACAAGCAAAAAACACCGACTTTTTTTGTAGTACTGATTTTTTGTTATTTTGAAAAGGTCTGAATTCTTATATACTTAAGTATCTTCTACTAATAACTATTTTAGTATCTAGTTTTATTTGCTTCAGCTTTTTTATTTCATTTCTGACTTTTTTGTAAACTGATAGACACATCAATAACAATTAGGTAATGCGGTCATGTGTAGTAGATAAAAAACTTATTAGTGGTGGGCATTTGTGTAGAAATTACTACGCGTAAGTTGGTTTGTCATCTTTTCGTTTGTAACCAATAATTCTGTCAAATCTCAACCGATTTCTAAAAACGGTACGTCACTGTATTCGCAATGAAAAGGGCTTTAAAATGATGTGCCACAAGTGGGGTAGTTGCATTTGAAATTTTTAAGTTGGGGTTGTAGGCATTAGGGGGATGAACATATCGAGTTGGCTTGACTGTCAAAAAAGCTCCCCCAAGAACAAAAATTGACGGGTCTCGGCGAATTTTGAAATATTATTCGGTTTTCCAATTATAGGGGGGGTCAAATTTTCGTTGGGATACCCTGTATACATATTTCATTTAGAACATAGTTGTACTTAGATAATGAAATAAATATATTTTGATTTTATTGAACTGCCGCAATCAACGACATTTTGATTATATCCTTTACTGCAATTGATAATTGTTATATACATTATTGCAATTGAATATAAAAACTCAACTGTGTTGTTTACACTGCCATTTCTAATGTTTTCATCGCCATTTGTAAGTTGGTATTATTGAACGCTCAAAACGCTACAAATCCATTCCACTTGGATTTTCGATTGTAACGCCCTCAAGCAAGTGGAACGGGATAAACCCTTAGAACATATACTTATGGAACAGGAATACAAATCATAAAATTGTGTCCAAGAAGTGAGATGCAAAGTCTCATTCTATTTCTTTGGGTCGAAATGCTCATGCGCGGACGTATTTTTCGACGTTGTTTACAGTTGTCATCTTGTCAGATGCATGTTATTAATCCACTTTATTAAGAGTTTATTACTTCTTATTAAAATATATTAAAGAAAAATTAAAAAAGTGTTTATTTTTAAAAGAAAAATATTTAAGTTTACATAAAAAATAAGAGATTTATCAAAATATAATAAGTATTTTTTTTATTAGTATATGTGCTAGTATAGTACGATTTAATAACAATACAACTTGACACTGTAACAAGAAAATTACTACTCTTATTTTATTTAATATTACATTACAACTTTATTTATTACAAATTTAGTTAATATATATTACAACTTTTACAAAATAAAAATAAATCTACTGTAAAATTAATTAATAAAGTCGGAACACAGCCTGAATATATAAATATATTCAACCTTTCCGGAGCTCTATAACACTAATGAGCAGTGGCGGATTTAGGTCAGTTGGGGCCCTGGGCCCAGAAAAATATTGCCTACCCCCCCCAACCCCCCACCCAAAAAAACGAGAGAGACAAGGAAAATAAAAATACGTGTTAACCATTTTATTATTATTATTATTCATTGATGCCATCTAGGACCACGTTAAGTCTTGATACACTTGGCAGTTTGTGTCGCTTTCTTCTGAGCCCAGAATTCCCCTCATTCTGTGTGAGTGGGCCAGCTTGCTCTCCGCTGTTCAGGTGGTACCTTGTCTTCCTTTTGGTTCATCTCGGTTTATCTCATTCCTCAATATATTTTTGCGGAAGAGATTTCTATTGAATCGTTTGGTTTGGTTGGTCGTTTGGTTTTAGATGCAGTATGTTGAGGTCTTCTTTGGTATTTATAAACCAGGGCATTGTGGTTTTGGGTTTGGAGTCAAAAAAGTTTTGGAGTAAAAAAAGTAAAAAATCTGTTTTGTCAACCTTTTCCCGTCCATTCGTTTCAGATGACCATAATACCGTGCCCGCCTCTGACGGATCGTTTCTGTAATTTTCTATATTCTCACTGTAGACTTCTTGTTGGTTTTTTTATGATGGTTACCATTCTTGTAATTCGATCCCTTTACACCTCTAATTTTTTAGATTCGAATTTTTTAGATAATTTGCGTTTGAAAATGGCAAAATTGGCACGATGCGTTTGAAATTGGCATGGTTAACAACATTTTTTAAATAATTTCCACATTTGGGAAAGTTGATTTCATATCATCCTAATGCCTTTTTGTATATATTATCAATTGATTGCTTGTTTTCTTCATCTAAAAATAATAAAAACTGTTCCATCTCATCTTTAAAATTACTTGAATCAAAATGTCATCTTTGTATATTTCTATTAAATTATTAACGCATTATTTCTTTTCTTCTACACACAAGTTAAACACGAAAAGAAGCTCAAAAATTACCTATAATATTTTCATAGATTTGCCATGTCTGTTCAGTTCTGCTATTAAATGATAGCATATAACGTAGATTACATTATGTAAAAAAAAATCGAAATGGAATTTTATTCCATAGGACTGTCATAACAGCAGTTTCATAATCATTCATTTTTTTAAGTAATGATTTTGCTTCATTAACAATTTTCTTTTTTGGAGTTGCATATTTCATCTAATGCCTCTTTAATATTTTTGTAGCCACATTTTTTCGCTAAAACTGCATAAGCCCAGGCAGACAATCTTATACTTCGTTTAGTGTCGGCTTGACACTTTCTTTAATGTACAAGACCCTTTATCTAATTTATTGCCTAACATGTTGCATCGAATCGGTGATGCAGAGAAAAAAACAAACGAATTTTGCAGGAATAAAAAATATCTGGACGCATTACTACAACTCTGTGCAGCAACATTACTAACTAAATTAAGTGAATGACTAGAGCACGGAATAAACGTTGCTGATGGAGCATGTTATTCTAGTTTGCAGACCTCTGTACTTGCCCGACATATTTTCTGCATACGATTTTCCACAACAATATTTTGTTTCTACTGGCAAATTTTGCAAGGTAGATAAAACTGTCTCTTCTAGATACTCCGCATTATGTCCTTCTAAAGGGAACAGCTTTACAAATCTTTCCTTAGTATCTCCACTTTCTGATAAATAGCGCACTACGAAGCTAAGTTGATCCATATGCACAACATCGGGTGTAGAATCAAATATGATACTATTTTGCGTATTTTATTTTCTCCACAATGTGTGACATAAGAGAATCGGCAATTATTTTCAAAATGTCATCACACGTCTGATGCGAAAAGTAACTTACATGTCCGCAACTTTGATTACCATACTTTTGTAAGAGCAACTTTAAAAAATCGTCATATTCGCTCAAATACTCTAAACTAGACTAATATTTGCCTTTTCTCGAAGATTTTGCACTCTTTTTTTGGACTATAAAAGCAATGCCCAACTTTGCGAGGAATTTTATTGAGAATACAATTCTTTGCAGAACCTCTTTCCTATAATTTTTTTTTGTAATGCAATTTGCAGATTTTCAACATCGATGCGATTTAATGAAGAACAGCGCTTGTATAATGTACACATTGAAGCGACGTGCTCTTTTGACGGACGCTCGGGTGTACGCTTCATGCTCGGACAATATGTTTCCAATTTTGGAATCCTGTAATATATCCTATAATATATCCTAGACTATCCTGATCCTGTATCAATAAATTGATTTGGATGTTTCGGAAATAATTAGCCATGTCCTTTCTTCTTTTTCCCATTTGAAATTTTTCTGTAAAAATAATCTTTACATGTGTTTATGGACCGTTTATAGACCGATTTAAAAGTATTTATATCGCCTATATTTTTTGGTTTATTTGAAATTAGAAATTCAACCAGTTCATTAGATAAAACATTAGGTCAGACAGCAATATCTTTCAATGTAACTTCGAATGGTATATTTTTCGTTTACATTTAAATATTTTCTAATGGACTATCTTTTATATTTTGTTCTACTAGTTTTTCACCTGGTTGACTATTGACTGCTTCTTCATTTTTGTCATTACTGTTGCTTTCTATACCTTGGTTTTCAACTTCAACTAACTCTTTTCGTTAACTCATGGAAGCTCCATGTTCTTCATTTTCATTGCTGCTCGAATTATGATGGCCTGAGTGACCAGGGCCAGTTATAAATTTGTCCAATGCTGCTTTCTGTTGGCTGCCAGCTTGCTCGCGTCTCTTTTCAATTTGTTTAGATTCTGATAGATTTCGTTTAATTTTCCAGCTACCAATGAAAAGAAAATATAAAATGTAGGCCGCCTTTTTTAAATCAGTAATCATTAATTCAGTAATCAATAATTCAAAGATCATGCACTTAATTAAAATGCACTTAATTAAAATTGCACACTTGAAACCCAACTTGTTGTCATTAGAAAAGTGTAAAGATAGGTTTTTGCGGGGCCCCTTGGAGGGCGGGGGCCCTGGGCGGACGCCCGCTGCGCCCGCCCTTAAATCCGCCTCTGCTAATGAGTCTTTTTAGGACTACCAAAAACAAATCTCATGTGAAATATGTCATGTTATTTTATAGCTTCCAGTCCACCTTCGTGGCACTCAACAAAAAAACCGGCCAAGTGCGAGTTGTGACTCGCGCACCGAGGGTTCCGTACAAACTTGTATAGTATAGTATTATTATGTAGATTATTAACATATTATGTAGATTATAAAGAAAAATTAGACGAAATATAATATATACAGGATGTTACGGGACTTGAGTATGTCGCATGTCGGTTATAAAAAAGCAAAATTTAGACATAATATATACCCTGTATATATTATGTATATAAAGCGTACGTGATGAAATGCATAACGAATATAAACAAAGAAAATTCAGAATAAACCTAGAATAGGACCTAACTGTATGCAAGCCATACGCTTCTGGAGCCTGACAATACCACTACGACAACATTAGTGAATTTTCATAAGTTTCAAATAGTAAATTCGCATTTTTCTTGTAATTAAACTACATATTTACGGTTTTCAGATTTTTCCCTTGACATGTGCTGTAAGACACCGCTTCTTGCCAAATTTCATGATTCTAGGTCAACGGGAAGTACCCTATAGGTTTTGATTCCCTCGTGAAATCGCAAAATATGCGACATAAAGGGTCATATCTTTTGATCGCGTTGACTTGCAAGTTTGATTTTTTCACAGCTGAAAGAGACCGCAGACTCGAGTATTTGATACAAATTTCAACTTGTTACCTCTATGCGTTCCTGAGAAAAAGGTCTTGACAGACAGACAGACGGACAGACAGACAGACAGACAGACAGACAGACAGACAGACAGACAGACAGACGGACAACAAAGTGATCCTATAAGGGTTCCGTTTTCGGTACGGAACCCTAAAAACCAGAAAAATAACATTTTTTGTTAAGATCATGTATCAACAAGGTATCGGAATGACATGATCTTTAAAAACAATGTTATTTTTCTGGTTTTTGTTGAGTGCCACGAAGGTGGCCTGAAAGCTAAAAAATAACTAACATATTTCACATGAGATTTGTTTTTGGTAGTCCTAAAAGACTCATTAGTGTTATAGAGCTCCGGAAAGGTTGAATATATTTATATATTCAGGCTGTGTTCCGACTTTATTAATTAATTTTACAGTAGATTTATTTTTATTTTGTAAAAGTTGTAATATATATTAACTAAATTTGTAATAAATAAAGTTATAATGTAATATTATATAAAATGAGAGTAGTAGTTTTCTTGTTACTGTGTCAAGTTGTATTGTTATTAAATCGTACTATACTAGCACATATACTAATAAAAAAAATACTTATTATCTTTTGATAAATCTCTTATTTTTTATGTAAACTTAAATATTTTTCTTTTAAAAAATAAACACTTTTTTTAACTTTTTTAATTTTTCTTTAATATATTTTTAACAGATACAAATTATAGAACTAAATAATACACCACCTAAAAAATAAAAAGCACCTAATGTTATAAAAATTGTATAAGTAACAATAAAAATATTTTAAAATTAAAGTTCAACCATATTTATGGTTAAAAGTAAGGTTAGAAAATAAATGTTTATTTCATTTGGAGCATGCGCATAGCGAACAAAAGAAATGTTATATCTTTCCTTGTCACACAGATGTTGGACACAGTTTCGGTACACGTAAGTTATACGGTATTACGTTATTACGGTATTATTATTTCATTAGTATAAGTTCTATGGATAAACCGCGGTCGTGAACGTGAGCGTTGTGGGCGCCAAGTGGAACGCACCCTTCCGCCTAAGCGTCTAGGCCTAGTTACCGTGACGTCACAATCCAAAATGGCTGTCTGTCACTAGGCCTTAGTACTTTAGGTGGCATTGGGCACACCGTCATACTGCTTAGTGACTTCAATGCTCAATTGGCAAGAGAGAAAAAATACAGAAATATAGTGGGCAATTATCCGGCGCATAAGCGAACCAACCGCAATAGAGAACGATTGGTGGATCTGTGTAGAACTTTTGGGTTGCTCATGAAATCTACAGCCTTCAAACACTTGCCAAGGAAGCCGAAGACTTGGGTTTAACCTAATACCAACCTGGGTGAATTCCAGATAGATCATGTGGCTTTTTCACGAAAATCTCAAAAGGAAATACAAAACCTGAAGGTACTAAGAAGCGCCAATCTGGACTAAGACCACTACCTCTCAAAGATCAAAATGAGACTTCAGCCTAGAAACACTAGATTACACAGAACCTCCAAAATGGTAAGATTTGATGTAGAGCCACTCAAGAACAATCAAGAAGTAAGTCAGCGACTGAACAATACAGATCTAAACAGCTGGGACCAACTGAAGAAGACTCTTTTCAAGGCGGCCAATGAACCCTCTCGCCCCTCTCGCTAGAAGAAGAAAGCATCTGTGGTGGACTAAAGACTGTGACAATGCAATGGCCCAAAGACACACAGCCTGGGTGAAGTAGAATTCTAAAAAGACCAAGGAAAATTGGCATAAATTTTTGGAACAAAGAAAGGTTACAACTAAGATAATTTGAGGAACCATACGGACCTTCAAACAAAACCAACTAACCAAAATCGAAGAGAGCTTTGCTAAGAATAACTCCAGAGATTTCTTTGGAACCTTCACGCAGACACTCAAGAAATACGCTCCGCCAAGCCTTCGCTTCAGAGACTCACAAGGCAAACTGGCTTTTAACGACAAGAACAGCTGCCACCTTTTATTTCAGTACTTTAAAAATCTACTCAACTGTGATCCACCCAGCGAAGACTTCGACTATAAACAAACCACACCAAACCCAGACTCGCTGCCCCCTTCATTGGAAGAAGTTGGCAAGATTATTCAATTTCTTAAGAATAATATGGCAGCTGAAAAGAACTCCATCGTTGCTGAACTGTGGAAAGGTGCTGGAAACAATGCCGTGCCCAAGCTAACCGAGATCATCCAAAGCTCTGGGAAACTTCCACCCGAATGAAAATCTGCTCTGATCCATCCGCTTCACCAGAAGGGAGATTTTACTGATCTAAACAACCACCGTGGAATTTCTCTCGTCCCGGCAACATACAAGATTCTCTCGAAGGCGTTACAAACAAGGGCAGAAAATCAACTGGGAGGATACCAGGGAGGCTTCAGGAAGACCCGATCCTGTGTTGAACAGATCCTCAATCTTAAAACTGTACTTGCATACTCCAAGATGAGAAACCGCAAGGCCCACGATTCCATTGATAGAGAAACGCTTAACAAAGTACTACAGGAACGAGGGCTAGACAACAAAATCCGCAGACTCATCCTATAAACTTTGACCAACACCCATTCTAAGATCAAATTTAGAGGCGAGATTTCAGAAAGCTTCGAAATAAAAACTGGAGTGAGACAGGGAGATAGACTTTTCCCACTTCTATTCAACTGTCTCCTTGAAAAGACTATGAGAGAATTGCGCAAGGAACTGATCAAGTTGGGTGCTCAGAGTGATATCTACCTGGAACGTAAGAACGATGGACTGGTTGTAGATTGCCTGGCCTTTGCAGATGACATGGCAATGTTTGCTGATTCTCTTGAGATGGCAAAAATGCAGGTAAATTGCATCAGAAAACAGGCTGACAAAGTGGTACTTCAAGTGTCGCTGGAGAAAACAGAATTCTTCACCAACATCATTGAAGCAAATAGAGAGATGTTACTAGAGCAGGGAAACAACAAGAGGACTGAGAAATTTAAGTATCTCAGCGAATGGGTTGAATGCAACTTATCAGAAAGAGCATCATTATCCAAGAGAGTCAACAAGCTAGAACTAGCCTATCGACTCACTAAGAACACTTACAACAAGAAATGCCTGTCACGCAACCTGAAACTTAAGCACTACACATCAGTCTTGCGACCAGAAGCCCTATATGCCATGAAGTGTCTTTCCTTGAACCGAAGAGGTCTGGTAGAGAAATTGGAAATCAGAGAGAGAGGAGAATCCTAGGCCCGGTAAACGAAGATGGGGAATTCCGAAGGCGGCATAACTCTGAACTCTACGAACATATTGAGATGCTCTCTGACTGTACAAGGAAAACAAGGGCAGCTTTCTATAGTCACGTTGCAAGACTGCCTCCAAACCGACTAATCAACTGTCTGTTCACCTTCTGGCAAAAAAGAACGTACGTACCACTTGGTTGACAGAAACCGAGAAGGATTAAAGAACTGGGAATAACCAAAACAGACAGTCTGTGAGACGCACACTGAAGGAAGTCCGTGGATTTCAGGGAAAACCCCGAAGGAAATGTATTCCCTGGACAGAAGAGAGGAAGGAGTTACACCGGCAGGAGTTACATGTTCCATTAACCTGGAGAGAGACAAGAGTGGTATTTATCCCAAAACCAGGCAAATCTAGCTATGCCGAAGCTAAATCCTATAGACCAATCAGCCTGACATCATTCTTTCTAAAAACCTTAGAAAGACTGATAGACAGACATTGGAGAGAAGAAGCGCTGATTAGATCTCCGCTTCATACATACCAACACGCTTACCAAACAGGAAAGTCATGCGAAACAGCGCTACACCAGTTAGTAAGTAAAATTGAGAAAAATTTGGAGAACAAAGAAGTTGCCCTAGGTGCTTTCTTAGATATAGAAGGAGCCTTCGATAACACATCTTACATCTCAATAGAAAACGCAATGGTCAATCACCACGTAGATAACACTACGACCAGATGGACCATGTCGATGCTTAACAGCAGAACTGTAAAAGTTAAACTACTGGAAGAAGAGATAACCATGTCAACAACAAGAGGTTGCCCCCAAGGCGGCGTACTGTCACCACTTTTGTGGTGCCTAACAGTCGACGAGCTACTAATCACCCTTAACAAAAGAGGGTTCTTCACTCAAGGATATGCCGATGATATCGTCATACTGATTCAAGGTAAACACCAAAGAACGGTTGAAGAAATCATGAAGGCAGCCTTGAATACTACAGAGACCTGGTGTTCGACAGGAGACCTAAGAATCAACCCTGCGAAAGCCACCCTGATCCCTTTCACTAATAGGAAGAAAATCACAAACCAAACCAATATCTCAATATTTGGGAAACCTGTTCAATGGAGCAACGAAGTCAAATACCTAGGACTTACACTAGATTCCAAACTAACATGGAATCCCCACATGAACAAGACAATCTCCAGATGCAAACAAACGCTGATGATAAGTAAACGAGCCATAGGTAGCACATGGGGTCTCAAACCGGAACTGACTCACTGGCTATACAAAACTATAGTTCGACCAATACTAACCTACAGCATAGTAACCTGGTGGCCTAAACTACAACAATCAACTGCTGTTGCAAAATTAAGCAGGATACAACATCTAGCGAATCTATGCACCACAGGAGCCTTTAGAACTACCTCTGGATTAGCATTAGACGTGATACTAGATACACCGCCATTAGACATCTTTCTAAAAGGAGTAGCAAGAATGGCGGCATACCGACTACAATGCGCGGGTCAATGGATCGCAGCCAGTAGGCTCGGGCATACGAAAATCATGACGGCAGTCAGAATACCGTTGATGGAAATGAGAACCGACAGTACCAACAAGTCATTCCATTTCGAAAAATCATTCACCGTACACATAGATCCAAGCTGGAAACCGGACCAGCTTCCCACCCCTACGAACAAGAACATAATCTTTTACACGGATGGTTCAATGTTTGAAGGAAGGGCCGGATCGGGCCTGTACAGCAAAAATCCCAAAATTAGGGAATCAGCCAGCCTAGGCGAACACTGCACGATATTCCAAGCAGAAGTACACGCATTACTATTGGGTGCTACTGAATGCCACAGACAAAAATATCGGAACAGAAACATTTATTTTATATCTGATAGTCAAGCAGCGCTAAAAGCACTAGAGGCCTGCAGTACAAAATCAAGAATCATAAAAGAATGCAAAGAAATACTACATACACTAGGCCAACAGAACACAGTAAAAATCATCTGGGTTCGCGGGCATAGTGGTATAGAGGGAAACGAACATGCAGACGACCTAGCAAAACAAGGTGCCCGCAAGAAACTAGTTGGTCCCGAACCGAGCATAGGTATAGAAAAAGCCTGCGCCAGAGCATCCATCAATGATTGGATGAAAAATAAACACAAACTCAGATGGAACTCCTATGATAAAGCAACCCATTGCAGGAAGCTAATAGACTCACCTAATCCCAATATAGCAAAGGACCTGTTAAAACTAAACAAAGCTCACACGAAGCAGATAGTTAGTTTACTAACAGGCACTGGCGGATTTAGAGAATTCATGCATAAAGTAAAAATCTACCGAGACGAACCTTTATGTAGACTCTGCGGAGAGGAAGATGAAACAGCAAACCACGTACTCTTCGAATGCCCTGCCCTAGAACGAATGCGACACCAGCTCGACTGGAACCAACAAACCACATGGGAACCCAAACTTGTAGGAAAACTAAGGAAACTAGTCAGTGACACAGACGTCGGACTGCAAGTTTGATATCAACCGACAGCACAATAAGCCTTAAGGTTGACGTGCGCCAAACCCTTAGAGGAAGTCGGGAATCTAATCTAATCTAATCTACACCGGCAGAAGATGCGGCAATACTGGGCAAAGATCAAAGCCCAACAGTTGAACAAGCGTGGTCCAAATTAGGCCCATTCATAACAAGAAGAAGAAGATATGCTATATGATAATCTTAAAATTTTAAAGTCTAATATAGTTCCCACTTAAAATTTAATTTCGTCCAACCATTTCTAATTCGTTTACTCGTTCTGCGCTCACTACCCTTCCATAGCTTTCTTATGTTCCCTTACCACAATGTTACCTGGTGACGTTCATTCCTTCCACATTTGTCATTCAAAGTACCACCTCCATTATTCAAAGAATGTTTTTGTAATCAAATCATACTAAAATGGAGTACTTAGCCAATAAAGAAAATTATTTATAGGACATATTTTTTATCAGACATTTATTATTCTATTAAATATTATGTGCGTATATTGACTAATAACATTTTACGCTGTACAATAATAACATATTCATTTAAAGATTGCATGATCGCAGTTTAGTTGTCACCGCTCATTTATTCAGAACATTCAATTACTCAATCTAGAATCTATATATGTCTGGTCTAATCCCAATAGAAAAAGAGAGTGATGCTAAAGTTACACCAAGATTCATACACTGAAAATATAAATTAAAGATATAAAAGTGAATTAATAAAATAATTAAAGAGAAAAATTATGAACTTCCAAATGAGAATTAACAAAATTATTATTAAAATGCTTCTTAGGATGATATAATATATACGTTTTAATATACTTACAGCTAAAACAAATTCAGTATTAACCTCGTATCGTAAAATTCTTATTTTCGGTTCATTCTGAAAAATCTTTGTAGAAAATGATTTGATTTCCATTTTTACATCATCACTTTTCCAAGCTTCTGCATTGTATAAATATATTCTATGTAGAATTTCAGCCGTTCGGGGAACCTATGAATTTATTAAAACCCACCACAAATATATTGGAAAACATTGTATAATGCTATTGAAATATTGGAACAATTACAAATTGACCAACATTAATTGGATAGTGGTTGAAAATGTACACACGAAGGATAGGCACACTAATTTAAAATTGACTAGTTTATTATAGCCAAAGAACTAATTACTAGAGGTGGAACGGAAGTCTGTATTGTGTTAATAATAATGCCAATTAGTTGGTTAGCTATAGCAGTTTAGCCGGATACCAGATATTTGGCCAACCTTGTTGTCGAATAGCCGGATATTCGGCCACCGAAAATGGCCCGCTCGTGCTCTTTCCTCCCCACCACTCTTTCTCTATCATTCTCTTCGCCGCTCCGTTACATATTGTTTTGTTATTGGTTTGTCGTTTATCGAGTGTATTTAGTTTATGAAGTTTTTTTTTAGGTAGGCCTACGTAGCTGTAGGTTGTACAAACAAGTGGTCCCCCCGGAAACCAACTAGGCACTCCGGAAACGCTTGTCGCATGGCTTCAAAGTGCTAGTTTTTTGTGTCTAGCTAATTTTAATCTATTTGTTTCTCTATACTTTGTTTAGCGTCTGATTCTTTGGTCGATAGTATTGTTTGTATACATTTATGTACCCTCTCCCAATGTTGTTTATCCTCTAGCACAGGGATCACCAAATAGTTTCTTCAGGGGTCCGGTTTTTAAAATACAATTACTATCGCGGTCCGTTTCCGTTGATTTGAAGTTTAAGGTTCGAGTCATTAATATGTTTCAACATTATTATGCAACCGTAGATCGTCATATTGTGCATCAAATTCTTCAAGAAATGTATTTTGAGAAAGATTATTTTGCACGAAGAAAATTTACTTTTTTAATCACTTCTTGCATATTACTCTCAAAGTTTGCAGCAAAGCACAGTTGGGTGTATAATGCAGTGGTAGTTCTTTTTTAGTCCTTACTTTACTTTTTCGAGTCCGAAATCATTCCATTCAAAGTTTTTCTGCCCAGTACCGGGCTACCTCTATGGCATTTTCATTTGCAATCCACATCTCATGGATGGAGCACGTTGCAAGCCATAATGTGCATCCCAGCAGGTGGTCCATGTTTTATATCTCCCCACATTAACAGATGCATTGATAGTTTGTTTGTTTTTACGGGTGCCACGCCGGCGCCGGTTCGTATTCTGTTTAGCGTTCTCCATGTCTTCCAGTCCAAATTTGACCCTACATAGGGGCTTTTGTTGATAGGGAAGTTGTCGGCCGGTTCCACGGAGGCACATTGAAGAAATTTTTTCCTTGATTTGAGCCTTTTCCGTTGCTGTTCTTGGCCATAAAGGATATGGCGATCGTCGAAGGTTTGCTTAAATTTTTCTACGTGCTCTATACCCATTCTTCTTACACTTGGTTCTGCGAAGCCTGCTGTTTTCTACAATTGGTTGATTGATGTTTTCATGCAGCCAGTAATAATCTTGCGAGTTTCGTTTAAGGCGATGTCGACCTGTTTTACATGGCTGGATCTGCATCAGACTGGGCAGGCATATTCTGCAGTTGAAAAACAGAGGGCTTGCGCGGATGTTCTCAAGACTTGAGGTTTTGCACCCTATTTGCTTCCGGCTAGTTTTTCTAGAAGGCTATTCCTAGCAACTACTTTTTGTCTGGTTTTGTGACAGTGTTCTTTGTAAGTTAGTGTTCTATCCAAGATTACACCCAGATATTTTGGTGTATCGGCGTATTCTAGTTCTTTGCCCATGACTCCCAGGACACGTTTAGTTTATTATATTTATTATATTATATTTTTAGTTTATTTATGGGTATTTAAATGGAAAGCACTTACTTGTGTTTTCGATGGGTTCGGTTTTAGCGAGTTTTTTCGATAGTATTTTTACATAGTTCCCATTGCGTCCTCTAGCCTCACCTCTATCTCCCCGAATGTCTTACCTTGAACTGTGATAACTAGGTCGCCAGTGTACACGTAGTGTTTGGCTTTTTCTGTTATAGGCTGGTCATTGGTATATATGGTGATATTAAATAGTGTGGGGACCAGAACACTTCCTTTTGGGAGACCGTTTCTTTGAATGCTCCAGCGGCTTTTTTTATTTTGAAGTTCCACATAAAACCTTCTGTTTTGGCGTATTGATTGAACTTCTTTCGTTAGTTTGTAGTCTTTTGTGGTTTTGTAGACTTTGATAAGCAGAGTATTATGGTTTATTGTATCGTAGGCGGCTGTGAGATCGATGTACACAGCTCCTGTTATTTTGGAATCCCTCCTCTATGCGTTCTGTGATATTTAGTACCTGACCAGTGCATAATATTCCAGGTCTGAAGCCTGCCTGTTGGGGTATTATCAGAGGGTCTATGTATTTCTGAATTCTCAGGAGGATTAGCCATTCGTAGAGTTTAAAGAGATGGCATAGCAGTGATATTGGGCGGTAACTGTTTGGCAGGTTGGGATTCTTCCCAGGAGGGAACAGTTTTTAGTCCTAACCATTGCTGGCGCACCGTCAGTAAATACTGTTAAAAGCTTTTTCAGGTTTTTAAATTATCTTTATCGAAATAATCCATCACCGCGTTGTTCATCTATTCCCCTCGGGTTCTCCCAATAACGGCAAAACAGCCAACATCTCCTCAACAGAAGTCTCTCTCATTTGGTAGAACAACTTCGACAAGGACAAATGCACCGATAAAATGGAGAACTACCAATACTGCAAAAGCTTCTAGGTAAGTGATAAATGGTAAAAGTGGTAAATGGTAAAAAGTGGTAAATGGTAAAAGTGGTAAATAGTAAAAGTAGTAAATGGTAAAAAGTGGCAAATGGTATAAGTGGTAAATGGTATAAGTAGTAAATAGTAAAAGTAGTAAATGATAAAAGTGGTAAATGGTAAAAAGTGGTAAATGGTAAAAAGTGGTAAATGGTAAGTGGTAAATAGTAAAAGTAGTAAATGGTAAAAAGTGGTAAATTATAATTTGTCGAATATATTTGTCGAAGTAGACGCAGATAGCGGAATCTGTCGAATAGTTTCAACAAAATATTTTCGGTAAACAGAACATCGAAAAAACATTCTTTAACTATGTCGGCATCAATAAATGGTTTCATATGCTTAGCAAGATTCCAAGAAACACGCAAAGAAACCTCACCACACTTTTCCTGCTCAGTCATTAAATGTTCTGGGTCGAAGAGGCGTAGCTCGTTAATCAACTTGCAATGTTAGATTTACGCAAGTTACTACCAAGTGGAAATTTTTCGACAAATGATTAATGTTTAGTATCATAATGTCGTTTAATATTGGAGCTTTTAATTAATGACACTGTTTGTTGACAAAACAAGCACATTGGTATGGTCCGAACAAAATAGGTCGGCGGTCCGGATCCGGACCGCGGTCCGCCATTTGGTGACCCCCTGCTCTAGCATATGTCCAATAATTATTCGTGCATTTAATACAGTATCCATGTTTTTCACAACTTCGTCCCTTTCGTTCTGCCATCTATAACAATCAAAAATTGTATGGTGTACTGAGTCTGTTTCACCACAGTATTGACACAGGCTATCCGTTGCTCTTCCGATCAGGTGCAAAAAGTCTATGAAGCAACCGTGACCGGTTACAAATTGTGTCAGGTGGTAACTGACTTCTTCGTGTTTTCGCTTAGTTCATGTATTTATGTCTGGAATTAATAGTATTTAAATTACGTATTTGTCCATCTTTCTTGTATTGTAGTTGGCTTGTTCTTGCTTTCTTTCTAGCATACAAGTTGTTTCTCGATTTTTTAATTACCTCCTCTCTTTCGGCAGCAAATCAAATGGGTGCAATGACCGCGATAACTATTGCTGCCTCTGCAATGCAATCTTCCATTGGACGCATGCCATTTTTTCCAGGTTGGTCCTTGTTTCCAATTAATTTGCCCACAATGGTGCACCATATAGTATAGCTGATTGCGCTACAGTGCCCAGTAACTTGCGTTTAGAGTTTCCGGCTCCTCCTACGTTTGGAAATATTTGCTCCATTGCTGCGAGAGTTTTTAGACCCTTTCCTGCAGCCTCAATAAGGTGTGCAGCGAATGTTAGCCCTTTATCAATTATAATAGCCTGGTATTTAATATCTGGTTTGGGGATTATTTCTGTGCTTCATACTTTAAATTTTATTGGTCTTAGTTTTCTTTGCCCTGTTAGTAGCACTGCCTCCGGTTTCTCGGGCGCCACTTTTAGCTTCTTAGTCATAATCCACTGTGATACTGTGCCTGTTACACGATTTGCAGTACTCATTATTGCTTGTTCGGTTTTGGCAGTTACAATAAGCGCCCATTCGTCTGCGAGTCCAATGAATATGGCGCCCCCCGGCAGTTTATTTCTTACTGGATGCCGTCGTATAAGAGGTTCCACAGTGTAGGACTCAATATAGATCCATGAGGAATCCCACAACTTACTTCTATTTCGACTGTCGCATTTTGGACTTGCAGCTCTAATTTCCTGTTGGTTAGGAAACTTTTTATCATCTGTAACAGATACGGAGCTTTGCGTCTCTTTGTTAGTTCACCCTTTACTATTTCTCAATTGGCTGTATTAAACGCATTGCGCACATCAAAAGTTATTAAAGCGCAAATTTTTCTTGTTCTTTTGGTGCCCGTTCTAGCTTTCTCTGCGATCTTTAAAGCTGCATCGACTGCATCTATAGTTGACCTGCCTTTTGTGAAACCGTACTGCCTGTCGGATAACCCTAGTCCTACGTCCAGCTCCTTTTCTAACCTCGTTAGTAGGAGTGTTTCCAGCAATTTTCCTGTTACGCCTAGTATACATAGAGACCTGTATGACGATGGTCAACAATTTGTTTCTCTCCCTTCTTGATGAGAACTAGTCTTGAACTTTTCCATTTATGTGGAAAGTTTCCCGTAGTTAGGAGAACGTTCATTACTTCAAGAGTAAACGTAGGGTGATACTGGGCGATGATCTTGATCACTTCTGGCGCGCGCGCGCCGTCTAGTCCTGGTGCTGTTCCGTTGCGTATACGATTTATTGCGTTAACCAATTCCTCTTCGTTGAATAGTGATTTCCGTTACTCCAAGTTGTTTCTAAAGGAAGGACTGCTGGCGTGGGAAAAGAACTTCAAACACCTGAAGCTTGCCCTCCATCGTCATTTGTACACTTGGGGCTTCGATTTTCAGCTTTTTTCACAGATTTGGAAGGCGCCTCCCATATATTATTGTCAAGATCTTAGCAGAGTTTCTTACAGTGGTCCCGTTTTGACTTGTTTATTATGTCGTGCAAATCCTTTTTTGATGTCTTGTATAGTTTTTTCAGGTCTTGGGCATCCTCTTCGTTTTTAATTCGTTTGCGCTGGAATTTCCTTCTTGTAGCGACACACGCAGCCCTCATGCTAGCAATTTCATCGTTCCACCTATACACCAATTTTCTTTTTGATGGTCCTCTTTTCTTTATTAGGGTGGTATCATATGCCTTCGTCATTACGTCTACTAGCGTATCCGCGCTTGGTTTGTGTGTTCGTGCTATTTCTATTGCAAGATTTGATGCCATTTTCTCCTTATCAAAATTCGATTCAATCCTATAATTCTTGCCTGGCGTATCTGTTTTGTGCCTTCTTCTACGCTGTACAGAATGAATCGATGATCACTTAGGCTTTCTCTCTCGAACACTCTCCAGTCTTGGATCATATTGGATAGGCTTATTGTTGAGAAAGTAAGGTCTATTATAGATTGGGAATTTCCTCTAACGAACGTGCATGCAGGTCCTTTGTTTTGTAAAACAAGGTCTAGTTCACCTGCCCACTCCATGACCAGGTCGCCTCTCTTATCCATCCTTGGGGATCCCCAATATGGAGACTTGGCGTTAAATTCCTCAGCTATTAATACATTCTTCCCTTTGCGTCTTATATCCTGGCCTAGTATGCTAGTGTTTCTACTAGCTTTTCTATGTTTGCGTTTGGAAAGAAGTAGCAGCTGTATATAATAAACTGCGGTAACTCAACCCATACGAAACCAGGTCCGTTTCCTGTTTTTAAGACAGGTATCTTGGGGTTAATGATTCTAATGGCTTTGTCTTTTTTATTATCCGTGAACCAGTTAGGGTGATCGATCAACTTTTTGCTAGGTTCGCTTAAGAGTAGTGTGTCACTCTGGAGTTCTAGAGCCGTCGCAATGAGCAAGTAATAAGCTGCACGGCATCTCATTGTGTTGACTTGAATGATTTTAGTCATTTTTTTCATAGCCATGTCAAAGCTTTCTTGAAACCTGGACATCCTCCGGTATCAGCCCGATGACCGTTCGTTTTGCATATTGGACAGTATAGTTGGTTCTCGCAATTCTTTGCTTTGTGACCTTCTTGTCCGCAAGTAAAGCAAAGGTTTTACCTGTCTGTTCCCTTGCATGTGCTGCTATGATGCCCTATTTGCCAGCATCTGTGGTATTTCACCAATTGAATTCTTTCCCTTACTCTACAATGTACCCATCCAATTTTTATCCTATCCTTCTTTATTCCTGTTCTTTTGCCTGTTTTTGTGGGAGCGAGACAGTCGCCACCTGGGTCTCACCATAGGTTGGTCTGAGGTTTTCAATGCCTATTTTGTCCTTTTCGATTTCCGCTGCTTATTGGAGGGCTACAATTATTTCCTCATTGGTGGAGACTGAGTCTAATATTTAGAGTGATGTTTGTATATTTAGCACGGATCTCTATATCCAGCAACTTTTCTTTAATTATTTAAGGCTTTCGGCCTTTCCTTCATTAACTTCCAGAAGTAATTCACCATTTCTGGTTGGTCTAACTCCTGTGATATTCGCTCCTGAGTTTCCTGGTTCGACCTGGTTTTAACCATCATTGAAAGGTCAGTATATGTCTTTCCATTAGCTGATAATAGTACTGCATCTGTGCGTTTTTGTTTTCGTATTTGATGATTTGTTTCCATCCATATTTGCTCGTCCTATCCCGTTTCATATTTACCTATTTTGTCTTTAGGGGAGTATACCCTTATATCCACTGCTGTGTCGGCGAAGGTGAATTTTATAGCCTTTTTTATGATTGACCATTCTGGTTCTTTGAGCTTTGCTAAGGCTATTTTTTTCCTGCTAAATTTAATTGTTAATTGCTTCAGCTGTTGGAGGGTCTCATAAATTGTTTGTAGTTGAAGGCCTGCTGTATTTGTTTTTCTACCACTAAGTGGTACATGAAGCTGTAAGTTTCCTTTAATTCTTCGTCTTCCGCCGGAGTGCCCATCGCCTGCCTCAAGTAAACCACATTTCTAAGCTCCCTTTTTTTGTGGTCCGAGTTCTGTAGGGCGCGTGTATACGTCGCTGAGTGCTCGTGGGACCCCTTAAGCCGGTATCAGGTTTTCTGCAAGGCACCAGGCTAGGTCTTATTCCATTGGTGCATCCACGATGTTACATTTTCCTCCACTTCACTTTTCCTGTATGCCGCTTGCGGCCAAGTTTCTGTTGCAACCTTTTCGATCTTACACAATAGTTCTTTTATATGTTGCTCAGTATTATTTTACTTGGTCTCAATCATCTGTCTGCATGCATTTTTCGCAGATTGTCAGCTCTCTTTTTGTTTGCATTCCCTAGGGGCTCTAGTCATTGTACCGGTTAGTGCCCATAATTCTTCTATTTTTAATATGCAATCGCCTCGTATCTGTATTGGCTGTAACTAGCCAACGCAGATCCTGTGACTTTGCGCTCACCTTTCTTATAATCGTATCTAGGACTTTCTCATTTTCAGCAATATTTTCTTGGCTCTTGTCCTGTCGCTTTCTTTTTGGAGGATTTTCTGTTGGTGAAGTTGGTGAAGTCAACAGTTCTGGATGGTGAGTTGGTTTGGCCTGTAAAGGAGGCTGACCTCATCCTTGGTGGTGTCCTTTGTAGGCTTTCAGATCTCTGAAATGGGTTTCACCAAGATCTTCATGCCGTGATTTAGTTTTTCTCGCGTCCATCCCTAGTAATTAAATCGTACTCGATAAGGAGAGGAAATAAGGTTCAATAGAATGATTCAGGAGAAATATATAAAATAAATATTAAGGTATTTAAAAGTTGTAATTATAATTGATTATTTTATTTATATCTTGTTGAGTTTGAAGATTTTGATAATATCAAACATTAGCGTTTGTATCTTTTCTTCAAAGATTATAATTTCTAGGAAATTATTGTATACATATCGTCAACAAAGTTAACATCATTTGTATAACTAATCTTTCTTTAACAAACTTTCTTAAAAACAACTACTTCACTGGCAAACACCACGACTGACATTGACGCTGTGACCCGAACCGAACATAACCCTGTGATTTTCCCAAAAAATAACAATATCCTGATCAAATAATTATTATAAAAAATAATTATCAATTAATTAATGAACATCCATATACGCGTTTCTGCCTATTGGCTTCATCTTCTTCTTCTTCTTATTGTGCCATATCCTCAGTGGACGTTGGCGATCAATATGGCCCATCGGATTCGATCCACAGCCGATCTGAACAAGTCAACCGATGTTCTTCCGGTCCATTGTCGCAGATTCTTCAACCAGGAGATCCGTCGTCTTCCCTGTGACCTCTTCCCCTCGATTTTTCCCTGCATGATGAGTTGAAGTAGCCTATATCTGTTGCTGTTTCTCATGATATGGCCAAAGTATGACAGTTTTCTGTGTTTGACTGTTGTGAGCAGTTCTCTGTCCTTCTGCATGCGTAGGAGTATGGTTTCGTTGCTAACATGGTGGGTCCAGGAAACGCGAAGCATTCGACGATAGCACCATGCTTCGAAGGCCTCCAGTCGCTTACTAGTTGCCTCGGAGAGTGTCCATGCCTCCACTCCATACAAAAGCTTAGAGAAGACGTAGCATCTAAGTATGCGTGTTCGCAGATGGATGTTCAAGCGCATGTTACACAAAACATTCTTCATTTGGTTAAATGTAGAACGTGCCTTCTCTATGTTGATCTTTACTTCACGACTATGATCCCATTGGTCATTGAGGTTTACACCCAAGTACGATATTGATGGTACTCTCTGTAGTTAGGCCCCATTTACCAGGAATTGGGCATTAGACGCATTTTTGCTGACGATTAGAATTTTTGTCTTTGCCACATTCAATCGCATATTAAGTGGTTCGCATGCCTCTACTACTTTATCAATCAGTCTCTGTAGTCCTTCGGCACTGTCGGCAATTAGTACAGAGTCGTCTGCATACCTTAAGTTATTAATTATTTCCCCGTTTATCTTTATCCCAATCTGTTCTTCTTCGAGTGCATTCTTAAAAAGGTTTTCTGCGTATCGGTTAAACAGTAGCGTGGATAGTACGCAGCCCTGTCTGACACCTTGTTCTACTGGAAATTCCTTTGACATTATATTTTCCACACGAACACATGCTGTTTGTTGTCTGTACAGATTGTTGATTATTCGTGCATCTCTGTCATCTATTCCTGATTGCTTTATGGTTTCTGTTGGCAAATCATGGTTAACCCTATCGAATGCCTTTTCGAAGTCGATAAAACACGTGAAAACATCGCAATTCACGTCTCTTGCTCTCTGAATGAGAACACTCAGACCAAAAAGGGCATCTCTAGTCCCCAATCCACTCCTAAACCCAAATTGCGTCTCGCTAATGTCTTCTTCTAGTTTTTGATATATTCGATTCGTAAATAATCTTAAGAAAGACCTTCATGAAGTGACTTGTGAGACAGATAGTTCTATAGTCTTCGCATTGTTTAGCTGTGGTTTTTTTAGGAATCGGTATAAACGTAGAGACTAGCCATTTCTCGGGTATATCTCCCGATTCATATATGTTGTTAAATAAGTCCGTGATTAGGTCTAGGTATTCTTCCTCAATGAGCTTTAACATATCGCCAAGAACTTCATCTGGGCCCGGGGACTTGTTGTTTTTGAGTCTTCCAATTGCCTTAAGAACTTCTTGATGAGTTATAGAAGGTCCTGTTTGTGCTGGGCTATTTGTGTTAGAAACTGTTCGGCTATCGTCAGCATAAAGAGTCTGTATGTATTGTTGCCATCTTGCTACTTTGTCATTCACGTTCAGTAGTGCAGTCCCGTTTTTGTCGGTAATTATGTTATTCTGTCGTGGTTTGTTTATTCCAGCTGCATCCTTTATTTTTTTATGTGTATTTAAAACGTCATGTTTTCTGTCTAGTTCTTCTATTTCAGAGCATTGTTCTTTCCACCAGTTTTCTTTGGCTTCTTTGATCTTTTTTTTAATGTTGTTGTGGATTTGCTTATATGACTTTAAGTCTTTGCTCTTTGTTTTTCTTCGTTCTTCCATCAAACCTAAGATCTCATCTGTAATCCACTTGCTTTTCTTTTTTCTATGATTTGTGTAAAGGTTTTTATCTGCAACAGTTTTCATTACATTGGTGATGGCTTCGACTTGTTGTTCTATGTTTCGGCTGGCAAGGCTTCTGATCTTGTTCATACCTTCTTTAATCTGGTCTTTAATTTGTTGCATCACGTTGGGGTCTTTCAGTCTCTGTATGTCATGTCTCTTCAATTGGGGCTTCTTCTCTGTTCTCTTAAAGCGTACTTTAAGTGTTGACAGCAGTAGGTTATGGTCGGTATATACGTCTGCTCAAGGATAAGTTTTAGTGGATGTGATGGAGTTTCTAAACCTTTTATTTATTGTAATAAAGTCTATTTGGTTTCTAATTACACACTGTTCGCGGTCGGCCGGCGATTTCCACGTATATAACCTTCTTGGAGGTAACTTAAAGAAGGTGTTCATTATTGAGTGCTCAATTTCTTTGCAAAACTGGATCAGCAGGTCTCCTCTCTCGTTTTTAGTTCCCAAACCATATCTTCCTACTATATCTTCTTGTTCTCCTTTACCCACTTTCGCATTGAAGTCACCCATTAGTATTGTGATTTCCGTCCTTTTGGTCTGTTTTCGTGCTGTTCTTATATCTTCGTAGAATTGTTCGATGTCCTCGTCGCTTCTTTCGCTTGTGGGTGCATAAACCTGTATTATATTAATTTTGCAAGGGCTGGAATTTAATTTCATTATTGCCACTCTGTTTGATATTGGTACAAATCCTAGAACTGCTTTATGTACCTCCTCCGTGACTATAATTGCAACGCCGTTCTTATTCTGTGTTTTATCGTCGCCTGAGTAGTAGATGTGATAGTTATCTACGTCAGATCTTCCAGTACCCGGCCACCTCGTTTCACTGCTTCATCAGTATGGGTTTATCATTAACAACAAATTATAACTAGAAATAAAATGAAATACGACTGACCCAGTGTGTTTTCCACAGCAAACTGATATTATCGCATTTGAGATTATTCTATTTATAGTTGAACAAGGTATTGAGATTTTTTGTGGAAAACCATATGCGGCGCTTGTTGTACTAGCTGACCAATAACATGACCAATTTGCTTCGACCAATGTTATTGGTCAGCTAGTACAACAAGCGCCGCATATGGTTTCCCACAAAAAATCTCAATACTTGGTTCAACTATAAATAGAATAATCTCAAATGCGATAATATCAGTTTAATAATTAAGGTTTTGGTTACCCCCGCAGAAAAGCTGATTTACCTCTGAGGGGGTAATTACCCCTAGGTTCGAAACCCAGGACATAGAGAGTAAAAATACATATGAATAAAACCAAATAAAAGATGCACATGGAATCGTTACAATCCTTATTATCCCACTACTTACCTCCAATAAAGCTCCTTGAAAAGTTATTATTACTATTACAACGTAGATAAGAATAACCATTGCGAAAACAGTATATAAATACATAATGGATAACTCGATTGTAGTTTTATCAAATACTATAGTCGTAATAAATAGTAACTGAGCGATAAACTCCACATAAAAAGCAATAGCTGCTACCATAATTGGAGTCATTTTGTTGAATATTTGCAACACTTCAGAATTAATGTGGTAAAGCGTTCGTGATATTCTAAAAAACAGCACATTGATATGATTTTCACCCGCAAGTTTTCTAAACTACTTACAAAATAACACGAAGAATACACATGTCCTCAAATTTAACATTTTCCTCTTTGTATGAGTTATTTTGATGTGATTTCCTAACATAACAACTTTCCAAAATACTATTAATTATAATAAATCGGTCCCATATAAACCAATAAAAAAAATACAAAGGAATTGCAAAGTTGGTAGTATAAAAAACAATAATCAGCTTTACAACCAAATCCCTTCTCATTTCAGTTGCGTAAAAATGAACAAAATGTACGAACATCAGAATGTTACAGATAATCATCATAATAATTGCAAATCTCGTTGTTCTATTACGAATCCTCTTTCCAACTTTGAATCCGTGTCTTTGCAAAATAATATCCATGGAACGGATCAAATTAAAAAACTGCAATATTAAATCTTTTTTAAAATACATATTTAAGCTCGAGTAGAAAAGTACATAAATAATTAAAATATATTTTAAATAGAGTATTGTGTCTTCACAAACTTGTAGATTTTTGTTTTGGTGGAGCGTCGGAATAGGCCAAGCATAATATGATAAACCTATATTTGTGAGAATAGTAACGAAAATACGAAATTTTGTATAAAAACTTTCGTCTTTATAGAAACATTTTTTGTTTGTGTCATATTTCAGATTAAGGTTATTGAATATATTTAAAAAAAAAATTATAGGCCGGCAAGCTTCCATCACGTTATATAGCATATTGATAATGATTACTATGCAGAGAAACGAGAATATTACTTATAATGACAACTTTTTACACGAAGTGAAATATTTTTAAATTCCATATTTTACGATTAAAATATTTATGATTTATAAATCAACAAATATTTATTCTATTATTATATTTTTTTAACGTGATGGCAGTGCAAACTCATTAGAATCCATTAAATGCAAACGATGTTGATCTAGCGATTTATTTGATTCCTGTAATTCAAACATATTTTCCGTATTTGATCTACTGCATTTTTTAACGGAATTAATGATATCTATGTTCAGGGTCGCAACCAGTATTTTAGGGCTTTGAGTGAGACCTCATCACTGGACCCCTCATACAACAATTTTATGAATTGAATAAATCTATTAGCAGGGAAAGATAGTTCCTTCTAGATCACTCCGCCTTATGGGGATTTACATGTAACCCTCCACCTTATGGGGAATTACATGTAAACCCTCCTCCTTATGGGAAATTACATGTAAAATTTAGCCTACCCCTCCGTATGGGAAATCCTATACAAAATAGTTCTGAACGTGACCGAGCGTGTATGTGTAGATGGCGCCAGCGCTAGGGAGTGGACACCGTAGGGAAAGAGGGATTTAGGCCGGACAAGAGCGGACAATACCGAACACGAATAGACTAGAAAATTCAAAATGAATTGCGGGGTAGCGAGTGTAGAAATAAACACAGTCATCTTCTTTGAAATAATGTGTTTCGTATTAAGAGTTTGAGCTAGTTTTTGAGCCATGCGAAGAATTGTGGGAAAGTTAAAACCGTCGAGTCAGCATTTTCCTGTTCCAACTTGTCTGTAAACGTGACCGTAGAAACACTATCGGTTTCTTGTAATTGTTCTATGTTTATTCTAGAAACGTGACCGTAGAAATAAACACTGTCAGTTTCTCGGAATTAATGTGTTTATCCTATTAAGAGTTTGACCTAGTTTTTGACCCGTGCAAAGAATCGTGGGAAAGTTAAAACTGTCGAGTCAGCATTTCCCTATTCCAACTTGTCTGGGTGATTCTGAGAAATTTATAACTTATTTAAACTCATCTGTATCCTCCATCGTATTAATTAGGAGTATTTAAATATTTAATATAAATAAAAAAATATTTCTGTTATTAGGGTTTCATTTTGAGTGAGAAATGGTATTCTTTCTTTTAAGTTTACGTAATCAGTTTAGTATTTGAACTTGAAGATTTTAAATGTGTATCAAGAAAATAACATTATTTTAACAACTACGACAGTGATTGTTTATGTAACCGCACGCTTAGGACCGGGCGCTTAATAAAATATATAAACAATCTTGTCCAGTTTAAAAATTACAACCGCTGCATTGCAAACTACCGCAATAAGAAATGCGGTCTAATTAATTTAGTATTTGATCTTGTAAATGCATGCGAGTTTGACATATCAAACTCGTGAGATAGGAAACGCTATCAGTTTCATGTTTCAACTTATCTGGATGTGAGTTTGAACTTATTCGATGTATTCTGAGAAATTTGGATGAGTCATACATGCATAGAATCATGGAAAGGTTTTTAAATCGTTGAAAAACCGTTGTTGAAAACCACCGAGTCAGCATTTTCCTGTTCAACTTGTCTGGATGAGTCATTGAACACGTGATACATCCTGGATTATTTTGATTGGCTTATTGAGTCTACATACTGAATATTCACCCTAAACCTCCAAGAAGATAAAGTTGGAGCCGTAGACAGTCAACAATAACCAACCCTAAGTTTGCGGGAGATCCTTCGATTACAGAAACAAACACCTTCATGCAACAGTGTAGCTGGTCCAGCAGAACATCATCCAAGCTTGTGTCAGCTATAGAATTGATGGTTCAAGGATTGATGTAGATAGCTTTATTAGTAAATTGAACAGCCGTTGTACGAGAAGCCCCATTCTATCCATCCTCTTTCCGTCCACCGTCCACTTTTTTCCGTCCACCGTCCACTTTTTCCGTCCACCGTCCACTTTTTCCGTCCACCGTCCACTTTAATCAGATTTTAAACAGCTGTATAATCAGCTTTTAAACAGCTTTTTAATCAGCTTTTAAACAGCTTTTGAATCAGCTTTCAAACAGCTTTTAAAATGCTTTTTAATCAGCTTTCAAACAGCTTTTAAACAGCTTTTTAATCAGCTTTTAAACAACTTTCAATCAGCTTTAAACAGCTTCTTCTCTTCAGCTTTAATCTCATTGGATTAGTTGGGTTAGCATTAGGTTAGGTTAGCATTAGGTTAGGTTACAGGGTGTTAGGAATGAAGCGCGCTTCATTCCCAACCTTACTTACGTACTTACTTGACTCTAACAAAAATTAGCATTTTAAAGCTTAATTTTTTACAAACGGATCCCTTAATGACGAGCATGCCTTCGAGTCCCAAGACTACAGAATCCACAAGGGAAATGTGGGTCAGCGGGTAATGAAGAACGTACTCCACTTAGGTACAGGATTTATAATCAGTCACAGAATACTGGATTCCGTCACCGACTTTACTTCCCCGAGCAGTCGTGTATCCATCCTCTCTCCCAAATGCGCAAACAAGGGCAACAGTATAGTCAATGTACATGCCCCAATCAACCAGGACAACAGACGCAATCCAGACACAACTGATAAATTCTGGGAAGACTTAAAAGATATTATCTTTAAACTTCCAGAGAGGCACACCGTCATACTACAGTAACATAGTGGGCAACTATCCGGCGCATAAGCGAACCAACCGCAATGGAGAACGATTGGTGGATCTGTGTAGGACTTTTGGCTTGCTCATGAAATCTACAGCCTTCAAACACTTGCCAAGGAAGCAGAAGACTTGGATTTCACCTAATACCAACCTGGGTGAATTCCAGATAGATCATGTGGCTTTTTCAGGAAAATCTCAAAAGGAAATACAAAACGTGAAGGTACTCTCCACTACCACTACCTCTCAAAGATCAAAATGAGACTTCAGCCTAGAAACGCTAAAGCGACTCAAGAACAGTCAAGAAGTAAGTCAGAGACTGAACAATACAGATCTAAACAGCTGGGACCAACTGAAGCAGACTCTTGTCTAGCCGGCCAATGAACTCGGCCTTCTCGCCTCAAGAAGGAAGCATCTGTGGTGGACTGAATAGTGTGACAATGCAGTAGCCCAAAGACAGACAGCCTGGGTGAAGTGGAATTCTAAAAACACCAAGGAAAATTGGCATAAATTTTTGGAACAAAGAAAGGTTACAGCCAAGATAATTCGAGGAACCAAACGGACCTTCACACAAAACCAACTAACCAAAATCGAAGAGAGCTTTGCTAAGAATAACTCCAGAGATTTCTTTGGAACCTTCAAGCAGACACTCAGAAAATACGCTCCGCCAAACCTCCACTTCAGAGACTCACGAGGCAAACTGGCTTATAGCGACAAGGACAACTGCCACCTTTTGGCTCAGTACTTTAAAAATCTATTTAACTGTGACCCACCCAGCGAAGACTTCGACTATAAACAAACCACACCAAACCCGGACTCGCTGCCCCCTTCATTGGAAGAAGTTGGCCCGATCATTCAACTTCTTAAGAATAAAGCAATAATAAATGCAGCTGGCTACGGCTCTATCGTTGCTGAACTGTGGAAAGGTGCTGGAAACAATGCCATGCGCAAGCTAACCGAGATCATCCAAGACATCTGGGAAACAGTTAAATTATCACCCGGTTGGAAATCTGCTCTGATCCATCCGCTTCACAAAAAGGGAAATTTTTCTAATCTAAACAACTACCGTGGAATTTCTCTCGGCCCGGTAACATACAAGATTCTATCGAAGGCGTTACAAACAAGGACAGAAAGTCAACTGGGAGAATACCAGAGGCTTCAGGAAGACCCGATCTTGTGTTGAACAGATCCTCAATCTTAAAACTGTACTTGCATACTCCAAGATGAGAAACCACAAGTTGGTCATCACCTTTGTTGATTTTAGGAAGACTTACGATTCCAATGATAGAGAAATGCTTAACAAAGTACTACAGGAACTAGGGCTAGCCAAAAAAATCCGCAGACTCATCCTATAAACTTTGACCAACACCCATTCCAAGATTAAATTTAGAGGCGAGATTTCAGAAAGCTTTGAAATAAAATCTGGAGTGAGACAGGGAGATAGACTTTTCCCACTTCTCTTCTACTGTCTCCTTGGAAAGGTTATGAGAGAATGGCGCAAGGAACTGATCAATTTGGGTGCTCAGAGTGGTATCTACCTGGGACGTAAGAATGATGGACTGGTTGTAGATTGCCTGGTCTTTGCAGATGACATGGCACTGTTTGCTGATTCTCTTAAGATGGCAACAATGCAGGTAAATTGCCTCAGAAAACAGGCTGCCAAAGTGGGTCTTTAAGTGTCGCTGGAGAAAATAGAATTCTTCCCCAACATCAAAGAAGCAAACAGAGAGATGTTACTAGAGCAGGGAAATATCAAAAGGACTGAGAAATTTAAGTGTCTCAGCGAATGGATTGAACGCAACTTATTAGAAAGAGCATCATTATCTAAGAGAGTCAACAAGTTAGAACTAGCCTATCGACTGACTAAGAACACAACAAGAAATGCCTCTGACGCAACCTGAAACTTAAGCACTACACATCAGTCTTACGTCCAGAAGCCCTATATGCCATTGAGTGTTTTTCCTTGAACCGAAGAGATCTGGTAGAGAAATTGGAAATCAGAGAGAGGAGAATCCTCAAGAAGATCCTAGGCCCATTAGAGGAAGATGGGGAATTCCGAAGGCGGCACAACGCTGAACATATAGAGATACTCTCTGACTGTACAAGGAAAACAAGGGTAGCTTTCTATGGTCACGTTGCAAGACTGCTTCCAAACCGACTAATCTACCGTCTGTTCACCTTCTGGTAAAACAAGAAGGTTCGTACCACTTGGTTGACAGAATCTGAGCAGGATTAAAGAACTGGGAATAACAGATCTCCAAAACAGACAGTTTATGAGACGCACCCTGAAGGAAGTCCGTGGATTTCAGGAAAAACTCCGAAGTAAAGGTACCCCCTGGACAGAAGAGAGAAAGGAGTTACACTAGCAGAAGATGCGACAATACTGGGGAAAGATCAAAGCCCAACAGTTGAAAAAGCGTGGTCCAAAGTAGGCCCATTCGATACAAGAAGAAGAAGATATGCTATATGACAATCTTAAAATTTTAAAGGCTAATATAGTTCCCACTTAAAATTTAATTTCGTCCAACCATTTCTAATTCGTTTACTAGTTCTCCGCTCACTACCATTCCATAGCTTTCTTATGTTTCCTTTCCACAATGTTACCTGGTGACTTTCGTTCCTTCCACATTTGTCATCCAAAGTACCACCCCCATTATTCAAGAAATATTTTTGAAATCAAATCATACTAAAATGGAGTACTTAGATAATAAAGAAAATATTTTTATCAGACATTTATTATTCTATTAAATATTATGTGCGTATAATGACTAATAACATTTTACGGTGTACAATAAAATAACATATTTACTTAAAGATTGCAGGATCGCAGTTTAGTTGTCACCGTTCATTAATTCAGAACATTCAATTACACAATCTAGAATCTATATATATCTGGTCTAATTCCAATGGATGAAGAGAGTGACATTATAGTTATACCAAAATGAACAAACTGAAAATATAAATGAAAGACATAAAAGTGAATTAAAGCAAAATATAAGTATTAATTTAAAGAGAAAAAGTATGAACTTCCAAATGAGAATTATCAAAATTATTATTAAAATGCTTCTTAGTATGATATAATATATACGTTTTAATATACTTACAGATAAAGCATATTCAGTATTAAACTCGTATCGTAAAATTTTTATTTTCGGTTCATTCTGCAAAATCTTTGTAGAAAATGATTTGATTACCATTTTTACGTCATCACTTTTCCAAGCTTCTGCATTGCACAAATATATTCTATGTAGAATTTCAGCCGTTCGGGGAACCTATGAATTTATTAAAATACACCACAAATTTATTGGAAAACATTGTGTAATGCTAATGAAATATTGGAATAATTGCAAATTGACCAACATTAATTGGATAGTAGTTGTTTTTGAAAATGTACACACGAAGGATAGGCACACTAATTTAAAATTGACCAGTTTATTATCGACAAAGAGCTAATTACTAGATATGGAACGGAAGTCTGTACTGTGTTTCTAATAATGCCAATTAGTTGGTTAGCCATAGCAGTTTAGCCGGATACCGGATATTCGGCCAACCTTGTAGCCGAATAGCCGGATATTCAGCCGCCGAAAATATGCCCGCTCGTGATCTTCTCTATCTATCATTCTGTTCGCCGCTACATTACATATTGTTTTGTTATTGGTTTGTCGTTTATCGAGTGTATTTAGTGTATGTAGTTTTTTTTTTGGGATGTAGCTGTAGGTTGTACAGACAAGTGATCCCCCCGGAAACCAACTAGGCACTCCGGAAACGCTTGTCGCATGGCTTCAGAGTGCTAGTTGTTTGTGTCTAGCTAATTTTAAACAATTTGTTTCTCTATACTATGTTTAGCGTCGGATTCTTTGGTCGATAGTATTGTTTGTATAAATTTCTGTATCCTCTCCCAATTTTGTTTATTCTCTAGCACAGTGGTGCGCAAACTTTTTTCATTGGCGATCCCCCATTTTGTGTAAAATTTGTCGCTACACCTGGATCGACAGTAGACGTTTTTTAATTGTTGACGTAAATCAACAAAAGTGATAACTAAAGTGATTTTTTTTTCTGGAATTTGCGTTTACAGGGTGTTCTTAAAGGAGTTTTGGTGGTCAATGAATAAAATACAGCCTTTTTAAAATAGCGCAGCAAACTTATACACCATCATAAAAAAGTTTTGATATCTTAAAACTACCGAATAAATATTAAAATATTTGTACCCTCTCCCTGTAAACTCAAATTCAAATCAAAATCTTCCGATATGTCTTCTTCAAAAACGTATCTTACATAAACAATTAATTGCGACATTTTGGTAATGTCAGTAGCAAACAGAGGAGAGTTATGTATTACATTTAATAGAACTGATTCAATATTACCATATTTTTCTCCATGCATAATTGATGTCGTTTTAATTGCTGAAGGAAAAATTAAAGATTCTCCAATAGTATGTGGTTTCAAATTGTTCGCTATTGAATATGAAACTTCTAAGGATGCCCGTAAACCCTCCTCAGGAATTGTTGTTTGTTGTAAAAAATACAGTTTGATTTTTTAATTCAGCCCGTCATTTAAAAAATATTTGAGATTTATTCGCAAATTCTTTATGTTTACCTACCAAATGTAGTTTTAATTTAGCAGATTTCAAACATTTATTTACTAATTTATCCGAGCAAATAACACAAAACGAACGTTCTTCCACATTAACAACGCAAAATGTAAATCCGTATTTAAATTCTTCTTGACATTTTCTCAATTTTTTATTAGAAAACACATTTCATTCGATATTTTTTGAAGTAGAAATAGTGCCAGTGAATTCATTGTGGTTTTTTATCCACAGTTTTTCAAGTTTATTAGATATTGGTTCATCATTCACAATTGTATTGTCATTATATTCATTTTTGTGGGTAACTATTTTTAGCCACTTATTCATTATGAAGGTATTTAATTTTTTCAAAATACAATAATTTGTTTATACTGAATTGAACTTGAAATTCACTATGTTTTAACTACACTTATTATGTAAAAATATTATTTATATTACTTATTAGTCACAGTTATATAAATTTATATAACTGTCCGAGGGCGAGGTGCTAAAAACAGTTTGATAAACGACAAAGATCTCCAGCTCATAATTAATCTATATTGGAGTCAATATGCAGCCGTGAGGGTAGAAAATGAGAAAACTGACAGAGTAAAGATATGCCGATGAGTAAGACAGGGCTGCATTTTGTCGCCATTGATTTTTACTCTTTATTCAGAGTATATCTTGAAAGCAGCCCTCGAAAATAAAGAAGAAGGAATACCCGTGAACGGAGAGAAGTTGAACAATATCCGCTACGCTGATGATACTATAATATTTACTGACAACTTGGATGGTCTTATCAACACCTTATCTCTCGAATCGGTGAAAGTAGTGAGCGTTATGGCTTAGATATCAACATGAATAAAACAAAGGTCATGGTCATCAGCAAGAACGACATAGACCTAACAAACTACGTTCTTAATATTAATGGTACCTCTATTGAGAAAGTAAGCGAAAACATATACCTGGGAACCAACATTAATAACCAATGGGACAATTCACACGAAATTCCGTATCGAGTCCGTATCGAGAAAGCCAGAGCTGCTTTTTGTAAAATGGCTATTGTGTTTAAAAGCCATTACTTCTCGATGGAAACAAAATTAAAATTTCTACGTTGCTATATATTTTCCATTCTTTTCTATGGAGCTGAGACCTGGACTTTGACCGATACGATGGGTAAAAGACTTGAGGTATTTGAGATGTGGCTTTACAGGAGAATGCTTATAGTGCCATGGACATATAAATTTACAAACAATAACATTCTCCATAAAATGAAGAAAGGAAAAGAAGTCCTGAAAAGAGTAAAATGCAGGAAACTACAATATTTAGTTCATGTAATGAGGAATGGGTACAGGTATTAACTGCTGCAGAACATTCTTCAAGGAAAGATTCCTGGTAAAAGAGAGGAAGACGAGGAAGAAGAAGAACATCCTGGCTTGGAAACTTAAGAACATGGACTTCACACACGAGTGAAGAACTATTCAGAATATCCAAAACTGACATATCTATGATGGTCACCAACATCCGGAACGGATAGGCTCAAGAAAAAGAATTTAAACATTTAACACGACTCAAGTTTCGACGGATGAAGGTCATTTTCAAGAAGTGTGAACTTGAAAATGATGTTAACCCGTCGAAACTCGAAATTATTTTTATATAAGTGTGGTTAAAACATAGTGAATTTATCAATTCAGTGTAAGTATGGATTACCACGTAGTAATGGTCGCAACCAACCTATTCAATAATTTTTTTGTTTTTTTTTACGGTGTTCGTTGTTTGTTTACCTTATTTGTGCTAAAACAAAATTATGGCCATACATTATTAAGCATTGTGTCAAAAAATAGTGTTAATGTGAAACATTGTGTCAAAAAATAGTTAAATAATTATAAGTGCACGATAAAAATACATTATAAAATTCAATTGGAACAATAACATAATACAAATACACAAATAAATACAACATATTCGATCGAAATAACTTAAAAGATTTCCTAATGAAATAAAAAATTAAGAAAATTAACTAAATACTCAATCCATTTAATGCATGGGTGTGTGCAGAACATATTTTTACGCTCTCGCACGTATGACAACGAACCGCAACGCACTGACGTATTGGGGTGCGGAGACCTTTATACATGTGCTGCCTGCTACGATACTTAGAAAAAAAAAAATTTGGCATCACATCATGTTTACGAACGCGGTTGTAAAACAGTTATATAATAATTGTAGGTTTTTCATAATTTTGAATTTGTGATTCAGAATTTACTCGTAATAAAATTAATTCCTAAATTACATAAGTAAATTTCGTTAATTTAATTTATAAATGTCTACTTTAAATATTTCCTAAGAGCGCCAAAAGCATTGCTACGGCTCTAATTATGTATTAAAGTAGAAATTGTTTCCCGAAAAAATATGGTTCTATTTTTATAAATAATATAATTTAATTTTACTATTTTACTGGTAAATAAATTTCTTTGAATTAGGCGACCCCCAAAATTTCTCCCGCGACCCCCCGAGGGGTCGCGACCCACGGCTTGCGCACCACAACTCCAGCATATGTCCAATGATTGTTCGTGCATTTAATGTATCTATGTTTTTCACTTCGTCCCTTTCGTTCTCCCATCTATAACAATCAAAAATTGTATGGTTTACTGAGTCTGTTTCACTACAGTATTCACACAGGCTATCCGCTGCTCTTCCGATCAGGTGTAAAAAGTCTATGAAGCAACCGTTACCGGTTACGAATTGTGTCAGGTGGTAACTGACTTCTCCCTGTTTTCGCTTAGTCCATGTATTTACGTCAGGAATTAATAGCCTAGTCCACTGTCCTTTCTCCGTATTTGTCCATCTTTCTTGCTATTGTTGTAGTAGGCTTGTTCTTGCTTTCTTTCTAGCACATAAGTTGTTTCCCGATTTTTTAATTTTTCCTCTCTTTCGCCAGCAAATCAATGGTGCAATGACCGCGATAACTATTGCTGCCTCTCCGGACACAGTACGATATGCACTGCACACCCTCATTGCAATCTTCTGTTGGACGGATGCTATTTTATCCAGGTTGGTCCTTGTTTCCAATTAATTTGCCCACAATGGTGCACCATATAGTATAGATGATTGCGCTACAGTGCCCAGTAACTTGCGTTTAGAGTTTCTGGCTCCTCCTACGTTTGGCAATATTTGCTCCATTGCTGCGAGAGTTTTCAGAACTTTTCCTGCAGCCTCAGTAAAGTGTGCAGCGAATGTTAGTCCTTTATCAATTATAATAGCCAGATATTTAATATGTGCTTTGGGGACTATTTCTGTGCTTCCTGCTTTAAGTTTTATTGGTCTTAGTTTTTTTTTGCCCTGTTAGTAGCACTGCCTCCGTTTTCTCTGGCGCCACTTTCACTCATTATTGCTTGTTCGGTTTTGGCAGTTACACTAAGCGCCAAGTCGTCTGCGAATCCAATGAATGTGGCGCCCTCCGGCAGTTTAGTTCTTAGGATGCCGTCGTATAAGAGGTTCCACAATGTAGGACTCAATATAGAGCCCTGAGGAATCCAACAACTTACTTCTATTTCGGCTGTCTCATTTTGGGCTTGCAGCAGTAATTTCCTGTTGGTTAGGAAACTTTTTATCATCTGTAACAGATACGGAGCTTTGCGTTTCTTTGGTAGTTCACCCATTATTATTTCCCAATTGGCTGTATTAAACGCATTGCGCAATGAAAAGTTATTAAAGCGCAATTTTTTCTTGTTCTTTTCGTGCCCGTTCTAGCTTTCTCTGCGATCTTTAAAACTGCATCATCTGCATCTATAGTTGACCTGCCTTTTATAAAACCGTACTGCCTGTCGGATAACCCCCGTCCGGCGTCCAGCTCCTTTTGTAGTCTCGTTAGTAGGAGTGTTTCCAGCAATTTTCGTGACACGTCTAGTATACATAGAGACCTGTATGAAAATGGTTCCCCAATTGGTTTCTCTTCCTTCTTAATGAGAACTAGTCTTGAACGTCTTCATTTGTCTGGAAAATTTCCCGTAGTTAGGAGAACGTTCATTATTCATTACTTCAAGAGTAAACGTAGGGTGATGCTGGGCTATGATCTTGATCACTTCTGGTGGCACGCCGTCTAGTCCTGGTGCTGTTCCGTTACGTATACGATTTATTGCGTTAACCAATTCCTCTTCGTTGAATAGTGGTGTTTCCATTACTTCGGGTTGTTTCCAAAGGAAGGGCTCCTGGCGTGGGAAAAGAGCTTCAACCACCTGAAGCATGCTCTCCTTCGTCATTTGTACACCTGGGGCTTTGATTTTAAGCTTTTTTTACAGATTTGGAAGGCGTCTCCCGATATATTATTGTCAAGATCTTCGCAGAGTTTCTTCCAGTGGTCCCGTTTTGACTTGTTTATTAGGTCACGCAAATCCTTTTTTGATTCCTCTTCGTTTTTAATTCGTTTGCGCTGGATTTTCATTGGTTTTTCATTGGCAATTTTATTGGTTCCAACAATACACCAATTTTCTTCTTGGTTCTTTACCTCTTTTCTTTATTAGGGTGGTATCACATGCCTTCGTCATTACGTCTACTAGCGTGTCCGCGCTTCGTTTGCAAGATTCGTTTGTTATTTCTATTGCAAGATTTGTTACCATTTTCTCCTTATCAAAATTCTTTAGATTCCATCCTATAATTATTCTCTGGCGTATCTGTTTTGTGCCTTCTTCTACGCTGTACAGTATGTATCGATGATCACTTAGGCTTTCTCTCTCGAGCACCCTCCAGTCTTAGATCATATTGGATAGGCTTATTGTAGAGAAAGTAAGGTCTATTATGGATTGGGAATTTCCTCTAACGAACGTACATGCAGCTCCTTTATTTTGTAAAACAAGGTATAGTTCACCTGCCCAGTCCATGACCAGGTCGCCTCTCTTATCCACCTTTGGGGATCCCCAATATGGAGACTTGGCGTTAAAGTCCCCAGCTATTAATACATTCTTCCCTTTGCGTCTTATATCCTGGCCTAGTTCTCCTAGTGTTTCTACTAGCTTTTCTATGTTTGCGTTTGGAGAGAAGTAGCAGCTGTATATAATAAACTGCGGTAACTCAACCCATACGAAACCAGGTTCGTTTTTAAGACAGATATCTTAGGGTTAATGATTCTAATGGCTGTGTCTTTTTTATTATCCGTGAACCAGTTGGGGTGATCGATCAACTTTTTGCTAGGTTCGCTTAAGAGTAGTACGTCACTCTAGAGTTCTAGAGCCGTCGCAGTGAGCAAGTCATAAGCTGCACGGCATCTCATTGTGTTGACTTGAATGGTTTTAGTCATTTTTTCTTAGCCATGTCAAAGCTTTCTTGAAACCTGGACACGCTCCGTTATCAGCCCGATGACCGTTCGTATTGCATATTGGACAGTATAGTTGGTTCTTGCAATCCTTTGCTTGTGACCTTCTTGTCCGCAAATAAAGCAATGGTTTTGCCTGTCTGGTCCCTGGCATGTGCTGCTATGATGCCCTATTTGCCAGCATCTGTGGCATTTCACCAATTGAATTCTTTCCCTTACTCTACAATGTACCCATCCAACTTTTATCCTATCCTTCTTTATGAGTTCTTTTTCCTGTTTTTGTGGGAGCGAGACAGTTGCCACCTGGGTCTCACCATAGGCTGGTCTGAGGATGTTGATGCCTATTTGGTCCTTTCCGATTTCCACTGCTTCTTGGAGGGCTACAATTATTTCCTCATTGGTGGTGACTGAGTCTAGGTCTCAACTATTTACAGTGATGTTTGTATTTTTAGCACGGATCTCTATATCCGGCAACTTTTGTTTAATTATTTCTTTAAGGCTTTCGGCCTTTCCTTCATTAACTTCCAGAAGTAATTCACCATTTCTGATTGGTCTAACTCCAGTGATATTGGCTCCTGAGTTTTCTGGTTCGACATGGTTTTTAACCATCCTTAGAAGGTCGGTCCTTCCGATGTACGTTTTTGTTTTCGCATTTGATGGTTTGTTTCTATCCATATTTGCTCGTCCTTTCCCGTTTCAAATTTACTTATTTTGTCTTTAGGGGTGTATACCCTTATATCCACTTCTGTGTCGGCGAAGGTGAATTCTATAGCCTTTTTAATGATTGACTATTCTGGTTCTTTGAGCTCTGCCAAGGCTATTTTTTTCCCGCTAAATTTAATTTTTAATTGCTTCAGCTGTTGGAGGGTTTCATAAATTGTTTTTAGTTGAAGGCCTTCTGTATTTGTTTTTTCTACCACTAAGTGGTGCATGAAGTGGTAAGTTTCCTTTAATTCTTCTTTTTCCACCGGAGTGCCCATCGCCTGCCTCAGGTAAACTACACTTCTTAGCTCCTTTTTTGTGGGCCGAGTTCTGTAGGGCGCGTGTACACGTCGCTGAGTGCTGGTGGGACCCCGTAAGCCGGTCTCAGGTTTTCTGCAACGCACCAGGCCCGATGCCATTTCATTGGTGCTTCCACGATGTTACCTTTTCCTTCCTCCACTTTCCTATATGCCGCTTGCTTGCACAATAGTTCTTTTATATGTTGCTCAGTGTTATTTTCCTTAGTCTCAATCATCTGTCTGCATGCATTTTTCGCAGATTGTCAGCTCTCTTTTTGTTTGCATTCCCTAGGTGCTCTAGTCATTGTACTGGTTAGTGCCCATAATTCTTCTGTGGCATTTTTAATATGCAACCTCGTATCTGTATTGGCTGTAACTAGCCAATGCAGTTCCTGTGACTTTGCGCTCACCTTTCTTATAATCGGTCTTTCTCATTTACAGCAATTTTTTCTTGGCTCTTGTCCTGTCGCTTTCTTTTTGTAGGATTTTCTGTTGGTGAAGTTTCAACAGTTCTGCATGGTGAGTTGGTTTGGCCTGCAAAGGAGGCTGACCTCATCCTTGGTGGTGTCCTTGTAGGCTGTCAGATCTCTGAAATGGGTTTTAACCAAGATCTTCATGCCGTGAGTTAGTTTTTCTCGCGTCCATCCCTGGTAATTAAATCGTACTCGATAAGGAGAGGAAATAAGGTTCAATAGAATGATTCAGGAGAAATATATAAAATAAATATTAAAGTATTTAAAAGTTGCAATTACAATTGAGTTGGTATTTTTAAATTTTTCTTTTGTATAAAAAAGTGTATGTAGTTATTTAGTGTACAATGTCAACTCAACGGAAACACGTCACTTTAAGTTTGTATCAAAAACAGGAGATCATCAATAATCTTAATAAAGGAAAAACCACGGCAAACCTCGCACGCACTTATGGAGTTGGAAGATCCACGGTTTACGGCATCAAAGTCAACGGCGAGAATCAATATTATACTGTATAAACACAAAATATAAATCTTCGTAGATATAGTATCAGTACATAACTCGAGTTGTAAGGCAATTACGTACTCACGGAATTACGCACTCCCGGATACACGGGTCGTTCGTAACTGTTCCGCTCGTACGTAATATGCTTCTTACAAGTCTCGTTACGTAATATACTATTACAATATCAAAGAAGTTTGGCAAAATAGGTGTCGCTATTACAATATTTCATGGAGGGAAAATTGGTAACCAATTGCTGGTAATTCAGATAATTAGAGGGCGAGATAACTAGCAGACACGTGTTTTGGTTTTCTTGAATAAAACAAAAAATTCAATAAAAAAATTAAATAACTACAGTACAATAATGATAATCCGGCGGTTGGTTGGTCCGGCACGTTGAGCTATTAGGCGCTCCGCGATAATTTAGAATTTTGCGATAATCCAGCGGTTCTCTGGTACCATATGTCGGATTATCAGGCGGATTATCAACTTAAATCAGGCGACAACGACACGGCTGCTAGAAAGAGTGTACAAACTACTGCGCCGTTTATCTGTAATTTTTTTTAATCTTTAGTAACTATCTATTCTAATAATTAATTAGTGTGACATAATAATTAAACTCTTGGTTACCCCCGCAGAATAGCTGATTTACCCCTGTGGGGGTAATTACCCCTAGGTTCGGAACCCAGATCATAGAGAGTAAAAATACATAGGAATAAAACCAAATAAAAGATGCACATGGAATCGTAAGATATGCACAATCATTATAGCACTACTTACCTCCAATAAAGCTCCTTGGAAAGTTATTATTATTATTACAGTGTAGATAAGAATAAACATTGCGAAAACAGTATATAAATACATAATGGATAACTCGATTGTAGTTTTATAAAATACTATAGTCGTAATAAATAGTAACTGAGAGATAAAATCCACATTTAAAGCAATAGTAGTTACCATAAATGGACAAATTTTGTTGAATATTTGCAACACTTCAGAATTAATGTCGTAAAGCGTTCGTGATATTCTAAAAAACAGCACATTGATATGATTTTCACCCGCAAGTTTTCTAAACTACTTACAAAATCACACGAAGAATACACATGTCTTCAAATTTAATATTTTCCTCTTTATATGAGTTATTTTGATGTGATTTCCTAATATAACAACTTTCCAGAATACTATTAATTATAATAAATCGGTCCCATATAAACCAATAAAAAAAATACAAAGGAATTGCAAAGTTGGTATTATATAAAACAATTATCAGCTTTACAACCAAATCCCTTCTCGTTTCAGTTGAGTAAAAATGAACAAAATGTACGAACATCAAAATGTTAAAGATAATCAGAATAATAATTACGAATCTCGTTGTTCTATTGCGAATCCTCTTTCCAACTTTGAATCCGTGTCTTTGCAAAATAATATCCATGGAACGGATCAAATTAAAAAACTGCAATATTAAATCTTTTTTAAAATATGCATTTAAGCTCGAGTAGAAAAGTGTATAAATAATAAACAGATATTTTAAATAGAGTATTGTGTCTTCACAAACTTGTAGTTTTTTGTTTTGGTGGAGCGTCGGAATAGGCCAAGCATAATATAATAAACCTATATTTGTTAGAACAGTAACGAAAATACGGAATTTTGTATAAAAACTTTCGTCTTTATAGAAACATTTTTTGTTTGTGTCATATTTCAGATTAAGGTTATTGGATATATTTAAAAAAAAAATTATAGGCCGACAAGCTTCCATCACGTTATATAGCATATTGATAATGATTATTCTGCAGAGAAACGAAAATATTACTTATAATGACAACTTTTTACACGAAGTGAAATATTTTTTAATTCTACATTTTACGATTAAAATATTTATGATTTATATATCAACAAATATTTATTCTATTATTATATTTTTTGAACGTGATGGCAGTGCAAACTCATTAGTATCCATTAAATGCAAACGATGTTGATCGAAGCGATATATTTGATTCCTGTAATTCAAACATATTTTCCGTATTTGCTCTTCTGCATTTTTTAACGTAAATAATGATATCTAAGATCAGGGTCGCAACTAGTATTTTACACCAATTTTATGAATTGAATAAATCTATTTATTTGCTTCTTATAATCCCGACTAGAAAAATAGTAAGGCATGCCGAAAGATCTATTCGGGCCTAATAAGGCTTCCAAACTGTGGCATGCCTCATCCGCACCTTGCCCCGTCCTAATTAGGAAAGCCTAGGAAGGTAGGTAGGTTTAAGTGGCAGCTAATGCTCACATAGGCCTCAGATGGGCCCGTTGTGTTACCACGGTACTTGGAGTACAACCCTCCTCAGGGGATTTTGTCAAACCATTTCGAGCCGTGGATGAACCTCATGAGAGTCTGCGCATCTAGTGATGCGAGGTCAGAGAGATCATCCAAGAAAGGTCGGCCTAAGAAGAGCAATCGCGTTGCGGTCAGAGAGGGGCATTGGCATAGGTAATGCTGAACACTCTCCTCTTCCTCCTCGTCCAGGCAGCCTCTGCAGTAGTCCCGCTTCGCTATGCCCAGTCTCTCAGTGTGCTTGCCAATGGGACAGTGTCCCGTGATAACTTCCACTGCCAGTCCGATATCGTTTCTTTTTAGAGAGACGATGTTGGTGCTTCTTTTCCTGTTTCGGCGAGGCCATATTTGCCTGGTTACCTCGCAGGTGTCTGCATCCCTCCACCTTCGCTCCGCTAGGTTCGAGGTTATTTCGGCTATGGTCTCCTTGCACGAGGCAAATGGAATACCAATATCCTGTAATACTTCGGTTAAGTGCAGGCTTGTGCCGTTCTTTGCAAGCTCATCCGCTTTTGTGTTACCTGGGATCCCGCTGTGGCTCGGTACCCACATGAGTCTCACGTTTATGTGTGCTGCGAGCTCATTCAGCTTTCTCCGACAGTCAGAGACCACTGTTGAGTTGGTGCACTCGCTAGTAATTGCCCGGAGAGCAGCTTGGCTATCGGTGTAAATGTGGATCTGTTCACCAGGGTCCCCATTTACCATTAGCCACTCTGCTGCCCCTTTTATAGCGGTTACCTCCGCCTGTAGAACGCTGCAGTAGTCTGGCAGGCGTATGCTAATTCTGAGGTTGAGGTCGTTGGAGAAAACCCCGCTGCCCACTTTGTCCTCCCTCGTGAGCCGTCTGTAAAGACCTGCGTGTGTCCTGCTGGTACCTCTTTCAGTAGGGAAAGATGTCACGTCCGAGATCCACCACCTCCTTATGGGTTTTACATGCAATCTAGCCCCTTATGGGGAAATTACATGTAAAATCTAGCACGATGCCCCTTATGGAGATTTACATGTAAATCTAGCACGAAGCCCCTTATGGGGAATCCTATGTAAAATAGTTCTGAACGCGTCCGAGCGAGAATGTCTAGATGACGCTGCAAGATACGTGTACGTTGGATAGTGGGAAAATTCAAAATGAGGGGTGAGGGGTGAAAATTAAGATAGGGGTTGATTCAATTGAGATTAGGGAGAATTTAGATTGATAAGACTAGACAGACAAGACTAGACAGACAAGACTATACAGACAAGACTAGACAGACAAGACTAGATGGACAAGACTAGACGGACTAGACTAAACCATTTTAAACCATTTGATGAGAAAAATCAAATCTGGTGTCAAAACAGCTCTAGCATGTACCCTAAGGGAGATACCGTCCGACCGCCTACCCCTCAGTAGATGACGTCATCCGCCGCGGCAGATATTACTAAACTAATTATCTCGATGCTAATGCTAATTGGTTGGTGTTTAATTTTATAAACGTAATAAGATTTTAATTTAAATAAAGTTTCAGTATTCGGTTTAGCATAGCCGGATGTTTATGCATACCAGTGTAATCAATTTCTTCGTTTTGTTTTTCGTATTTGTGTTTCGGTCAATCTACTGCCTGGGTTTTGCGATAAGACGCAGCTGGATGTTTTGTCAGACAAAATTTCTTATCAGCGGTGCGCGAGCTGAGAAAATAATAAAATATGAAGTGCGGTCTAAATTCCCTGTTATTCGTTTTTATTTAATAAACACAATGGCGTGAAACATCTAGCGGGATATATAAGCAGCGAACTCTCTCATTCTATCAGTTCTTAAGTAAACCTCGTTACGACAAGTCGCCAACTTAAAAATGTTCTCCTGTACTAAGTGTGTGAAAGTGTTTGGAAGGAAGGATGCCCTCTCAAGACATCTGAAAACCTGTGGTAAGTTTAAAAATATATTATAAATATCCAATTCACAAGCTAATTTAATTTATAGAGGTGGAAACTAACCTCAAATGCGAATTGTGTGCTATAACATTCGCAAGAATGTACGGCTTAAAACGCCATATGAAACAACATCACAACATCGATACACCATCTACCTCCAAGAGACCCCTAGAGGCCGACGATCTACCCTCCACCTCGAAGAAGTTAAAAATGAGCCCACCAACCCCATCAATCCACCGCTGTGATGTTTGCGATCAAGTTTTCCCGACCAGAGCCAAGTACGCTGGACATCTGCGCTCACAACAGCATCTCCAGGTGGCAACTAAACCATATCAGAAAGGTATTACTGAAATTTCAAGCAGTTTTAAGAAAAGGGTCGCAACATACAGGATTAATGGGTCAGGGCTAGATATAGATAGCTTTATAATCAATTCGAGGGGCACTGTTGGTAGCGTGATTGAAAACGTTATCAGGTCGTATAATTCAGGGGTAAAATTTAATATTGAACTCTTTGGTATTTATATAAATGAAAAAAACCCCGCGGGCGAATTAAAGTCATTCAATACAAAGTATCGCGAATTAAGCACTAGCATGAGCAACTTTTCCGAAATTTATGATGATATGGGTGCCAAAATTAAAACCAAATGTAGCGAGTTTCAGGAGAAAGATTCGGGTTGGTCATTAAGGGAGATTTCCCATTTAGAAATTAATATCAATAAATATAAGCCAATACGTGGGTCATCATTTATTGAACTACCGAAAGAAATTAGGGGCCGGCAAGCATGCATCAATATTAAGAATGAGGACGAGTTTTGCTTTTTATGGAGTATTATATCCGCGTTACACCCTGTAGATGCTAACACAGATCGCCCGGCATCATATCCTCACTTTTCTCAAATCTTAAAATACGACAGACTAGACTTTCCGCTTAAAATTAAAGACATTTCTAAATTCGAACAGACAAACAATATTAGCATTAACGTTTACGGTTTGGAATTTAATTTCAAATCTAAACAACATGACGTAGTAGGACCAATTTTTCATACTAATGAGACTAGAGAAAGACATGTAAATTTATCATATTTAGAGGAAGGGGTTAAGGGCCATTATGTATATATTAAAGATATTTCACGACTCGTAAGAAGTCAGATTGCTGTAGATTGTAGAAAGAAATATCTATGTGATAGCTGTTTAACCTTCTTCTCAACAGAAACGACTTTTAAACAACATAGAACGAATGACTGTAACAAGATATACACTATTATGCCGACAGAAGACCTTATAAAAGATAAGAGAGGTAATATGATGCCGGGGAATGTATTAAAATTTCAAAATTTCGATAGAAAAATGCGTATACCCTTTGTTGTATACGCAGATTTTGAATCATTATTAAAGCCAATAGATACATGCTTACCGAACACTGACAATAGCTATACAAATCAAACACATATTCACGTACCGTACAGTTTCGCCTATAATATAAAATGTTCATTCGATGATTCATTAAGTAAATTTTTCACTTATACCGGAGAAGATTGTCCAAAATTGTTTTGCGAGAACCTCTATGCAGATGTTAAGGAATTATACAGGAAACATTTAAGCGTTGTACTTCCGATGGTTAAATTAACTGCACTTGAGCAAAATACATACGATACGGCCACTTCTTGTCATATATGTAATAAATTATTACAAGTAACTGACAAAGTCGCCGATCACGATCATTTAACAGGCAAATTTCGGGGAGCCGCCCACTCAAACTGTAATTTGAATTATAAAATTCCTAAAATGATTCCTGTATTTTTCCATAACATGTCAAATTATGATGTTCATTTGTTTATTAAAGAATTTGGCTCCGACGAGGAAAATATTGACATTATTCCACAAAATAAGGAAAAATATATATCTATCACCAAAAATCTACCGGTCGGGGAATATGTAGATAGAAAAGGGGTAGAAAATAAAATTTATTTGAAATTGAGATTTATAGACTCATTAAGATTTATGGCTAATTCTCTGGGGAAACTAGCGAAAAATTTGAGCGATGATCAATGCATAGAGGTTCGAAAATTTTTCCCCAACAATGAACATTTTGTATTATTAAGACAGAAAGGTGTTTTCCCATACAAACACATGGACTCATTCGATAGGCTGACTGAAACATCTTTACCGCACAAGGACTGCTTTAACGATTCATTAAATAACTATGTCATAACCGACAAAGAATATAATTTTGCTCAGACTGTTTGGACTACATTCAACTGTCGAAATTTAAAAGATTACTCTGACCTATATTTAAAGACTGACGTATTGCTATTGACAGATATTTTCGAACAATTTAGGAACGTATGCATCACGACATATCAGCTTGATCCGGCCCATTATTATACGGCCCCCGGACTGAGCTGGGATGCAATGCTGAAAATGACTGACATAAATTTGGAACTTTTTACGGACATAGACATGCACCATTTCGTCTCCAAAGGCATTAGAGGGGGTATTTGCCAAGCCTCGCTGAGATATGCTAAGGCGAATAATAAATACTTATCTGAGTATAATTCGAACCATCCCAGTACATATTTAGCGTACTGGGATGCGAATAATTTGTATGGCTGGGCACTTTCTCAACTAATGCCTTACGGTGAGTTTAAATGGCTGACGGAGACTGAAATTTTAGACTTTGACGTGACGAAAATGAGTGATGATTCACCTATTGGCTATTTTATCGAAGCAGACATCGAGTATCCTGAATCGCTACAGGCCTCACATAATGATTTACCATTCCTCGTTGAAAGCATGATTCCACCAAATTCAAAATTTAATAACAGAAAACTTATTCCAAATTTAAACAACAAAGAAAAATATATTACTCACTACAGAACTTTAAAGCAGGCAATAAATCACGGACTGAAAATTACAAAAATTCATAGAATTATAAAATTTAAACAATCTGATTGGCTAAAACAATATATCGACCTAAACACTACTTTACGACAGACAGCTAAAAATGATTTCGAAAAAGACTTTTTTAAATTAATGAACAATAGTGTATTCGGCAAAACCATGGAGAATGTGAATAAACGAGTGGATGTAAAACTTGTTAATCATTGGAATGATATTGGTCGTAAACCTGGTGCGGAAACACTTCTAGCTAAACCGAACATGAGAAGTGTTTCCACGTTTACGGAAAATTTAGTTGCGATCCCGTTTAACAAGTTAAAAGTTTGCTATAACAAACCGATTTATGTGGGGTTTGCCGTTTTGGATTTGTCGAAATTATTAATGTATGAGTTTTTTTACGATTTTCTGAAACCCAAGTATGGTGAAAAAGTTGCTCTATGCTACTGCGACACCGATAGTCTCATTTTATTAATCGAAACTGATGATATTTATATAGATATCAAGGAGGACATTGAAAAATTTGATACCAGCAATTTTAGACCTGATAACGTTTTCAATATACCACTGAAAAATAAAGCCATTTTAGGGTTAATGAAGGATGAGTTAGGGGGTAGGATTATGAATGAATTTATTGCGTTGAGACCGAAAATGTACGCGTATTGCACGGAGGAGGATAAAGCGAATTGGCTCAAAAAGGCTAAAGGAGTTAAGAAGTGCGTAGTGGATAAAGATATCACTGGGGCCGATTATAAACAATGTATGTTTAGTGGCGAAGTTGTATATCGGCAACAGAATATTTTTAGAAGCTACAAACACACCATCTTCACAGTTCAGCAGAATAAAATCGCGCTAAGTAGTAATGACGATAAGAGATTCATCTGCTCAGATGGTTGCAGTACTTTAGCCTTTGGCCATACGCTTATCTCATAAAGTAATTTTCAATTTACTCCATAAAGTAGTTTTCCGTATATTTAAATGTTTATTATTCAGCTTCAACCCAATAAATTCATTCATAATGCATATTTTTGTATTGTAGATAATGTATATTTTTGTATTGTAACTATTAATAATGTATAAATGTTTATATATTTATTCTTGTAATTTTAAATAATGTATATTTTTTCTATTGTAAATAATATATATTTTTGTATTGTAACTATTAATTATGTATATATGTTTATATATTTATTCTTGTAATTTTAAATAATGCATATTTTTCTTATAATTGTTAATAATGTATATATTTTTACTTTCATTTTGTTATCTAAGTTTTCAATATAAACGATAGAGAAATATATTATTGATAAGAAAACACCTCGATACACAGGAAATAATAAACGTTGTCTAATCACAGAATATTTTCAATGTGTGACAAGGAGAAAACATGAAAAATAATCAAATTATATACGTTTTATTAATATATTTTACTTTAAACTGTAATAATATATATATATTCTTTTATTGTAATTGTTTATAATTGTTTAACATATTTTTGTCCTTTTAATAAACGTCTATATAAAATATATTTCTATTTTCATTATGTCAACCTCTTTCTACATTTTCAGACTAAACACAAATTAATGATAAATTATAATATTCTCAATCGCAACCTCCTATTATGAACTAATCTCTAGGAAGATATGCGCGTCGGAACAGCTGTGAATAATAGATCAGAAATATTGCTTCTCAAGGATGGCTATAAGGTTATAAAATAAAGAAAACTCCACATAGAATTTACAGATCTATTAAATTTTAATAATAATACATTTAAATTTACATCAATACATTTAAATACTTATATAGTAATTCAATTCAAGTAGGCAATCGTAAATATTACTCGATTATATCGGCTTCTCTTAAAGCGTTTTCTATAGTTTGAATCTCATAATCCTTAGATGTGTTTCCAAATTTTTGTGACTTTCTTAACAGCCATAATCGTTCAACCAACTCGTTAGGATCATTCCATTCAATAAATGGATTAAACGACTCCCCGTTTGCAATTTTTTCATTGAGGTAAGGTATGTTCCCTTCGAAATCATAGTCTGTGAAAACACTTTCTTCATCTTCTTCTCTCTTGTTAATGCAATTTCTTGGAAATCCTGCAGGGGTATTCTGTTTGGATGTTTGAGAATTACTAATATCAAATCGATGTTCCAATAAATCCAGGTAATTTAGCAACTCTTTAAAGGAGTCAACTAATATTGAGACGTTTATTCTGTTTTCTTTTATCCCCGCCATTAAGTCATTATCTATAGCATGATCTTTAGATATATCTGCTTCAATATCTGTAGCATAGTCTTTAGATACATCTGCTTCAATATCTTCAGCCACACTTTTATCCAAACTGTTTTCTTCCATTAAGTCATTATCTATAACATGATTTTCAGATACTTTCGCTTCCACTTTCTTTACTTTACTTTCAATCAAGCTGTCATCGTTTTCCGATTGTTTCGCTCGCTGTACTTTCTTTAACTTAACTTTCTTAACTTCTAACTTTCTCGCTGTATTTTTCATTTTCAATTACTAGACCATCATTGTCAAGTATTTTGATACGTTTTTCTTTCTGGATTATCTCGTCATCTCGCAAATTTCTAAATGCGGCTTCATTAAGAGTGTCTTGCGATTGTTCTTCGAGATTCACCAGTTTACTCATCTTAGTTACATAATGTTTAGTCGACAAATGGCGATTATATATATCACGACGAGAAAATATTTTTGTACAATACTCGCATACAATTTTAAAGTTTTGGTTGTGACCTCTTTCATGTCTGCGTAAATTTTGAATCAATGAATATCGTTTGGTACACTCGTTACATTTAAACATGATGTATTCACACCAACGTCCAGTATTACAATGGAAGAATGATTAACAATCAAGTTATACAATACAATAGATAGAGAAGAATAAAAAGTGGATGGAAAGTGGATGTAAGTAGATGGAAAGTGGATGCAAGTAGATGCAAGTGGATAGAAAGTGGATGCAAGTGGATGCAAGTGGATGGAAAGTGGATGCAAGTGGATGGAAAGTGGATGCAAGTGGATGCAAGTGGATGGAAAGTGGATGCAAGTGGATGCAAGTAGATGGAAAGTGGATGCAAGTGGATGCAAGTGGATGGAAAGTGGATGCAAGTGGATGCAAGTGGATGGAAAGTGGATGCAAGTGGATGCAAGTGGATGGAAAGTGGATGCAAGAGGATGGAAAGTGGATGCAAGTGGATGCAAGTGGATGGCCTGTTTAGCGTGGGGTCACATAGACCTCACACCTTGTTTAGCGTGGGGTCACATAGACCTCACACCCTGTTTAGCGTGGGGTCACATAGACCTCATAGTTGGGGTAGGTTACAGATGTTAGGAATGAAGCGCTATTAGGGTGGGTTAGCATTAGATTGGTTGGATTAGGTAAGGGTAGGTTGTAGGTTAGTTGAGTTAACATTAGGGTAGGTTAGCATTAGATTAGTTGGAATAGGTTAAGAATGAAGCGCGCCTCATTCCTAACCTATCCCAACTAATATAATGATAAATTATGTAGTAAGAAGCAAAACTACGGGACTAGTTGACAGTGAGTTGCTGTCCCAATATAATACAGAAGTCAATTATTGGAAGAATGTACTTAGAAGAATTGTCGCAGTAGTGAAATTTTTAACTTCTAGACGTCTTGCTTTTCGTGGTGATAATAGAGAATAAAATTCTCTACAAATTTTATCTGACACCTTTTTTATACGTCGATCTGTTTTTGAGATAGAGGGAGCATAGGGAGATAGAGTGTGGAACGCTGATGAGCAGCCATACGTACCTTAGCGCAAGAAAAATCCTGAATCCTAATGTATTATACCATTTTTAGGCTTCCGTTGTTATCAACAACGAACCCTTATAGTTTCGATGTGTACGTCCGTCCGTCCGTCCGCAGTTTAGCTCGGAGACTATTAGAAATATAAAGCTGAAATTTGGCATGGATATACAGATGTCACGCCGACAGTGGTAAAATAAAATCTTGAAAAAAAAATTTTTAGGGTACCTCCTTTACCGTAAAGAAGTGGTTACGTTTTTTTTTTCTCGTCTACCCCATGGTGTAAGGTATCGTTGGATGGGTATTTCAAAAATATTACAGGTTTGTGATAATAATATTTCGATTAAGAGATCCGTTTGTGAAATATTAAGCTTTAAAATGCTAATTTTTGTTAGAGTCAAGTGACCCTCCCCCCCCCCCCCCCCCCCCCACTGCCAGGTAAATGGCTGTTTCTGGATATGTGAAAAAATTCACAATAGTAGCATATATAACGAATTTAAAAGGAAAAGTATCACGGATAAACAATTTTTCTAGGGTCTTACAAATATTTTGTTCTAAATTTTTAATTCGATCGCTTTGACTTACTGCACAGAAAAACTGGTATTGGACAGTTTTACTGTTTGATGTTTTTGTGTTATTTATGTATATCTATATTTTTTGCTGATATTTTTCTTAGATTTTGCGGATAAAGGGGATCGAAACCATAGCCCCATGCATTGCTGAGATATTTAAGGCTAGCTTTCGACTGGCGTACATACCGCTGGAATGGACAGAGGCCAAGGTGATATTCATCCCTAAGCCAGGGTGCAGGCCTCAAGACCTGGCAAAGTCCTACCGACCAATTAGCCTCACTTCCTTCCTCCTGAAAACAATGAAAAAAATTGTGGACAATTACATACGGTGCGGACCTCTCAAAAGAAGTCCTCTCCATAAGCACCAATATCACCCTTATTAGCCAGGCAAACCTACAGTGGGCGCTCTACACGAGTTAACGACTCACATTGGAAGCAGCGACGGACTGCAAAGAAATTGCAGTAGGTATCTTTATAGATATAGATGGAGCGTTTGACAACACTACAATACTACAAATTGCGACATACTGTGTATCCAGGAAACACACAGAAATGAAAATTCGAGTAGACCGGCCGTTACTGGAATGAACCTAAGCATTGAAACCCCCCATATTAAATATGGAAATATAATTATCACTTCGGGCTCGGAGTATGAAATGCCCGAGGACAGATGCTTCTCAACTTCCTACAATCAAATTCACTGTATGCTATGAACACCTTCTTTAAAAAACAAGAGCAACGTAAGTGGACCTAGAGGCACCCTGATTGCGTACACAAGAACGAGTACGACTATATCATCACAGATACTAAACTTGGTCGAGGACGTCAATGTGCTAAATAGGTTTACTACGGGCAGTGACCATCGCCTGATTAGAGGCGTGAGGCTTAAAACAGCGCGGAAAAATCTTATTGTAAGGATACACCTACCAGCTTATAGCAAACTCAAAATACTACGAGCGAACGAGGATCTGTACAAGAATGCTGTTGAGACAAAACTGAACTGTGACCATCTAGTCAACATGACTGTGGATGAGATTACCGACAGGCTAACCGCAACATAAACTCTCAGCCTTGAAATCACCCCAAGCGTCCTGCCAAACAAACCGACAAATTTAACACCAGAGACTATAAAGATGATGAAACAAAGACGGATACTGTGCAGAGAGGGAAAAGTGGGTAGTCAAAAATACAGAGACCTACAAAATCAAATTCGCAGGAAGACCCAAAGCAATCTGTTGGACCATAACACCCGTATCATACAAGAGGCTTTAGAAAAGAACAGTAGCCAAAGAATTCTAAGGCCGAAGCTGAGCGAGCGCAAGAAGCACATCTTCAAGCTTCTCAACGGGAATGGAGAAGTAGTTTCAAACAAGGAGCAGCTGCTTGCAATAGTACAGGGCTTCTATCAAACACTGTACGAAAGCAAAGTATCACCGAGTCAGCCGCTGACAGCTCGAGGGCAAACACGACCACCTGTCGAAAACGTCGGATCCGAAGAAATTCCTGATGCCATTCCAGAGGAAATAATGCTCGCTATACAACAACTTAAGAATAGAAGAACCCCTGGGGAAGATGACATATTACCAGGGATGATCAAAAGTAACCACAAGGTAGTTAGTGAAGTGCTGGCAATCCTATTTAGAAAGTGCATCCTGGAAGGTAAAGTATTTGCATCGTGGCATAACGCAGTAATCACCCTAATCCACAAAAAATGGGACATCAAGAGGCTGGAAATCTACAGACCTATCAGTCTACTTTCGCATGTCTACAAACTCTTCTTTTGGGTTCTAGTTAACTGACTTGACAGGAAGCTAGAATTCTTTCAACCCAGAGAACAGGCAGGCTTTCGCTCTAGTTTCAGCACCAATGACCACCTTCAAACTCTCAAAACAGTCGTGAAGAAATGAGTACAGGCAAACCACTTATCCTAGCCTTCATCGAATACGAAAAAGCGTTCGACTCCATAAAGTGGTGGCCCATAGAGCAAGATCTAGTTAAATGCTGTATCGATGAAAGGTACATACAGATCCTCAACCACCCGCATCAGAACGCAACTGCCTGTGTCTCCCTGCACAAAAAAAACCAACAAATTTCATCTAGAGAGAGATGTCAGGCAAGGGGAAACAATATCACCGAAGCTGTTTACCCTAGCACTAGAATGTATATTCCAACAGATGAATGGGCAGGGAAGGGACTAATGATTGATGGAGAGAATGACCAATCTGAGGTTTTCTGATGACCTGGATCTGGTCTCAGAGAGCATTGGAATCCTAGAAGACGGGTCTTAAATGAACATGGGGAAAACAAAGATTATGACCAACATTCCCAAAATCACAGACTACCAGCTTCCGGTGGAGAAAATATCTGAGTACATATATTTGGGGCATAAGGTTATACTGGGCTTTAAGAACCAGGTAGCGGAAGTGGAAAGGCGGATCGCACAGGCTTAGGCAGCGTTCGGTGCCAATAAGATTCTACATGGTAAAATATCCCTGGATCTCAAAGTGATAGTCTTCGAGCAGTGTGTCATGAACGTGCGCACCTACTGTACAGAGACCATGACCCTAACGCAGAAGACCGCCGAGAAGTTCCGAGTCGCGCAGAGAGGCATGGAGATAGCGATGCTCGGGACCACCCTTTCTGACCGGAAATGTAACGAAAGGATCCGAAATAAGACCAAGGTGAAAGACGTCATGGCTGTCATAGCAAGGAAAAAGTGGACATGGGCAGGACACATTGTGCGAATGAACGAGAGTCGCTGGACGAGGCGAGTCATTGAATGGAGACCCAGAGCGGATACTGGAACATTCAACGTCAGGGATGTCGAAACTGGATGACACACATCCAAGATTACATCACCAAAAGGCCATGATGATGATGATGAATTATCACTAAGCTATCACTAAGCTGCTATTTCTTCGGTAGCAAAAAATAACCAAAGCGATATTGAAACTCTCACTGTAGAAATTGGAAAACTTACAGTAACCTCTGTATACAAACCACCAGGAAAAGACTACAGTTTTTCCCATACAAACAACTTCCAGACACAAAAAACAAAATTCGTTATTGACGATTTTAACAGTCACCATATTACGTAGGGATATGACTACAACGACTCAAATGGAGATCTTGTGGAACAATGGGCTGAGTCAAACAGTCATGTGAAGTTAGCAACCGAATTTGCAAAAATATAATATTACATTGGAGTTTCCAGTAGATATGAAATAGTTCCAGAGTACTTTGTGCAAAATTTCAATAGATCTGCAGAATTTCGCGAAAAAAATGGAAAATACAAAAATTGAGCTAACAACTACTTATGAGAAAAACTATGCATTTTTTACATATTCCTACACCTCGACATAGTTCTGAAGTACTTGATCAATTTTGCAAAAAGTTCTGCAAAAATTGACATTTTGCAAAAAAAATTGCAAAAACAGTTCTATTCGCGGCTCTGAATAGCACCCTAAGAATTCTATCGAAGATCCCTTTGTCATTTTTTGATCAAAACCTTAGTTCAAAAGATATTTCCAATAATAAGGGACCCATTATTTTGAATGATAGTTTTAAAAAATAACGCAAGACCTCTGTTTGCAGTTCCCGATAGAACTCTTAGAGTTCTATCGAAAATCCTTATAACTTTTTTCTGTAAAGTTAAAAATTGGAAAGATATGCGAAAAATTAGACGTCCCCAAAGCGACAAAGTGAAGAAAAAAAAAATCGAGGCCACGAGGCCAAAAAGAGCGAGGCCACGTGCGGTGCGGCACCGCAGCCGCACGCTGTTTACCGCGGTGCGGCGCCGCACGTGCAAATCATCGTGTGTTTTATCCCATGATGCAGGTCTTTCTTGTACTAAAGACATAAGGAAATCAATATCAATATTATCGGTACTCATCGTAAGAAAGACAAATATTAACATTTATGAATTGTGGCACACAACATGATTGAACACGTTCGATACAATACTGCGGTGGCGACACGATTCACTCCGGCGCCGCAGCGCATCACCCCTCCCCGCCTCGTCACGCAAGTCACAAGCGCGGCTTGCCTACCAGGGTTCCCAACTTAGGGGGTTTCCCCCAAATTTAGGGGGTAAATAAGTGGGATGGGTTTTTTTTAGGGATTTTATATTTTTAGGGGTATTTTTAGGAATTTATTTGTGATCGAATAATTTATGTATTTTTTACTTCTTTATATTCACCATAATAATTAATAAATAATGGGTATTATATTTTTACAGTACATTTAAAATAAGAAATGCAGATATTTTCTAAAAAGCGGGACATTTTTAAAAATCGGCGGGACGCGGGACTGCCCCGCCAAAATCGGGACATGTGGTCACTTTATCTATAGGCCCGGTAAAGGAAGATGGGGAATTCCGAACGCGGCATAACTCTGAGCTCTACGAACATATTGAGATGCTCTCTGACTGTACACGGAAAACAAGGGTAGCTTTCTATGGCCACTTTCTGTCTGTTCACCTTCTGGCAAAAAAAAAGGTTCGTACCACTTGGTTGACAGAAACCGAGAAGGATTAAAGAACTGGGAATAACAGATCTCCAAAACAGACAGTTTGTGAGACGCACCCTGAAGGAAGTCCGTGGATTTCAGGAAAAACCCCGAAGTAACCCCTGGCCAGAAGAGAGAAAGGAGTTACACCGGGAGAAGATGCGATAATACTGGGCAAAGATCGAAGCCCAGCAGTTGAACAAGCGTGGTCCAAAGTAGGCCCATTCGATACAAGAAGAAGAAGATATGCTATATGATAATCTTAAAATTTTAAAGGCTATTATAGTTCCCACATTTAATTTCGTCCAACCATTTCTAATTCGTTTACTCGTTCTCCGCTCACTACCCTTCCATAGCATTCTTATGTTGTTACTTTCCACAATGTTCCACTTGTTTACTTTCCACAATGTTACCTGGTGACTTTCGTTCCTTCCACATTTGTCATTCAAAGTACCACCTCCATTATTCAACGAATATTTTTGAAATCAAATAATACTAAAATGAAGTACTTAGCTAATAAAGAAAATTATTTATAGGACATATTTTTATCAGACATTATTCTATTAAATATTATGTGCGTATAATGACTAATAACATTTTACGCTGTACAATAATAACATATTTATTTAAAGATTGCAGGATCGCAGTTTAGTTGTCACCGTTCATTTATTCAGAACATTCAATTACCCAATCTAGAATCTATATATATCTGGTCTAATTCCAATTGATGAAGAGAGTGACGCTATAGTTACACCAAAATGAACAGCCTGAAAATATAAATGAAAGACATAAAAGTGAATTAAAGCAAAATATAAGTATTTATTTAAAGAGAAAAAGTATGAACTTCCAAATGAGAATTATCAAATTTATTATTAAAATGCTTCTTAGTATGATATAATATATACGTTTTAATATACTTACAGCTAAAACAAATTCAGTATTAAACTCGTATCGTAAAATTTTTATTTTCGGTTCATTCTGAAAAATCTTTGTAGAAAATGATTTGATTACCATTTTTACGTCATCACTTTTCCAAGCTTCTGCATTGCATAAATATATTCTATGTAGAATTTCAGCCGTTCGGGGAACCTATGAATTTATTAAAATACACCACAAATTTATTGGAAAACATTGTGTAATGCTATTGAAATATTGGAACAATTACAAATTGACCAAAATTAATTGGATAGTAGTTGTTTTTGAAAATGTACACACGAAGGATAGGCACACTAATTTAAAATTGACTAGTTTATTATCGCCAAAGAGCTAATTACTAGAGGTGGAACGGAAGTCTGTACTGTGTTAATAATAATGCCAATTAGTTGGTTAGCCATAGCAGTTTAGCCGGATACCGGATATTCGGCCAACCTTGTAGCCGAATAGCCGGATATTCAGCCGCCGAAAATCTGCCCGCTCGTGCTCTTCCCTCCCCACCACTCTTTCTCTATCTATTATTCTGTTCGCCGCTACATTACATATTGTTTTGTTATTGGTTTGTCGTTATTATTATCGAGTGTATTTAGTGTATGTATTTTTTTTTTTTTGGGCGTAGCTGTAGGTTGTACAGACAAGTGGTCCCCCCGGAAACCAACTAGGCACTCCGGAGTACGCTTGTCGCATGGCTTCAGAGTGTTTGTTGTTTGTGTCTAGCTAATTTTAAATTATTTGTTTCTCTATACTATGTTTAGCGTCGGATTCTTTGGTCGATAGTATTGTTTGTATAAATGTCTGTATCCTCTCCCAATTTTGTTTATTCTCTAGCACAGTGGTGCGCAAACTTTTTTCATTGGCGACCCCCCATTTTGTTTAAAATTTGTCGCTACACCTGGATCGACAGTAGACGTTTTTTAATTGTTGACGTAAATCAACAAAAGTGATAACTAAAGTGAATTTTTTTCTGGGATTTGAGTTTACAGGGTGTTCTTAAAGGAGTTTTGGTGGTCAATGAATAAAATACAGCCTTTTTAAAATAGCGCAGCAAACTTAGACACCATCATAAAAAAGTTTTGATATCTTAAAACTACCGAATAAATATTAAAATATTTGTACCCTCTCCCTGTAAACTCAAATTCAAATCAAAATCTTCCGATATGTCTTCTTCAAAAACGTATCTTACATAAACAATTAATTGCGACATTTTGGTAATGTCAGTAGCAAACACAGGAGAGTTATGTATTAAATTTAATAGAACTGATTCAATATTACCATATTTTTCTCCATGAATAATTGATGTCATTTTAATTGCTGAAGGAAAAATGAAGGATTCTCCAATTGTATGTGGTTTAAAATTGTTCGCTATTGAATATGAAACTTCTAAGGATGCCCGTAAACCCTCCTCAGGAATTGTTGTTTATGTTGTAAAAAATACAGTTTGATTTTTTATACTTTCAGCCCGTCGTTTAAAAAATATTTCAGATTTATTCGCAAATTCTTTATGTTTACCTTCCAAATGTCGTTTTAATTTAGCAGATTTCAAACATTTATTTGCTAATTTATCCGAGCAAATAACACAAAACGAACGTTCTTCCACATTAACAACGCAAAATGTAAATCCGTATTTAAATTCTTCTTGACATTTTCTCAATTTTTTATTAGATAACACATTTCATTCGATATTTTTTGAAGTAGAAATAGTGCCAGTGAATTCATTGTTGTTTTTTATCCACAGTTTTTCTAAGTTTATTAGATATTGGTTCATCATTCACACTTGTATTGTCTTTATTTTCATTTTCGTGGGTAACTATTTTTAGCCACTTATTCATTATGAAGGTATTTAATTTTTTCAAAATACAATAATTTGTTTATTAGCTCATAATTAATCTATATTGGAATCAATATGCAGCCGTGAGGGTAGAAAATGAGAAATCTGACACAGTAAAGATATGCCGATGAGTAAGACAGGGCTGTGTTACTTTTTTGTCGCCATTGATATTTAGTCTTTATTCAGAGTATATCTTGAAAGCAGCCCTCGAAAATAAAGAAGGAATACCCGTGAATGGAGAGAAGTTGAACAATATCCGCTACGCTGATGATACTATAATATTTGCTGACAACTTGGATGGTCTTATTAACACCTTATCTCTCGAATCGGTGAAAGTAGTGAGCGTTATGGCTTAGATATCAACATGAATAAAACAAAGGTCATGGTCATCAGCAAGAACGACATAGACCTAACAAACTACGTTCTTAATATTAATGGTACCTCTATTGAGAAAGTAAGCGAAAACATATACCTGGGAACCAACATTAATAACCAATGGGACAATTCACACGAAATTCCGTATCGAGTCCGTATCGAGAAAGCCAGAGCTGCTTTTTGTAAAATGGCTATTGTGTTTAAAAGCCATTACTTCTCGATGGAAACAAAATTAAAATTTCTACGTTGCTATATATTTTCCATTCTTTTCTATAGAGCTGAGACCTGGACTTTGACCGAGACGATGGGTAAAAGACTTGAGGTATTTGAGATGTGGCTTTACAGGAGAATGCTTATAGTGCCATGGACAGATAAATTTACAAACAATAACATTCTCCATAAAATGAAGAAAGGAAAAGAAGTCCTGAAAAGAGTAAAATGCAGGAAACTACAATATTTAGGAGGAAGACGAGGAAGAAGAAGAACATCCTGGCTTGGAAACTTAAGAACATGGACTTCACACACGAGTGAAGAACTATTTAGAATATCCAAAACTGACATATCTATGATGGTCACCAACATCCGGAACGGATAGGCTCAAGAAAAAGAAGAATTTGAACATTTAACACGACTCAAGTTTAGAAGGATGAAGGTCATTTTCAAGAAGTGTGAACTTGAAAATGATGTTAACCCGTCGAAACTCGAAATTATTTTTATATAAGTGTGGTTAAAACATAGTGAATTTATCAATTCAGTGTAAGTATGGATTACCACGTAGTAATGGTCGCAACCAACCTATTCAATAATTTTTTTGTTTTTTTTTACGGTGTTCGTTGTTTGTTTACCTTATTTGTGCTAAAACAAAATTATGGCCATACATTATTAAGCATTGTGTCAAAAAATAGTGTTAATGTGAAACATTGTGTCAAAAAATAGTTAAATAATTATAAGTGCACGATAAAAATACATTATAAAATACAATTGGAACAATAACATAATACAAATACACAAATAAATACAACATATTCGATCGAAATAACTTAAGAGATTTCCTAATGAAATAAAAAATTAAGAAAATTAACTAAATACTCAATCCATTTAATGCATGGGTGTGTGCAGAACATATTTTTACGCTCTCGCACGTATGACAACGAACCGTAACGCACTGACGTATTGGTGTGCGGAGACCTTTATACATGTGCTGCCTGCTACGATACTTAGAAAAAAAAAAAATTTGGCATCACATCATGTTTACGAACGCGGTTGTAAAACAGTTATATAATAATTGTAGGTTTTTCATAATTTTGAATTTGTGATTCAGAATTTACTCGCAATAAAATTAATTCCTAAATTACATAAGTAAATTTCGTTAATTTAATTTATAAATGTCTACTTTAAATATTTCCTAAGAGCGCCAAAAGCATTGCTACGGCTCTAATTATGTATTAAAGTAGAAATTGTTTCCCTAAAAATATGGTTCTATTTTTATAAATAATATAATTTAATTTTACTATTTTACTGGTAAATAAATTTCTTTGAATTAGGCGACCCCCAAAATTTCTCCCGCGACCCCCCGAGGGGTCGCGACCCACGGCTTGCGCACCACAACTCCAGCATATGTCCAATGATTGTTCGTGCATTTAATGTATCTATGTTTTTCACTTCGTCCCTTTCGTTCTCCCATCTATAACAATCAAAAATTGTATGGTTTACTGAGTCTGTTTCACTACAGTATTCACACAGGCTATCCTACCGTGACCGGTTACGAATTGTGTTAGGTGGTAACTGACTTCTCCCTGTTTTCGCTTAGTCCATGCATTTAAGTCTGGAATTAATAGCCTAGTCCACTGTCCTTTCTCCGTATTTGTTCATCTTTCTTGCTATTGTTGTAGTAGGCTTGTTCTTGCTTTCTTTCTAGCATATAAGTTGTTTCCCGATTTATTTATTTCTCTCCACTCTTTCGCCAGCAAATCAATAGGTGCAATGCCCGCGATAACTATTGTTGCCTCTCCGGATACAGTACTATATACACTGCACACCCTCAATGCAATCTTCCGTTGGACTGATGCTATTTTATCCAGGTTGGTCCTTGTTTCCAATTAATTTGCCCACAATGGTGCACCATATAGTGTAGCTGATTGCGCTATAGTGCCCAGTAACTAGCGTTTAGAGTTTCTGGCTCCTCATACGTTTGGCAATATTTGTTTTTAGAACTTTTCCTGCAGCCTCAGTAAGGTGTACAGCGAATGTAAGCCCTTTATCAATTATAATACCCAGGTATTTAATATGTGGTTTGGGGACTATTTCTGTTCTTCCTACTTTAAATTTTATTGGTCTTAGTTTTCCTTGCCCTGTCAGTAGCACTGCCTCCGTTTTCTCGGGCGCCAATTTTAGGTTCTTAGTCACAATCCACTTTGATACTGCGCCTATTACACGATTTGCTGTACTCATTATTGCTTGTTCGGTTTTGGCAGTTACAATAAGCGCCAAGTCGTCTGCAAATCCAATTAATGTGGCGCCCTCCAGCAGTTTAGTTCTTAGGATGCCGTCGTATAAGAGGTTCCACAGTGTAGGACTCAATATAGAGCCCTGAGTAATTCCACAACTATTTCGACTGTCTCATTTTGGGCTTGCAGCAGTCATTTCCTGTTAGTTAGGAAACTTTTTATCAGCTGTAACAGATACGCGATAGAGCTTTGCGTTTCTTTGTTAGTTCACCCATTATTATTTCCCAATTGGCTGTATTAAACGCATTGCCCAATCAAACGTTATTAAAGCGCAATTTTTTCTTATTCTTTTGGTGCCCGTTCTAGCTTTCTCTGCGATCTTTAAAACTGCATCGACTGCATCTATAGTTGACCTGCCTTTTCTAAAACCGTACTGCCTGTCGAAATACCCCAGTCCGCCGTCCAGCTCCTTTTGTAGTCTCGTTAGTAGGAGTGTTTCCAGCAATTTTCCTGACACGTCTAGTATACATACAAGACTTGTATGAAGATGGTTCCCTAATTGGTTTCTCTCCCTGCTTAATGAGAAATAGTCTTGAACGTTTCCATTTGTCTGGAAAGTTTCCCGTAGTTAGGAGAACGTTCATTACTTCAAGAGTAAACGTAGGGTGATGCTGAGCGATGATCTTGATCACTTCTGGTGGCACGCCGTCTAGTCCTGGTGCTGTTCCGTTACGTATACGATTGTTTTCATTACTTCGGGTTGTTTCCAAAGGAAGGGCTGCTGTCGTGGGAAAAGAGCTTCAACCACCTGAAGCATGGCCTCCATCGTCATTTGTATACTTGGGGCTTTGATTTTAAGCTTTTTTACAGATTTGGAAGGCGTCTCCCCATATATTATTATCAAGATCTTCGCAGAGTTTCTTCCAGTCGTCCCGTTTTGACTTGTTTATTAGGTCGCGAAAATCCTTTTTTGATTTCTTGTAGAGTTTTTTCTAGAGGTCTTGGGCATCCTCTTCGTTTTTAATTCGTTTGCGCTAGAATTTCCTTCTTGTAGCAACACATGGGCTGCATGTGTCATCATTCATGCATCATTATGTGTCATCGTCATTATTCTAGCAATTTCATCGTTTCACCAATACACCAATTTTATTCTTGATGGTCCTCTTTTCTTTATTAGGGTGGTATCACATGCCTTCGTCATTACATCTACTAGCGTACCCGCGCTTCGTTTATGTGTTCGTGCTATTTCTATTGCAAGGTTTGATGCCATTTTCTCCTTATCAAAATTCTTTAGATTCCATCCTATAATTCTTCCCTGGCGTATCTGTTTTGTGCCTTCTTCTACGCTGTACAGAATGTATCGATGATCACTTAGAATTTCTCTCTCGAGCACTCTCCAGTCTTGGATCATATTGGATAGGCTTATTGTTGAGAAAGTAAGGTCTATTATGGATAGGGAATTTCCTCTAACGAACGTGCACACAGTTCCTTTGTTTTGTAAAATAAGGTCTAGTTCACCTGCCCAGTCTATGACCAGGTCGCCTCTCTTATCCACCTTTAGGGATCCCCAGTATGAAGACTTGGCGTTAAAGTCCCCAGCTATTAATACATTATTTCCTTTGCGTCTTATATCCTGGCCTAGTTCTCCTAGTGTTTCTGCTAGCTTTTCTATGTTTGCATTTGGAGAGAAGTAGCAGCTGTATATAATAAACTGCGGTAACTCAACCCATACGAAACCAGGTCCGTTTCCTATTTTTAAGACAGATATCTTAGGGTTAAGTTTGATCGATAAATTGTTTGCTAGGTTCGCTTAAGAGTAGTATGTCCCTCTGGAGTTCTAGAGCCGTCGCAATGAGCAAGTCATAAGCTGCACGGCATCTCATTGTGTTGACTTGAATGATTTTAGTCATTTTTTCTTAGCCATGTCAAAGCTTTCTTGAAACCTGGACACGCTCCGGTATCAGCCCGATGACCGTTTGTATTGCATATTGGACAGTATAGTTGGTTCTTGCAATCCTTTGCTTTGTGACCTGCTTGTCCGCAATTAAAGCAAAGGTTTTGCCTGTCTGGTCCCTTGCATGTGCTGCTATGATGCCCTATTTGCTAGCATCTGTGGCATTTCACCAATTGAATTCTTTCCTTTATTCTACAATGTACTCATCCAACTTTTATCCTATCCTTCTTTATGAGTTCTTTTGCCAGTTTTTGTGGGAGCGAGGCAGTCGCCACCTGGGTCTCACCATGGGCTGGTCTGAGGATGTTGATGCCTATTTGGTCCTTGCCGATTTCCACTGCTTCTTGGAGGGCTACAAATATTTCCTCATTGGTGGTGACTAAGTCTAGGTCTCTAATATTTACAGTGATGTTTGTATTTTTGGCACAGATCTCTATATCCGGCAACTTTTGTTTAATTATTTCTTTAAGGTTTACGGCCTTTCCATCATTAACTTCCAGAAGTAATTCACCATTTCTGGTTGGTTTAACTCCTGTGATATTGGCTCCTGAGTTTTCTGGTTCGACATGGTTTTTAACCATCCTTAGAAGGTCGGCATATGTCTTTCCATTACCTAATAATAGTACTGCATCTGTGCGTTTTTGTTTTCGTATTTGATGGTTTGTTTCCATCCATAATTGCTCGTCCTTTCCCGTTTCATATTTACCTATTTTGTCTTTAGGGGAGTATACCCTTATATCCACAGCCTTCTGTATTTGTTTTTTTCTACCACTAAGTGGTACATGAAGCGGTAAGTTTCCTTTAATTCTTCGTTTACCGCCGGAGTGCCCATCGCCTGCCTCAGGTAAACTACATTTATGAGCTCCTTTTTTGTATGCCGAGTTCTGTAGGACGCGTGTATACGTCGCTGAGTGCTCGTGGGACCCCTTAAGCCGGTCTCAGGTTTTCTGCAACGCACCAGGCCAGATGCCATTCCATTGGTGCTTCCACGATGTCACCTTTTCCTTCCTTCACTTTCCTGTATGCCGCTTGCTTGCACAATAGTTCTTTTATATGTTGCTCAGTGTTATTTTCCTTAGTCTCAATCATCTGTCTGCATGCATTTTTCGCAGATTGTCAGCTCTCTTTTTGTTTGCATTCCCTAGGTGCTCTAGTCATTGTACTGGTTAGTGCCCATAATTCTTCTGTGGCATTTTTAATATGCAACCTCGTATCTGTATTGGCTGTAACTAGCCAACGCAGTTCCTGTGACTTTGCGCTCACCTTTCTTATAATCGTATCTAGGTCTTTCTCATTTCCAGCAATTTTTTCTTGGCTCTTGTCCTGTCGCTTTCTTTTTGGAGGATTTTCTGTTGGTGAAGTTTCAACAGTTCTGGATGGTGAGTTGGTTTGGCCTGTAAAGGAGGCTGGCCTCATCCTTGATGGTGTCTTTTGTAGGCTTTCAGATCTCTGAAATGGGTTTTCACCAAGATCTTCATGCCGTACGTTAGTTTTTCTCGCGTCCATTCCTGGTAACTAAATCGTACTCGATAAGGAGAGGAAATAAGGTTCAACAGAATAATTCAGGAGAAATATTAAAATAAATATTAAGGTATTTAAAAGTTGCAATTACAATTGAGTTGGTATTTTTCAATTTTTCTTTTGTATAAAAAAAGTGTATGTAGTTATTTAGTGTACAATGTCAACCAAACGGAAACACGTCAGTTTAAGTTTTTATCAAAAACAGGAGTTCATCAATAATCATAATAAAGGAGAAACCACGGCAAACCTCGCACGCACTTATGGCGTTGGAAGATCCACGATTTGCGACATCAAAGTCAACGGCGAGAAAATCCTCCAATTCGTCAAGATTGCAGATGGGGACTTGAAGGAAAGAAAGAGAGTTAAAACAGGTGATTGTCCTGAAATGAAAAATGCTATATTTACATTGAATTGAAAATTACTTTCAATTCAATGTAAGTAATTACTACGTAGTAACAGTTGAAACCATCCTATTCATGCTTTATTTACTTGGTTTATGCAAGAGCGTATCCCGCATATGCCATTATCGGAAGGTATCCTCCGTGAAAAGGCAAAATAATTCTACCGAAAAATAAACAAGAAAGATGATTTTAGAGCTAGCGAAGGCGCACAGCTGGAATAAATTCAAAAGCGACACCATTCAGTGTTCTTGGAAACACCCGACTAGGAATTTCAGTTCGTTTTTTATTAGGAACGAATGAGGCATGCCGAACTCAGTGTTCGTTGCGCATGAGGCAACCGCATTAGGTCGTCATGACATATGTAACGCACGTCCGCCTTCGTTTCTAATTAGGAAGCCTCATTCGGAACACATGCGGAAGCCACACTTGCACCCAACTAGGAAATTCAGTTTGTTTTTTATTAGGAACGAATGAGGCATGCCGAACTCCGTGTTCGTTCCAAATGAGGCAACCGCATTAGGCCGTCATGACATATGTAACGCACGTCCGCCTTCGTTCCTAATTAGGAAGCCTCATTCGGAACACATTCGGAAGCCACACTTGCATGTTATAACTATAACCTCAACCTAGTCTGGTCCGAGTTCGGTTTTCACTTTAGGCAGCAGTTTGGAATCCAAACTCGGATGTGACGATCCCAACCTAGTCTAGCCCAAATTCGGATTCCTCTGTAGGTGGCGGTTTGGAAACCACACTTCGGATTTCGGATTTGACTTAATTTTGAGACAGCAGTTCAGAAACTACACTTGCATGCGTCAACTGTAACTTAATGCGGTCCAAATTTTCCATTTGTCTTTGGTGCAAATGCGAATATACTTAATTACAATTGTACGAAAAGAATGTAGTATTCTTACAGCTTTTTAGTGTTCAGTATTTTGTATTCTTTACTGTTTAAGACATTAATTTAATGCAATTATATAGGATAGGAAAATGTAAGCAAAATAATACATTTCGATAGAACCATATAAGATATTAACTTAAAGCAAATATTTTTATTAAAAAAAAAAACACGAATAGTAACGGAAAGTAAATTTTATTGTTCTTTGCCTTCTTAATTTGTTGCTTCTTTCTTGCTTTTCCGAACGGTCCGTCCACCGGGATGGTGATTGTGTGATTGGGATAATCAACACAATGATGTAAAACAGAGGACACAGCTTTGTTTACTGATCCCTTACTCAAGGGATCATCTGCTGACTTGGAAAATTTCATTAGTCAATTATTTAAAGACTTTCTGTCGTTTGAAAAAAGTCTCATCCCGTGTAGCTTTTATTTTTGCCGAGCCTTCATTCTCTGTAGAATATACGTATGCTTGATATTGCAATAACATGATTTAATTCGCTCCCGGTCTCCGAGTCTGAGCTGTTTGTTAAATTTCGAGATTGGTTGTCGTCATTAGTTTCGATACTGCTACTTCTGCTAATATGTTCTTCTAACACTAACTCATCATGTTGTACTTCAATCTCTTGGCCACGAACTAAATTTGAACCAGTAGCACGTTCAATATTATTTGTAGGTAATATATCATTACAACATATCCCGCCGTCATTAACACAAGACATTACAGGTTCAAAATTACGTTCACGTTCTTGTACACAAGATAATTCACCTCGCGCGTTATTTCGGAATCTTTGGACTCTTAAACGAGCAAGTTCACGCTTCCGATGACTTTTATTGTTAATAATAAAATAATGTTTAGCTATAAACACAGCTTAAAAGTACCCGAATCTTAAAAAATATGAAATGTTTGATGCACTATAAAGTATTTGAAAGAATAGTTAGTAACTGAAGCTATATCTTACAATTAGTCAAGTATGGAAATAGTCTTTTGGAAGGAGTAAGTGTGTCTACGCATGTGCTTAATGAAACTCAAAGTTTCTGGAATTCCAAAGATATATTTAAGTAAGGCTATGCCACAGACTTTCCTAATAACAAACGAATATCGCTTGCCTAACTTCGATAAAACTTTGGTTATCCATATAAGGTTCGAATGAGGCTTGGCACAGTTCGGTAACAGTTCGGAAGGCCTCATTAGGTGGGAGTTAGGACTTCCAAAGATTTGCCGAAGTTAGGCTTTCCTAATTAGGACGGCACAAGGTTCGAATGAGGCTTGGCACAGTTCGGTAACAGTTCGGAAGGCCTCATTTGGTGGGAGTTAGGACTTCCAAAGATTTGTCGAAGTTAGGCTTTCCTAATTAGGACGGCACAAGATTCGAATGAGGCTTGCCACAGTTCGGTAACAGTTCGGAGGGCCTCATTAGGTGGGAGTTAGGACTTCCAAAGATTTGCCGAAGTTAGGCTTTCCTAATTAGGACGGCACAAGATTCGAATGAGGCTTGCCACAGTTCGGTAGCAGTTCGGAGGGCCTCATTAGGTGGGAGTTAGGACTTCCAAAGATTTGCCGAAGTTAGGCTTTCCTAATTAGGATGGCACAAGATTCGAATGAGGCTTGCCACAGTTCGGCAACAGTTCGGAAGGCCTCATTAGGCCCGAATAGATCTTTCGGCATGCCTCATTATTTTCCTAGTCGGGCAGGTCTGGCTAACATACCCTGCTTTTAACTCTGAAAACTCGATCAACAATTCTGAGCAAGCTATATGCACTATACAATTGTCTTTAAATTTTTTACAAGAGCTTTCCAGCAAATATGAACTGGATGTTACCCTGACAAACGATGACATAAAAGATTTGCTTCAAGACAAAAGCGAGGAAAATTTACAGTCCCGTTCTGACGAAGAAATCCTTAGGCAAATTTGTTCCAACGGATGACGACGGATGATCTCCTGTTTTTGATACAAACTAAAAGTAACGTGTTTCCGTTTGGTTGACATTGTAAACCAATAACAAAACAAGATGTAATGGAGCGGCGAACATAATGAGGCGATAGAGAAAGATCGGTGGGAGGGCAGAGCATGAACGGGTATGTTTACTTATAACTTATAAGTTATAAGAATCATGTGCGGCTTGGCGAATAGAAAAAAACACGTGTTGCTCCAGACCGCCGGATTACTGAATGTGTCCGACTAACCAACAATAAGTTGGATTACCAAGATTATACTGTATAAACACAAAATATAAATCTTCGTAGATAAAGTATAGGTACATAACTCGTGTTGTAAGGCAATTATGTACTCACGGAATTACGCACTCCCCGATACGCGGGTCGTGCGTAACTGTTCCGCTCGTACGAAATATGCTTCTTACAAGTCTCGTTACGTAATATACTATTACAATATCAAGGAAGTTTGGCAAAAGAGGTGTAGCTATTACAATATTTCATGGAGGGAAAATTGGTAACCAATTGCCGGGAATTCAGATAATTAGAGGGCGAGATAACTAGCAGACACGTGTTTTGGTTTTCTTGAATAGAACAAAAAATTCAATAAAAAAATTAAATAACTACAGTACAATAATGATAATCCGGCGGTTGGTTGGTCCGGCACGTTGAGTAATTAGGCGCTCCGCGATAATTTTGAATTTTTCGATAATCCAGCGGTTCTCTGGTACCATATGTCGGATTATCAGGCGGATTATCAACTTAAATCAGGCAACGACACGGCTGCTAGAAAGAGTGTACATACTACTGCGCTGTTTATCTGGAATTTTTTTTTAATCTTTAGTAACTATCTATTGTATTAATTAATTAGTGTGACATAATAGTTAAACTCTTGGTTACCCCCGCAGAAAAGCTGATTTACCCCTGTGGAGGTAATGAACGCTAGGTTCGGAACCCAGGCCATACAGAGTAAAAATACATAGAAATAAAACCAAATAAAGATGCACATGGAATCGTAAGATATGCACAATCCTTATTATCCCACTACTTACCTCCAATAAAGCTCCTTGGGCAGTTATTATTATTATTACAGTGTAGATAAGAATAAGCATTGCGAAAACAGTATATAAATACATAATGGATAACTCGATTGTAGTTTTATAAAATACTATTGTCGTAATAAATAGTAACTCAGCGATAAAATCCACATTTAAAGCAATAGTAACTACCATAAATGGAACAATTTTCTGGAATATTTGCAACACTTCAGAATTAATGTGGTAAAGCGTTCGTGATATTCTAAAAAACAGCACATTGATATGATTTTCACCCGCAAGTTTTCTAAACTACTTACAAAATCACACGAAGAATACACATGTCTTCAAATTTAACATTTTCTTCTTTGTATGAGTTATTTTGATGTGATTTCCTAATATAACAACTTTCCAAAATACTATTAATTATAATAAATCGGTCCCATATAAACCAATAAAAAAAATACAAAGGAATTGCAAAGTTGGTAGTATAAAAAACAATTATCAGCTTTACAACCAAATCCCTTCTCATTTCAGTTGCGTAAAAATGAACAAAATGTACGAAGATCAGAATGTTAAAGATAATCAGCATACTAATTGCGAATCTCGTTGTTCTATTACGAATCCTCTTTCCAAGTTTGAATCCGTGTCTTTGCAAAATAATATCCATGGAACGGATCAAATTAAAAAACTGCAATATTAAATCTTTTTTAAAATACATATTTAAGCTCGAGTAGAAAAGTAGATAAATAATTAAAATATATTTTAAATACAGTATTGTGTCTTCACAAACTTGTAGTTTTTTGTTTTTTTGGAGCGTCGGAATAGGCCAAGCATAATATAATAAACCTATATTTGTAAGAATAGTAACGAAAATACGAAATTTTGTATTAAAACTTTCGTCTTTATAAAAACATTTCTTCTTTGAATCATATTTCAGATGAATGTTATTAGATATATTTAAAAAAAAAATTATAGGCCGGCAAGCTTCCATCACGTTATATAGCATATTGATAATGATTACTCTGCAGAGAAACGAAAATATTACTTATAATGACAACTTTTTACACGAAGTGAAATATTTTTTAATTCCACATTTTACGATTAAAATATTTATGATTTATATATCAACAAATATTTATTTTATTATCATATTTTTTTAATGTGATGGCAGTGCAAACTCATTAGTATCCATTAAATTCAAACGATGTTGATCTAGCGATATATTTGATTCCAAACATATTTTCTGTATTTGCTCAACTGCATTTTTTAACGTAAATAATGATATCTAAGATCAGGGTCGCAACTAGATTTTTGAGGCCTTGAGTAAGACATCATCACTGGACCCCTCATACACCAATTTTATGAATTGAATAAGTGTATTTATTTGCTTAAAATAATCCCGACTAGAAAAATAGTAAGGCATACCGAAAGATATATTCGGGCCTAATAAGGCTTCCGAACTGTGGCAAGCCTCATCCGTGCCGTCCCAATTAGGAAAGCCTAACTCAGGCAAATCTTTGAAAATCTTAACTTCTACCTAATAAGACCTTCCGAATTGTTACTGAAGTGTGGCAAGCCTCATTCGAACCTTCTCCCGTCCTAGTTAGGAAAGCCTAGCTTAGGCAAATCTTTGGAAAACCTAACTTTCACCTAATGAGGCCTTCCGAACTGTTTCCAAACTGTGGCAAGCCTTATTTAAACCTTATCCATAACCGACTTTACCATAAGGGCACACGGGACACGTGCCCAGGGCCCTCCTCGGCAGGGGGGTCCCGAAAGGCCTATATATTCGCATACACTATACAAGTTTTTTTTTTATTTCTTTAGGAATTAGTTATTTTTTTAAGAAGTATGTAGTTCCGCATTTCGACATTATCTATTGTTGGAGAATTCCCGAAAGTGGCGTGATTTTGTTTTGACCCGACAATTCTATTTTTATTGTGTCTTAAAATTATTTTAATTTTTAGTTTCTTTAACTGTAGGTTCTTAAAATTAGAAAGCTATTTACATATTATACTAAGATTACGATAAAGCGACCAATAGGTCCTAACATCTGGTCGTGGCGCACTAATGGTTTTGAATGCGTTTTGGGGCTGTTTTATGACTGCTACGTGCTTGCAACTGTTTGTGACCACTAATGTTTTTAAATGCGTTTGTAAACAATGTAATATTTAAACTTACAAATTTTAGATATAAGTATTTATTTTGTGTAGTTGTAAAAATTAAATATAGAAACAACTACGTGCACTTGGGGTTAGAATTCTTTTGTTATTAGCGGGGGCAGGCAAATGGGAACGGAGAGTAAGCCTTCCTGCCCTTAACAATACATAATTATCTTCAGTTTAAATCCATATTCCTTGCCACCAAGATACAAAAATAATAGAAGTGTTAGAAATGTGTTGATAATAGAAGTGTTAACGTGTTCGTTTATTTATTCATTTTATTATGTCGACAAAAACATATTTAAGTGGTTAACAAAAAAGAAAAAAGTTGTAGCTCAAAAAGAAATAACCAAGAAACTTTCAAAACTCACTTCATTTTTTACGGTAATTAATTAAGAACTAATTCTTCAACTTCATCACCTCAAGATCGAAATAATTCTGAATATCAACTGGAAAAAGATCCTACATGTGACAAAAATAACCAACACACCAGATGAACCCTCTACTTCAAGCTACTGCGAGTTAATAACTACAAGCTTGGAAAATGTATCACCTGATCCCAGGGCCGGCGCTATATTTTGCGGGGCCCTGTACAAAACAATGCAGCGGGGGGTCTGCGCAAAATAAATAAACTGGGCCTTCTCTCATATGAAAGGTGCTTTCAAGGTGCAATTCTCATTTAATTGTTTTAATATTTTAATTTCAATAAATCAGTAACTCGAACTTCAATAACTCCAATTTTTCTATAACTCGAACTTTTTTAGAAATTCATAAGTTTAGATAGTATTTTACATATAAATTAACTTCCATAACTCGAATTTTCCTTATCTCGGTTTTTTCTATAACGCGTAGTAAAAATTGGTACAATGGTAAAATTTTACATAGAAAATAAATTCTATAACTCCAATTTTTTAATCGCAGCGTACTTTGCAAAATTTATGGTACCGGATATTGCCTATCATAAACCGTATCCTATTTGTTATTATTATTATTTATTCGTTTAGCCCTCTAACGACGAACGTAGTACCGAACGTAGCCCACGTAGAACCATTACTTAGCACTGGTCATCTTGTTCTTTTTATCTTCCCAAAACTTCCTCATCCTTTCGCTCTGGGCCTGTCTTCTTTTTTGCGTCCATGCGTTTTTTAGTTTCAAACTTTTAGCTGTTGGATTCTTAGATGTGAAGTTATGTGAATTTATTTCCTGCCTGTATTTAGTTCGCGTAGTTGCCAATGGGTCTATATTGATTACTGAGAGGTCATGTTGGGTGTCTACCAGCCAGCGTACTATGGACTGTCGGGTTCCATTGATGATGTGGAAGATTTTCTTGGTTAATCGAGAGTCATTCATTCGTACTATATTTTACCGTAGAATTTCAGACGTCTTTTCCGTGCAACTGAGGAGAATCGTTCTGTCAAGGAATACAGTTCTTGTGAGCTTTTACGCATCCAGATTACCATCTTGTACCTTGGGGCCAAATATTTTTCTCAGTATCTGACGTTCTACTTTCTCAATATCATTGATGTAGATGGTGAAGTCTCAATTGCATAGAGTGCTTCTGGAAGGATGACTGTATGGTAGTGACGGAGTTTTGCTTTGGTAGAAAGTGATTTCTTGTTGTACATATTCCAGGTGATTGCATAGGCTTTGCGTAACTTTTCTGCACGTGTTTTGTTTTGGTAAGTGTTCCAATTATTTCACCCAGGTACTTGAAGTGCTTAACTTGTATGATGTTGCCATATTTGGTTGAAAGATGTGTCATATTTAAGCTCTTGGAGTCAAATATTGTGTAAAATATTTCGGGGGGGGAAGAGGGGTTTTGCAGAAATGCACCAAATTACTTTCTAAAACTGACACACAAGGGTTCCTAAGCTCCACATCTACCATGCTCTCTTGAAGATAGTCGTCTCTACTCGTCCCTCCTGATTACAATATAATACGTATGTTATATTTTTGAACATGACTGTGAAGAGTGGTGCAACAATATCTTGCCGGAACTTTTAGCATCTTATTATGAGAAACATTTTTAACGCGGACGAGATAGGCATATTTTTTAAAAGTTTACCCAATAAAACATTAACATTTAAAGACGAAAAGTGCTTCGGTGGAAAACACAGCAAAGATGGAATCCCGCCATGATGGGAGCCAATATGTGTGGCACTGTAGAACTGAATTTGTTGGTGATTGGAAAATCAAAAAATCCGCGATGTTTTAAAGATTTTTTTACGAGTGACATAGAGAAGCGACAAAAAAGCTTGGATGACAAGCGCAAATTATGAAAAATGGCTTTCCAGTTTAGAGAAGAAATTCAATGCCGAAAACCGTCACACTCAAAAATTACTAAGCAGCTTAATTCGATTCTTGTTGCTCTTTTGCCGTCAAAGAAGACGTCAAAGTTACAACCCATGGACCAAGGAATTATTAACAATATAAAATTGCAATATAGAAGAAGAATTCTGAGAAAAACTATAGTTACTCTAGACAATTAACCCGAACTTTTATATTACTTTATGGGATGCTGATACAAACTTGACAAAAGCGTGGGACATCGATATTCAGCAAGCAACCATAAAATATTGTTTCAGAAAGACAGGCTGTTGTAAAAAACAAGGCGAAACAAACTGGAGTGAAGATGTTACTCTTCTGTCAGAATTAAGTCAGCGTATGACACATATAATCAGAATAACGTGGATAATACAGTGTCTTTTATTGATTATTTATCTCTAGATCATCGATTCCCAACCGGTGGTTCGCGAACCCCTTGGGGTTCGCGAGGTGTACAAAGGGGGTTCGCGAAAATAATAATGTAATGGTGGTATGTTAAATTACCGATGCCGAGTTAAATTACCGATGCGTTAAATTAGGATTTTTTCCTAACAACAAGAAAGCATAATTGTAAAGATCAGAAGATTGCTACCAACAGAACGCAGTTTTTTCTGTATTAAATGTGGGAAATCAACTCATCCGCTGTATTATGATTATCATCGTCGAAATATACTAATCGAGTAAGGTACCGTCACTGAACTCGAAAGGGGTCAAAAGTCAAGATTTCTTGAAAATTAAGAAAAATTGTCAAAAAATGCGGTTTACGTCTTGAATTTTTTCCAATGAATTGAACAAAAAATTAGGTTTTTTTTGACGAGCCTTACCAAGTTCCGCCCCCGCAGGGGGCGGCTGTAGGTGCGTTTTAAATTTTTCACTTTTTCCGTAAAAACTCCGTTCCTCTTGGGCGTCGAAACGGGAAATGGTCATTTTCTGTTGTAAAACTGAACAGGCCTTCGACCCGTGTCCGTCTGCCGCTCGCAAGTCCCACATGGCGTCCTCTAGGTGCCAAAAACAGGAGATCGTTTCTAGCACCTTTGAGGAGCAATTTTGGTCCGCGGCTCGATTTTTTTACTGGGTTCTCTTGCCGCGTCGATTTCACGTTTTATAACGTCATGCGGAAAAGTACGCGACCGTCGGTTCACCCGGTGCGGCGGAAAATGTAAGCGAAAAAAAACGTTTTTTTCATCACATCTGTGGACGCCGTTCTCTTGATTGAAGAGCGCCGTGTCTCCAAACCGGTTCGTTCGATGCGAAATATTTACCCGCAACCGGCGGTGGAAGAATCTGGTACCTTCGGCATCCTGTTCCCACTTTGGGTCAATTTTAACACAAAAATCGAAAACACGCGATGTTTTTTTCACCTAATTTGCGGGGATCCCTCTCCCGGGATACCCAACAGTCAACCCAACAGTTTTGGAGTTTAATTGCGATTGCGTGCCGGATGGCGCCGGGAGGCCCGAAAAACCATGTTTTGCAGAAGTACGCGAGAATCCTCTGGGATTCGCTAAATTAAATAGCAGGGCCTCGCGGTGGTGGTTTCTGAATATAGAACGAAAGGGTCTATAAGGCGATAGGAACGATGCATCGCTCGATCGCATTTGGGAGTCTCGACGCCCGTCCAAACTCGAAACGAATTTTTCAAAATTGAGCAAATTGAAACCTTCAATATTCGGTGAAATGTTTTAGAATTGTATTGCTCTTTTCAGGAATTATAGCCCCACGTGTCTACTTTCGAACGACACCAGTCTCGGCGCATTACACCTCCGGGGACGTTCCGCAGGCCCCAATTCGCGAAGTCACTTGTTTTCACCTCTTCAAACGGAAACGCTTAAAAGAAAATTTACATTTCCAGTCCAACAAGTGCATGCCCGGTGAAAAGGCCAACAGTATGGCGTTTGAATTTCTCAAATCCACCAACGGCTTCGCACTCCAGGTCAAAAATACTACGACCATTGCTTGCCGCTGAATCGCCAATTTACACTTACAGCTGATCATTCTGACACTATTTTCGCTCAGGTTATGTGGAAATGTCATTGTTGAAGTTTATCCGTTTATGATTATTCGTGTGCTTGTGAAAAGATAAAATTAAAGAAAAGAATTTAAATCAAAATTCTGATTTTTCGCTCAATGTTAGGTTGAAATTAAAATAAAATTCAAAGAGATATCTTGAAATCTCTAAATTGCAGATTTCGGCGACTCTGGCTCTTGATTAGCAACACATACAACGTCCAAATTCGCATTTTTTCACAAATTTCTACAAGAAAACGAAGTTTTTTCACTTTTCTTTTAGCAGATTCTTAAAATTCAGACCATTTTACATCAGTTATAAACAGTTGCTTCCCTTCACATTTGAATTCCAAAATTTATTTCATAATCCGCGATATTTACGAGATTTTTTTAAGAATAATTGGAGCTTTTGAATTGAATTTAGATTCCAACGGTACAACACGCGTCTTCCTCGAATGTAAATCAACAGAGTTATTGGCGAAAAGCTGTCAGCTTTACCATTTCACTGAGGAAGGAACAGCCATTTCAATATTTATTGACATTTTCGATTCAAATTCGAATACAACTCATCAAGTTCTATTAAAATATGTTGCATGAATTTTCTGCAGCTGATTCGTCATTCGGATAATTTTACATGGGGGATGTAAGTTTTTCGGTCATCTGGTGATTTAAAATCCATTTTTCAAACGGTGGGAATTAAGAGTATTCTACAAGAATAGTTAAAAATTACACATTTAATTTGGAATCTAAAGGTGTATTCCTCGACTTCCTAGCGGGTATAACAAGAGAGTTTTTGTTGAAAAACGGTCAGTTCTACCACTTGACGGCTGAAGGAAAAGCCATCTCGAAATTTATCCAGATTTTCTTTTTAAAATCGAATAGTGCTCATTGAGACCCCTTGAAATGTGCTGCATGCAAACTTTTTGCGGCTGATAGCCACGACATGACGAACGTTTAGAAATGTGTGTTAAATAATTTTAACACAGATAAATAGCGCACTTTCGTTAACAAACGCATTGTTTTATATAGTTTGCAAGAGTTATAATATAAATTGTACATGTTTCTATTGAAATTTACATATTTGTGGTCGATTGCCTTGACACAGGATTTTTTTAATAAAGAAATACTTGCAAATATATTTTTTTGTTGAATTTTCTAAGTCTAAGAAACATGCATTTAGCGTTATTTTATAGAGCATTTTAATCTAAAAGTTGTGTCATTTTAATTTTTCCAATGCGAACCGTTTTGGCGGAAGAGCCATTTAAACCCATGTAAATTGAGAAACGTAATTCAGAGAAAGGGGGGGGGGGGGGGTACGCCTTCTAAAATTTTTTCAATTTTATATTTTTTACTTTTGCGACCAAACCGAAGGTTTTTACAAAATTTTAAAAAAATACTTTTTTGTAGACACCGACGTCTTACATACGGATATCCCGGTTATAATTTTCCACCTTGAGGCGTTGACGAGTTATTTGCAAATAAGCTGTGATGCAAAAATAATTCCTCACGCCGTCCCCATTGGAGTGGGAGCGTTCAAAATTTATCAGCAGTTACTTCTGGTGGATACCCACATTCAGTACAAGTTTCATTGAAATCCTTCAAGGATTAATATATTTTTTCGCAATTTTTGAATGTTTTGAAATTATTGCATTCGGTTTTGATCGGAATTCGTGATTGACATGTCTGGATATGTTGAAAAAAATATTTTACTAAGTTTCACAAAACGTGGAACAATAAAATTTCACACATTTGTAGAGAATTAGTCAGTCTATGATATCCCTCAGTTAGTTTTGCAAAATATTTTATCTGGCGGCGGCCGTCGCCCCTCAAACTCGATCATAACAGAAATTAATAAATTCAAATAGCTATAAAATGAAAACTGCAAGAGATATATTTAAATTTCTTTCAGATCTGTATAGATTATACATTTTTCTATTGAAATTGACGTTTTGGTATCTTCGTGGCCGATAGCCTGGACACGTAATTTTTTCTAATAAAGAAATACTTATTGAAAATTTACAAATATATATTTTTTTCAAAGGCTCCGAAGTTGCATGCATTTAGCACTATTTTATAGTTTGTCTTTCTTTGAATTTTATATTTTAAGATACCATTTGGTTTTACCATTGGTTTTATCTTGGTTAGATTAGGTTGTCCGCCGCGAAGCGGGAAGATAAATCAAGACAACATACGCGCGGCAGCGCGAACTCTCGGTCCAATGTAGGACAAAGTGGCAAGGACCGTTGGTTTTACCTTGGTTAGATTAGGTTGTCCGCCGCGAAGCGGGAAGATAAATCAAGACAACATACGCGCGGCAGCGCGAACTCTCGATTCAATATAGGTCAATGTGAAAAAGTTGGTTTAACACCGGTTAGAATAGGTTGCCCGCCGCGAAGCGGGCAGATAAATCAAGAAAACATACGCGCAGCAGCGCGAACTCTCGATCTAATATAGGACAGTGTTGCAAGGACCGTTGGTTTAACCCCGGTTAGATTAGGTTGCCGCCGCGAAGCGGAGAAATAAATCAAGACAACATACGCGCGGCAGCGCGAACTCTCGATTCAATATAGGTCAATGTGAAAAAGGACCGTCGGTTTAACCCCGGTTAGATTTGTTTAACCCCGGTTAGGTTGGCCGCCGCGAAGCGGAGAGATAAATCAAGACTGTGAGAATACAAACCAAGTTCCGCCCCCGCAGGGGGGCGGCTGTAGGTGCATTTTAATTTTTTTACTTTTTCTTCAAAAACTCCGTTTCTCTTGCGCGTCGAAACGGGAAATTGTCATTTTCTGTTGTAAAACTGAACGGGCCTTCGACAAGAGAAATCGCGTATGTTGCGCGGCAGCGCGAACTCACGATCCAATATAGGACAATTTGGCAAGGACCTTTGGTTTAACCCCGGTTAGATTAGGTTGCCCGCCGCGAAGCGGGCAGTTAAATCAAGACATCATACGCGCGGAAGCGCGAACTCTCGATCCAATATAGGACAGTGTTGCAAGGAATGTTGGTTTACACCGGGTAAAATAGCAGGACAGATAAATCAAGACAACATACGCGCGGTAGCGCAAGCTTTAGATACAATATAGGACGGTGTTGCAAGGACCGTTGGTTTAACCCCGGTTAGATTAGGTTGCACACCGCTAAGCGGCAGATAAATCAAGACCTTCAAACTCGGACAAATCAAAAATTAATAAATTCAAATAAATATAAATTGAAAACGGCAACAGACATTTTGAAATTTTTTTCAGATATATATAGATTATAGATTTTTCTATTTAAATTGACGTTTTGGTACCTTTGTGGTCGATAGCCTTGACACAGGATTGTTTTTAACAAAGAAATATTTATTGAAAACTTGCAAATATATTTTTTTGTCCAACTCTTCAAAGTCTACCAGACATGCATTTACAGCTTGATCTACAATAAGCTAAAGTGGCAAAGTCTGTTAGCCTGAAAGAAAAGCGAACGAAAAAGTAAGACAAACTACAAGCGGTAGCGCGACCCAAGAGATCAAAAATAAGATAAAGATGTAAAGCTAAATGTTGGTTTAACCTAGGTTAGGCTATTAGGTTAGCAAAGCGCCATAGAAATCCAGACCACATACGCATCCCTCGAAGTCAAACCGGAACTGATACTAATGGATTCAAATAGCAACAACTCGAAAACTGCAATAGATATAATAAAAACTCTTTCAGATCTATTAAGATCATAGATATTTCTATTGAAACAATTTGACCATTTTGGAATTTTCATGGCCGATAACCTTGACACTGGATTTTTTAAATAAAGAAATACATGAAAATTAAATCAAAGTTGACATTAACGTCAGTTGAGTAATTTATTGGTTATTATTTTTTTTTTGGTGAAACTTTTAGTAACATAATTTTGCTAAGTGTTGCTAATTGTCTAAAAGCAAACTTACTATAATTGGAGGAGTAATATTGGAAATAAAGAGTTGCCAACCTTCATAAAAGGAGGTTACTATATATGATGAAGTGAAGTTAATAAGTAAGGCTTGCAATTTTGACGAAAAAAAAGACAACAATGTAACTTTAACAAATAGTTGGTGAGATTATGTTTGAGTATGTTGGTAACTCAAAAACACAAGATACCAACTTGATTAAAACAATATGTTGGTTATGTTGAACGTCAAAGTTGACAACATCAATGTTACTTAATCAATTTAAAGGTTATAAAAGTTTTAGTGAGATTTTCAGTAACTTTTTACTCCACAGCTGATTTTCTATCGTCCATGTTGTACACCTTAGGAACTAATATCACATCGTTAGATATAGTAACCTTTTTATGAACGTTGGGAACTTTTCATTTCTAATATCACTCCTTAAATTAAAGTCACTTTGATTTCAGACAATCGGTAACATTATATGATTAAGTACACCTCAAAAGTGTTTGATTATATTATTTTACAAACCTGACAGCATTAAAATCATTTGAGACGGATGAATTATTAGTTAATATTCTGTGCAGTAGGAATTGTACATCTTGCAACTCATACAACCTTAGCTGATGCGCTTTCTACAAGAATGGCGCAGCTCGCAATTCTGATTACTCTTTCATATACAAATGTCAAAATTCATTATACAATTTCACCCTCATCAATTATTCCACCTTTAGCAACTATTCCATTCTTTTCAACTCTTCCATCCACAAAAACTATTCCATTCCGAAAAATGCGATCCACATGTACTAGTATACACTACTAAAAATGTTATAAACATGTCAAAACTTGATTTTCAGTGTAATCAATTTTTTCGGCCCAAACTACGGGAACCGTACAACACCGTACAAATTGCATGATTTCACTGCAGCCCCTAAAAAAAACGCATCAATATACCAAGAACATACCAAGAACTAAATTGCGTATTATTTTGGTGACCCATTAAGAAAATAAAATGAAACAAATAAAACTACTACAAATTGCGGGAACCGTATTTAAACGCAAAGAGTAAGTACCTAAGTACGGAAACCGTATGAATCCGCACTACCCTCAGCATGTCGTGCACAGGGCACGACTTTTAGAAAAGCACGCCATAGCAAAAAGGTTAAAATATGTTCATAAGGAGGGTTGTAAACTTATGATTTAGTTCAGGATTAGTATGGCTATTACTTTTCAATAATTATTATACTCCCATTTTATTACGGATTGAAGGTTAAATACAAGTCGTTAAGAAGCAACACATGATGATTCTGAAAGCTGTAGTAAGCTACCATTAAAACAGGCTAAAAACAAAGAAAAAATGGTGAACATAGTGGAAAATATGACAGTGACTGTAGAAGAGTCGGAAGTTAAACCGCTTTGCGTAATCTGCAATGAAGTTCTTGCCAAAGAAAATTAGCAGATAATAAAAAGTATAGTGAGTGTCTTTTCTTTCCTGTCGTCAAACGAAGATAGTGAAATGGCTCTTTAGGCATCATTTCGAGTAAGTTATACAATTATAAAATACAAGATCTGGACAGGAACATACAACGGCAGAAAATTTAATCGGACTATGTACAAAATATATCGTGAAATATATGTTTGGAGAAAAGGCAGCTAGGAAAGTTGGTCTTATTCCTTTATCAAACAATACGGTGTCGCGTAGAATTAATGGTTTGGCAAATAAGGTGGAGAACGAACTTTTGAAGAGATTAAAATTGAATTATTTTGCGATGCAGCTTGACGAGTCAACTGTAGCAAACCTAACCTAACCAAACTACAGTGTAGCAACCGGTGGTGTAGCAAACTCCGCAGTTAGGGTTTCTGAATATCCGCACTTTTTCAAAACCGCGGTTTTCGGTTTTTGAAAATTAAAAACCGCGGTTTCGGTTTCGGGTTCAGTTTTTAAGAATTTTTGGTAGTAGTGTCTGATATTTAAACGAGATCTTAGTTTTGTACAAAAGTTGCCGTTTAGGGAAAATGATCATTCGGAGAAGGTGGAAATAGCTTTAATTGTAGAGCGTGCTTGAAACAAAATATTTAATCTTTTTGTTCTCTCAGAAGTTCTTTTATATTTAGCAAACTCCTTTTTCATAGAATTTGGATAGCGATTTGTTTGCATATAAGTATTTTTGTTTAATTCTTCTGGAATAGCTTTTTGTACTTCGTCTTGCAAGGAATAGCAAGGAATAGTTTCGTTGTAGGAAACTGATTTTATTGGAGATACACGAAAATAATTCACAAGTTTTCAAGTTTTTTAAATTACTTTTAATTTCAGCATCTTCTTCGACTCATATTCCACATCTAATTATCTCATTATCCACATCTTCTTCTTGCGATTCTTCAGGAAATAAATTTTCATCTTCACTGTTGCAGCTGTTTTCCACTTGAGAGGATTTCTTGTAAAAAGTGTCGCACACAGCGAGATGAATTGTATGGTTATTGCAAATTTTTGGTTCAGCAGGACAATCTGTACCACTTTTTTAATTACCTGGGCATCGTTATGTGTAGTATCTTACTCAATAATAATCCCACGGCAATAAATTCCAGACTCAATCAAACTTTGAGGTTTTTGTGACCAGAAATTGAAAACCGCGTTGAAATCGCTTGATAACTAACGTCGCGACTGCTCGTCAAACAGATCTACCGAGGATTGGTTGCAACTGTTTTTTCAAAATTTCAAAGCTGCCGCAACAAATTCGACGTTTTGTTAGAGCAAAACGTGGTTGGAAAGCAAGACTGAAAACCGAGTTGCGAAATCTTTAACAGCGGCGTCGCGACACCACCGGAAAATTTCAATTTCCTAATGCTGCTGCTGGTTTTTCCGCCGTAGTTTTCGTAATTTTCAAGCTAGCGGAACAAGTTTTTGTGAGAGGGAAAGTTTGTCAGGAAGCGGTAGTGAAAACTACGTTACAAAATCTTTGACAGCGTCATCGCGACGTCGCCGCAAAGTTTAACTTGCTAATCTAGGTCGAATTTCGGGATCTCGCGGTAATTTTTCCGCTGTAGTTTTCGCAATTTTGCAGATAGCGAAAAAAATTTGATGTTTTGGTGAAGAGAAAGCTTGTGGTAAAGCGACAACGACTTCGCGACGTCACCGCGAACTTCAACTTTCTAATCCAAGTCACCCACAATATCATTTCTGAAACTGATGAATCTAAATGTTTTTCAACACTTATTACGATATTATTTCCAGAACAAGTTCCTTCAATTCGTAGAAAGCCTAAATTGCAATAAAAATTGTTTTCTCTATGAATATTATTGTTTAAGTATCTTCGGCATCTCAAGCTAGTCCACTCATCTAGCGTAGTACTAGTACTTTTTTGTCCATTTGCTTTTAATTCTAGAAACTTTAAAATCATTTATTTCCTCGTAATCCTTTTGAAATAAAGTCATAACACCTGAAGATCATTTTGGCAAGATTTGCTTGGGAAACCGGCCAGCTATTGCTTTCCGAATAAATGCAGAGTTTGAAATTGCTCGAACACATATTATGTATATGTATGCAGTTTGCAATGTTTGAAAGAGCTCTAATTCAATGTATTTTATTTTTATTTATCTTAGATAAAACCGAAACCCGCGGTTTTTATGACGGTTACGCGGTTTCGGTTTTTGCACAGAAAACCGCGGTTTTGCGGTTCGGGTATATCCGAACCAGAAACCCTATCCGCTGTATTGCTTATCTACGTTATATATTGACTAATATCGTTCAAGAGGATGTACTATTTGCTAAACCTTTGAAAACCTATACAACTGGAGAATTTTCGATATAATCAATGATTATTTTAAAAAAATTGGAATAAACTAGTCTTATTGTTTGTGTGCGTTTACAGATGTTGCAAAACAATGACATGAACACTTTCTCGTTTTGATGCTCGAATAAAGAACATACACGAGAAAATTGAATGGAATTGACATAGATAAGCATTGGCATGTAAGCGTATTCCTGCAGATTTATATGCTACTTTAACGGATGCTTCAAATATCGTAAATTTTATAAAATCGCATGCCACAAATTTCCGTCTATTCATTGCGCTTTGTGACGACTGAAAATCTCCTCGATTCTTTACTACTTCAAACGGAAGTTGTAGGGCTTTCCCGTGGAAAAATCTTGACATGATTGTTTCAATTAAGATCAAGGATTTTTTATCATCCGTGTCATTTGTCCTCTTGTGTTTTCGATAATCTTTGGCTGCAAAAGTTTGCATACTTTGTAAGATATCTGACGTAATGTCATCGTGATGACATCTTTAGTAAATTAAATGAATTAAATCAGTCATTGTGTACATGGTAGAATTGAGGCCATATATGGTACAAATGTTAATCATAAAAATCAATTGAACTCGACTAAAAAAATAAAATGAATATATCTGAACATCTCAAACAACTTCAATTAAATTGCGATGATTATTTTTTATTAATGTTTGTACTTACATGCTTTGCGTAACGATTATGTTTTCTTATATTTGTTATGAACTATGGTGCAATATGGAAAATACATTTTCTACAAAATGTTATTGTTTTTTTACCTGAAAGTATTGGGGGTTCGCCAAATTCTTTTAGATTTTACAACGGGTTCGCGAGGAGAAAAAGGTTGGGAAACACTGCTCTAGATGAAGATGTGGTTATAGCGGACTCTTCAATAGATGCCGATATTTTAAACAAGATTACAAAACGCGAAGATAAAGACGTCTTATCTAACAACGAAACAGTACCAATTCCACCCACGAACAAAGAAATGCGTAATTATTTAAATTAGTATAACGAATATCTGTGTTAGCTGTGGTAACGAATATCTACTTTGGAGAACTTTGTAGATAGAGAATTTTTTAATGGAAAAAAAATAAAAAATTACAGTTTTTAAAAAAATAATATATTAATTATAATAATTTTTAATTAATTATAATTATATAACATTATATTAATAATGTATATTTCTTTTTTTGTTTATAAATAAATGCATATGTTATATTATACATATGTTATATTTAGTTATATTTACTTTGAACAAATTGTGTAAATTGAATTTTACTCATTTTGTAATTATGTACTACTATTTCTTTAACTCGAATTTTCTATAACTCCATTTTTTTTCTTTTGAACTATGGTAATTCGACTTAGGGAAGTTCGACTGTAGTTTATATTTCACTCTCAAAAAATTTAAAATAAATAAATAAGGGAATAGTAACATTTAATTGAGATTGAATCTACCTCGTTTATTTATAATGATATATTAAAGGACGAGTTCAGTAAGCGCGATTTTACAGCACTTTGACAGTTTGAACTTTTCTTATGGACAAGTGTTGAAAAACGTCTTACGAACGAGTTTTTTATAGATTTTTTTCTATTTTGCGCCCTTTAATGCCATTTCTAAATAAAAAAATCGCCGATACATATTGAGAAAATAGTATCGCACTCGGCGAGCCATAACCGCACGCATATCAGTGCTGTTATGAGTCCATTACAGACGCAAAATAGCAAAAGATATTTATAACATCATATTAAATCATCATCATCGAAACGTCTTAAAACATTATGCAAGCCATGTGTTTCATGATTTATTAGCTTTCGCAGAGACTGTTGTCAATCAATTGTATTGTTCATCTTTAAATTGCATAACAGTTGTGTCTAAGAATGCATCCATTTAATATGTACGGTGTGGATCGTTCATGAGATTTTATTCGTACACTTCCGTGCCGCCAGTGGGAAAACCCCTTAACTGCTAAAAAATGTTATCACAGGCAAATAACTTGCAGCAAAAATAAAATATTTTGTCAGAAGATTTGGAATATACAAGCCACCTTCTGTAATGCTTGTCTCCATTTGCCATTATTCTCACGTAATGTGTAGCGGAAAAACATCTCTTATTAGCATCCTTTGGGAAATCATTTGTAGTTGACCACATTGAACAATTATTGTAGCATGGTTTAACATTGTTGGCTACGTGGTTGGGTCATCAGTTTTAAATAATTCATCTATTTCTTTCTTCTTTTGTGATTCACTTACACGTTTTCCAGATGTGAATTTTTGCGTTCATGAGATGATAAGTCAGGTTCTTCGTGTTCTCTAATTATTTAAACAGATACTTCTATGTTTTGTGTTGTAGAATTCTCGTTATCAACAACAAGAAATCTTTTTGATGTTTTTTATCGCTTCTTTATCACGTTTTCCTTTATGTTTTTCATATAAACTAATATATTTTCTTCCGCAGTCTCTTTCAAGACTTGACTAGAGATGAACATGGGATCCCATCGACCCATCCCATCCTATCCCATCATCCCATGGGATGGGATGAGTAGTATGAATGTTGTGTGGAATGGGATGGGACGACAAATTTCTATGGGACGGAGTGGGACAAGTTTTGATAATCTAGTAAATCTAGTTCGTGCATAATTAATTGCTAATCGTGCCAATACGCATATTTTCCATAATAAATGGCCTAAGAAGAGCAATCGTGTTGCGGTCAGAGAGGGGCATTGGCATAAGTAATGCTAAACACTCTCCTCTTCCTACTCGTCCAGGCAGCCTCTGCAGGTTACCTCGCCTGTATTTGCCTGGTTACCTCGCAGGTGTCTTCATCCCCCCACCTTCGCTCCGCTAGGTTCGAGGTTATTTCGGCTATGGTCTCCTTGCACGAGGCAAATGGAATACCAACATCCTGTAATACGGTTGAGTGCAGGCTTGTGCCGTTCTTTGCAAGCTCATCCGCTTTTGCGTTACCTGGGATCCCGCTGTGGCTTGGTACCCACATGAGTCTCACGTTTGTGTGTGCTGCGAGCTCATTCAGCTTTCTCCGACAGTCAGAGACCACTATTGAGTTGGTGCACACGCTAGTAATTGCCCGGAGAGCAGCTTGGCTATCAGTGTAAATGTGGATCTGTTCACCAGGGTCCTCATTTACCATCAGCCACTCTGCTGCCCCTTTTATGGCGATTACCTCCACCTGTAGAACGCTGCAGTAGTCTGGCAGGCGTAAGCTAATTCTGAGGTTGAGGTCGTTGGAGAAAACTCCACTTTGTCCTCCCTCCGTGAACCGTCTGTAAAGACCTGCGTGTGTCCTGCTGGTACCTCTTTCTTTTCCATCCACTCCTCTTTAGAGGGTATGTGGTATGAGAAGTTGTTGCCAAAAGCAGGTGTTGCTAGACATCGGTCTATGTTTTTGGGCACCCCTTTAAATTCATTGATTATTCCGGCGTGTCCACGATAGCCCGATGTCAACATTCGCACTGACTTTAGTCTAAGTGCTGTGGTAATGGCAAGTTGCTTGCCCATTAAATCGACCGGGGCTATGTCCAGGATTGTCTCCAAGGCTTTCGTAGGCGTCGTTCTCATGGCTCCCGTTATCATGAGCGCCGCCATTCTCTGCACTTTTGTAAGCGCCATTTGATGGACTCTTTTATTAAGTGCAGGCCACCATATGAAAACGCCGTAGTAGAGTATTGGTGTAACTACGGCTCTGTATAGCCAGAAGGTAATCTTGGGGTTGAGGCCCCAAGATTTCCCCACCGCTCTCTTGCAAGAGTACAGCGCCACCGTTGCTTTCCGTACTTTTCGTACTTTCCGCTTATGTTGAGCTTCCATGATAACTTTCGGTCTAGTATGAGACCTAAGTACTTGGCGCTCTCCTTGATCGTCAGTTCAGTGCCCTTTAGCATTGTGTGCCTGAATTCTGGGATGTTGTGTTTCCTTGAGAAAACGACTAGCTCGGTTTTCGCCGGGTTGACATCTACGCCACACCTTTTGCACCATTGCGCTAGTTTCGATAGGGCCCCTTCAACAAGTTGCGACATTGTATTGAGGTGTTTGGCCTGAGGCCGCTATTGCTGCGTCATCCGCATAGGCGACGACTCTGCAGCCGGATTTCCTAAGTTGGAGGAGCAGCTCATTTAGCGTGATGTTCTAAAGCAATGGTGAGAGGACGCCTCCTTGTGGGGTTCCCCTACTCACCTTCCTTCTTAAGTGGGATTCTCCCATTGTGGCCCTAATGTTCCTTTCACGGAGCATTTTTCCGATCAGGTGACATAGAGCGTTGTCCATAGCTAGTCCAGTTAAGGCTGATTCTATGGCTTCAGGCTTCACGTTGTTAAATGCCCCTTCTATATCGAGGAAGACAACTATCGTGAACTCCTTATGCCTCATCGAGCTTTCTATCTGGTTTACCAAGGCGTGGAGTGCTGTTTCCACGGATTTCCCCTTTGTGTATGCGTGCTGAGACATTAACAGCATTTCAGGGTGTAATGACTCCTTCATGTGCAAGTCAATCAGTCTTACAAGTGTCTTTAGCAGGAACGATGATAAGCTGATTGGTCTCAGGTCTTTGGGGGAGGTGTGTGAGGCCTTTCCTTCTTTTGGGCTGAAGACCGCTTCGACCTCTCTCCATATTTTTGGGATGTATGAGAGGTTTATACATGCCTTAAACATAGTCTCCAACCAAGGTGTAACTATATCTATGGCCTCTTGCAGCTCAACTGGACTGATCCCGTCAGGTCCAGGTGACTTAAAGGGTTTGAAGCTTTTGATGCTCCAGGTTAACTTATCTCCACCTACAATTCTGTCAGCCAGATACCGAGGTAGTGGAGTTATGGTGGAGTCCACTACACTTATTCCATTGTTTGGAAAGTGTGTATCCATGAGTAACTCTAGCGTTTCTGTACATGAGGTTGTCCAGTTTCCATCTTGCTTCTGTATGAAGCTTTGGTCTGCCGGATCCTTAGATAAAATTTTTCGCAGTCGGTTGGCTTCTGAGGTTTCCAATATTTGCTCGCAAAGCCGAGCAAAGGATGACCTTTTGGCCTTCCTAACCTCCGTTTTGAAATTCCATAGGCTGTTTTTATAGGCAGTCCACTCATTGGTGCTTTTTGCCTCGTTGAACGGCCTCCTGCTTTCCTTTCTTAGGGAGCTTATTAACGGCGTCCACCAACGTGGTTTGCTCTTACCTATCCTCCTCACGATTTTGCATGATGTGCGCATGGCCTTGTTACAGGCACCTGTGAACTGTTTTACAGTTCTGTCTAGCTCATCCCCTGTTTTTGGTGTTGGGGCGGCTCTTCCGATAGAAGACCCGATAGGGTAGTTTTGTAATTACCCCAGTCAGTCTTCCGTTTGTCTACAAACTTAGGCTTTGTTTGCATCTGTATGCCTACCTTAAATTCAATATACCTGTGATCAGAAAAGGAGTGTTCTTTTAACTTTCCAATTTCTTACAAGGTTAGGCGTTTTAGTGGAAACGAGTGTAATATCAAGTACCTCCTCTCTCACGGCTGTGGTGAAGGTGGGAGTGTTACCTATATTACATATTTCTAGGTCGGAGGTTAGTATAAATTCTAGTAAAGACTCACCTCTGTTGTTCGTGTCCGAGCTGCCCCATATGGTGTGGTGGGCATTGGCATCGGCTCCAATAATCACGTCCGCCCCTACTCGGTTGGCTTCTGTGATTATACCATGGAAACCCTCTGGGGGACTTACCTTCTCATGGGCGAAGTATCCTGAGATCATCCATAACCTAGGGTTAAAAAGTCCCATTGATACAGTGACAGTGTCGCAATCGCTGTGGTTAGGCATCATAACAGCGTTGATGCTTTTATCCGCCAGGACGCACGAGCGTAGCTTACCTGCGTTTTTTACGTATAGTAACCTGTACTTGTCAGAGCCCAGTCCACAGATCTTGGTACCCACGACCCAGGGTTCTTTATCCTTGACATACAATAATGTATTTATTAATGAGTTCATTTTGGTGTGTGAGTAGATAAAAATTTGTTTTTTTTGAATTATTGGTCCGCTTTCGAAACTAAATTATAATTCTCATTTCATCCCATTTGTCCCGTTTTGTCTCAATGAAAATGTGGTCACTTTACACTTACGTGCTCCGTAAACATAATCCTAAATATTCGCTGATGTTCTTTTTTGATCGCCAATCACACAACTTATTCCTACATTTTTTTTTTCTACAAATCTCATGATTTTTGCCGGAGTAATCTTTCGATGGTGACACGCATCTAACAATAATCCTTCGGATGTATCCAGTTACGATTAATAAAACACAAATTAAACAAGATTTTGACGCACTAATCAACAATTTTATTGTTGCCATGAGAACACTACAATCATGACCAACTTTTCTTTGAATTGTATCTTGTTTAAACAAATGCAAAATTGAATAAACGTTTGTATTTCACTCGCGGATAAAGTTAAGGTTTAACTCGCGAATTTAAATTGAATTTATCAATCCGCTCGTATACATTAATTTTATACCCTTGCATAATAAATGACTATTAAACTCATTTTATTGTCAGTGTGCCGCCAAATTTTGGTGTTGAAAGTGTACCGCAAGACAAAAAAAGGTTGAGAGTCACTGGTGTAGCGAATATATCGGCCCTGCTGATGGGGGCACGTGCCCCGTGTGCCCTCATGGTAAAGAAGGTGATGATAACAACGGAACCCTAAAAAGGGGACAGTTATTTTAAATGCATAAGTTACGTGTTATTCTAAAAGTTGAGTTTACATTTCGAAAACATAGGTGTTTTTTCAGTGTTTTCTGGCGACCCTGTATATCACTTTTGTTCAGGTTAGGAGCTTTAATACCCGGTCAACATCTACAGGTTTCTGTAAACCTCGAGACGAAATATAAATATTTGGAATTCCAGCATATTACGATTTTTAATCTAGATTATTTGTTCAACAAGTTTTTTATGAAGACTAAACAAGGATTTTAACAGAAATTTTATTCAAAATATATGCAACAAGTAACTTGTCAAACAGTTTATCTTGTATGCGCATGTGTGAATTTGCCTTTCTTTCAAATTGTAACGGTCGCACGTTATTTTTTGCACCAGAATTTGCACGTGTAGTCCGTCGAGAGTCAGTCGGTCAATCCGATTATTTAGTTAGGGAAAATTCATATACGTGTAAATTGTTTTTATTTATTGTGAGATTGCCGACTTTTCCCGTGTCAATATGGAAGACAATTACATTTTTGATTCACCACAGTTTTTAGACTTTGACGACCCTGCAGCTTTCGATATTCCTGCCGAAACAGTGGAAACTTATTTTGGTAAGTTTTTTTTTCCATTATGACTTAAAATTCTTTCATTTGTTCCTAAAAATTATTATTTTCACCTCAATATGACTAAATTAGTTATTAATATTTGAAGGGCACAGGGGAAAAACCACACATGTCCACCAAGATTCGTTTTGAGAAAAACGTAATTTAAAGTTTAAAGTCGCGTATCCAATATTCTAGAAAGTATAAACCAGTTTTTAAAGAGCAAACTGCTTCTAAATATTATTGTTTACTAGCATGTACAATTGTGTGTCTTAGAAATATTAATACTTAACAAGAAAAAGTCTATAATGTCTCCAAACATCTATAAACTTTTTGTTAAAAGTCTAACTTATAATCCATGGAAGTCAAATTAAGCACCAATAATTTTGAAGGGTGTGCAAAACAGGTTATGCCTGAAGTTTAAAAATTATCTGATTCTACATATCTTTTTCTACATTTTTTTTTATGTGGGGGTTGTTTGGCTGCAAATCCTTTCTGCACTGTGACCAACTTGATCTATTGTGTTTGACCCTACTACAAATACTCTCCTAGGAATTCAACTTCGTGAACGAAGTCTAAGATATTCCTGAGAGGCTTGCTACTCAGCTCCATGGTGGTCAACCTTGCGACCCCGAAGTGGGCAAGCCTGATGTGTGCTAGCGCTACACATGTGCACATTATGTGTTCAGCGGTTTCTTCATCTGATTCACATAATCTACAGGCAACTTCCTCTGCCTTTCCCATTTTGTGTAGGTGATATCTCACTGGACAGTGTCCTGTGAGCATGCCTACCAAAGTTCTGATTTCTCTTCTAGAGAAGCTTAGCATCTGCTGCGTTATTGTGGCAGAATAGTTTATGAGCATTTTAGCTTGCCTTTGTCCTGGCGTGTTCTTCCAGTGGGTTTTCTTTTTTGCTTCTTCCCATTTCTTAGCCCCCTGCCTTAAGTGGGACTTTTGTGCCCCCGGCGCCCTGCCTTAAGTGTAAGACCATAAGTTGGCTCCGGGCCCAAGGAGGGAGCCTCGAACCGCTTTTGGCAAGTGCGTCGGCCATTTCATTTCCATATATGACCTGGTGACCCAGTGACCACATTAGCATGAGTGTGTTACCTTTCACCAGTTGCTTTAGGGTTTGTTTACAGTTCCAGGTTACTTTGGAATTAAAGTTCTGGGCTTTTAAATTCCTTAGAGCTACCTGGCTGTCTGTTAGGATGTAGATTTGCACTCCTTTAAGACGTTTCTTTAGGCATATTTGTGCGCATCTTTCTATGGCTATAATTTCAGCCTGTAGTACCGTGGGAGCCTGGCCCAATGCTGTGGGCTCCCTGTGACTCCGGCTGTATATGCCAATTCCTGTACCCTTAGCAGTTTTTGATGCATAGGTGTACCACATGGACGCTTTGTCTTTCAGGTTTTCAATTCTGCTTTGGCGGTCATTGATGACCACTTCAATGACTGTGTCAAAGTCGTATTCTGTAGACATTGCGTCCCAGGGCTGCTTCAGAAATTTCTCTCCGATTTGTTGGCGATGTACACCTTAGTCTCAGAGCACTGAGAAGACCTTCTTTTTTTACCTGTTTGTGCAGTGGAAGTAGGTCCACAAGAACTTCCATTGCTGTGGTTGGAGTAGATTGCATCGCTCCTGTTATACCCAAGCACGCAAGCCGTTGAAGCTTTTGTAGCATGTTTTGGGTCTTTATTTCCATTGTTTTGTACTACCATATGGGTGAACCGTAGGTGATAATTGGTCTTACCACTGCTGTGTAAGACCAAAGGACCATTTTGGGTTTTAGTTCCCATGTTTTCCCAAATAGCTTATGGCAGATCCAAAAGGCCGCTGTGGCTTTTAAGAGTTTTGTTCAGATGCGAGTTCCAAGTGAGTTTCTTATCCAAGGTTACTCCTAGATATTTCACCTCCTCGGAAAACTCTATTGTCTGACCTTCAATGCTCGGAGCTTTCAAGTTCAGCTTCCTCTTTCTGGTAAAGGGGACTGAGGAAATTAAATGAATACACCAAAAAGAATTAAATAACATATATTGTACAAAAACCAACACGTTTTTTTTATATTGATTGATTGATTAAATATATATCCATAGTAACAATTTGTGAACTATTAATGTTCTAATTGACAACTATTTATAACAGTCACATAGACAATGCCTACTCAAATTTGAAAAGTTTTTAATAACATCCACTTTGGGACAGCTTTACTAATTAAACCAAGGGAGGGACACGGAAATCTTCTGTTACTCTTTAGCACACAATGCTCTAGATGCATTGTGTGAGCCTTTCGCTACGTCAAAGCAAGTAACGAGAAAGGTCAAGACCTAATATGTCAGGGGCTGAAGGCCATAGGTTTATGTACTAGTAAAGTAACATTAGGTAGTTGTAATTTGTGTAGCCTCACTCCTTAGGTAAAACGAGAAACCTCACCTTTGTTGGTGAGTTCTTCAGCAGTTCCTCGTCTCCGGACCAATTTTTTATTTTGGTTTGGATTGGACCAAGGTTTATACACGATACTACAATTGGTCCGGAGACGAGGAACTGCTGAAGAACTCGCCAACAAAGGTGAGGTTTCTCGTTTTACCTAAGGAGTGAGGTTACACAAATTACAACTATCTTATGTTACTTTACTAGTACATAAACCTATGGCCTTCAGCCCCTGACATATTAGGTCTTGACCTTTCTCGTTACTTGCTTTGACGTAGCGAAAGGCTCACACAATGCATCTAGAGCGCTGTGTGCTAAAGAGTAACAGAAGATTTCCATGTCCCTCCCTTGATTTAATTAGTAAAGCTGTCCCAAAGTGGATGTTATTAAAAACTTTTCAAATTTGTGAACTATATTTTCAAACATAGGCTGCTTGGGTTGTGTTTAACATCATTCCAACATCCTCCCTTAAACATAAACCCATCTTTGACGAACAATAACCCAACTTACAGTGTGAAGTGGCTTTAGTAAGTGCATCGGCGACCATCAGATCCGTCTGTATGTAGCGAACATCAATGGCCCCCCCAAAGTACTTTGTCACGAACAAAATGATGGTTTACATCTATATGTTTAGTTCTGGAGTGGTAATTGTCACAACCTGAAAGTTTTATAGAACTTTGATTATCACTATAACTAATCATAGCCTCATCCTTGAGTTGTGGCCAAAAACTTTCTTCAAATTGCTTTAACCACAAAGCTTCTTGAACACACGATGACAAAGACATGTATTCAGCCTCAGTTGTAGATAGAGCAACAGTAGGCTGACGTCTTGAATTCCAGCTGATTGTTCCTCCCTGAAACAAGAATGTGTAACCAGTACAGGATCATCTGGTCGGTCATCTTCCGAGTTGGCCCAGTCATCATCACAGTATCCATGTGTCATAGTCTCTTCCAGGTATTGTTTATAACTCAGTCTGTAATCTTGAGTGCCTTTTAAGTAACGCAAGATTCTTTTAAGTGCAATCCAATGTTGCATTTCAGGCTTGTTATTGTATTTGCTCAACATATTAACTATAAAACTTATGTCAGGTCTAGTAACTTGGGAAATATACAATAGGCATCCGATTAACTCTTGATATGGGATATCATGTAAAATTTTTGTTTCTTCTGATTTTTTTATTCACATCTATTGGTGTTTTCACTGTTTTACAGTCTGACATTCCATATTTTTGTAATACTTGTTGTATATATTTTCTTTGATCTAAATAAATTATGCCTTTCTCTCTTTCTCGTTGTATTCCTAAGCAGTAACTTAACTCTCCAAGATCCTTTATTTTGAATTTCTTGTGCAATTCTTCTGTTATAAAACATTTTGACTCTCGATTATTGGTAAATAAAATTATATCATCGACATATATGGCCAGAAAAATCATGTCGTCCTTGTCTTTGATTTTATAATAAATACAAAGATCCTGCTTAGACTGTGCTAATCCCATTTCTTTTAATGTAAAATCAAGCTTTTTATTCCATTGCCTGCTAGCCTGTTTTAAACCATATAATGATTTGTTTAATCGACATACTTGTTCACCATTGCTATACATAGGCGGCTGTGTCATAAAAATCTCCTCTTCTATGTCGCCTTGTAGAAAAGCAGACACCGCATCCATTTGCCATATGTCCAAATCATATTTAACTGATAAAGCAAATAAATATCTCAAAGATGCATGTCTTACCACAGGTGAAGAAACTTCAGTGTAGTCAATTCCAAATTTTTGTGAACATCCTTTTATCACAAGCCGTGCTTTGTATTTTACTATCTGACCATTTTCATCTGTTTTTGTCTTAAAAACCCATTTGCATGGTATTGGATGTTTATTTGCTGGTAGAGTAGTCAACTCCCACGTATTATTTTCTAATAGACATTTATACTCTTCATCCATTGTTTCTTTCCATTCTTTTTCATTAGTGCCTGATAGGGCTTCTTTAACAGTTAATGGATTTGAAATTTGTGTAACACCACACATAAAATTATTTCCTAGATTATTATGTCTTTTATGTGATCTCGTATTTGGATAATATGTAGGATCATCAAGCCCATTACTGCTGTCAAAGGTTGTATTAGTCTTGGATGTCAATGTTTCATCTTGTGAAATGTTTTCTGGGCTGTCTACAATAATAATACTTTTTAATAGTGATTAATGCAAGCGGTGGCACTGATACAGGTTCCTGTGTATTATTTTTCGCAATCTCTGTTTTCTCCATGAAAATCACATCCCTGCTAATTACCATCTTTTTACTAACCGGGTCATACAGTCTGTCTTCTTCTTCCTTTGGCTCTACAACCCTTTATGGGTTTTGGCCTCCTCTACTATTTTATGCCATTCTCCACGATCTTCTGCTGCTCTTTTCCAATTCCTTACTCCTAGTGCTTTTATGTCTTCTTCCACGCTTTCCTTCCATCTTTTACGTGGTCTTCCTCTTGGTCGGCTATTGGTGGGTTTCCATTCCATGATAAGCTTGGTGTTTCGATCTTTTTCCATTCTTTGCACATGGCCTATCCACCTCAGTCTCTGTGCCTTTACATGTTTTACTATGTTGTTGTTTCCAATTAGAGACTCTAGTTCGTGATTCATTCTTATCCTGTATGTTCTGTCCTGTTCCCTTATCGGACCATATACTTTTCTTAATATTTTTCTTTCAAATGTCTTTAGTTCTTCCTCACTTTTCTTAAGGAGGGTCCATGTTTCACAGCCATAAGTAACTACCGGTCGTATTAGGCACTTATATATAGTTATCTTGGATTTGTGACTTAGTAGTTTGCTGGTAAGTAGTTTTCTGTTCGCATAGTAGGTTCTATTTCCTTTTAATATTCGTATCTTTATTTCTTCACTCTCGTCGTTGGTTTGATTTAGTTGAGATCCCAAATACGTGAAATTTTTAACTTTTTCAAAGCTGTGGTCGCCTACTATGTATCTATCTTCATTTTGTGGTGCAGTTCTGGACATCATCATATATTTTATTTTTTCTTGATTGACTGTCAGTCCTACTTTCCTTGCCTCTTTTTCGAGGTCCTTAGATGTGTCATTTACTGTATTTGCCATGCGCCCCGTGATTACTATGTCATCTGCATATGCTCCGATTTGTCTACTTTTTGATGTTAAGTTTCCCGTTATCTTTAGTTTTTCTATAGCCGCATGTAATGTTAGGTTGAAAAGTAGAGCGGATAGCGCATCACCTTGTCTGACTCCAGACGTAATGGCGAATTTTTCGGTTTTATCGTTTTGTATTACTACTGCCGCTGACGTTCTTTCTAATGTTAGTTTAATTAGATTGACAATCTTTTTTGGTATGCCCATATGTATTAAGTTCAGGTATAACTTATTTCTATTGACTGAATCAAAGGCTTGTTGAAAATCAATGAAAAGGCAGTGTATGTCAAAATTGTGTTCGTATCCCTTTTCTAGCAGCAGTTGCATTTGGTGTATTTGATCTGTTGTTGATCGGTTAGGTCGAATTCCACATTGATAGTCATCTAGTATATCTTCTGCATATATGTTCAACCTTTTGTGAATGAGGCATGAAATGATTTTATATGTTACATTTAATAATGTAATTCCTCTGTAATTTTTACAATCTCTTTTGCTTCCTTTCTTGTGAATAGGATGTATAAGGCCTAAATTCCACTCTTCTGGCATTGTTTCTTCCTCCCAGATTCGTTTGATTAATTGGTGGATACGGGCCCACAGTTCTGAGCCTCCTGCCTTTAGTAGCTTTGCTGTAATGTTATCGCTACCAGGCGCCTTGTTATTCTTAAAGGCATTTATGATCTCAGTTGTTTCTTCCAGTGTCGGTGTTTCAACTTTTGGTTCAGCTGTTTTGTACTAGTTAGTTCTTCTTCTGAGTTTGTTTCATTTTTATTATTAAGCAGGTCGCAGAAATATTCCTGCCATCGTTTCAGGACGTCTGATTTCTCTGTTAGGATCGTTCCATTTTTGTCGTCGCACAACATTTCTTTCGCTTTGTACTCTGAAGAATGTAGTTTTATTTCTCGGTAGAACTTTTTGTAATTTTTTCTGTTATTGCTCTCGTCTATTTCTTCTATTTCCTTGTTATAGTATTCTCTTTTCTTTCTTCGACACGTTCGGTATGCTTCTGTTCTTTTTCTTTCATAGTCTTTCCTTTGGCTTCTCGATTCACGCTGGAGGCACTTGTTTCTTGCTGCATCTTTTATGTCTATCTTCTTCCTGCACTCCTCGTCAAACCATTCTTCGTTTCGTATTTCTTGCTTTTCTCCTATCTTTTCAGCTCCTTTTAGAATACTATCTCTGATGTGTCTCCATTCATTCTCCACATCGTCTTCGCTTGGGTTTTTACGTAGGTGTTCCAGTATTGTTTCTTGATATTCTCTTTTTCACTTTTCAGTTTTCCCACATTCCACTTCTTTGGTTTATCTCCTCCGCGTTTTTGTATGTTGCTTATTCTCTGTCTTACAGTTGCTATTACCAAGAAGTGGTCGGAATCGCAGTTAATTCCTCTGAACGAGCGTACATCTCTTATATTTGATGTCCATCTTCTTGATACTACGACATGATCGATTTGGTTACATTTTCTCGTGCCCGGAATTTTCCATGTTCCTTTATGTATGCGCTTGTGCGGAAAGAGTGTACTACTTAATATCAAATTTTGCATTTCTGCTAGGTGGCATAATCTCTCTCCGTTTGGGCTTGTTTCTGCGTGCAAGCTGTGTCGTCCAGCAACACTCCTGTACCTCTGTTCTTGTCCTATCTTTGCATTAAAATCTCCCATCAATATCAAGATGTCGTGATTGGGTACTTTGTCGCATTCTTGTTGGATCCTGTCATAGAATTGGTCGATTATCATTTCGTCTGTTTCTTCCGTTGGAGCGTATGCGTTTAGAATGGTTATATTTGTAAATTTTCCTTTTAAGCGGATCTTGCACATTCGTTCGTTGATTGGTTCGAAGTGCATAAGCGTACTTCTCGCTTTCTTGTTTAGTATGAATCCAGTTCCATATGATCCTTGTTTTTCACTCCCGCTATAGTATAGTGAGTATTCTCTTTTTCGTACTTCGCCCTGTCCTTTCCATCTGATTTCTTGCAGGGCTGTTACATCTATATTTTGCTTTATAAGTTTTTCGGCAATCTCCTGCATTTTTCCAGGTCTTAGCATGGTTCGTACATTCCATGTGCTTATTTTCATTTCCAATCTCTTGTCCTTTTTTCGTTGCGTGGTTCGTTGTCGTGGTTCCAGTCCGGTTTTATTTCGTGGAGTTTTCGTAACAGGTTTGTTTTTCCGGTGACGGGGAGTTAACCCGTCGCCCAACCCCCATTTCGGAGGGCCATTTCGCCTGCTCTCGTTTGCCCTCATTTCCGCCCTTGTCCATACGGGTTTTCACCGCATCTCAAAGGGTGTCCATGAGGTTACCAGGGATCACCAAGCGTGGAGGTGAGAGTCAGACTTGGGTAGGAGTGGCTATGCAACTAGTTCATTCCCAATGACTGTTGTGCGGTACGCATGCACTACCCCCTTTGATACCCCAATACAGTCTGTACCCCTTTGTATTTTCGCAGTAGCCCACAAAAATTAAAACACGAGATTTGCGATCCCATTTCAAACGATTTTGCTTAGGAACATGTACATGGCCTTGTAATGAACCAAATATCTTTAAATGTGAAATGTTTGGTTTCTTACTTGTCCGTTTTTCATATGGTGTTACCTCATCCAAAATACGTGATGGTGATCGATTAATAATATAGACTGCAGTAGCAACAGCTTCAGCCCAATATGTTTTCTTCAAATTAGCTTCAAATAGCATACATTTGGCACGTTCAACCAACGTTCTGTTAATCCTTTCCGCTAGCCTATTTTGCTCAGGCGTGTACGGACCGCTGGTTTGATGCTTGATTCCAGAGGTTGCTAGAAAATCAGAAAATTCTTTATTGCAATATTCTTTTCCATTATCACTTCTTAAAATCTTAATTTTCTTTTCTGTTTCATTTTCTACCTCTTCTTTAAACTTTATAAATACAGATTTAATATCCATCTTATTCTTTAGAAAATACACATACACTTTTCTAGAAAAATCATCTACAAAAGTTATGAAATACTTCCCACCTCCAGCGGAAAGTGTCTCCATTCGACCACAAAGATCAGTGTGTATTATTTCAAGCAATGCATTTACTCTAGAATTAGAATTTGTTTAGCTTCACAGCATGGTATACACACAGAATCAACTTCTCTATTAGTTATTTTTATACCCTCAGCACATGATTCTAATCTCTTAACGTCAGCAATATTTAAGTGACCCATTCTCTTATGCCATGTAATCAAATCTGTCTTACTTTCAAACATAGTAGCATGTGCATTACCGTTTGCTGTATTGAGTTTGTACATGTTACCAGACAATTTTGCTGTTGCAATGAGTACTCTATTGGCATTATAAATGTTACAGCCCTCATCAGTGAATTCTAATAAACAGCCACTGTTTTGTTAACTGACTGACTGATAACAGGTTTGTACTCAGCTCAGGAATAAATAAAACATTTTTCACCTGGATTTGATGTACATCTTTACATACTTTGGTATGTATTGGAATGTTTACTTTACCCATGTTTAGCACGGAGACTGCTTCGTTATTTGCCACCATTATCTTTTGGATTGGAGGTGTCTGTAAACCATACATCCAGTCTGAATGTCTTGACATATGCATTGTTGCCCCTGAATCTATGTACCAATCATCTGGATTCAATGAGCTGTAAGCTGAAAAAATTGCTGCAAAATTATTGTGATTATTCTTTTGATTATTATTGTTTCGGCATTGACTTTTATAGTGTCCATATTTATTACAACTATAGCAACGTGGGCCTTTTCCTTTCGGTTTGGTATTTTGTGAGGTGGTATTGTGTTTGTGCTTTGTGAGGAATGCTGTGGATTCTGATACTTTAACCTCTTGTAACAATTTTGTCTTGACAAAATCTGATGACATTTTAATAAGGGGTAAGCCATCATAATAAGGGGTATAATATAACCCTATAACCAAAATAGAACCGTATAAGCAGGCATATAACCAACATAGAACCGTAATTAATATATTATTGCAGTCAAAAGAAAAAAAAGGTGAACCGTAAAAATTTTCACCATGAGTATGTCTAACCTTCAAATAACGAAACTGGGCCCATAACCTGAGGAAATTAAATGAATACACCAAAAAGAATTAAATAACATATATTGTACAAAAACCAACACGAGTTTTTTTATATTAATTGATTGATTAAATAAATATATATCCATAGTAACAAATTGTGAACTATATTTTCAAACGTAGGCTGCTTGGGTTGTGTTTAACATCATTCCAACAGGGACCATTACTGTTTTGCTCGGGTTGACACTAAGGCCCTCCTTCGGACACTTTGGATGCTTATACGCACAAAGCACCAATGTATGATGAAGTTTATGAAGCTATTCAGCCAGTTTATCACCAACTCACTACGGATGATCTCACTCGCTACATCGGGGGTTTCACACAAAACAGCAATGAAAACTTCAACTCGACAGTGTGGGCGCTGGCTCCAAAAACTACGCATTCCGCCAAAGCAGTCCTCGATATTACTACAAACATCACTTCGTGTGTTTTTAATGACGGGTTAATATCAATTCTACGTATAATCCAGGTCATGGACATGCAAATTGGGTTAAAAAGTCACCAACTATGCATGGACCTGGATGAGAAACGTATACAGAAGGCGGAGAGATCACGGAGTATCGGCGTAAAACAGGCCCGCATCGATTTAAAAGCAATTCGGAATAGCAAAAAAGAGGAGGAGATAGATTTAGAAGGCCAGTTGTATGGTGCAGGCATCGCAGATTAGACTTAAAACTTTAAACGGGTTTTTCTCGAAACCAGTTTTCTTAACTGGGCGGACACATTGCTCGGGCAAATCTTCCGATCGATCTGAAATTTCTGTAGTATATTCCTAAAACCTAACTCTATCGAGCCACGTAGGATTTTTTTTAAACTACTTGGTTTTTTTTTATGAACAATTTAATGACGTTTTTTTTTTGGTTAAATTTTCGACTTTTTTTCAAAACGTGCACCATTTCGCCAAAAATCAATACCCTATATGGAAATAATCCTACGTGGCTCCATAGCTGTTGATATATAAAAACTAAAAAACTTTTTTTTGAAAAATGTCAAAAATTAAGGAGTCTAGATGTCCGCCCGTGGACCTCCTTCCAAAAATAGGCGGCTCCGGACAAGTGCCACACGTGTAGTGTAGTGTAGGTTTTTAATAACATTATTAAACTTACTTTACCGTTTTTCGATTGATCTTTTCATTGAGACAAAAAAAAAAACGAAAAAATAGCTCCTTTACCGTGCTCTACTGAGATGTTCCCCCTTAACACTTATGTCTCCCGGGTAGACATTTGCATATTCCATACCCTTTTGCATGTTCTTACTTACATATCTTTTGTATATAACGAAAAATTATCGAATCCTTTCAGATCCTCGTTATTGCAGTCTATTGACATCGATTCATATACTTTAATAATAAAATATGCCAGAAAATATATAAACTTTTTGGCCTTAAAGTCAAATACCCCGTTGTTCAATACTCGGGGTACCCGGGTACCCATATATAAATGAATAATTAAATTATTTCTAGGGATGAAAAATATTACTTAATATATAAATAAGCGGATTTTTTTAACTTTTAATTAATTTTATTATAAAACTTATTATAAATTATACATAAAATATTTTTATTTTCAATTTATTATTGGAAACTTGCGTCACATTTTACAATTGCTTTTGAATTTCATCGTTCAACTAGTTTGTTAAATTATTTACACGATTTTCGCGTTTTCTCCGATTTTAAGGGTTCCGTTGTTATCAACAACGAACCCTTATAGTTTCGATATGTCTGTCCGTCCGTCCGTCCGCAGTTTAGCTCAGAGACTATTAGAAATATAAAGCTGTAATTTGGCATGGATATACAGATTAGTCACGCCGGTAAAGGAGGTACCCTAAAAAATTTTTTTTTCAAGATTTTATTTTACCACTTAAATAAAATCTTGAAAAAAAAATTTTTTAGGGTACCTCCTTTACCCTAAAGGAGTGGTTACGTTTTTTTTTCTCGTCTACGCCATGGTGTAGGGTATCGTTGGATAGGTCTTTCAAAAATTTTATAGGTTTGTGAAAATAATATTTCGATTCAGAGATCCGTTTGTGAAATATTAAGCTTTTAAGTGCTAATTTTTGTTAGAGTCAAGTGTCCCCCTCCACTCCCAGCTAAATGGCTGTTTCTGGATATGTGAAAAAAAATCACAATAGTAGCATATATAACGAATTTAAAAGGAAAAGTATCACGGATAAGTAGGCTTAATTAGTTTACGAGTAATAGTCAACCAACTTATAAAATGTAACAAATCGAGCGGCAGCCGCGTCATTTAAACAATATATTATTGGTTATGTTGAACGACACATTGACGCAACGTGCTCTTTTGGTATTTCATGCTCGGACAAAGTTATTCCAATATACATTGAATTGAAAAAATCACTATGTTTTAACCACACTTATAATATTAAAAAATGTTATTTAACTTATTATTCATAGTTATATAAATTTCTACATTTACATTCACCACTCGAGTTTCGACGTTTGACGGTCATTTTCAAGTACTTATTCCAATTTTAGAAAACATTTTGCATGGGCAACAATAAATTGATTTGGGTGTTTTCGAAAAAAATAGCCACGTCTAGCGACTAGCCACGTCTTCTTTTTCAGCAAACGAAATTTTTATGTAAAAATGATCTTTACACTTCTGAGTAAATTGATCCATGTTTATCGTAGTTATATCGCCTATATTTTTTCGTTTATTTGAAATTAGAAATTCAACCATTTCATTAGATAAAACGTTAGGCTTTATCTTTTAATGTAACTTCGATTGGTATATTTTCCGTTTGCGTTTCAATATTATTTTCACTATAAATTAAATATATCTTAATTTCTGATATTTTGAATTATTCAGAATCAATTTTATATTGGTCATTTTATTAATTTTTGGTTTAAAATAATTTTTTAAATTTCATTTAGATTTTTATCAGTTTATAGAAAAGATCAGTATTCAAAAAATTAAAAAAAAGTATTGAGTTTATGAAAATAAGCAAATAAATGTATATGGCCCCGGGCGCGCGCCCGCTGTACCCGCCCTTAAATCCGCCTCTGGAAAAGCTCAAATTTTTTATTTTAATATTTGAGTTGACATCAAATCAAATCAAAACATTTATTGATCTTTGGATGTATAAATATACATATTCGATAGGTCATACATATTAATATGATTAGTAAGATACAATAGAAAAAGAAAAACAAAAACTAAATTAAATTAACAGAAAACTATTGTAACATACGCAACAACACACAATTGTTATTAATTACTTAAAGATCTATTGTTTTCAACATGATCAGAACCATAGTTTATAAATCCATGTATTCTTCAGTACTATAATAGCACATATTCACAAGATAACTTTTTAATTTTTTTCTAAATGATTTGTATGTCCTTTCTTCTTTAATTTTTTCCGGTATACAATTGTAAATTTTGACTCCTATTCTATTTGGTTCTGCAGAACATAAAGTGGGGTTGCTCTTTGGTGTATAGAGCTTTAAGCAATTGCTGGTATTATGATGATGTACATCGATGTTCATTCTGAAAGAATTCAGGTTTTCACGGATGTGACATGCTACTTCTTATATATATATATATATATATATATATATATATATATATATATATATATATATAAAAGGATGGTATTGTTAATATTACCATCTCCTTGAAATGTGGTTTACATGAGTGCTTTCTGGAGATGCCAGCTATCGCCCTTATGAGGCGTGAATGGTGAAGCTCCCGTATGGTGAAGCTCATAAGAATGCCATATGTCATGATTGACTTAATTTCTGTATGATAAACGTTTATTATCGCCGACTTGAGTAAAACTTCTCTAACATTTGTAATGAGGTATGCTTTTGAGTTTACTTTCTTTGTGATATAGCTGGCCATTATTTTCCAGGTCATATGTTCTTCTAGAAATATTTCTAAGAATTTTATAGATTCAGCTCTTTCTATATTACAGTTTCCCAAGGTTAGTCTAAGATCTTCCATATGTTTCTTTCGGGTTGTTTGAAATGCAATGTATTTGGTTTTTTCTCCATTTAAAAGTAGATTATTGGCAGACAACCATTTGTATAGCTTTTTTAAAAGCATATTAGCTTCTAGCTGAGACTCTTCTACATTGTCTTTAGATATAATGACACTTACATCATCTGCGTACAGGGTAACCTGGTCTCCTGCAACATAACTAACAAGATCAGCTGTGTATATCAAGAATAAAATGGGGGCTAATACGCTTCCCTGTGGTACCCCAATTGTGGTTGATATTATCTCCGATTGTTTTAGGCCAACCCTTACAAATTTTTTCCTATTTGTTAAGTAAGAATTAAACCACCTTCCCGTTTTACCTCCCACACCATATATGTATAGTTTCTCCAGTAGCTTATAGTAGGATACGCAGTCTAATGCCTTTCTTAGATCACAAAATATCACGACTGGGGTTTTCCCGCTATCTACTTCGTTTATTATTTTTCCATTTAATTCTTCAAATGCTGTGATTGTGGACTTATTTTGGCAGAAACCATGTTGCTGAACTGGTATCATACTATATTTATTTAGAAACGGCGTGAGTCTGCTTTCCACAGCATATTCAATAATTTTTGCTAGCATTGATATCAGGGTCCCTGGTCTGTAGTGATTAATAATTTGTTTGTCCGCTTTTTTATGCACCGGTATTATTGCTGATACCTTTAAAATATCCGGGTAAGACTCTTGTTCAAATGAGCAGTTTATTATGTGGCTTATTGGCTTACTTATTGTTAGTTCTGTACAAAATTCTCGAATCAGATTGCAGGGTAATAAATCTGGGCCACAGTTTCTTTTATTCTTTAATTTAAGAATTACTTCAATAACCTCATTTATTGAGAATTCATATAAGAACATGGTACCGTTTATTGTTTTGTATGTGCCTATTATCTAAAACTGTTGGTTCAATGTCTGCACAAGCCATCTCTGGACATAATGATGATCAAATGATGTAACTTCACTGAAGTATTAGTTTTATAGACTTCAATGCAATATAAATATCATATTATCCAAAATCCATTTAACTTTTAGTTTCTCCTGTAAAATTAAAAATTCCAGAGATGTTCCCTTTTCCAAATAACCTATTCAATTGCATTCAAGTGTGTACTAATTTATTTAATGACAAGTTATTTTAAATATATGTCTAATAAAAGTTCAATTCAAAATTTTAATCAAATTTAGTTAAATAATGTTTTTTGAAAACTTAAATGATTCAGAAAAAACGTTTGGTACTATTGTGAACTTTAACTTTTGTGTAACTTTAATTACCCTATCATTGTGAAAATTGTATTTCTCATATTAACTTTTTATTTTATTGTTTTTAGATGGAGGCAGTGATTGTATAGACAGTTGTTTGGCATCAAATTCCCAAGAGAATTATACAACAAATGTTCTTAAAGTAGATGAAGTTGAAGATATTAGAAGTCATGATTTCGGAGAAGATTATTTAGTTAAAAATGGTAAGTTTTTAGTATTAAATTTAGTACAAATGAGATACAATTATTTCATGAGTAGTGTGATTGCGACCGTTACTACTTGGTAATTCATACTAGGGATGTTGCGGATGCAGATTTTTTCACATCCGCGGATGCGGATATTTGAATGCTCACATCCGCGGATGCGGATGCGGATTTTAAGATATTTTGTAAGAAATTATTGTTGTAAATTGGTGTAAAAATAAAATATTAAGATAGTAATTTTTAATATTTTTATCGAGTTATTAAAGTTAAAAAATTGGAGCATTATATTTAATAAAAAGTAATATTTCCGCCTTTTCGTAGTCAAGTCTGTTACGCAGACGTTCAAAAATTAAACCCACGCTACTGAACAATAGTTCGCTAGGAACACAGGCTGGTGGTGTCGATACAAATCTGCTTGCTATTAGTGATAATAGTTTAAATTCTTGTCGACGAACCTCTCAAATGGCTCCACCATTTAAGAGGGTACTCGTCTATATTGGCCCTTCACGGCGCCCCTCTATATTGCCCTCCATTATTAATTTTAGAAAGCTATATTAGTAGGGAAAGATCCTATGTTCTAAATCCGCCGCCGACAGAACGACCTTGAATCTTATCAGACCTTGAATCCGAGCGAGGGTGACCTGGACTAGATTAGCTAAAACCAGATAAGCTGATTAAAAGCTGTTCAAAGCGACCTGAACGCCGTTTTCCTACCCCGACGTGGATCAACTTTTAATCAGCTTTCAATCAGGTTTTAAGGATTAAACCTTAAGGATTAAACACACCAGGCCCTTCATTGGCCCTGCTGTGTTCTGCTTTTTAATTTTTTAATACGCTATAATCAATTCCTTTTTTGGCTGTGCTACTTCAGCGCTACCATTTTCTGGTGTTTCTTGACTCATCTTCACTTGACGAATCCAACATCATAGCAAAATCGTCATTTAAGCATGACTTTCTTGTTAGCTTAACTTATCCTTGTCTTTTTCCGAGGAATCTGTCATTCTCATTCTTTTAGTCCCTACAGAATTAAAATAACCGTTATTTTCATTATTTCTCATTCTCATCATAAACATGTTTTCTTTACTCTTTTCCTCAGTCACGGCTATAAAAACTTGTGTTTATAGCGAGGGTCTAAGTAAGTGGCGATGATATATAAATGGTTCTCTACCAAATTGGAAAACTTTGTTGAAAGTTCACTTTTCAGAATCGTGGCGGCCTGTCGAATTGGATCAAAATCTTATGATCTCGTTAAACAGTCCTAAACTTTTTTTTCAAGCATTTGAATTATTGGAATGACAGTAATGAAATACAGATGAATTAAGGGCATGAGAGCTGCTTAGTTGCCGTATGGCTTCCTCAAAAGGTTTCAATAACTCAAAACAACTTTCAATAATTTGCCACTCTTCTGACAAAATAGGATTAATCTCACTGTCATTGATGTCAGTGAAGATTTAGGGCATCCTTTACCTTTAAAAAACGTTCGAACATGTAAACTGTTCCATCGCGTTATACAATCACGGAACACTTTGAGATGAAGTTGATTTAGTTTGTCCCAAATTGCAAGAAGTTGCTTCTGAGCTATAGTGTAATGCTTGAAATGAGTCGACATTTTCTTACATTTTTTTCACATAATTGTCATCAATTGACATTTTTCGAATATTTCCCACCCATTTGCAATAATTTAAGTTGGATCGAAAATCCTTTTAATGACTGGTGTGATGTAGATACCTTGCCAATTAAGGAGAGAAAGCAATTTATGGATATATGTACCGACACTACATTAAAATCTACATTTGGACCGGATTACATTGTCCCGTGTTGGATAAAATTATGGGTAGAATATGCGGAAATATCCAAACGCGCGGTTAAGGAATTGATGGCTTTCATAACAACCTATCTCTGTGAGAAATCCTTTTCCACATACGTCGCTTTTCACGTACGCGTCAACAAGTTCGGGCATTTTTTGACGTATAACATGGCTGAAATTGACACATGCGCACAGAAAATTTCAACTATGAAAAGGTCTATTGAGTACCCTATCATTGTGGAAATTGTATTTTATTTTCATATTATTTTTTTATTTTATTGGTTTCAGATGGAGGCAGTGATTGCATCGAAAATTGTTTGGCATCAAATTCCCAAGAGAATTATAAAACTAATAGTCCCAAAGTAGATGAAGTGGAAGATATTACAACAAGTCATGATTTCGTGGAAGATTATTCCGTTAAAAATGGTAAGTTTTTAGTATTAAATTGAGTACAAATAAGATACAATTATTTTATGAATAGGATGGTTGCGACCGTTACTACGTGGTAATCCATATTTACACTGAATTTGTAAATTCACTATGTTTTAACCGCACTTCATTCAAGTGGACATTTTCAAATGGATTACAAATTTATGATTAATTGGATTTAACAAAATTTAATTTGGTTTTAGATGGAGACAGCATAGAGAGTTGTTTCGCCTTAAATTCGCAAGAGAATTATAAAACTAAGAGTCCTAAAGTAAATGAAGTAGAAGATTTTACAATAAGTGATGATTTCGAAGATAAAGAAGAAGATTATTTAATTAAAAATGGTTAGTTTTTTTTATATAAAATGTAGTACAAAACACTTAGTAGTAAGATACAATGATTTCATACAATATCTTTCTATTAGCAGGGTGCGCGTCGATAATACTCTATAATCGTTGAAGTAAATGACTGATGTATGAATTTTTAATAATATGCGGTATTTAAGAAAATTAGTAATTTGAAAACCCGAAATATTCTATTTTAATTATAGCGAGTGATTTTTTTGGTATTTGTATTATCACTGAAAGGTTAGTTATCTGTGTTCTGCTCTCTGATGCTGATGGTTTCTTGCTTGTGTCTTCCAGTCTTCTACATCTTCCTTCTATTATAAGATCGATGGGTGGGCTTCCCGCCACCACTCGCAGTGCATCGCTAGATACAGTCCGGTATGCGCAACAGACTCTAATCAGTATTTTTCGCTGGATACGTTCTAAAATTTGATTATATTTTTTCTTTGCCATGACCTTTCGCCATATAGGTGCACCATAGAGTATGATAGAGTAAACTACCGATGCGATCAGCCGCCGTTTGCTAAATCGTGGACCTCCGATGTTTGACATTAGTCGTCCTTGATTGGCCGCCATGGCCTCGGCTTTCATAGCTATTTGTATCACGTGCTGTGTCTTACTCATATTTCTGTTTAATATGACTCCAAGATACCTAATGTATCTGATTATACGTTATTATTGCATCTTCTACTTTGATTTCCATTTTTGAGAGCTTTCTCCTTCCTGTTAATAGCATAGCTTCCGTTTTAGTCGCTGCCAGTTTTAGGCTTTTGGAGTTCATCCACCGGCTCATTCTCTGTATCGCTTCGTTTATTTTAATACACAGCTCCTATTCTTTCCTGTCTCCTACCATCACAGCCAAGTCATCATAACCTATTAGGGTTACTCCAGCAGGCATGCGCAGTCCTAGTACCGGTTCCAAAGTAACGGTTCTAGTATAGATCCCTGAGGGACACCTCTTATACACCGTTAGGCACCGTTATATTTATCTTGGCAGTTTTTCCTATGAATAGGTCTCGTTCACTAAAGTAACTGCATACCATCTGCACTAGGTACAGTGGTATCTTACGCCTGACTAGTTCTATGACAATTTCCATCCATGGAACAGAGTTGAATGCATTTTGTACGTCGAGGGTCACCATAACTCAGGAATCTATGCGTTTGTAGCATCCCGTATTCTCCTTGGTTGCTATCTCCTGTACTACGCGCATTGCATCAATTGTAGATTTTCCTTTCTGGAAGCCGAATTGCCTTTGTGATAAATTCCCTGATTTTTCGATACTTTCCTTGATTCTGTTGCTTAGTAGTTGCTCCAGCATTTTCCCAATTGTGTTAAGCATACATAGTGGCCTATATGTTACTTCCGCATTTTCTTGTTTCTTTTCCTTAGGTATTAGCACTAGCCTCGCTGTTTTCCATGTCCTAGGGAATTCTCCTCTCTGTAGCAATCTGTTGAACATCTTTAATTGGGGGCTCCCATCCATTAAAGCCTTCACGACCTCCACCGGTATCCCGTGCCCTTTTGTTTTTCATTTTTCCGTCGGCTTCTCATTTCGTTCTCTGAATAGTGGACAGTTTACTCGATCTTCCTTTTGTATAAGCTGGCTCCAGTCCATATATCGGTCGCATGGAAATAGTTTCTCCGCTTGATTTAGCCTTGCTTTATCCAGCAGCTCTATTTTAATACCCAGGTTTATTTTTTTTTCCGTACTATTTTATTGCCCAGACCCCACATATCGTTATCAACTTCTGCGCATACTTGTTTCCATGCATTTTCTTTCGCTATCTTGATTGCCTTTCTGTATTCTTCTGTTCTGTTACCGTATTCCTCTCTAATTTCTTGTTTCTCTTCATTTGTTTTATTTTTCTTTGCGTTTGCTCTCGCCATTGCTCTTCTTTTCTTCAGACATATCCTCCTTTGTTCCGCCACTTCTCTCGTCCACCAATACACAGGTGCTCGTCTGCTTTTTCCGCCATTTCTTCGAAATATTTGATCACATGTTTATGTAACTACTTTCAGACATTCACTTGGTTCAGCCTCTATAATCGCCTCTAGGGTCGCCTATATTTTCTTTTAATTTCGCAGAGAAAAGCTGCAATCGGTTCTGGTTTATTATCCATCCGTTCTCTGGGGCTTGCTTGGTTTGATTCCGTTTTCTTAGATCTCTTAGTAGCTTTATACGATATTCGATGTTTCGGTGATCGCTTAGGTTATCATCCCTCACCTCCCAGTTTCTGACCTGTCTCACTAGGTTTGTTGTGCAGAAAGTTATATCGATGTAAGATAAGGATTCTCCCCGCCGGAAAGTAGGCATATTTCCCTTATTTAATATTTAGACATCTTGTTCCGCTAGCCATTCAATCAGAATTGCTCCTCTAGCATCTAGAAAAGGTGAGCCCCATTCGGGCGATTTAGAGTTGGAGTCTCCTCCCACGATAGTTTGTTTTTCTGTGTGACTCTTCATGCTGTCTTTCAGTTCTTTTAGGTTTTCTTCAAATTCGGTAATGTGTATGTTCGGGGAGATGTAGCACCCGTAGATGATTTAAAATCAAATATTCCTGAAAGCCTTGCAAATCTCTACAGATGGAATCAAGATCAATGGTGAACTATTGAACAACATCAGGTACGCGGACCATATGGCTACATTTGCAGACAGTGCAGCTGGCCTACAACGTTTGATGAACCAAATAATAGCAGATGGTAATGCGTTTGGCTAAAAGTTAATACTGCCAAAACGAAAACAATGGTTATCAGTAGAACACCAGATTTCCAAGCCAATTTGCGAGTATACAATAAGCAAATAGAGCAAAGCTTAATTTAAATATTTGGGCAGCTGGATTACCGAAGATCTGGAAGTAAGAACACGCATCGAAATAGTCAGAAAAACGTTCCCTAAGATGAGGAAAGTATTTTGCTAGAGAAGCCTAAACCTTAAACTATGATACCGGTTCGTTAGGTACTGTTGTATGGTGTTGAGGCTTCGACGTTGAAGATCAATACTATGAACAAAATTGAAGTGTTTGAGATGTGGATCTTTCAGAGATTGCAGAGAACATCCTTTGGGGTGGGAGGGTGACAGAGAGCTATTGGTTAATATGAAGATACGAAAGACAGCGTACCTAGGACACATCCTCAGAAATACAAAATATAAGTAGAGAAAGATCCTATGTTCTAAATCCGCCGCCGCCACAACGACCTTGAATCTTATCAGACCTTGAATCAGACTGGATTAGCTAAATCCAGATAAGCTGTTTAAAGCTATTATTAAACCTGATTGAAAGCTGATTAAAAGCTGATCCATGTCGGGGTAGGAAAACGGCGTTCAGGTCGCTTTGAACAGCTTTTAATCAGCTTATCTGGTTTTAGCTAATCTAGTCCAGGTCACCCTCGCTCGGATTCAAGGTCTGATAAGATTCAAGGTCGTTCTGTCGGCGGCGGATTTAGAACATAGGATCTTTCCCTACTAATATAGCTTTCTAAAATTAATAATGGAGGGCAATATAGAGGGGCGCCGTGGTCCAGGACGCAGGAAGTGCTCCTGGTTAAAGAACATCAGAGACATGAATGGGTCTCACTCATTGTTCAGAGCGCCACAAGGCCGTGCAGATTTTGCCATGATTGTTGCCAACCTTCAGTAATGGAGAAGGTACCTAAAGAAGAAGTACTGTATTTATACACCTGTCTTATGTGCTTTTAAATTACTGAAATCAAATTAAATGAAATCGAACCTTGGCGCGTTTTTTTATAAGACAGGTAGTATATGGCCATGTGGCCATTACTAATTAGCTAACGATATACAACTTTTTTTTATGGGGACTAGCGTAACTTGTCAAGTGCCCCCCTTGGAATTCACGAACATCCCGGTACCTCTTTTCGCATGTCGTCAGGATGCCGTTGTCTTTGTTATGTCACGCATTTGTTGCCTTACATCCCCCATTTCACATCATGTGTTTAGGGGTTCAGGCATTTTCGTTTTTCAGTGTAAATTTTTTTAGTGTAAAAAAAGATTCGCGACGTGGCAATATTAAAAAGCTCAGTAAAGTTTGCCATTTCACCATGAATAGACTAACAAACGAACAACGCTTGCAATCATGCATATTTGCATCATTGAATTTTATTATCAAAATTCGTGCTGTGTGCGAAATGTGTTTCGTAAATTACGTCCATTTTATGGTCGTCATAATCAACCCCACCGAACAGGCTATTCAAGCGGTTGTGACCAAATTTCGCACCAGTTTCACTTTATTGGACATTAATCCACCAACGAGTATGCGAAACGTGCGTACCGAGGAAAATATTGCTGCTGTATCGGTCAGTGTCAATGAAGATCTCAATATGTCATTTCGTCGCCGTTGTCAACAATTAGGCTTGTGTTAATCAACCACCCAGAAGATTTTACGTAAGGACCTCGGTATGAAACCATACAAAATACATCTGCTGCAAGAACTGAGGCCAGGTGACGTACCACAACGTCGTTTTGTTTGGTGAATGGGCCTTAGGAAAGTTGGATGAAGATCAATTTTTCTATCGAAAAATTGCCTTAAAAAAAACGAATCTCATTTTTTGGCTGAATGGGTACGTTAACAAACAGAATTGCCGAATTTGGTGTGAAGACTTGCCAGAGGCAGTTCAAGAGATGCCACTGCACCCTGAAAGACGCACTGTTTGGTGCGGTTTGTGGACCGGCGGCATCATTGGACCGTACTTCTTGAAGAACGATGAAACTCGCAACGTTACAGTCAATGGAGCAAGGTACCGTGGGATGATTACCGACTTTTTTTGCCCAAAATGGAAGAATTCGACTGGGTTGACATGTGGTTTCAGAATACCATGAACCTATTGAGAGTCAAGTTTGGTGAGCAATTAATCTCACGTTTTTGAGCAGTCCATTGGCCTCCAAGATCATACGATTTTACCCCACTAGACTATTTTTTTGTGAGGAAATGTGAAGTCTCTCGTGTACAGGGACAAATCAGCCTCAATTTCAGCGCTGGAATACAACATTACAGCTGCCATTGGTTAGATACAGACCGAAATACTGGAAAAAGTATGCTATAAATTGTAGCCGCGGGCAACATTTACTTGAAATAATCTTTAAAAAGCAAATGGCAGACATTCATTTATTGGCCCAAATAAATATTTCATTCACTTTTGCTTATTTTTTTTTCAATTTTCATAACTCGAGGGCTAAACGAATAAATAATAATATAATACGGATATTTGAAATTTTAGAATTTTATTTTTTAAAATTTATTTTCTCAATTTTATAGGTAAATATCAAGATTATTAATTTTTTTATGGATTTTTTTTAAAGTATAATTGAAATAAAATTTTACAAAAAATAAATTTGTAAAATTTATGTGTACTATTAAATTTCAAAATAATAATTTTTTTAAAATAAATTTTAACCCTTTCACTGCCATGTCAATTTTAAGGAATAACACACAGCCCCAATATTTGTAAAAATAAAAGTGAAAGAGTTAATTTAATATTTCAATAATAATATTGTAATAAAATTTCTAACTATTGAATTTCATTGAAGGAATTTTTCTTCTATTTTAATTAAAAATAATTTAATTTTCATGTTTTTAAGAACTTTGCATGTGCATTATGTAAAGATTTTGTAGTATTTTTTTAATTTTTGAGTATTTTTGAGTACTTGAAAATCCAACGTTTGGTTAACCGGGCACGTTCAGTAATCCGCTGCGCTGTGGGGAAAATTGTTAAATAACGGATATAAACCTCGCTCACAGAAGAAATAAATTCAAAAACAACACAATCCAGTGCTCTTGGAAAAGGTCTGGCCAACACATCCTGCTTTTAACTCTGAAACTAAATTGACGATTCTGACCAAGCTAACTCCACTCTACAATTGTCTTACTATCTGTTCTAAGTTTGTACATATTTTTTTGTATGTGCACGTTTACCTATATAGATCCATATTTTATTATTTCTGAAAAACAATTCTACATAAAATATGTAAAATTGTTATTGTTTTCGTTAAATCCTGATAATCAGGATTTTTTTGATAATCCGGCGGTTATCTGGTCCCATATGCATCCGATAATCAAGATACTGTATTTAATTATTTAAAGCCATTATGCATCAATTTTCATCTGTTTATTTACAACGTGAGTACACGTGCGCCGCAGTCGATTTGGTTGTCCCCTCCATATACCCTATAGTCAGCTAATAAGAGTGAATAATTGTCATATGTTTCAGGCTATGGTTACAACAAGATAAGAAAATCTTTAAGTATGTCCTGCCTGCCGCAGGATGAACCAATAGTAAAATCTCGTCATTCAAAACAAAGAAAATCGAATATGTCAGCAGAGAGAATTAATATTCTTTCTCAACCTAAATGTGTGTCGTCTCAAAACTTAAACCAGGAAAAATTTGTCTCTATGGCAGAGGCTGTTAGAAATTTCCAAAATCAAACTCCAACTAGATTTCGAGTCGCAAAGGCTGTGCTTTCAAATAATAAAGTTAATGGAAGTACTAAAAGAACTATTCCACAGTCACCTATGCTACTAAGTAAATTAAGGCATAGACCAGCAACTGCTATGTCAACGGAACAAAAAGAGTTATTGGACTATGAAGAAATGAAGAAGTAATATAGTTATTTATACTTACATATTTTTCACATGACTTATGTTTGTATGTTATTATAAGGTATGTTTGTTTGTTTTTCAGGAACGTTTTTAAAGCAAAACCAGTGAGAACAAAAGTTTTGGAAGGAACCAACACTGTTTCCATTAAAAAGAAACCTACTACAGATGTTAAGCCTTTCAAATTAACTGAAGCTCCTAAAAAGGTAGAAATATAATTATCTATGATACAACTATTATATACATGGTGGGGGCATTTAACGTGACCTCCCCAAATATCTCCGTTGCCCTTTGGGTGACGAAAAAAATGTCACAGTGATTTAAAATTCTTTTTTATCAAGGTCATAGTTTATGCGTTCTCAATGGTTTTTCAAATGGGAACATGTTATTTTTTATCAAGACACTAGCCACTATTCAGACGAATCCAGCGACCCATAATATCATGACCTTGAAATTATTTGACTAGTGCAGGGGTGGGGAACCTGCGGCCTTGAGGCCTTTTTGATTTTCCTTGGCGGCCTTCTTAAATATTTTAATTTTAACCTATAATTTCGAGCTACCCAGAGAGAAGTACTAGTGAGACCGAACTGTCATATACCGTCTTTGTTTAACACAAAACTTGAGGGGAAATTAAATCACGTCATCTGATAGAACGTGCAGCAAATTTCCCTCCTTTCTAGGTGCTGCGTTGTGATTTATATTTCAATATTAATACTTATTTAAAACAATTGGTTGTTGTTTCGACTGACCTATCGTGCCGGATGCAAAATTTACATTTTTTGTTTGTTGTTAGTGGCATCTGTTAGTGTTAGTGTGTTTTATTTTTATCAAAATTGTTTAAAGTTAGTTATTTGTTAATTTGTGTTTTACCTATTATGTCAAAAAAGAGAAAACTGAATGAAGAAAACAGAACTTTTAACGAAGATTGGGAGCTACAATATTTCCTCATTTCTGTGAAAGATAAAATGGTTTGTTTGATATGCAATTCTGCAATAACCACATTAAAAAATACAATGCAAACCAGCATTATGTTTCTCACAATGACCATAAATATGCTAAACTAGAAGGAGAAGCGCGAAAAGCTGCTCTTCATAAGCAAAAAAAAGAAAAACAGCATTAAAAACAAGCTTTCAGTAATTTTATTAAGCAAAGTACTACTGCAACTGATGTTACCTATAAAATAGCATATATTCTTGGAAAACGGGGAAAACCATTTAGTGATGTGGAAATGATAAAGGATTGCATTGTTGAAGCAGTTTAGATCCAGAGAAAGTTGAGAAATACAAACAATTACCCCTTTCCAGAAGGACATAACTGATAGACAGCACGAGTTAGCGCAAAATATAACAGAACAGCTTCACTCAATTATACAAAATAGATATATATTTTTCGCTAGCATTAGATGAATCTACTGTTGCAATGGACTCAGCTCAGGTTTTCTTTTTCATTCGTGCTGTCACTGAAGATTTTACTTGTTTCGAGGAACTACTGGCATTGAGTACTCTTACCGGAAGAACTCGTGGAGCTGATATCTACAACAGTTTTAAAGAAAAATGCCAAGAAGCAGGACTAAATATGGATAATTTAGTGAGTGTGTGTGTGTTCCATGAAAGGATCACGAGAAGGCTTCGTTTCATTGCTGAAAAAAGACAATTCAAAATTAGAAAATTTATTTTCATTTCACTGCATATTGCATCAACAAAATCTTTGTGCTAAATCCGCTACTTTAAGCAATACTATGGATAAAGTTATTAAAATTGTTAACTTTATACGTGCAAATGCGACTCGACATCGTCAATTTCGAAATATGCTTATGTCTGATGATGAAACATATAGTGTAGATTTGCCATATCATTCAAAAGTACGCTGGCTATCAAGAGGACAAGTTTTAGCCAAAGTTTTAAGTTTGCGAAAAGACATTTTGAGGTTTTATGAGGTACAACAACAGCAATGCGAATTGTTGGATGACGAATTTTGTAGAAATGCTGCATTTTTGTGTGATATCATGATAAAACAAAATGATTTAAATATTTCTTTGCAAGGCAGAACAAAACATATGTATAATATGTGGCAAAAAATCCAGGCGTTTAGAAAAAAGTTATTATTTTTCAAAAGTCTCTTCTCTCAATCACAAATTTCTGAAGAACATTTCCCTCAGTTAGCTAAAATGATGAACAAGAATATGTATGTGAAACATTCCAAGATTACATAACTGTTTTGGACTTATTAATTGAAGAATATACTGTAAGGTTTTCTGATTTTGAAAAACATACTATTACAATGAAATTAGTGTACGAACCACATTTAGTTGACATTTCGAAGGCACCTAGTGCACTACAAATGAAATTGTTTGAGTTATGTGAAGATACTATTATAAAAAAAATTTTTGATTCCAAAAAAGACATAGTGGAAATATGGAAAAATGCAGTTGAATATCCAAAGTTACGTCAACATGCTCGTCGATTGCTTTCTTGCTTTGGAACTACATACTGCTGTGAATCAACTTTTTCATATTTAACACAAATTAAGAACGAATTAAGGACCCAGATAACTGTATAAGTTACTTCTTCTAACGTCTTCTAACATTTAGAAGACCAATTGAAGTTACGAGTAACAAAGTTGGAACCTAATATTCAATTTCTTTCCAATAAAAAACAAACTCAAAAATCCCATTAAATTACGAGGGTGAGTCAAAAGTTATTTGCAATGTTTGGCATAACTCTTACATTGTTCATACTGACGCCTGACCTCGTTTATTTTGATCCCAATTCCTCAATTTGTCTTCCTTTTATAGCAAATAGATCGTGGCCGCTCCATTAGAATTTTGTACCAAAGAGGAACGAGCAGTGATTTTTTCAGTGGGTTTTAGTGGTCGGAAGGTGTACCAGAAGCCGCATTTCATGAAAGACTTTCGTATTTTGCCGCTAGAGAGTGTCTACGAAAGTATTGAAAAATTAAAAAATGGTCCCGTCATGGTCGTACCATTTTCGAATTTTTCATCTATTCGTAGACACTCCGTTGCGAGACATTGTTCCCAAATTGTGCCCAAATTCTTTGATGGATTGCAGCCCCTGATACACAATAGCATAGCATTAAAATAAACGAGGACAGAGGTTCGTACTTGTAGACTATTCAGTTGTAAAAGTGATCGTAGTCTTTCTGTTAGTTCTGTATCTATTTTTTTCTAACAAAATGTTAATAAAGTGCTGGCCTTTTTTTTAGCTTTGAAACCCCACACGCTCAAGAATTTTCATAATTTTATACGGCCTCTGTATTATACTCGAAATTTAAAGTGGCCTTCCATGATAAAAAGGTTCCCCACCCCTGGACTAGTGTATCCATTGAAAATAACTTTGAATAACCGTATCGAAAATGGTATTGTACAGTCAAGCACAGAAAGTGGATATGATTCTGATTTATGGTGAGACCGGCAGAAACTCTGTGCGAGCGCAGGAACTTTATGCACAACGTAATACTGACAGAAATCATCATTCCCGTCGATCCAATTATTCATTTATTCCGTGAAACGGGCAGTGTTGTTAACCTTTTCGCTACGGGGTGCTTTTCTACAAGTCGTGCCCTATGTACGGTGTGCTGAGGGTAGTGCGGATTCGTACGGTTCCCGTAGTTGGGTACTTACTCTTTGCGTTTAAATACGGTCCCCGCAGTTTGTAGTAGTTTTATTTGTTTCATTTTATTTTCGTAATGGGTAACCAAAATAATACGCAATTCAGTTCTTGGTGGGCTTAGCATACGTCCGGAATTATAAATGAAAGGCCTTGGTTGATGCGTTTTTTAGGGGCTGCAGAGAAATGATGCAAGCGGATTTGTACGGTTCCCGTAGTTTGGGCCCAAAAAATTGATTACACTTAAATCAAATTTTGATATGTCTCTAACATTTTTAGTAGTGTATATGTTAATAACTAGTACATGTGGATCGAATTTTTCGGAATGGAATAGTTTTTGTGGATGGAAGAGTTGAAAATAATGGAATAGTTGCTAAAGGTGGAATAATTGATGAGGGAGAAATTGTTTAATGAATTTTGACATTTGTATATGAAAGAGTAATCAGAATTGCGAGCTGCGCGATTCTTGTAGAAAGCGCATCAGCTAAGGTTGTATGAGTTGCAAGATGTACAACTCCTACTGCACAGAATATTAACTAATAATTCATCCGTCTCAAATGATTTTAATGCTGTCAGGTTTGTAAAATAATATAATCAAACACTTTTGAGGTGTACTTAATCATATAATGTTACCAAATGTCTGAAATCAAAGTGACTTTAATTTAAGGAGTGATATTAGAAATGAAAAGTTCCCAACGTTCATAAAAAGGTTACTATATCTAACGATGTGATATTAGTTCCTAAGGTGTACAACATGGACGATAGAAAATCAGCTGTGGAGTAAAAAGTTACTAAAAATCTCACTAAAACTTTTATAACCTTTAAATTGATTAAGTAACATTGATGTTGTCAACTTTGACGTTCAACATAACCAACATATTGTTTTAATCAAGTTGGTATCTTGTGTTTTTGAGTTACCAACATACTCAAACATAATCTCACCAACTATTTGTTAAAGTTACATTGTTGTCTTTTTTTTCGTCAAAATTGCAAGCCTTACTTACTAACTTCACTTCATCATATATAGTAACCTCCTTTTATGAAGGTTGGCAACTCTTGATTTCCAATATAACTCCTCCAATTATAGTAAGTTTGCTTTTAGACAATTAGCAACACTTTTATGTTACTAAAATTATGTTACTAAAAGTTTCACCAAAAAAAATAATAACCAATAAATTACTCAACTGACGTTAATGTCAACTTTGATTTAATTTTCATGTATTTCTTTATTTAAAAAATCCAGTGTCAAGGTTATCGGCCATGAAAATTCCATAATGGTCAAATTGTTTCAATAGAAATATCTATGATCTTAATAGATCTGAAAGAGTTTTTATTATATCTATTGCAGTTTTCGAGTTGTTGTTATTTGAATCCATTAGTATCAGTTCCGGTTTGACTTCGAGGGATGCGTATGTGGTCTGGATTTCTATGGCGCTTTGCTAACCTAATAGCCTAACCTAGGTTAAACCAACATTTAGCTTTACATCTTTATCTTATTTTTGATCTCTTGGGTCGCGCTACCGCTTGTAGTTTGTCTTAATTTTTCGTTCGCTTTTCTTTCAGGCTAACAGACTTTGCCACTTTAGCTTATTGTAGATGAAGCTGTAAATGCATGTCTGGTAGACTTTGAAGAGTTGGACAAAAAAATATATTTGCAAGTTTTCAATAAATATTTCTTTGTTAAAAACAATCCTGTGTCAAGGCTATCGACCACAAAGGTACCAAAACGTCAATTTAAATAGAAAAATCTATAATCTATATTTATCTGAAAAAAATTTCAAAATATCTGTTGCAGTTTTCAATTTATAGTTATTTGAATTTATTATTTTTTGTTATGTCCGAGTTTGAAGGTCTTGATTTATCTGCCGCTTAGCGGTGTGCAACCTAATCTAACCGGGGTTAAACCAACCGTCCTTGCAACACCGTCCTATATGGTATCGAAAGCTTGCGCTACCGCGCGTATGTTGTCTTGATTTATCTGTCCTGTTATTTTACCCGGGGTAAACCAACATTCCTTGCAACACTGTCCTATATTGGATCGAGAGTTCGCGCTTCCGCGCGTATGTTGTCTTGATTTAACTGCCCGCTTCGCGGCGGACAACCTAATCTAACCGGGGTTAAATTTGGCAAGGACCTTTGATAAGAAGGTCCTTGCCAAATTATCCTATATTGGATCGAGAGTTCGCGCTGCCGCGCAACATACGCGATTTCTCTTGTCGAAGGCCCGTTCAGTTTTACAACAGAAAATGACAATTTCCCGTTTCGACGCGCAAGAGGAACGGAGTTTTTGAAGAAAAAGTAAAAAAATTAAAATGCACCTACAGCCGCCCATTGCGGGGGCGGAACTTGGTTTGTCTTCTCACAGTCTTGATTTATCTCTCCGCTTCGCAGCGGGCAACCTAATCTAACCGGGGTTAAACCGACGGTCCTTTTTCACATTGACCTATATTGAATCGAGAGTTCGCGCTGCCGCGCGTATGTTGTCTTGATATATCTGTCCGCTTCGCGGCGGCAACCTAATCTAACCGGGGTTAAACCAACGGTCCTTGCAACACTGTCCTATATTAGATCGAGAGTTCGCGCTGCTGCGCGTATGTTTTCATGATTTATCCGCCCGCTTCGCGGCGGGAAACCTATTCTAACCGGTGTTAAACCAACTTTTTCACATTGACCTATATTGAATCGAGAGTTTGCGCTGCCGCGCGTATGTTGTCTTGATTTATCTTCCCGCTTCGCGGCGGACAACCTAATCTAACCAAGGTAAAACCAATGGTAAAACCAAATGGTATCTTAAAATATAAAATTCAAAGAAAGACAAAATATAAAATAGTGCTAAATGCATGCAACTTCGGAGCCTTTGAAAAAAATATATATTTGTAAATTTTCAATAAGTATTTCTTTATTAGAAAAAATTACGTGTCCAGGCTATCGGCCACGAAGATACCAAAACGTCAATTTCAATAGAAAAAAATCTATACAGATCTGAAAGAAATTTCAATATATCTCTTGCAGTTTTCATTTTATAGCTATTTGAATTTATTAATTTCTGTTATGATCGAGTTTGAGGGGCGACGGCCGCCGCCAGATAAAATATTTTGCAAAACTAACTCAAAGATATCATAGATTGGCTAATTCTCTACAAATGTGTGAAATTTTATTGTTCCACGTTGTGTGAAACATACTAAAATCAGTTTTTAAACAAATCCAGACATGTCAATCATGAATTCCGATCAAATTCGAACGCGAAAATTTCAGAATATTCAAAAATTGCGAAAAAATATATTAATAATTGAAGGATTTCAATGAAACTTATACTGAATGTGGGTATCCACCAGAGGTATGAGTTGACAAAATTTGAAAGCTCCCACTCCAATGGGGACGTCGTGAAGAATGATTTTCTCGTCAACAATTTTATGGAAATATTTCGTTGCCGCAACGTATCACAATGCCGCAAGGTGGAAAATTATAACCGGGATATCCATATGTAAGACGTCGGTGTCTACAAAAAAGTATTCTTTGCAAATTTTGTAAAATCCTTCGGTTTGGTCGCAAAAGTAAAAAATATAAAATTGAAAAAATTTTAGAAGGGGTCGGTAGGTAACCCCTTTTCTGAATTTCGTTTTTGAATTTTTTCGTTTATAAAAAAAAATTCGGCCAAACGGTTCGCTTTGGAAAGATGAAAATGACACAACATTTAGATGAAAATGTGCTCTATAAAATAGCGCTAAATGCATGTTTCTTAGACTCCGGAAAATTCGACAAAAAAATATGTTTGCAAGTTTTCACTGAATATTTCTTTATTAAAACAATTATGTGTCCAGGCTATCGGCCATGAAGATGCCAAAACATCAATTTCAATAGATAAATGTATATAATCTATATAGATTTGAAAAAAAATTCAATATATCTCTTGCAGTTTTCATTTTATAGCTATTTGAATTTATTAATTTCTGTTATTCTCGAGTTTGAGGGGCGGCGGCCGCCGCCCGATGAAATATTTTGCAAAACTAACTGAAGGATAGCATAGACTGACTAATTCTCTACAAATGTGTGAAATTTTATTGTTCCACGTTTTGTGAAACTTAGTAAAATATTTTTTTCAACATATCCAGACATGTCAATTACGAATTCCGATCAAAACCGAATGCAAAAATTTCAAAATATTCAAAAATTGCGAAAAAATATATTAATCCTTGAAGGATTTCAATGGAACTTGTACTGAATGTGGGTATCCACCAGAAGTAACTGCTGATAAATTTTGAACGCTCCCACTCCAATGGGAACGGCGTGAGGAATTATTTTTGCATCACAGCTTATTTGCAAATAACTCGTCAACGCCTCGAGCTGGAAAATTATAACCGGGATATCCGTATGTAAGACGTCGGTGTCTACAAAAAAGTATTTTTTGAAAATTTTGTAAAAACCTTCGGTTTGGTCGTAAAAGTAAAAAATATAAAATTGAAAAAATTTTAGAAGGGGTCCCTTCTCTGAATTTCGTCACTCAATTTACACGGGTTTTAAATGGGCTCTTCCGCCAAAACGGTTCGCACTGGAAAAATGAAAATGACACAACTTTTAGATGAAAATGTGCTTTATAAAATAGCGCTAAATGCATGTTTCTTAGACTTCGGAAAATTGAACAAAAAAATATATTTGCAAGTATTTCTTTATTCAAAAAATCCTGTGTCAAGGCAATCGACCACAAATATGTAAATTTCAATAGAAACATGTACAATTTATATATAACTCTTGTAAACTATATAAAACTTAATGCGTTTGTTAACGAAAGTGCGCTTTATTTATCTGTGTTAAAATTATTTAACACACATTTCTAAACGTTCGTCATGTCGTGGCTATCAGCCGCAAAAAGTTTGCATGCAGCACATTTCAATGGGTCTCAATGAGCACTATTCGATTTTAAAAAGAAAATCCGGATAAATTTCGAGATGGCTTTTCCTTCAGCCGTCAAGTGGTAGAACTGACCGTTTTTCTACAAAAACTCTCTTGTTATACCCGCTAGGAAGTTGAGGAATACACCTTTAGATTCCAAATTAAATGTGTAATTTTCAACTATCCTTGTAGAATACTCTTAATTCCCACCGTTTGAAAAATGGATTTTAAATCACATCACATCGTCCCCCATGTAAAATTATCCGAATCACGAATCAGCCGCAGAAAATTCATGCAACATATTTTAATAGAACTTGATGAGTTGTATTCGAATTTGAATCGAAAATGTCAATAAATATTGAAATGGCTGTTCCTTCCGCAGTGAAATGGTAAAACTGACAGCTTTTCGCCAATAACTCTGTTGATATACATTCGAGGAAGACGCGTGTTGTACCGTTGGAATCTAAATTCAATTTAAATGCTCCAATTATTCTTAAAAAAAACTCGTAAATATCGAGGATTATGAAATAAATTTTGGAATTCAAATGGGAAGGGAAGCAACTGTTTCTGATGTAAAATGGTCTGAATTTTAAGAATCTGCTAAAAGAAAAGTGATAAAACTTCGTTTTCTTGTAGAAATTTGTGAAAAAATGCGAATTTTGACGTTGCTATGTGTTGCTAATCAAGAGCCAGAGTCGCCGAAATCTGCAATTTAGAGATTTCAAGATATCTCTTTGAATTTCAACCTAACATTCAGCGAAAAATCAGAATTTTGATTTAAAATCTTTTCTTTAATTTTATCTTTTCACAAGCACACGAATAATCATAAATGAAGAAACTTCAACAATGACATTTCCACATAACCTGAGCGAAAATAGTGTCAGAATGATCAGCTGTAAGTGTAAATTGGCGATTCAGCGGCAAGCAATGGTCGTAGTATTTTTGACCTGGAGTGCGAAGCCGTTGATGGATTTGAGAAATTCACACGCCATACTGTTGGCCTTTTCACCGGGCATGCACTTGTTGGACTGGAAATGTAAATTTTCTTTTAAGCGTTTCCGTTTGAAGAGGTGAAAAAAAAGTGACTTCGCGAATTGGGGCCTGCGGAACGTCCCCGGAGGTGTAATGCGCCGAGACTGGTGTCGTTCGAAAGCAGACACGTGGGGCTATAATTCCTGAAAAGAGCAATACAATTCTAAAACAGTTCACCGAATATTGAAGGTTTCAATTTGCTCAATTTTTAAAAATTCGTTTCGAGTTTGGACGGGCGTCGAGACCTCCAAATTCGATCGAGCGATGCATCGTTCCTATCGCCTTATAGACCCTTTCGTTCTATATTCAGAAACCACCACCGCGAGGCCCTGCTATTTAATTTAGCGAATCCCAGAGGATTCTCGCGTACTTCTGCAAAACATGGTTTTTCGGGCCTCCCGGCGCCATCCGGCACGCAATCGCAATTAAACTCCAAAACAAACTTAAAGACACTATGACGAATCGATTGGTGCCGGTCCGATCCCGATCCGACTGTTGGGTATCCCGGGAGAGGGATCCCCGCAAATTATGTGAAAAAAACATCGCGTTTTTTCGATTTTTGTGTTAAAATTGACCCAGAGTGGGAACAGGATGCCGAAGGTACCAGATTCTTTCACCGCCGGTTGCGGGTAAATATCTCGCATCGAACAAACCGGTTTGGAGACACGGCGCTCTTCAATCTAGAGAACGGCGTCCACAGATGTGATGAAAAAAACGTTTTTTTTTTCGCTTACATTTTCCGCCGCACCGGGTGAACCGACGGTCGCGTACTTTTCCGCATGACGTCAAAAAACGTGAAATCGACGCGGCAAGAGAACGCAGTAAAAAAATCGAGCCGCGGACCAAAATTGCTCCTCAAAGGTGCTAGAAACGATCTCCTGTTTTTGGCACCTAGAGGACGCCATGTGGGACTTGCGAGCGGCAGACGGACACGGGTCGAAGGGCTGTTCAGTTTTACAACAGAAAATGACCATTTCCCGTTTCGACGCCCAAGAGGAACGGAGTTTTTACGGAAAAAGTGAAAAATTTAAAACGCACCTACAGCCGCCCTCTGCGGGGGCGGAACTTGGTTAGGCTCGTCAAAAAAAACCTAATTTTTTGTTCAATTCATTGGAAAAAATTCAAGACGTAAACCGCATTTTTTGACAATTTTTCTTAATTTTCAAGAAATCTTGACTTTTGACTCCATTCGAGTTCAGTGACGGTACCTTACTCGATTAGTATATTTCGAAAATGAACTGCGGCTAGTAATAACATGCACATATCTGTTGTATAAATAAATATCCTCCGTGGTATTAGCAAGTTAAGTAGTTGTTTCAACATAAGATTTGTTTTGTAGTCTTTATATGACTTAATATTATAGAGCTACGGACGGGTTCAATATATTTATATATATATTTATATATACATATATATATATATATATATATATATATATATATATATATATATATATGTAGTCCGCTATTAATGATAAGTTATGATTGATAACACACACGTGCGTTTGGTTTACGATTCGTTGAATGGGTGAGAGCTGCTACTACGTACTCATACGTTCAGCGCCCGCAGAGCCACAATTAAAACTAACGGAAATTGACATTGCGTTCATTGGGTTGCCTATATCTATGAGCACTCATATTCTAGTTTCACCCAAATAAGTATTAAAAATAAGATATGTAATCATTAAGAATGTATTTCTTTTCATTTGTATCAAGTTAAATAATGTCGAGTAACAGTTATATATGAAAATACAACTGTTTGTTTATTATAATGTTAAATAATGATAATTAAATGAACATAACCTAATACGAAATAAATTTGTTACATCAAACATATTTTTCTTATTAACAGAAACAAATTAGTGTGGTCGTAGATAAAGTATAGTACATAACTCGAGTTGTAAGGCAATTGCGTACTCCCGAAATTATAACATTTGTTATAATAAATTTTCTGGAGAAAAAGTCAACTACATTATTCGGATATTTTTATTATTTTGTATTTTATTATTTTGGTGAAAAACCATTTCAAGGTCATGATATCATTGGTAGCTGGCTTCGCCTGAATAGTGGCTACAATGTCTTGATAAAAAAATAACAGATTCCCATTTGAAAAACCACAGCTGCAAACAACTGATTGGGGAATATCAAGCTGGGTTCTGACCAGGCAGGTCCACAACAGACCAGATATTCACCGTAAAACAAATGCTCGAAAAAGCATGAGATCACAATATGGATGTGTACAACACAATCCACATATTTGTGGACTTCAAACAAGCTTACGAACAAGGTTGTACACGACGCTTAAATAACTCGGCATACCAGGGAAACTGAAAAGACTTGACCGTGGAAAAGTATACGGTAAAAGTGCGCGTACAGGGACAACTAACCGAAGAATTCAAATACGCGCAGGGACTGAAGCCAGGAGATGGATTAGCACCGAGACTCTTCCACCTGGCGCTAGAACGGGTAGTCAGAAAAACCGGCATCGGCAGAAAGAACTTACTAACAAAACTGTTCAGCTAGTGGCATATGCCAACGACATCAACATCATGAGTCGAACCAAAGCCGCAGCAGAAGAAGCGTACACCCTCCTGAAGGAAGCAGCCAGGGACATACGACTGAAAATTAACGTAATAAAGACTAAAATGCTAATGCTGGCAAGAACAACGACAAAAGCGATACCAACACAAGACAACTTATACCAACTCAGCAGCTTCCGCTATCTAGGGGTGATTCTAGAAAACGAAGCGAAGGAGCAGAAATAAGAGCCATAACCACAGCGGCAAACGGAGCTTCTTCCGATCAAAACACGTGCACAGAAACACAAAAATAAGAGTGTACAAAACAATTGTCAGACAAATACTCACATATGGCTGCGAAACCTGGGTCTTGACACACACCACTGCCAACAAAATAGATATCTTTGAGAGGAAAGTATTGCGTAGAATACTTGGCACAATCTAAGACGAAAATGGGTACAGAATACGATACAATAATGAGCTGTACCGGACCTTGCAGGACCCGCCAGTAACCGCATATGCAAAGATATAGAGGTTACGATGCGCAGACCATGTCACAAGAATGGATGAGGAAGGACTGCCAAAACGGGCCCTCCAAGGCAAAATGGTAGGGAAGAGATCTAGGGGCAAACGACGGGTGGACGCGGTAGAAGAAAATCCCAGAGGGTTGCTAAGGATTAGGGCTGGAAGACGGTAGCAATGAAGGCGTCTGGAGGAATAAATTGAGGGAGGCCAAGGCCCAATATAGCCATAGGACGGAGATTTGAAAAACCATTGATGACCTTGAGAACGCATAAACTATGACCTTTCGAAAAAAATATTTTTTACCACTGTGTCAGCCCTTCGAAATCAATAAAATTCCCTTTTTACTTTTTTTGTCATTCTAAAGGTAACGGAGATAGTTGGGGAGGTCGCGCTAAATGGTCCACCCTCTATATACAATGATAATGTTACGGTAAAAGTGCGTAGTTAGGTAAATGTGAACATTTACCGGTATGTATATGTACACATTTACCTTCTTGGTTGGTAAATGTGAGTTCTACTTACATTTACCAATTATTTCCGGCAAATGTGCATATATGCATTATGTTGTTGGCAATTGTTAAGAGGTTTACATTAACATACACAACGCATGGGCTTTCCAACAAGACACACGTGATATTGTAACACACAAAAAGTAAACATTTTCCGGTAAAAGTAGATATATAAAACTGTTCTCAGATTTAAACTCACATTTACCTATCACATTGGTAGATGTGTACATATACCGGTAAATGTTCACATTTGCCGATTTTGTACTTTTACCGTAACAATAATATTACTTTATTTTTAAGCTAATCCTTTATTTAAGGTTCTTGAGGTATGGGGAATAAGTTATTAAAAAAAATCGACGACTTTATTTACGTCTTCCTCAGGCTAAACAACTATTATTTTTCAATTTAAACAAAAAATGTACTAACATTTGTACATTAAATTCTATTTTAAATTAAATATAAATTTAAATTTTCACTGTCACGTTAGTCAACAACATGTTGACAATTCCCCAACGTATCATCATCATCATTGTCCAGCCGTTTGCGTCCACTGCAGGACATAAGCCTCTTCTAACTCTTTCCAGGCATCACGATGTTGTGCTTTGTTCATCCAGTTTTGTGACACCCTCTTGATGTCATCGGTCCATCGAGTTGGTGGTCTACCTCTACTTCGTTTATCGGCACGGGGTCTCCATTTCAAAAGCCGTTTAGTCCATCGGCCATCCCTAAGTCTGGCAACATGGCCTGCCCATCTCCATTTCATGTTGGAGATGCGTGTTACAATGTCGCAGACACCTGTCCTTTCCCTGATGACCTCGTTTCGTACCCTGTCTCGTAAGGAAATGCCTAGCATGGCCCGTTCCATTGACCTCTGTGTTACCTGCAGTTTTGCTGCGGAACGCTTTGTTAGTGTTAACGTCTCTGACCCATACGTCTTTACCGGCATCACACATTGCTCGAACACTTTCCGTATGAGACACATTGGTAGTTCGCTCTTCAAGATGTTAGTTAGTTTTCCAAACGCTGCCCATCCTAAGCCTATGCGGCGCTGTATTTCGCATGTTTGGTTTTCGCGGCCTATGCGTATCTGATGCCCCAGGTATATATAGGAAGTTACTTCTTCTATATTAGCATCATCTATTTTGATTTGATCGCTTAGCACTAGGTTGGTCATAACTTTTGTTTTTCCCATATTCATCCTAAGGCCCACTTTTTCCGTTGACTGTTTTAGGTCGTTGAGCATAGTTTTTGCATCTTTGATATTGTCGGCTATTAGGACGATGTCGTCTGCGAATCTCAGGTGGTTAAATTTTTCTCCATCCACTGTAATTCCTAGGTGTTCCCAAGATACCATTTTAAAAGCATATTCGAGAACCGTGGTAAATAGTTTTGGGGAGATAGTGTCCCCTTGGCGAATTCCCCTGCCAATTTTAAATTTGTTGGTATTGTCGTGTAGCCTTATACTTGCTGTAGCGTTTCGGTAAATATGTTCAATTAGCTTTGTATATCGATAGTCTATTCGTGCTTGGTCTAGAGCAGCTTTTATGGCGGGTAATTCAACTGTATCGAACGCCTTTTCGAAATCTATGAAAATCAGGACAAGGGGCTTATTATATTCATTACACTTTTCAATGAGAGTTTTTATAGCCTGAAGATGGTCATTTGTCCCGTATCCCGATCTAAACCCAGCCTGTTCTTTGGGTTGGTAGAAGTCTAGTTTATTTTCTAACCTTTTGGTGATTACTTTGGTGAAAAGTTTATATAGATGTGGTAGCAAACTTATCGGTCTGTAGTTTCTGAGCTGTGTTATATCGCCTTTTTTATGTAGAATAACTGTGGAGGCGTTGTTCCATTCGCCAGGTGTAGCACATTCTTCTAAGCAGGTGTTGAATAGTGCTTTTATGGCATGTAGTAGAGCGTCTCCTCCTTGTTTTATGGATTCGATATGTATGCCATCTTCACCCGGGGATTTGTTGTTCTTCATCTCTGCAAGAGCATTCTTAATTTCGGCTATCGATATACTTGGCATATCTTCAGACCCCTGATTTATGACCTTCCCGGTATGTGTTTGTGTCGGTTCCGCTGGTTGTTCTTGTGGTCTATGAGTCGGCATGTAGAGAGTTGCGTAAAATTCTTCCGCTATTTTCAGTATATCGTCTCTATTTGTGGTTAGTGTTCCCGTGCTGTTTCTTAGTTTGAAGATTTCTTTTCTTCCATTTGACATATTTCTTCTTAATGCCTTCATACTTCTGTTGTTCTCAATAGCTAGTTTCGTTTGTTCTGTGTTGTATCGACGTATGTCATTTTTGATGTCTTTTGTAATTGTCTTGCTTAAATCTCTTAGTTGTTTCTATCGCTGTTTTGTCTTAGCACTCTTCTGAGTTTCATAAGCTCTGGTATGTTTGTTGATTTTGCTTATTTGTTCTTTATTTGGCTTACAGTATGTCTTTGTTGCTTCATTTATAGCTTCGACGATTTTGTTATTTATTTCGTCTGTTGTTTTGTGCCTATATTCAAACTGTATAGTTTCCAAGTTGGTAGTTATCATTTCTACATATTTGTGAACTTGTTCTGGTGTTGTCCAACCTGCCTGTCTTTTCTTTGTTACCAGCTTACGTCTTTCTTTACTTAGGTTTAGAGTTATTTTTGCCCTTACCATTCTATGGTCGCTTCCTGTTGTGAAACTATTTAATACAGTGACGTCGTGGACGATAAGCTTTTTGTCAGTTATTATAAAATCAATCTCATTTCTTGTGTTTCCATTTGGACTCGCCCAGGTCCATCTGCGATGTTCTTTTTTGTAAAAGAAGCTGTTCATCAAGTATAGGTTTTGCATTTTTAGGAAGTTCATAAGCATTTCTCCCCGATCATTCCGGTCCCCTGTTCCATGGTTTCCGATCACTATCTCCGCTGCATCCAGCTTCTTGCCTATCTTAGCATTAAAAACGTATTGCATTAACGAAACCTTGCATTAACAACATTTTTTTAATAACTTATTCCCCATACCTCAACAACCTTATATAAATAATTATAATATTGGGATATGAATAATATGATTTATTAATAGCTAAATGCATAATTTTTAGATACAAAAATCTACTGAGGTTTTGCATGAGTTTCATGCTCAGCCCATTCCTAAACAGATATATGAGCCTTACAAACCGGTAATTAAAGCTTCTTTAACAACACAAGCCCAAACTCCAAAATTCATGAAGAAATATGCAAAGGAAAAACAAAAAATGGTATATTAACCAATTTTTACGTTTTCTATTTCACATTATGTTTTATGTACTTACAGCAAACAGATCAAGACAAAGAAGAGAAGAAGGCATGTAAAGCGTTTTCGTTACCGCAAAGAACTGTTCCAGTGCCATTCAGTTTTGAGAAACGTCACCAGCATTTATTAGCTCAGAAGGAAGTGATGATTCAAAAGGTAATGTATAATAATATCTATTTCCCCTATGGGATTTCTGGATCTCTGTTTGTACATTCAATCCCTATTCAAATAAACATAATGCGACATTATAAAAATTTAAAACTCAAAATATCTTCTGCAACACGGACGTAGCCAGAGTTTAATTTCGGGGGAGGTGGGTTGGGTTAAGAAAATACAGTAACAGAAATGCACCAATTTACTTTCTAAAACTGACACACGAGGGTTCCACATTCGTCCCTCCTTATTTCAATATAATATTTATGTTATATTTTGCATGAAGTCGCTTCTCCATTTTCTTTCTCCTATCCCTTAAATACACCCAATCACCTTGTTTGCTTTCTTGGATAACTCTCACATGCGATTTAACTGAGGCCCTCTCATTCATTTTGTAGCCTATACTCTGTCCGGCGAGAGAATGCAGCTCTACTGCGCCGAGGTATGAGGGGCAAGGGACGCGCCGAGGTACGCGCAGATTAATTTGAGTTAAGAAATATGCGTCAGTTTTTCAAATGCGGACAACTAAACACTGCGCACTCGAAATAAAGCGGGGGTATGCACAGAACAATGCTAAACTCGTCGAGACGCGATGAATTCTCTCGCCGAACAGAGTATAGATACTTTATAGAAACTCTTTTACTCGCTCAATTGTTCAAGTGGGGAACATGCTTCCTCTTTTTCTTACTAAATACCATCATTTTCGGTTTCTCCACATTCTCTTCTATGTTTTTCATCCTCACCTACCTCCCTAGGCTTTTCATCATTTCTTTCATCTACCCTTCGCCATTTGCCGCCACAACCACATCATCCGCGAACGCCATGCTCCATACTTTCTCTACCTTACACCCTTCCGCTTCCGCCCTCTCAAACATTGTTTCCATATCTGCCACATATATCGTAAATAGTGAAGGGCTGAGGGGACAACCTTGTCTAACTCCTTTTGTCGTTTCGAACCAATCGCTCTATTTCTCTCAATTATTGTTCTTGCATATATCTCTTCCAGCCTCTCTATCAACCACCAATTCAAAAGGTGGTGAATTAAATAATTGGCGGGTATATGCGTTTTCATTGTTTCCACTAAACAATTTCTTTAGTTGTTTTGTTTTTTATGTTTATAGAAAATCGAAGAAACCGCAGTCTCTTCGGAGTATCATGCGAAGCCCGTACCAAAACACGTATTACGATCTCCGAAAATTAAACCAAGATTAGTGCGTTCTCGGCAAGGTTCCATGGATAACTTGAAAGAAAAAAATACGGTAATTTAAGAATAAATTAACTGTTTTCTGTTAGTTATTTTCAGATTAAAAGAACATTTGTTGTAGTACAGTAAGATAAGATTAAAATGAAAATCAAAATTGTACATTTAATACATCACTATACGTTTTGTAACTCAATTGAACATTTGTCATAGTGTAAAACAGGTTTCTAGTTACTGCATTCTTAAAAAAATGAACTATAGTATGCATAATTTTAAGACCTGAGTGGTAGTCCAGGCAAAGCAAATATAAAACAGGGCTTTCGATACAAAAGGGCAAAGAGAGTTCTAATCTGGTAGATTCATACAGTTCGGTCTCCTAATTTATATTCCGAGTTTGTGATCTTGAGCCGTTCGCGCCGCTTGTTGTAAAAATGGTACCAAAAGCCAGTTTTTCGAGAATATCTACTAGAGACCCTTTGCGGCTCGCGTACACCAAAACCGATTTGGTCGGCAGAACTACCCGGACGAGTAACTCAGACGTGTTTGTGCTTATACTGCAACAGTGTTACCACTTGTGCCGACATTGGACATTGCCGGTATTTGTGATTTTTTGAATGTTTATCCCACAGGGTTAGCAAAATTAAAAAAAAATAATTAGTTGTGTTTATAATAGACAAACGCAACTAATTAAATTTTCAATATCCATAGTCGTTTAGGTATATAACAACAAAATTTAATTATAAATACATTCAATTTGCACTGTAGACTCCGGCAGACTGGCGAGAAATCCAAACAAATTCGAACTCGACGGTTCATCGGCCGTTTTCGGGCGTCATTCGGGGGTGACGGCCGTGTTTGTGTACGCGCTCTCTTTCTTTAACAAGTGTTTGATTCAATCGTCCGAGTTCGGCCGTCGTCGCCCGAGCAAACTTCGGCCGATGACGGATTTGGTGTACGTGAGCCGTTAGTGGGAGTCTGGCACTATGAATTCTCTTTCACATTGGATCAGCCATATTTCAGCTATTTTAGTAATGAGGTAATCATAAACAAGGATTCTAGAGCTCCAACTTAGAAAACCACAATTCTCAACTTTTCAAGTATTCATTCTTAACTTTAACTTTTCAAATTAGAAATCAAATGATTTCTAATTTGAAAAATAGACTTTTCGTAAAATAGTAAAAAAAATAATATTAAATCATAATTGACTTGGTGACTTCAATGCTCAACTGGGGCAAGAAAGAAGATACAGAGATATCATTGGAAAATGGCGAGCATATAAATGGACCAACAAAAGTGGTCAAAGGTTAATTGAAACTTGTAGAATTGCACTTGAGAAATGCATAAAGGTCGATTACCATATGCGCGACACTCAGCTACGCGACATCTTGCGATATCGCCTGTCAAATAATGATTACATTGTTTTAAATGGGCATTCCTGTCCATTTTAAACAATGTATTCATTATTTGACAGACGATATCGCAAGATGTCGCGTATATGAGAATCGGCCTTTATTCTAGAATAGAACCCCGATATTTCGAACCCCGACATAATAGTCTTCTATCGAGACTATCTATGTGAACGCAGAGTAATAATGGAAGCAAGAGAAAAAGTCGCGGAACGAGAAGTGACCAGGGGGTTCCACTGGGTACTATTCCAGGACCTACCCTGTGGAATATCCTATATAATGCGGTCGTCAGACTGGAATTTCCGGAGGGAGTGGTTGGAAGGAATTGCCGGAGATAGTCGGCTCTGCCGATGACCTGGCCCTCGTCGTAAAATAATAATGGAAGCAGTAGCAAAAGTCGCGGAACGAGAGTGAGCAGTGGGGTTCCACAGGGTTCTATTCCAGGACCTACCCTGTGGAATATTCTATATAAGGGGGTCGGCTTCACGGATGACCTGGCCCTCGTCGTAAAATAATAATAGAAGCAGGAGGAAAAGTAGCGGAACTAGAAGTGACCAGTGGGGTTCCACAGGGTTCTATTCCATCGCCTACCCTCGGGAATATCCTACGTAATGGGGTCGTGAGACTGGAATTGCTGGAGGGAGTGGAGATGGTCGGCTTTGCCGATGGTCTCTAAAATAATAATGGAAGCAACATGGTCTCAAAATCAACATGTTTTAAAAGGAAACCTCACAAATTAAAAATGTAGAAACACCCAGATTTGGCAACTGGACCATGTATGTATGGATAAATTTTAAGGTGAAGACTCAGTGTCAGATCACTACGTTGTGAAGATCAAAACTTCAACGTTTCGGCGAGGCAAACCGATCCGCGTCGTCGGCTTCCCAGAATGCTTTGTGTACATGGCAGGTTCAGGGTTCGGCAAAATCAACGGCCTCCTCGGAGTTGTTGTCTACATTTATTGCCGAAATTTACCGTTGCATTCGGTTGGATTGTGGAAGTAAGGCGAATTTTCTGTGCAGGGGAGTTTGTAGAAAAATTAGATCTTCTCATAGAAAAACCAGATATGTCTGTCGCTGGCTTTGGTGGAGCGAAAACTTCCGTTCTTGGACAAACGTTAACGGCCTTATTTTCGCGTTTTGTGGACAGCATTGCGGGCGACATTCCTCTCCAAAACATCGATATATCGGTGTTAAGTCACTTGAAGGACTTGCCGTTAGCTGACAGCAATTTTGGTCAACCGGGGAAGATTGATGGGTTATTCGGGGTTGTTTCCCTTTGTCATTGATGGAGAACGAGTTGCCTTATCTCCAGAAATGCCCGTCGCGTTTCGTACCCCCTTCGGCTACGTGCTTATATCTCCCGAACATGGGTCGTGCGGAGAGGCATTCATTGGTGGCGATGCAGGAAACCACTGGTTTAGAGGGCGTTCTGAAACGTTTCTGGGAAATCGAGCACGTTCCCCCCTCGCTCGAGGCCAAAGTCCCTAAAGAAGACCGCGAATGCGAAAACCTCCATTCCTCTGTCCAACATCTTCAGAACGAAAGATACGTTGTTTCGCTTCCCTTTGGGGAAAATCCGGAAGTCCTGGGGAACTCCTTTGACGTGGCGTGTAGACGTTTTTCGAGTGTGGAAAAGCAATTCCAACGCTCCCCGGCCTTGAAAGAAGCGTATTAGTCTGTAATGCGGGATTATCACGGACAAGGGCATATTTCTTTCAGCACGGATTTAACCCCCGAAATCCTATTTTATTCCACATCATGCCATTTTCAAGCCCCAAAGTTCGAGCACCCCCCTGCGTTTTGTTTTCGACGCTAGTGCCAATGGTAGTGGGGGGCGTTCGTTGAATGATGTTTTATATACGGGGCCCAAGTTGCAGACGGATATCTTTTCTTTATCTCTTTGTTAATTAATTTTCGTTTGTTTCCTTTCGCCTTAACTTTCGCAGATATTCGGAAGATGTACCGGCAAATTTGGATTTGTCCGGAACATCAGCTCGTTTGGCGGTTTCACCCGCATGAGCCACTGCAACTAACTTGTGTGGTTTTCGGAACCAGTTCTTCTTCCCCCTTTTTAGCACTCCGCGCCGTCCGTCAGTTGATTGATGACGAAGAGGATGAATTTCCTCTGGCGGCGACATATTTACGACGTGATATCTAAGTTGACGACTTTTTGACGTCGGTGCCGTCGGAGAAGGAGGCGATTCAATTATATTCTCAGTGTAAACGGTTGTTGAAGGGTGGGGGGGGTTCTGAGCAAATGATTGGACTGTATTTAGCAATGATAAATTAAAAAATACGGGACAACAAATCGGGGTGATTTTGCCATTTACCTTCTAGTTACAAAATGTCTTCCTTTCCTGCTCTGTTGCAGCGATCCTCCTGACGCCAACTAATTTAAAGGGGGAAACGGGAAGGAATAAAGACACGAGGGATATACGGCGGAGAACCCTTGCAACGCAGTTCTTCTAGAATGGGCAGAATCCCTGAAAAGTTCCCATCAACAAAAAATGAGCGTGGTCGCAAGCTGGCCGAGACAAAACGTGCAAAAACTCTGGCCGTGCTTCTCTCGCTCCGACTCAAATCACACACTGATTCTTCTATCTAAATCGCGACGCGATTTTTTAATTCGATACGCGCGATCGACACTTGACGGAATTAATTAATCGCGCTAACGACAATCGTGCGCGCTCTTTTGACCGGCCGTAAAACCACTAAAAAAGGGCTCAAACATGGTCGCAAGCCAAAACGCAAAACCGAACGTCAACTGCCGGAAATTTTCGAGACAGCTGGAAGAGAGCGAAGCTACCCCAGTTGACCCTAGATCGTATTTGCCAATCTCTCTATTGGACGTTTATTGCAAATTCCTGGAGCAAACTAACACACGCACAAACGGACAAACTAACACACGCAAACTTCTGAGCTTTGTAGTTCAGTCTACAATACTGTGCAGCAGTGATACGCAGACTATTATCATTTGCGACCCAATATTTTGTGTAAAATTTCATCTCGCGACCCTTAGATAGAAAGTAGACGTTTTTTAAATCTGTTTATATTGACATTTCAATATTTTAATGCTCTCTGGTGAATCGATTTCCAAATTTCCACAATTTGTATATTTACAACCTACAGGGAAAACACTTTCAGACACACTAATGATTTTAAAGCAAAACATTTTCTCGCATTTACCGCAAATTTCACGATGTCATAACTTTTGAACGGCTTACCACAGAGACTTCTAGTTTTCACAACTCGATTCAGCGTCCCAAAATTAGTAAAATGTATATAATATTCACTAAGAGGCTTTCAGTTAAGAAATACCATCGACACGGGGAGTCTACACCGCTGAAACGACGAGATGCGATAAATTCGATAAATTCAATAAACACGAGATTCGACTTTGTCAAAATCATTATTTCGTCGTTTATCTGTCTTGAGTTACCACAAAATTTAAAAACGTTTCTGAAAGCATTTTTGCTGCTGATTACATATATGCAAATTATATTTCGCTAGCTCTTTCCGTTCACTATCGCGTGCAAGAATTGAAGAAATTTTTAAGAAATTTCGGCGCTCGAGAGATCTCGGAAAGTCGTGAATTTCCCGCGGACAATCTTAGTGTATTAACAGGAAAATATCCGTCTGAAAACGATGCCGCAATCCGTTTTTGATTATCTGCAACCGTTTCCGAGACATCTACTTCGCAAATCGATAATCGGGTAAATTTCAGTTTGAAATTTCTTGACGAATTTTGACTTTCCGGACAATTTATACACCGACTTGTTCGTCTTGTCGTGTTAGTTTTTGTGTGCTGAAAATGATTTCGCTGCTTTTTACCGTTCTCGTGAAAATCGAAGAAAACCGAAAAAGCACATATTTTTCGAACGAAATCGATTGGAAGTGGAATTTTTTTTTGTGTTTTTTTTTGGATCCCCGAAGGAAATCAAAGTGCTGAAAACGGTTTTACAGTTTATTTCGCTCTAAAGTTACAAATAAACAAGTTTTATATATTTTTTCGCTGTACACAATCTCGCATTTCCGTCTGATTTCACGCTGTCATAACTTTTGAACGGTTCACCACAGAGACTTCCGGTCTTCACCAATCGATTCAGCGTCCCAAAATTAGTCGGAAAACGTAAATAATATTCCGGAGGAAGCTTTCAGTTAAGAAATAGCAACTACTCGAGGAGTCTAGACCGCGGAAACGACGAAATGCGAGAAAATCAATTTTGTCAAAATCGTTATTTTTTTAGTTACAGCAAATTTTAAAAACGTTTCCGAAAGCATTTTTGCTGCTGATTACAGATATGCAAATTATATTTCGCTAGCTCTTTCCGTTCACTTTCGCCTGCAAGGATTGACGAAATTTTTAAGAAATTTCAGCGTTCGAGTGGAGATTCTTGAAAGTCTTGAATTTCCCGCGGACAATCATAGTGTATTAACAGGAAAATGACCTTCCGAAAACGATGCCGCAATCCGTTTTTGATTATCTGCAACCGTTTCCGAGACATCTGCTTAGCAAATCGAGAATCGGGTAAATTTCAGTTTGAAAATTCACGACGAATTATTGATTCTTTCCGGACAATTTACACATCGACTTGTTCGTCATGTCGAGTAGTTTCTGTGTGCCGAAAATGATTTTGCTGCTTTTTACCGTTCTCGAGAAAATCGAAGAAAACCGAAAAAGCACATATTTTTGGAAGGAAATTATGACATTTTTTTGTTGAAATTTTTTTTCGGAAATATTTTTCGTGATTTTCTATTTGGTTACCCGAAGGAAATCGAAGTGTAATTTGTAAAATTTTCTTGACTTTTTCTGGTTACCCGATGGAAATCGATGTGCTGAAAACGATTTTCTACTGTATTTCGCTCTAAAGTTGCAAATAGACAATTTTTGCTGTTATAAGCTGACTTCATGAGTCTATATCTCGAGAACGGTTACAGATAATTAAAAAAGGATTGTGGCATCGTTTTCAGAAGGTCAATTCCCTACGGACGCTTTTAGATCTCCTGAAAAATATCAATTCGTTTCCCAGTTCTCTGCTAGACCGACCAATGTTCCTGAAATTTCAGCTCACATCTCGCGAACGGAAGCGGCTAGGAAAATGCAATTAGTACATTTGCAACTAGTACATTTAAGTAATCCGTACATTTGCAACAAGTACGACGCAAGATCGACGCCCTAGAAATGTGGTGTTGGAGGCGCATGCTGGGAATCAGCTGGACAGGACTAACGTGTCCATACTCAAGGAATTAAAAATTGACCAGCTTATCTCGTCGATTGTTCAGTTACGAATCCTCAGATTCTTTGGACACGTTACCCGCAAAAGTGACTCAATGGAGCGGCTGATGATTGAGGGCAGAGTGGAAGGTAACAGAGCTCGTGGCAGATCACCAACTCGATGGACAGACACCATCAAATCTGTCACTGAGGCTCCTGTGGCAGAATGCGCGCGCCATGCGACCAACAGGAATATATGGAGAAGGCAGCAGTGAAAAAAGCAGACGACTCACCATGACCACGACCACTCTGTCAAGAGTTAACGACTCCGAAGAAGATCGTTTAAGTTATGGAAATACCGTCGAGCCAGCCATCGATCCTCTGGAGCAGTGGTGCGCAAACTATTTACATTTGCGAGACAACATTTTGTATAAAATGTTATCGCGACTCCTGGATAGAAGGCAGCCTCCACAACTAGAGGGTGCCCACAGGGAGGTGTGCTATAGGTGTGTACCACTAATTTGGAGCCTGGTAGTTGATGAACTATTGGCTAGGCTGAACGACCTAGACATCAAATGTCAAGGTTACGCCGATGACATAGTCATAATGGCCAGAGGGAAGTTTGAGGGAACGCTCTGTGAAAACGTTCAGAGAGGCCTCAAAGTAACTAGTAGATGGTTTGAAATGATGGTTTGAATTTGATGGTCAAACAGTGGGACTGAGACTCAACCTGAGCAAAACCATGGTGAAACCATTTACTAGAAGGAGAAAACTAAACTGCCTACAGCCCATACTGTTAGATGGGAGGGCAGTAGAATACAAACAGGAGATAAAGTATCTGGGTATCACACTAGATAGCAAACTCCTATGGAATAGACACGCTGAGGCAGCGGTAATTAAATTTTTTATGGATTCAACGACCCAAAAAAACTCAAGATCGGCCCTGCTGGGGGTCGTGACCGACAGTTTGCGCACAACTGCTGTACAGTACGCCAATATGGGCCAAAGAACTACGAACAATATGCAATATTAAAAAAGTTGCAGAGTACTACAGAGTGTTCGGATGCGTTTCCTGTGGGAGGACAATTGCCTGAAATATATTTCGCCAAAAAAACATGTTGAACCAAAGGAGGAACAATTTTGATTCTCATATGAATGTATATCATCCCAATAGGGAACTCTGTGTGAATGGATTGTGAGAAGACAGATGATATAATTAACCCATTGCAATCAACACGCAGTAGTGAGATGAAATCTCTTTTCCAGTGAGGCATTTCAGCACTGAATCATCCTACAGCTCGTTACGTACTTCGCTCGTTAAGATTTCTCGTCTAAAGCTATGTACACACAGTATAGAAAGCTAGCATATAGTCCTGCTATAGTTTGACTATAGCTATGTGACCGCTTCGTATGGTTCAACTATACAAATAGTTTTGGGCTATATGAAGCGGTCACACAGCTATAGTCAAACTATAGCTGGACTATATGCTAGTTTTCTATACCGTGTGTGCGTAGCTTAAGATTTCTTGTGAAAGTATCCCCCCATTATCACCTGGAAGAATCTCTCGGAAGCATATTTTTTACTAGGCGTGCGATGGTATTGCATGGAAAGATTATCAGTAATTTATATAGTAGGCTTAGTGCTCTGCAGCCTATCCAAACAGTGTCATAAACTATCACCGTATATCTATATACGGTGATGGTAGTCCGCCTCAATAATCGTGGTAACCCCTTATCCTCTCAAATAATTTGTAGAAACTATAGAGAACTAGTCTGAGTACTCTGCTCTGAAATGTTCTGATATAGATAGATTAGTTTGTGCCTTACTTGCAACATTTAAAACTAAATTAAACATAATGTACACAAGATAATATTTTTTTTGTAAGATTAACATAACATACTATAGTATAGTTCAGTAACTAAACCATTATATTTTCTTAGAAAAGCGAAGATACAGTATCTACAACATTTAAAGCCCGTCCAGCATCTGTACTGCAAATGAAACCATTTGTTCCCCAAAAAGAGGCTCGTAAGTCCATTGAAGTAGCAGAATTCCATTTAAATACGCAGAGAAGAGCAAATGAAAGGGACAAATTTGAAGATTATGTCAAAGAAAAAGAGAGAATTCAAGCGGAACGGTGGCAACAAGTAATATTTCTTTATTATCTATACTTTTTTATATTCTGTTTCAATATTTGTTGTAACTATTTTAGCTTGAAAGACAAAAAACATTGGAGAAAGAGCAAGAAATTGTTAGGATTCGAAAAGAAGCAGTTCGAGCGGCGGAACCAATTAGACGTTACAAAGAAGTGAAAGCTGTACCTGTGAAACCTGTTACGGAACCACACACTCCAAAATTGTCTGTGGCTATGCGCAAACGAAATAAGGAGAATATTAATTCGTCTGATTAAAAAGATATTATTAAGTAATTTTGTGATATTCATGTATTTTTATTATTATATATACATTTTTTTAAAAATTAAATTATTTATAAAGCTTGATACGTAAATCCTAGCTTGTTAAAATATGTATTACTGAATTAAAATATTCCGTCTGCACTTTGAATTTTCGACCAAATTAATTTTGTCTTTCTTCTTTAGCCTAGTGCCACTACTGGGTGTCCTCTTCCAGTTCCTTCCATATCTGTTTGTCGTGTGCAGTTCTTATCCGGGTTTTTCCCGCGGTTTAGACGATGTCTCTCCACCGTTTTAGAGGTCTTCCTGTAGATTTCTTACTTTCTCTGGGTCGCCATTTTATTATTTTGTTGGTCCACCTCGCTGAATCTTGCCGGGCCACGTGTCCTTTTTTTCACAGAGGAGAGGAAATGCTTTTACGCACCCCCAAATACGGTTTCAATTTTGGGGAGTGTGGGTACTCACCAGCCCTCTAAGGCAGTCATACCCACTAAAACCATCTCCTCTTTATTTCTCTCCTGTAGTGTTCCCGCCTTTCAGCCTTACATCCTACAGGTTTGGTCTTAATATTCTTTTCTCAGGTGTCGCCTCTTTCTCTGCTCTGTTCTTCTAATTCATCTTTTGCCTTTTTCCGCATCACTTCTTCTACAAAATTCTTCACAGTTTCCCAGCTGTCCTTGTGCGCGATCATGTCCTCTGTGTGCGTGATCATGACCTGGCTGCGGCAGATAGGTTTCTTTTTATATTGTGCCTTTCGTTATCCCAATTCCCACAGTGGAATATTGTGTGTTCTGGAGTAGCATCTACTTGTTCTGAACAGTATCGGCATTGTGCACTTTCCCTCTTTCCAATTCTCTCCGTGTAGGAGCAGAAGACTCCGTGTCCTGCAAGGCACTGTGTAATATGAAAATTTACCGACCCATGCTTCCTCTCTACCCATTTCTTGATGTCCGGTATCATCCTGTGGGTCCACCTTCTGACTTTAGCGAGGTCCCATTCTGTCTGCCACTTCTGGTAAGTCATTTCCCTCTGTTCCTTCCGGTCTGTTATTGTTATTGTCCTGTGTAGGTCATATAGTCGCTTGCTCTCTTCGGCAAGGAGGTGTAACGGTACTAGGCCTGCCACTACGAACGCGGCATCTGCAGATGTTGTGCGGTATGTACTGCATACTCTCAAGGCCATTAATTTTTGGGTAGACGTGATTTTACGCCACTACGAACGCGGCATCTGCAGATGTTGTGCGGTATGCACTGCATACTCTCAAGGCCATTAATCTTTGGGTAGACGTGATTTTTTTTCGATAGATTTGACGTCTTGCTGCCCCGACCCATAGCGGAGCACTGTACATCACTATCGACTCCATTGCCTTCGCTAGCACTTTTTTCTTTTGTCCTGGACCTCTAATATTAGGCAGTATGCTGCCTAGGGCTTTCATTGTACGTTTCGCCTTCTCGCACGCGTAGTGGATATGTCGCCCGAACGATAGTCCCCTATCTATTATCATGCCCAGATATTTGATCTGTCGCACGGGATAGATATCTTCTCCTGCCATGGTAAACTTTATAGGAGGTAGTTTTTTCCTATTTAGGACTATTGCCACGGTTTTATTCACGGCCACTTTCAATTCGTTCCGTTTCATCCACCTGTCTATAGTGTTTAACGTTACATTCACCTTAAGTACCAGTTCTTCGGGATTTTTTACAGATGCCAATACGGCCAGGTCATCCGCATAGCACACAAGTTCAACTCCCTCCTCCATATCCACAGACATGACATCGTCATACAGCACGTTCCATAGGGTTGGCCCGAGGACCGAACCTTGCGGTACACCTCCCAGGATTTTCTTTTTCATCTTGGATGTTATCTGGATGACGCGATTTCTGAAATATGATTGTACAGTGTTGATTAGGTACTCTAACTCCGCTCTTTTCAAGTTTGGATAGAATTATGTGCCACGGGGCAGAATTGAAGGCGTTTTGTACATCGATAAGGACAAAGGCGCTCCATTGGCCTTGTTGCATTTCCTTTTCTGCATTGTGGATGACGTGCTCTACCGCGCAAATTGTGGTTTTCCCGAAACGAAATCCGTACTGATTTCTATGTAGACCCTCGTTTGTCTCAATTTCTTCCTGAATTCTCTGGTTTACAATATTTTCGTAAACCTTAGCTAGCACATTGATCCGGCATATTATTGGTCTTTATTTAACTGCCTCGTCCATTTTTTTCCTAGGTTTTTCAACTAGGATCAATTTTGCGAGTTTCCATGTATCGGGAAACCGGTTCGACTCCAGCAGGGTGTTGAAGAGGGTTACAAAATATTCCGTATTACTACCTATAATTGCCTTTACTGGTTCAGGCGGTATTCCATCCGGGCTTCCAGACTTGCCCAACTTTATTTTTTTACAAGCCCTTATCACCTCGTCTTCATTAAGGTCGTGGCCGTTTGAGGAAGTAGGGAGAGGTCTATCCCATCGATGGTAATCTCCCTGCTAGTGATGAAAAGTTGGTCGAAAACTTCTTCACGTTCCTGCAGCGGTAGTGTGATCTTCGGGTTTGGTGCATTTAATTGGGTTCTGACGATTTTATATCCTTCTCCGAAAATGTCATTTTCTAGGCTGTCACATAATTTGGACCAGGCTTTTTTCTTTGCCTCTGATATTGACTTTTTGAGCGCTCGTTTTGCTTGATGTTTGTATTCAGATCGTCTATTCCCTCTATCTCCCATTTCTATGCTCCTTCTCCTCCCCCTCCGCCTCCTTTTACGCTCTGAAATCTGATTTTGTATGTCTTCTGACCACCAATAGGGCAACTTATAGTCTTTTCCACACCTTAAGGGTGGTGTGCTTTTCCTATATGCTTTACCCAGAGACTCTTCACAGCTCTCCATGTTATTTTCCTTGTCATTAATTTCTTCCGTGAAAGTCTTATTTAGTGTTACGATGTCTGTAAAACCGTATCTCCACCTTGCTCTCGTCCTCTTGCTTGTGGCAGGTATTCTAGATAGAATGAAATGGTGGTCGCTCATCGACAGTTCGTCTCTCAGGACCGACCACCGCAGGTTTTTGCAAATACCTCGTCATTGACCAAGGTAAGATCAATCTCCGTTATGTCGGACTAGGGTTGGTGTTCTCCCGTTGTTTAGAATGGTAAGACCCATGGACTCAGCCCATTCTAGCAGTTCTTCCCCTCGTCCGTCCGGACTTTGTTCAAATATTGCATGTTAGCATTGCATGTGGGCCACGTGTCCTGCCCAACGTCATTTGAGCTGAGCAGTGCGTTGTATAACACCTGCGACCTTGGATTTTTCTTCTTATTTAGCCTAGTGCCATCCACTCCTGGATGTAGCCCTCTTTCAGTTCCTTCCATGTCTGTTTGTCATGTGCAGTTCTTATCCAGGTTTTTGTCGCGATTTGGACGATATCGTCTCTCCACCGTTTTTGAGGTCTTCCTGTAGATCTCTTACTTTTTCTGAGTCGCCATTTTATTATTTTGTTGGTCCATCTGGCTGGATCTTGTCGTGCAACGTGTCCTGCCCAACGCCATTTGAGTTGAGCAATGCGTTGTAAAACATTTGTGAACTTGGATCTTCTGCGTATTTCATCGTTTCTTATTTTATCCCTTAAGCTAATACCTAACATTGTTCTTTCCATTACTCTCTGTGTTGTTCTGAGTTTATTTTCACTTTTTATAGTTAGTGTCATTGTCTCGAGGCTTTTTATAGTTAGTGCCATTGTCTCGAGGCTAGGGTTTGTGAATATCCGCACTTTTTGGCTTTTGGTTTTTGAAAATTAAAAAACGCGGTTTCGGTTTTTAAGAACTTTTGGTGGTAGTGCCTGATATTTAAACGAGATCTTAGTTTTGTACAAAAGTTGCCGCTAAGGGAAAATGATCTTTCGGACTAGGTGGATGTAGCTTCAATTGTAGAGAGTGCTCGAAACAAAATATTTAATCTTTTTGTTCTCTCAGAAGATTTGTTATGTTTAGCAAACTCCTTTTCATAGAATTGGGATAGCGATTTGTTTGCATATAAGTATTTTTATTTAATTCTTGAATAGTTTTTTGTACTTCTCGTCTTGCAAGGAATAGTTTGGATTGGTCACTTTTAATTCTTCTGAATTTTCACCTTTCAATTGAACATTTGAACATTAATATTGTTGTCTGGATAAAGTCGTTCAAAAAATTTTTCCGCCAGTATTAAAACAGACTTTGTTGAAACTTTCTAAGGATCTGGTAAGCATCTATCCCAGGGGTCTCCAAACTACGGCCCGAGGGCCACATCCGGCCAGCGGACAGATTTTGTCCGGCCCGCGGAGAGCTAGCATACTTGAAAACTCCTTTTAGAGAACATATTTTTTATAGCAAATTAAATTTAGTTTACTGAAGTATTCTAATTTTATGTTGAATAATTATTTATATATAATATTATAATAATACATTGATATTGTTGCTCATACCTACTCATAACATTGTTGTAGGCTTATTGTTATTGTTTTTGTGATAAGTTGGATAAAGAAACACAGAATTGTAATGAGTAAAGACATGTATAATATGCAGAAAATTTAACTTCAGTATATAATAACTAACAAATTATTGAAACGAATCCAACTAACATATTATACATTTTAAATAAAAAGATAACTTATGACAAGCATAATGACATATGAAATACTAATGAGATTTATGTAATTGAGATTTTCCACTGACAATAGTTTGTAGTTGTGGACTAATTTTACTTGTACCAATTATTAAAAGAGATTTAAGATGCTCATCAGTTAATTTAGATCTGTAAACATTTTTTGTGTACTTCATTTTGGAGAAGGTCTTCTCACACAAATAAGTAGTACCAAAAACAGAAAACAGCCCACGAGCAAATTTATTCAAATTATCAAATTGTGTCAGTGGAAGACTCTTATAAAATTCCAACAAAGATGAGTTTTGATATTTGTTCTTAATTATATCACTGCACTGTAGATCAATCATTTCCATTTGAAGTTCCGGGGCTAGGGTTTCAATGTCAGTATCAAAAGGATTCTGAAAAATCTTAATTTGATTCGCAATGGCATCAAAGTCCGAGAAACGAGTATCAAAATTTATTTTCAAAGCACTCAAAGTTTCAATTGCAAAATCGATAGGAAACTCAGTCTCAGTGGTGTGGCTGAATATTTCACATGTTTTAAAATGTGAAAAACATTTACTTCGTAGTTGTGATTGAAACAGTATCAATTTCTTCCGGAATGATTTGATATTAGTGTATAAATCAGGAAGATGCTGGTTTTCTCCTTGCAATCTCAAATTCAGTTCGTTCACATGTTTTGTCAAATCAACATAGAATGCAAACTTCCACAGCCATGCGTTGTTTTGTAATTCAGTAAGAGGGCGATGCTTTTCATTCAAAAAAATTTCGATCACTGCTCGAAGTTCAAAAAAGCGCTGAAGGACTTTCCCACAACTAAGCCAACGTACGGCAGTATGATAAGGTAAGTCATTTTCTCCAATCTCTTCAATAAATTGTCGGAATTATCGGTGATTCAGCCCAAAAGATCTGATAAAATTAACAGTTGATATGACTGGTTTCAGAACTTCAGACATATCCAAACATTTTCCGCACAAAGACTGTTGATGAATGATACAATGTAAGACTAATGGTTTTGAACCAACGTCATTTTCTACAGCCTTTGACACAAGAGTGACCACTCCTTTATCTTTCCCACTCATGTTTTTGCCTCCATCAGTTGTAATACATTTCAAGTTTTTCCATCGAAGGTTCTTTTGATTAATGGCCATTTCAACTCCTTTAAAAATATCTGTACCAGTAGTTGTGCCATGAATACTATACATATCAAGAAATTCTTCATGCACTTCATAGCTTTTATCTACTTCTCAAATATAAATCAACACCTAAGCAGCATCCAAGGCAAAGAAAACCACTCAACGTCCATTTTTGTCGAACAGTTGAGAGGATATATTTTCAGCGAAGTTTTCTACCCTTTGAGCCACAGTGTTTGCTGACATACTGACAAATTTTAATAAATTTACCTTTTCAGGGCACATTTCTTCGGCTACCGCAATTATGCATTATTTGATCATTTCTCCATCAGTGAATGGTTTTCCACGTTTTCCAATTTCAAGAGCTACACGAAAACTGGCACGAGTTGCAGCCTCTTGTTCAGTTTTGAGTTTTGTAAATGAAGATTGCTGCGATTTCAATCCGCGCTTCATAGCTTCGATTTTTTCTGTCCGCAAACTTCCTGTATATTTTGAGTAATTTTGAAAATGTTTTGTTTCATAATGACGTTTAATGTTATATTCCTTGAGAACGGCTATGCTTTCATTGCAAATCAAACATAGCGCCTTGTTACTGGACTCAATTACGAAATACTGAATGTTCCACTGATCTTTGAATTTTCTGCATTCACCATCAATTTTTCGCTTCTTTTCCATACTACTAAATCACACACAAAAGCAACAATTCAAATCAAAATACTGTTACAAAGATGTCTTAAACTTAAACAAGCACAAACACGTTTTAAGGAGGTACTCACTATTTTATTTCACAACACTGTCATAGGAACTGACTTGTGGTTGCGCCACTAGCCTTCTTATATATTCCAATTACTGCCATCTAGAAGTGAGTGGAAGACACCAGAACTTTCTCGAACCAACGAGATTATTCTGTACGTGCTATTAGCACCATCTGTTAGCGATAGAAGGTACTACCTATTTCCGCTTGTGTCCACCAGATGTCGTGTCACGTTACTCCTCATGGCTCGTACTAATAAGACTAATCTAGAAATTACAGATGACAGGAAAATTAATAATATGCAGCGTTGCCGTTTTGCGGACTTTAGTCCGTTTTGTAGCCTTTTTTAAACGTTGCGTACTTTTTCAGACTTTTTTTTCATCAGTGGACTATTTCACTTTTTACCACCGGCAACAATGATAATATGGTTTTGGCCATCGGAACTTACTGGAGTAATCAGTATGGCCCTAAGGCTGGAAAGTTTGGAGACCCCTGCTCTATACTATTACTGACATGTTTTGTTGCTCCATTGTCGACCCACCAGGTAGCTGAATCTCCATCAGCCGAGAAGGCCTCTGCCTCTATTGAAAGGATCGAGGTCAGTAACTGCTACTGATTCTGACCTCTTCGGTTTTCCAGCGGCAGCCCACTTTGGACACTGATATATCCAATGATCTTTTGCTTTACAATAGTGACAGACATCCCCTTTCTTAACTTTAGTCTTAGATAGCCTACCTTGGGTTTTCTTGGATGTATGTTTTACATGTAATGCCTCTTGAACAACTAAGCTGCTGCTACCAACCTTCAGAAAGTTCCTTTCATAAGCACACAGTTGAATAACTAACTCAACGAAGGTTTTCTTATTGCCCTCTATCAACATCATTCAACTTGACTGAAATGAACTAAAACTACTTGGTAAGATACTTAAAATCTTACAAACTATCATCAGTTCAGGTAATGGATTTTCTTTTATTTCTTTTAATCCATTGTGTATTTCATGCCACATACTTTTTAATTTAGCAATATGAGTTGACACATCATTCGCTGATGTCCAACTGAACTTGAAGAAATCTGAACTGATATTAAACAGTTGGTCTTTCGATGTAGCTTCATATAGAACTTTTAATGCTTCCCAAGCTTCATAGGCAGTTTCTTGGTCCATAATCTTCTGATAAACTGTGTCTATTACAGCACTGGTAATCATGGATTTTGCATAGCTGTTAGCCTTACGAAAAAGATCACTTTGTTCCTTATGTTTCTTGACTTCTTCTTCTGTAGCTGAGCTTGAAAATGAATCTGGTCGCTATTATTAAGAATATGGGAATTGTGGAGTTACCTTCACTAACTGTTGCTAATTGTCTTCCAAAGTGTATTTCTAAACATGGAAAGTAAAAATGAATCTTCTACTTCAGCTGGTTCAAGAAATATCCGGGCTTTTGTAATCCAAAAACTGACATTTTTTAATACAACAAATATAACTGCAACTTCTGTCCAGTTAATTCACAGAAAATGTGTTTATGCAGCAGATCCGCTGTTGCCAAGTTCAATTCTTTTGCAGGGATTATACTTTTTTTTCTGTGTCGCTACAATTTAAGTATTATATGTATTAAATATATTTAATTTTATTTTAATTCTTGTGCAGGGGTCATGTTAATCTTCTATGTATTCTTCTTCTTCTTATGCATATTCACTAATGAATGTTTGTGACCACGATAATGACTTGAATGTCATCATCATGTGGTTCTCTTGGGAAGTATAATGGAGGTGATTTCGAATTTAAGTTAGGTTGTCCGAGAGAGAGGTTTAAACGCACTGCTGCGCCTATATGGTCTAAAATAAGATAAAGTTGCAAGAAGTATTGGGTTAACCTGAGTTAAACCAATTAGAATGAAATTAGAATTAAAAATTAAATTTATATTTCAATGTTGTTGTAAGTGCATGTGCAGAAATTGTATATTGAAGTGTTTACCAGAACAAGGTAAAATAAAAAGATGAAATTGGCAACGTCGGTTGGGCTTCTCCTGCACTTTTTGTTTGACAAGTAATTAGAGAAAAGTTAGGCAGTGAAGGAAAATATTAACTGTTGCGTCAAAAAAATGACAATTTTTTTATAAAAACCCGTATATTTTTTGAATAAATCGACGTAGAAGCATCATTTTGGCTCTCTAAGTTTGCAAATACACTACGGAGGACGATTAGTAACAGTTATTCAAGGTAAAACTCTGCCAACCCCAAAAAAATGGAAATTCCCATATTCTTTACAAATTCCGAATCTGGTTTTCTTAGCAGTCCATCGATTACTTCCATAGCACCTCCATGATAATCAAGAAGATCCCTGATCTTTCTCTTCCACATAGGCCAATCAGCCTCACTACTCATTGGCCTTATATGCTTTGAAAAGTCCATCGTCTTTATTTACAAACACTACACAAAAACTAGCACAAGCATACTTGGCCCATAACCTATTGTGGTTATTAATAAATAAAAACACTTAATAGTCTATTTCAAAACAAAGAAAAAAGAAAACAAGTTAAATATCTTAATGATTACATCTTATAAAATGTCAACTAAACAAAACAACTAAAAACCGTTAATGTTCTTAAAAACAGTTCTACCAACTTAATCTCAGAATAAAACTTAGGCAACAACCAACAATTTTCAAGTAATTGTGGCAATTTTAGGGATTTTTGACTTTGGCTTTAGGGGTAAATATTTTTGGGAGTTGGTTACACTGTTTCTACGTGACTTTTCTTGAGTTTATTGAAGAACAAAAAATAAGGTAAGAATTGTTATTCACTTTTGTGTGTTTCGATGGTTTTCGACTTTTTATGCATTTCTTTATCTGTTACAGAAAAACAATGGTACTAAAAAAACGATACGGTGTTGATAGTCGATTGCTTGACGAATTAAAAATTTGCCAGTTCAATAGAAGGAAAAGATCCAACATCTTTGAACAACCAGCCATTGTTTCCATAAATAACCTGGGAGAAAACGAATTTATGGTCAGGGCCACCAACAAACGATTAACAATTGTTTCTACGGTGATACAGAATTTTCGCCTGCCAGTACAGGTGATTGATGAACTTGATGAGACAACAGTGGAAATAGTGATCGACCTTAGTCAGTTTGCAAGAATAAGATTTAGAAGTGCTGCTGATTTATCAGCTTTTAGTAGAGCTCTCGGAGATTTAGCCAAAAATGATCCCTCAGACTCAAGTGAACAATCCCATGGGTCTCTTTCCATTTCCATTTCGTCAATGGACGAAAATATGCTCATCCCACCAGGTGAAATTTAAGGTGTATCAATTTAATGTAGAATAAAATTAAATAAATTATTCAGTTTCATTTATGTCAAGAACAAAAATCTTTTTTGATAATTGCAATTTTAGTCAATTCTAATATAATTCATTTGTTCAATCTATTGTCTACAACATTTGAAATATTTGATTCCTAATTTTAAATATTTAAAAAATTTTTGAATATTCAAAGGTGAATTCACCTTAAACAAAACTGAGTAAAAATCCTTAAAATAAATGTAAGCTTAAGACTATACTTGAACACTACTTTTTTTTTTAATGGGGCGTAGCAAGCACCAATCGGTTAACTTGACAAGTGGCCCCCTGACCTCGAGCATCTTGGAACTGCTTCACGCATGACGTCAAGATGTCGATGTATTGGTTTTGCCTTACATCCCCCTTCCACGTCTAGTGATTAGGTTAGGTTTTTTGTTGTTTATTGTAATGTCCTTGTATTGGTTTCGCCTTACATCCCCCTTCCACGTCTAGTGATTAGGGGTTCAGGTTCAGTTTCTTGTTGCTCTCGACTTGGAGTTGTTTCCTCTTGTCCTGCTCTTTCAAGGTATGATGTTTGTTACCATGTCGGTTGATATTATCCAGATGTTCTCTGACCTAATCATATGGTCAGTTAGGCCTATGGGCTCTAGTTTGAGGTGAGTTTTCTTTTCCCATGTTTCTCTTTCTGGTATCCATCTATGACAGTCGAAGATGGTGTGTCAAACACTATTTTCAAGGCCACAGTATTCACAGAGACTATCGGTTGCCCTGCGCATGTTATGCAGGTAGTCCCTAAAACAACCATGACCGCTTAGCACTTGTGTAAGGTGGAAATTCGTTTCACCATGCTTTCGTGACACCCACCGCTCGACGTCAGGTATAAGGAACCTGGTCCATTGTCCCCTGTTTGACAATGGACTAGTGAAGTCTTTGTCACGTCGTCGTGAGAGGTAGACGTGTTTCGAGAACGCTCGACATTCGATTAGCAGTAATTTAGTTTACTAAAATAGTTTATAGTTAGTTTAGTTACATTTAGTTTAGTGTATATATAAATATATTTAGTTTAGTGTTATAGTTATAGTGTGGACTATAGAGGAAAAGACTCAACAGATTAAAACTAAGTGTTTTAGTGTTCGGTGTAGTGTTCACGAGGCGATAACGCCGATAAACGATTAACAAAAACGGCTTCGGATCCCGATATACAGATAAATGTAATAAATTTAACAAATTTTATTTATCTATTTAAAATTAATTTAATATACGCATAGGTCTCTAATTAGCGAATCCTCGCCATGTGGCGGACAATTTTCCGCCCCTATTATTAACGACTCGCGGGACCTAACATGGAAACGCGACAACACAAAAAAAACACGGAGATGCCCATCTCTCAAAAAAAGGGACCTGAAAATCAGGAGACGGTAACTCAGCCCCGGTTCCTGATTATCAAAAAAACTGATGGTAACAATTTTGAAAGAGAGAATCCATTTAAAATCAACAAGGAAATATATAGTATTATAGGTGAATGCGAATCCATAAGGAAGCTTAGAGACGAAATACTAGTCGAGACCAGATCAAATAAACAATCAGCTAGATTAAGCCAAATAAAGACCTTCTGCGACTGCCCAGTCGAAATCCAAGCACACAGATCTCTAAACTACAGCAAAGGGATAATCTACTGTTGGGACCTACTAAACGTGTCCGAAAATGAGATATTAGAAGAACTAAAAAGTAGTAACGTCTGTGATGTAAAACTTTTAAAAACGAAAAGAGAAGGTGAATGTAAAAATACTCCTTCACTAATCCTCACCTTTAATTCCCCGTCCCTACCTAAGAAAATAAAAGCCACATTCTACAACTTGGAAGTCCGAGAATACATTCCGAACCCCCTAAGATGCTTTCGGTGCCAAAAGTACGGCCATAGCGCTGCCCGCTGCTCCAACCTACAAGTATGTGTATGTGGGAATTCTCCACACGAAGAAACTCCATGTGGCCAGCCAATATGTATAAACTGCCAAGGAAACCACCTCGCAAACTCAAGTGAATGCCCAAAATATAAGGAAGAGGTTGCTATACAGAAAGTACGGACACAAGAAAAACTCTCCTATCACGAGGCCAGAAGAAAGGTGAAAGTCACTACACCGGTAAGCAACATTTCATATGCCAAAGCAACATCATCACCTACTAATGTCCCCGCTATTGATATTAAAGAACTATCAGCAGCACTAATCCCAATCATAATTGAAGCCATAAAACAAATTATACCGAACATATCCGACCAAGCAAGAGCACCTCCTACAGAACAGACAATAACTGCAACCTGTTCATCAGAATCCACTACGAGAGACATACCGCCTAGTGGAGTAACTGCGTTTAGAGGGATATTTAAAATTCCGACCACAGACGATAAAGAAAAACGTAAACGAGGAGGTCACCTGATCCGATCTCCTTCAGTTTCTGAAGAACTTTCAGAAAATGAACCGGATCCCAAGAAGACATGGGTCAAGACCAGAACAAAAGGATGGGAAAAAGGAAGGCTGAGAAATCAGGGACAATCCACAGACAACATGAATAATACCTAAACATAATAATACTTAATCAAAGCTTCTCTGAGTACCAAGTAGAGCAATAATACCAATTTTCAAAGCTCATCAACGAACTATTCGTCCGAATCACCGACACAATGAAACACCGAATCAGATGCCTGCAACTGAATCTAGCAAAAAGCAAATCAGCAACTATTGCTCTTTTAGAAAAGATATCTCGGGACAGAATACAAATCGTATTCATCCAGGAGCCGCACTTTCACCGAGGCAAGGTTCTAGGGTTTCCTGTCCATTATAAAGTCATTGTTGTGATTGTCAAGACTGCAATAATCATCACAGATCCACGGATCAGTGTGATTTTTATGGCAAAATACAGTAATAACTTACATACCGTCGTACAGATCGTAAGCGGTAAGTTAACATTCTTTGCTGTCTCAGTTTATTTGCCTCCTGACACTAGGACTATATTTGAAGAAAACACACATAGCCTAGACAATGTTGTAAAAGAGTTAGCATCTAAAGGTGATATTCTAGTCACAGGTGATATTAACGCTAAATCTCATAGTTGGGGTAGCCGAAGAGATGATTATCGTGGAATGAATAGGATGGTTGCGACAGTTACTACGTGGTAATCCATACTTACATTGAATTGAAAAATTCACTTTGATTTTTACCACACTTATATTATGTAAAAATGTTATATAACTGTGAATAATAAGTTATATAACATTTTTACATAATATAAGTGTGGTAAAAAACAAAGTGAATTTTTCAATTCAATGTAATTATCGTGGAAAGTTATTAGGTACAATATTTTCAAAACACAACCTCGATATTCTCAACAAAGGCTCTGAACCTACTTTCGTAGGCCATAACGGCTCAAGCCTAATCGACGTTACCTCGGCAAGCATCAAGTTAAGTCGACTAATAGACGATTGGCATATCCCTGAAGATAACAGCCTGTCAGACCACAAGTACATTTGCTGGTCTATCGGTCTAGAAACAGAATTGCCAGAAAGTCTCCGCGGCTTCTGCACGAAGAAGGCAAACTGGAATTTGTTCAGTGAACTAGTTACCAAACGAATTCTTGATATCTCACCCCAGATTGATAATTGCCGTTCTCCCCAAGAAATTGCATGCTTTGCAGAAGCCGTTAATAACTCCATTGTCAGCGCGGCCGTCGAATCTATGCCACGCCGGAAATACTTTCAAAAATCGGTCCCTTGGTGGACCCCTGAGCTTACTTCCTGTCGGAAAGAAAATAACCGACTAAGACGTATATACCAGAGCAGCACAGGACAAGATAGAGAAGTAAACCGTATGAAGTACAAGAAAAAACTGAACGAATACAAATGTTTAATCGTTGAAACCAAAACCCAAAAATGGCCAGATTTCTGTACAAATCATTTCAACGGGGACCCCTGGGGCCCGGTATACAAGGTAATACGAGGACGGAAAACCAATTCAGGCTACCTCACAAGCCTAAGTAAGAGCAACACAGCACGAGAGCTCTTGACAGCCTTCTTTCCGGATGATCCCGAAACAGACTTAGTGGAACACTTACAGTCTAGAAAAACAGCTCTAGAAGGAAAAGGTGGACCCGACGACCCTTTATTCACAATTCCAGAGATTGTAATAGCGATCAAAGGTATAAATCACAAAAAGGCTCCAGGCATAGACGGACTCTCATCGGATATCGTGTCAGAGGCATTTAAGGCTGCCCCTCAAGTTTTCCATAAACTATTTAACAAATGTCTAAGATGTGGCGTTTTTCCAGCAATTTGGAAACTACAACTAGTAAAAATAATTCCCAAACCACTTAGACAAGGTACATCCTGTAAAGACTTTAGGCCCATAAGTCTTATGCCTGTAATTGGGAAAGTCCTCGACACCTTGCTCATCACCAGGATCGGTTACCATCTTTATAGTCGCAATTTACTTAGTAACAACCAATTTGGATTCAGAAAGGGCGTAGGAACCACCGATGCCATAACCAAAGTCATTCAATCTATCAAAGACAATATTGCTCAGAAACAATATTGTGCCATTGTTGCACTTGATATAAGCGGTGCCTTCGACAATGCCTGGTGGCCTAACATTATAGAACAATTAGTTATCAAACAGTGCCCTGATAATCTCATTAGCTTGAGTAAAGATTACTTCAGCAACCGTAAAGCCATAATCTCTGAACCAGGCTTATGCGAGGAGAGATCAGTCAGTAAAGGTTGCCCACAGGGATCGAAATCGGGCCGTACCTACTGGAATATTCTATACGACACAATTTTCGAGTATGATCTTCCAGTAGGGTGTAATATAGTTGCCTACGCAGATGATACCATGCTTATTACTTCTTGTGGTAGTATAATGGGCCTAAAAGAGAAAACCAATCAAGCACTAGAAGTTTTATTAGCTTGAGCCAAGAACCACAAATTAATCTTTAATGCCAATAAGACCGAGGCAATATTCTTTGGAAAAAATCCGAGGCAGCGAACAACCAGTTTTTACAATAGGAGATAACCAGATCAAGTGTCAGGATAATTTAAAATATCTTGGGATCACAATAGATAGAAATCTAAAGTTTAAACCACACATTAAATTAGCTTGTGGAAAGGCCAAACAGAGCGTTCAACTTGGCCGGGTGGCAAGGAAGGAATGGGGCTTAGGCAAAATAGCTTTGAAACAAATTTATAGCGGAGCAATTGAACCAGGATTATTATACGCCGCTCCCATTTGGCATAAGTCTTGTGGAGTTAGGGAAAAAGCGTACAACGAGTCTGCACACCAAGAGCGGCGAAAGCATACCGAACGGTGTCCACTGAGGCTGCCTGCGTTATCTCCGGACTTATACCTTCCAACCTCCGACTAAAACAGGTTTCATTGTACCAAACCAAACATTCCCTTGAAAACCAGACCCTAAGAGAAATAACCGGCCTTAACATATCCTCCGACCTTTTGGAAACAAAGACCCACCTTGAGCATCTTATCCATCCCGCCTATTTTCGCTCCCTTGTCTACACTACGTCACCTACCAACTCACACCGAATAAAAATATTCACAGACGGCTCTAAATCAGACGCAGGAGTTGGAGCTTTTGTAGCATACAATGAAGAAGAGGAGTTCCATTTCGAAACATTTGGTTTGGCTGACTACTGCTCGATATTTCAAGCAGAGTTAATTGCAATTAACCGGGCATTAGCGTATATTCTTTCGAAACCAGACGTAATGGACGAATGCTCTATTCTATCCGATTGCAAATCTGCTCTAGATGCTCTTCAAAACATGGCCTCGACAACCGAGATACTATTCGACACATGGCAGCTCTATAACGAGGTCTCACAAAACACTAATCTAAGCTTCCATTGGGTGAGGGCACATGACGGCCTGACAGGTAACGAAAGAGCCGACAGTCTAGCAAGACAAGCTTCTGGTCAAGACTCCACAGGCCCAGATCCTCAAAATTGTGCTGAAGTTTTCAAGAAAGTACCAAGCCAGGCTATAAAGCACGGGATCAACACCTATCTTAACAGGGAGTGGCAACAGCGATGGAATGCGTCAGGAACTGGTCTTTGGACTAAAAACTTTATCTCGTCTATCGACAAGTGGATTAATATGGAGATCTGTCTCTCGCACCACGCGGTCCAACTTATTACTGGCCATGGAAATTTTCAGTCTTACCTACGTCGCTTTGGAAAAAGGGCATCGCCACTATGCCAGTGCGGTGAAGAAGACACAGCTCCACACGTGCTTTTTTATTGTCCGGTCATCTCAAAATGGAAGCAAGATTCCGAACTGAGTATGTCCCATGCAGGATGCTCCTGGCCACGAGACGAGGAGGAGTTAAAGGAAGTCGAAAAAAACAAGAAATGGTGGAAGATTTTTGACGAATGTGCCAAAAATCTAAGAAGATTGGATCACGACCTAGTCATCACCAGAAACTAAATTTAAATTGACTATTTTATGTTAATTCGGTCTACGTTCTTGCCTCTTCTTATTATGTTATTAATTATGATGTATTAATTATTATGTACCAGCATAGTGTCCTTGTCGACGGAGTGCTGGCGACTATTAGTCCAATAAATAAATAAGCTGCTGTCCCCTGTTTGATAGCTGCCACTCTTCTTGCCTGTCTTATACGTTTGCGCCCTGGCGGATTTCTTTTTATCGCTCTTTGTGCAGTCATCGCTTGTTCTAACTCGGTACTGTTTCTCTCTCTCTCTCGCACCATAAGCTCTATTGGTACTATGCCAGCGATTACAAGTGCAGCTTCCATTGAGACAGTTCGGTATGCACTGGACACTCTCAGTGCCATTTTCCGTTGAATTAACAATAACTTGTGCCTGATTGATTTCTTCTCCATGGCAATTACCCATACCGGAGCTGCGTAGAGCATGGTCGAATGCACCACCAAGCATAGGAGCCTTCACTTGCTGCTTTTGGGGCCACCGACGTTGGGCATTAATTTGTCTAATGCTGCAGCGGTTTTGAGTGCGATGACGTGGTTTTTAAATGATAGACATTTGTCGATCGTTACACCCAGGTATTTAATGGATTCTTTCAGGACTATCTTTTCTCCCTTTACAAAGAAAGAAATGGGACCAATTTTTCTAAATCCTGTTAGCAGCACTGCCTCTGTCTTTTCGGGAGCCAATTTTAGTCTCTTTCCTTCCATCCAATTACCAACTTGATCTATAGCTGCATTTGCTCTAAGCATTATTCCCCTTTCTGTTTTCCCAGTCACTACCAGAGCCAGGTCGTCAGCAAAGTCCACGATCTCCGCTTCCTCCGGCAGTTTGAGTCTGAGGACTCCATCGTACAGGATGTTCCACAGTGTGTCGAGCCCTGTGGAACACCACTGCTCACATTGCACTCTTCTTTTGAATTCTCTGCTTGCAGAATGATTTTTCTATTTCTCAAATAGCTCCTGATTAGTCGCAGTAGATATGGTGGCATGCCCTTTCTTGCCATTTCCTTCAAATTGTTTTGCCATGATGCAGAATTAAATGCATTTCTAACGTCGAGTGTTATAAGTGCACATAGCTTTTTCGTTCTTTGTTAGCTTTCCTGCGTTTTTTTGCCACTTCGACAACCTTATCTATAGCATCTACTGTCGACTTTCCCTGCCTGAACCCATGTTGCTTCTCTGAGAGGTTTTCACCTGTCTTTAATGCCTGTCTTATTCTTTGTAGAAGTAGTTGCTCTAGGAATTTTTCTGCTACATCTAGTAAACACAGGTGTCTGTACGACGAAGACTTCTCGATGGGCCTTATTGCCTTTCCTAATTAAAACAAGTTTGGCTTTTTTCCATATATCTGGAAATATTCTCTCAGTGACTATATGGTTCATTATTTTCAGAACATAGTCTGGAAACTTTACCACAATGTTTTTTATGATCTCTCATGGAAGTCCATCTATATACCTGGGGCTCTGCCATTTCGAAGGCGCTGGCTGGCTTATTTGAACACTACTAATTAACATACTAATACACTAATTACATACTAATTAACACTATACTTGAATTGTTATTAACACTATAGCGCGATTACAAATGGGAACATCGTCAGAGGCTGACCCCTTTTGCTATGAGCTAGTTTTATTGAAGGCAAAGAAACTAGAAGGTTTCCTGAGGGTATTTTCTATATAGGAATTTTCTGTTCCTCTGGTCAGGATCCAGACGACACAGTGATCATAGCAAGCAACCAGCAAGACCTACAGCTACTAATGAACAACATAACCAGAAAGGGGTCAGAGGCCGGACTCAGAATGAACAGATCCAAAACAAAATATACCAATATCATGTGGAATATATGGCTAACAATACCATGTGGAGATGTTATACCTAACCTCAAAAAAGTCATGTTTTTTTAAATAATAATTATTTATTATTATTTATTCGTTTAGCCCTCTAAGGAGCGCGTAGAACCATTACTTAGCACTTGTCTTCTTTTTATCTTCCCAAAACTTCGTCATCCTTTCGCTCTGGGTCTTCTTTCCTGCGTCCATGCGTTTTTTAGTTTCAAACTCTTAGCTGTTGGATTCTTTGATGTGAAGTTGTGTGAATTTATTTCCTGCCTGTATTTAGTTCGCGTAGTTGCCAATGGGTCTATATTGATTACTGAGAGGTCATGTTGGGTGTCTACCAGCCAGCGTACTTTGGACTCTTGGGTTCCATTGATGATGTGGAAGATTTTCTTGGTCAATCAAGAGGCATCCATTCGTACTATATGACTGTAGAATTTCTTTTCCGTGCAACTGAGGAGAATTGTTCTGTCAGGGACTGCAGTTCTTGTGAGCTTTTACGCATCCAGATACCTTGGGTCCAAATATTTTTCTCTGTATCTGACGTTCTACTTTCTCGATATCATTGATGTAGATGGTTAATGATGAAGTCTCAATTGTATAGAGTGCTTCTAGAAGAATGACTGTATGGTAGTGACGGAGTTTTGCTTTAGTAGAAAGTAATTTCTTGTTGTACATATTCCAGGTGATTGTATAGGCTTTGCGTAACTTTTCTGCACGTGTTTTGTTAGCCATTCTTTCCTTACCAGTGTTTCCAATTCTTTCACCTAAGTACTTGGTGCTTAACTTGTATAACGTTGCCATATTTGGTTGCAAGATGTGTCATATTTGAGCTCTTGGAATCTATATATTGCGTTTTCTCGTAAGAGATTTGAAGGCCGGTCCTGATGGCGATTTCATGAAGTTCCTCGATGGCGTGTTTGCCTTCTTCAGTAGTCCGGGTGATTATTGCAAGGTCGTCAGCAAAAGCGAGGCACTTTATGTTGATTCGTTTGTCTTTTGTTCCCATATATACTCCAGGTACTTCTTTCTCCCATATTTTGATTATCTTATCTAGTACCAGGTTGAAGAGGAGTGAGGACAATCCATCACCCTGTCTTACTCCAGTACTGATTTGAAAAGGCTCGGAGATTTCACCCATGAATTTTACTTTAGATGTTGTGCTCGATTAACATGGTTGTTTTACTATCCACACCGTATTCATGAAGTATATTAAACAGAGTTATGCGGTCAATCGAGTCATAGGCTTTCTTGAAGTCTACGAAAGTGACAACTGTGCGGTTGGGCTGGCGATGTTGCAGTATCATCTTCAGGTTCCAGATTTGTTCCGCGCATGATCGGTGCGGTCGGAAACCTGCATGATATTCACCGATCAGATGTTCTGTCTGTTCTTTCAGTTTTGTGAGGTGGGCACATGAGAAGAACTTTGTAGGCGATAGATAGAAGGGAAATGCCTCGGTAATTGTTTGGATCAGTCTTGTCGCCCTTTTTGTGTAGTGGGTGGATCAAAGCATTTTTCCAGTCCAATGGTATGATGCCCCTCTTCCATGTACTTGCAATGATAGCTTGCAGTCTGTCAATCAAGAGTTCACCTTCAATCTTGAGCATTTCAGCGATTAAGTCGTCTTCCCCTGGTGCTTTGTTCTTTTTTAGGTGTAAAATGATGTTTCGTATTTCCTCATGTGTTAATAATAATAATAATAATAAGTTTATTTTTTCCAGCAGACAATATTTGTCTATAATGGACAAATCATAATAAAAATACATAAAATACATATAGGTAACAAGATAAAGGACAGATCATAATAAAAATACATAAAATACATTACGAAATTAACTAAGATATCAAGGTGTAGGTCGAGTAGGAAAATGGGCAGTTAATTGCTTCTTAACTGCACGTTTATTGAACTGGACGTGGAATAAATCAAACTCCGAGTTTTGTGAATATAAATTATTGTAGAGTCTGAGGCACCTCAGTCAATGGGGAATTGAAGTGGTGAAATGTGCTAGGTATGTTAAAATAAAAGGTTAAGTGACTCCTACTTTCTGTTCTCGGTACGGCAATGTAAATCTCGCTTAGGATTGACGGGCAATGTATTGCTCCTGTTAATATTTTTTGTAAAAAGATCAAAGCGATAATATCTCTCCTGCATAATAAGGAGTCGAGCCCAGACAAGTCTAGGAGCCAAGCCTCATCGATATGCGTCACAGGATAATAGCCACGCATTTTAAAGAAAACATATTTGGCAAACTTCCGCTGCACTCTTTCCAGAAAACGGATGTGTAATTGACTACATGGCATCCAAACAACCGTGCAGTATTCCAATTTGGAGCGCACAAAAGCATAATATAGCGCTTTTATGGAGGTGATGCATGTGAAGTCTCTAGTGTTTCTAAAAATGAAACCTAACACTTTGAATGCATTATTAACAGTCTTTGTAATGTGAGGTACAAAGGTGAGCCCAGTATCCATAGTTACACCGAGATCTAAAATTTTATCGCATGACACAAGCGGGTAACCATTGATATTGTAATAAAATCTGACAGTTTAAGTTTTCCTTGTAAAGCTGATTTTTTTGCATTTACTAATGTTAAGTTCCAAACTATTTTTCGTACACCATGTGTTCAACTTGTCTATGCTATTTTGCAGAAGTAAACAATCAGATTTGGCACCAATGATCTTGGCTATCTTGAGATCATCAGTATAAATAAACACTCTACAGTCAATACTACTAACATCATTGTAAAAAATTATAAAAAGTAGAGGCCCCAAATTGGAACCTTGAATAACTTCACTGGAGGTGCAGTAAACGTCCGATTTGAAACCGCCGTATTCAACAAATTGTGTCCTATCAGCCAGAAGAGACTTAATTAGCTTTAAGAAACCATTACACAGTCCAAACCCACCCAGTTTGTTTAACAAAATGCAATGGTTTACACGGTCAAAAGCTTTAGATAAGTCAGTATATATGACATCCACTTGGAAACGATCGTCTAGAGCTTTCGATACAAATTGTGTAAACTCAACCAGGTTGGTGGCAGTGGACTTGCCTTTTATAAAGCCATGCTGTTCTGGAGCTAATCTGGTGATCACATGGGAGTAAAGAATGTCAGATACAATACAATCAAATAGTTTAGCAAAGTTGCACAAGAGAGCAATCGGACGGTAATTTCGTATCTGGGTTTTGTCACCGGACTTGAACACAGGGATAACACGACTCATTTTGAACATTAACGGGTAGACTGATGTGTTTAACATTAGATTAAATAAGTGGCATAACGGAACCAGCAAACAGTGAATAGAGTCAACAATAATAAAGGAGGGTATGTTGTCAGGCCCGCATACATTGTTCGATCTGATTTTACCAACAGACTTGAGGATGTCACAGTCACTGATGGTGAATGAGTTGAAAGCGAGTTGATTAACACATATATTGCTATCATGTACAGAAGCACAGCATTTTCCTCCACAGTTGACACAGGGCGAGTGACTATCACAATTAAATACACTTAAGAAGTGGTCGCAAACGCATCGACAATATCTTGCTGGTTCTCCAAGAGCTTATCACCATATATCATGGAGCCCGGCACACTAATTGACCTTTTCTTTTGATTGATGAATTTCCAGAACTTATTAGGATCAGTTCGCAGGGAGTCCTCAGCAGACGCAATAAAACGCTTATAATCACGACGAGTTGCTTGTTTTATATCACAACGTACACTCTTCACAGTCTCAAGGTGGCATGTAAGTTTGGTTTTCTTATAACGATTCCAGGACCTGTTTTTTTCTTTGATTAAGGCAATTGTGGCGTTGGTAAACCACATTGGATAGTGGGCGGTCTTGGGAGATAGGCTTGCTTTAGGAACGAATTTATCCATCAACTCGTAGAGGACACCATAAAAATAAGAACATAGAGAATCCACGTCGTTTATCAATAGTATGGCAGACCAGTCTACACAGGCGAGGGCAGCGTATAATTCGATGAAATTCGCTTTGCGGAAATTGTACTTGGTTGGATCTTCTTTTCTTGGAAACTGGGTGATTAGTCTGAGATCACAACTTAGTCTGATGTCAAGGCAAGGGTGGTGTAGGTCCTCAGGTACTAAAGGATCTTGTTGCTTATGTACTAGAGTGGACAGGTGCTCTGTTGTCAATATCAAGTCTAAAATTCTGTTATTCGAGTTGACAATTGTATTTTGTTGTTTTAAATTGTGAAGTGATATAAACTGTGTAAGCCTCTCATACAACTTAGATGTTCTTGCTCCGAACATGCACTCAGTTAGTTCTGGTATATTGAAGTCACCAACTAACAAAGCAGGGCGAGAGAAGTCAATAGATGATTCAAGATATTCAAAAAGTTGGGCATAATCATCTAATTGAGTGGCTGGGGGAATGTATAACACAATAATAGTGAGACAGGCAACTTTTATAGCTAGCAGTTCGGTATTGACAACAGGAGATACTAAATTGAGATTATAAGAGCTGAAGTTGTTCCTTAAAGCAGCCAGTACACCTCCACCTCTGCCATAAGATCTATCACATCTAAAGACATTGAAATCCTTGGTAAATAATTCACATGAGTTGACATGAGACTGTAGCCAAGTTTCCGTTAATAGTATTACGTCCGCGTCACTCGTGCTACAGTTATTGTTGAACTCGACAGTTTTGGTGTTGAGCCCTCTCACATTCTGGTACAAAATTTCATAATTATACGTCTGCTGGAATTTTACATGTTTTTCTTTGGACAATGGTGGGCGTACCTCTAACGTACTTTAGCCGTAAATTGGTCTCACCAATGGCGGTACGTGCACGAAGTTCTTTGCGAATGTTGTACGCATGTAACTGCTGGGTAGGGGTTTAATCCCCATTAATAAATATCCCGTCTTTTTTGGGGTTGTTTTGCAGCACGGCTCGGAGAGCGTATGCATTATTAAACACTACTTTAATGGGACGCTCGCTCGGCGAGTCCGGTTTACCAATACGCGTGGTGTATAGTATAACAGAAGCATCATTATTTAATAATAAAGGGGACAGCATATTTTTAACAACTTGACAGTCAGACGCCTTCTGTTGGGAAACGTTACCATCGGGTTCCTGGAGTCCTCTAATTATGATGTTCTTCTCCCGCCTAATCCGTTCGGCCGCTTCATTTATTATTATTTCATCTGTACTTGAGCTAGGAACATCTGTTTCGGCTTTTCCTAATTTCAACTTGTTTTGGTTCTGGATAAGTTTGTTCAAACTTTCCATCAGTTCAGCTACTTCTTTAACAAGTGTAGGTACTATGTAAAAACCTTCTTCACATGTTTCACAAAAAAACTTCAATTTCCGCTTTGTTCTTAACTGCAGGCGCACTTCAGACGCTGTTAGATTTCCACATTCCGTACATAAAAATCTTTTGCAACTGTCACATGGGAACATATGTGCAACATCAAATTGTTTTTAGCAATTTGTACATTTATCCATCATTAATTTGAATTTTATTTTCTACGCCACTGGAGACAAAAGACAAGTTCTGATAACGCGGATAAGGAGACGCGCGGAATTGCTTTTTTGTCGAACAAATTTGTTTTTTGTTATCTTTTTATGAATTGTCACTCAGATGGAGATTTATTTGCTATGTTTTTAGAGATATTATTAATTAATATTCACTTGAATTGTTTTACTTATTTGTAGCACAGTTACATGGAGCATTTCACAAACTTTACTTTAATGTTATTCACAACTTTAATAGGTTCATGAGAACCAGATAAAAGTGATATTATTGTGGAGCTATTTGGCATGCGTTCGACACGTTCGAATACTCGACTCGACTGTCAAGAATTTATGTCAAGAACAAAAATCTTTTTTGATAATTGCAATTTTAGTCAATTCTGATATAATTCATTTGTTCAATCTATGACAACATTTGAAATATTTGATTTCTAATTTTAAATATTTAAAATTTTTTTGAATATTCAAAGGTGAATTCACCTTAAACAAAACTGAGTAAAAATCCTTAAAATAAATGTAAGCTTAACACTATACTTGAACACTACTTTTTTTTTTAACGGGGCGTAGCAAGCACCAATCGGTTAACTTGACAAGTGGCCCCTTGACCTCCTCGAGCATCTTGGAACCGCTTCACGCATGACGTCAAGATGTCGATGTATTGGTTTCGCCTTACATCCCCCTTCCACGTCTAGTGATTAGGTTAGGTTAGGTTTTTTGTTGTTGTTTATTGTAATGTCGTTGTATTGGTTTCGCCTTACATCCCCCTTCCATGTCTAGTGATTAGGGGTTCAGGTTCAGTTTCTTGTTGCTCTCGAGTTGGAGTTGTTTCCTCTCGTCCTGCTCTTTCAAGGTCATGATGTTTGTTACCATGTCGGTTGATATTATCCAGATGTTCTCCGACCTAATCATATGGTCAGTTAGGCCTATGGGCTCTAGTTTGAGGTGAGTTTTCTTTTCCCATGTTTCTCTTTCTGGTATCCATCTATGACAGTCGAAGTTGGTGTGTCGAACACTATTTTCAAGGCCACAGTTTTCACAGACACTATCGGTTGCCCTGCGCATGTTATGCAGGTAGTCCCTAAAACAACCATGACCGCTTAGCACTTGTGTAAGGTGGAAATTCATTTCACCATGCTTTCGTGACACCCACCACTCGACGTCAGGTATAAGGATCCTGGTCCATTGTCCCCTGTTTGATAGCTGCCACTCTTCTTGCGTGTCTTATACGTTTGCGCCCTGGCGGCTTTCTTTTTATCGCTCTTTGTGCAGTCATCGCTTGTTCTAACTGTTTCTCTCTCTCTCTCTCGCACCATAAGCTCTATTGGTACTATGCCAGCGATTACAAGTACAGCTTCCATTGAGACAGTTCAGTATGCACTCGACACTCTCAGTGCCATTTTCCGTTGAATTAACAATAACTTGTGCCTGATTGATTTCTTCTCCATGGCAATTGCCCATACCGGAGCTGCGTAGAGCATGGTCGAATGCACCACCAAGCATAGGAGCCTTCACTTGCTGCTTTTGGGGCCACCGACGTTGGGCATTAATTTGTCTAATGCTGCAGCGGTTTTGAGCGCTTTATCTGCGATTGCGATGACGTGGTTTTTAAATGATAGACATTTGTCGATTGTTACACCCAGGTATTTAATAGATTCTTTCAGGACTATCTTTTCTCCCTTTACAAAGAAAGCAATGGGACCAATTTTTCTAAATCCTGTTAGCAGCACTGCCTCTGTCTTTTCGGGAGCCAATTTTAGTCTCTTTCCTTCCATCCAATTACCAACTTGATCTATAGCTGCATTTGCTCTAAGCATTATTCCCCTTTCTGTTTTCCCAGTCACTACCAGAGCCAGGTCGTCAGCAAAGCCCACGATCTCCGCTTCCTCCGGCAGTTTGAGTCTGAGGACTCCATCGTACAGGATGTTCCACAGTGTGTCGAGCCCTGTGGAACACCACTGCTCACATTGCGCTCTTCTTTTGAATTCTCTGCTTGCAGAATGATTTTTCTATTTCTCAAATAGCTCCTGATTAGTCGCAGTAGATATGGTGGGATGCCCTTTCTTGCCAGTTCCTCCAAAATGTTTTGCCATGATGCAGAATTAAATGCATTTCTAACGTCGAGTGTTATAAGTGCACATAGCTTTTTCGTTCTTTGTTTGCTTTCCTTCGTTTTTTTGCCACTTCGACAACCTTATCTATAGCATCTACTGTCGACTTTCCCTGCCTGAACCCATGTTGCTTCTCTGAGAGGTTTTCACATGTCTTTAATGCCTGTCTTATTCTTTGTAGAAGTAGTTGCTCTAGGAGTTTTTCTGCTACATCTAGTAAACACAGGGGTCTGTACGACGAAGACTTCTCGATGGGCTTATTGCCTTTCCTAATTAAATCAAGTTTGGCGTTTTTCTATATATCTGGAAATATTCTCTCAGTGACTATATGGTTCATTATTTTCAGAACATAGTCTGGAAACTTTACCACAATGTTTTTTATGATCTCTGATGGAAGTCCATCTATATACCTGGGGCTCCGCCATTTCGAAGGCGCTGGCTGGCTTATTTGAACACTACTTATTAACATACTAATACACTAATTACATACTAATTAACACTATAGCGCGATTACAAATGTGAACATCGTCAGAGGCTGACTCCTTTTGCTATGAGCTAGTTTTATTGAAGGCAGAGAAACTAGAAGGTTTCCTGAGGGTCTATTCTATATAGGAATTTTTTGTTCCTCTGGCCAGGATCCAGACGACACAGTGATCATAGCAAGCAACCAGCAAGATGTACAGCTACTAATGAACAACATAAACAGAAAGGGGTCAGAGGCCGGACTCAGCATGAACAGATCCAAAACATAATATACCAATTCCATGTGGAATATATGGCTAACAATACCATGAGATGTTATACCTAACTTATTTATTATATTTAATATTATTTATTATTATTTATCCGTTTAGCTCTCTAAGGAGCGCGTAGAACCACTACTTAGCACTGGTCATCTTGTTCTTTTTATCTTCCCAAAACTTCCTCATGCTTTCGCTCTGGGTCTTCTTTCATGCGTCCATGCGTTTTTTAGTTTCAAACTCTTAGCTGTTGGATTCTTTGTGAAGTTATGTGAATTTATTTCCTGCCTGTATTTAGTTCGCGTAGTTGCCAATGGGTCTATATTGATTACTGAGAGGTCATGTTGGGTGTCTACCAGCCAGCGTACTTTGGACTGTTGGGTTCCATTGATGATGTGGAAGATTTTCTTGGTCAATCGAGAGGCATCCATTCGTACTATATGACTGTAGAATTTCTTTTCCATGCAACTGAGGAGAATGGTTCTGTCAGGGAATGCAGTTCTTGTGAGTTTTTACGCATCCAGATACCATCTTCTACCTTGAGTCCAAATATTTTTCTCAGTATCTGACGTTCTACTTTCTCGATATCATTGATGTAGATGGTTAATAATGAAGTCTCAATTGTATAGAGTGCTTCTAGAAGAATGACTGTATGGTAGTGACGGAGTTTTGCTTTAGTAGAAAGTAATTTCTTGTTGTACATATTCCAGGTGATTGTATAGGCTTTGCGTAATTTTTCTGCACGTGTTTTGTTAGCCATTCTTTCCTTACCAGTTTTCCAATTATTTCACCTAGGTACTTGAAGTGCTTAACTTGTATGATGTTGCCATATTTGGTTGCAAGATATGTCATATTTGAGCTCTTGCAGTCTATGCATTGCGTTTTCTCGTAAGAGATTTGAAGGTCGGTCCTGATGGCGATTTCATGAAGTTCCTCGATGGCGTGTTTGGCTTCTTCAGTAGTCCGTGTGATTATTGCAAGGTCGTCAGCAAAAGCGAGGCACTTTATGTTGATTCGTTTGTCTTTAGTTCCCATATATACTCCAGGAACTTCTTTCTCCCATATTTTGATTATCTTATCTAGTACCAGGTTGAAGAGGAGTGAAGACAATCCATCACCCTGTCTTACTCCAGTACTGATTTGAAAAGGCTCGGAGATTTCACCCATGTATATTACTTTAGATGTTGTGCTCGATTAACATGGTTGTTTTACTATCCACACCGTGTTCATTCAAGTATATTAAACAGAGTTATGCGGTCAATCGAGTCATAGGCTTTCTTGAAGTCTACGAAAGTGACAACTGTGCGGTTGGGCTGGCACTGTTGCAGTATCATCTTCAGGTTCCAGATTTGTTCCGCGCATGATCGGTGCGGTCGGAAACCTGCATGATATTCACCGATCAGATGTTCTTTCTGTTCTTCCAGTTTTGTGAGGTGGGCACATGAAAAGAACTTTGTAGGCGATATATTCTCCAACTTACTTATATCGAGTGTTATTCTAGGTGCGTTTAAAAATTTAGGAGGAGATCTTGGGCGAGTACCAGTGCGGTTTCCGACCAAACCGATCAACAACAGACCAACTTAACACGATGAGACAGATAATGGAAAAATGCACAATTCATAACCTGTTTGTCGATTTCAAACAAGCTTTCGACAGTGTAAACAGACGTAAGCTAATGAACGACCTGATACTTATGGGAATACCACAAAAACTGGTTAATATGGTGAAGGTCACCATGCATGAATCGAAAGCGATAGTAGCTGTACAAAACGAACTTTCAGAAGCTTTTGAGTTCAATAAAAGAGTCAAAACTAAGAATATATAAAACAATAATTAGACCTGTGGTTACATACGGCTGCGAAACGTGGTCTTCAAGGTCTTTAAGACCAATCTTAGAATTTTCGAACGAAAAATTCTAAGGAAAGTGTTTGGTACAGGAAGAAAACGGAATGTTCAGAATTCGTATGAACCATGAACTGAACAACTGTATAAATAATGCGGATATTGTACGATTTATAAAAGCACAAAGAATCAGATGGCCGGGACATGTAGAGAGAATGAAACACACAAGGGAAACGAAGATAATAACGGACTGGAAGCCAGTGGAAAGCAGAGTAAGAGGAAGGCCTAGAAAAAGATGGATAGATGGAGTGAAGGAAGATCTCAAAATACTCGGAATGAGAAATTGGAAAGAAGCGACAAATGATACAGAATGGAAAAAGATTTAAAACTCACACAGGGTTGTAACGCCAAAGAAAAAAAAAGGGACCAGGGAATAATATGCTCAAAAACATAGATTTCAAATCTAGAAGGGTATCTCTTCAATCAAAATAGATTTTTAAGCTCAAACCTGTGAATTCTAAAAGAGTTACTTTTGTGGATTATATTATATCTATTCATTTAATGTGATTATAAAGAAATTTAAAAAAATCGACAACTTGCTAATCTTTCTTTGCCTATTCTAACAAAATAGTTCTGTCAAGGTCATAGGGGCCACATTATCGTAATGTGCCCAGGACCTCCCATAGGTTAAAGACGGCCCTGCAGATGGGGATTAGCTATTGGAAGGAGATATGTTGCTCAAGTAATTATTGTCAGTTTTTTTCTTTCTTTGAATAAAATATACAGCTTAAAAAATTAATAAATACCTTAAAAGCCAAAATATAAAAATAGTTATCTAAGATTAATATAGAATTCAGTACAATCAATTTAAGTCATCAAATAATGAAATACATATAATGGGAATGTTTCTTCAAATTTTCAACATCACTTATTTTTAATACAGTCGAAATTTAAAACAATAACAACATATAACAAGTTAAAAAATTAAAATCTACTTAAATAATTTTCTAGTCTTTTTTGGCACCTGCGGTTCGTTAGCTGTTTTATCTTGAAGTGGGCTGAAACACATTTTATGATTTAAATAAAAAAATTGACATTCAACACATTGAAATTCACATATATAAGCAATCATTTATATGACATTAATATAATAATATACACTCGTTCAGCTGAATTAAAAAAATAATAATTTAAAAAATATTACTTACACGACTTCCTTGACTTCTACATTTTCTTTCACATTCTCTTCCTAGAAAAGTAAATTATTTTAAAATAGTATATTTTGTAACTAGGGCAGTAAGTTGTCAATATCACACGAGAGCGAATTTGGGCCCATTCGCTCGAGAGGGTAATTGACAATAACGCCCGTGTTATTGTTACAAACAATATTTTTTATTACTCATGCGAGCGGATATACCTTCCAAGTTTGGGATCCAGGGACCATAAAAAAAATGTAATCAAAAATTAAGAATTTGCTTTTTCAATTGTCTCCGGTTTTGTGGATTGGTCATAAGAACTCTTCTAAGGAGTCCACGGTATCACCCAAGAGCGTACCCAGGATATGAACTAGGGGGGCAGCTCGTATTTGTTTCAAGGATTATGAAATGAATTATACATTATGAAATGAAGTATCCATCTGTCGTACAATTTCAGAACTGCTTCGCCATGCTCTTTGCACCTGAAGTCGTCAGGGTGAGGTTTTAATAATGTTCAGGATGGCAGGGATGGCGAACCTTTTTGAGTAGTGGATCAAATTTTGTTCATTATATTTTGCGTTCTAGCTCGTGGGTCACTAGGAGTGGGCCACTGGCCACTGGGGCATCACTTGGAAAAGAGAAGTGTGGTCAAAGACTACTTTTTTGGTTCTCACTTATAAGGATTTTACAAAATTCAATTTTCCTTCTTGTTTTACAACTTCTACTTTGGAAGTGGAGAGCAAAGGTCAAAATCAAAAAATGTATACAGTACAATCTCGGTAATTCGGCCGTTGGTTGGTTAATCGGACGACACGTCCAGTAATCCGGCGGTCTGGACACCACTCGCGCTCTTCCCTCCCACCACTCTTCCATATTCGCTCCGAGCGCAACAACACTAGCGCCAAAGGAGACAATTTTAAGAACTTCATGACCGAAATACGAGAAAGTATATTTCCTTAAAATTATTATTTATCAAGTGAATGAAAAATTTCAAAGTGTGACTGAAAGTGTTTACCCTGGTGGTTGTAAATATATAAATTGTATTTTGCCAACAGCTTCCGTTCGCGATATATGACTTGATAAAATTTTCAAAATCGAGCGAAATATCGCGTAATTTGGTCGTCCGAGCAGAAAACTGGGGTAACCTATCAATATTTTTAAGGAAATCTAAGTGTAACTGTAGGTAAATGACCTGAAAACGATCCGTTTTGAATAGACCTTTTCATAGTTGAATTTTTTTTGTGCACATATGTCAGTTTCCGCCATGTTATGCCCGAACTTTCATATTCCCGCCTTTCAAACTTGGCGGATGCGCATGCGCTTAACTAGCCGTAAAAAGGTTTATTATCTGCAACCGTTCTAGAGATACGAACTTTTGAAGTCGAAATTCGCGGAAAATTTGAATTCAGAATTTCGCAGTAAAAAAATGAATCTTTCCAAACAATTTACACATCGTTTTGATCCTCTTGTAGTCTAGTTTCAGCGCACCGAAAATAGTTTCGCTGGGATTTGTAGTTTCAGAGCTTTGTAAATAATCAGACGTCGAAACGAAGAGACGGCTTAAAATAGGGAAACACTATACATTTTGTTTATTTGTAACTTTAGAGCGAAATAAACTCGTTTTTAGCACTTCGATTTCTTCCGGCTAGAAATAAACTCGGGAATCGTTTTCGGTAAAGTGCACGGCCAAGTGCGAGTTGTGACTCGCGCACCGAGGGTTCCGTACAAACTTGTAAGTAAGGTATCTTTAGGAGGACCTAACTGTATGCAACCCATATGCTTCTGGTGCCTGACAATACCACGCAACACATTAGTGTATTTTAATAAGTTTCTAATAGTAAATTCGCATTTTTCTTGTAATTAAACTACATATTTACAGTTTTCAGTCATTTTTCCCTTTACATGTGCTGTAAGACACCGCTTCTTGCCATATTTCATGATTCTAGGTCAACGAGAAGTACCCTATAGGTTTTGATTCCCTTGTGAAATCGCAAAATATGCGACATAAACGGTCATATCTTTTGATCGCGTTGACTTACAAGTTTGATTTTTTCACAGCTTTCAAAGAGACCGCAGACCCGAGTATTTAATACAAATTGCAACTTGTTACCTCTACGCGTTCCTGAGAAAAATGGTCTTGACAGACAGACGGACGGACGGACGGACAGGCAGACAGACAGACAGGCAGACGGACAACAAAGTGATCCTATAAGGGTTCCGTTTTCGGTACGGAACCCTAAAAAATCACAACAATTTTGTTTGCATCATCTTGGTCTAAAAGATGTGTTTTATCTGTTTTTTTTCAATTTTCTCAGAAGCAGCAAACAGCAACGAAATCATTTTTGGCACACAGAAACTACTCGACAAGGCGAACAAATCGATGCGTAAATTGTTCGGCAAGATTAAATTTTTCATTGAGAAATTTCAAACTGAAATTTTACGATTGTCGATTTGATAATTCGATATCTCAGAAACAGTTGGAGATAATCGAGAACGGATTGCGACATCGTTTTCAGAAGGTAATTTTCATATTAACGCACTTAGATTATCAGCGGAAAATTCATTTCTTTCCAAAATCTTTTTTCCAAAATTTGACTCAAGTTTAGCCGGCCTTCGTGAATGGAAAGAACTAGCGAAATATACTTTGCAAATTTGTAAGCAACAGCAAAAATGCTCTCAGAAACGTTTTTAAATTTTGCTGTACCTAAAAAAATATCAATTTTAGCAAAATCGATTTTCTCGCATTTTATCATATCATCTCCCGGTTTGATGGTATTTTTTAATTAAAAGCCTCCGAGGAGTATGATATACGTTTTCCAACTAATTTGAGATGCTGAATCGATTGGTGCCAACTATAGTCCTTTTTTTTAAGAATGCAGTAACTAGAAACCTGATTTACACTATGACAAATGTTCAATCTAGTTACAACATTTGGCGCTAAATTCGTTAGGTTAGGTTAGGTTAAATAGTTGCTTGAATAAAAAATTGGCAACTTATTAATGTTTTCATTAAATATCTCACTATTTTTGATTAAATACTCCAAATGGCAGTAATGTTAATAAAATACAAATAAATGTAAAAAAACGCAAAAAATCTAAGTGATCCAAATAGATCAGATGACAATTGTAAATTAACACGGCAGCCATTGACAACTAACAGCTGCAAATGTATGTGAAAAGAAGGAGAGAGAAGAGGTTGAGATGGAGAAGTAAATATCGTCGGTGTGAACTTCTCCTCAATTTAAGCCAATCAGAGAACAAGGTCAAATAAGCCCTATCTTCCCTGTACTGCATTCTTTAAAAAAATGCTCTATAGAAGCTATATAAACTATAGAATCCTCTGTGACGAGCCGTTCAAAACTTATGACATCGTGAAATCCTCAGAAAATGCGAGAAAATGTATTTCCTGAAAATCATTATTGAAAGTGTTTTCCCTGCTGGTTTCTTCTCGGTCCTATTACCCTCAGAAGGGTTTGGTGGCACTATGCTTCTACCATTTTTAAAGCAATTTTCCACTCCTCTCTGTTTTGGGCTAGTTCTGTGGCCTAGTCCAGAGAGAGTCCAGTCAAGCTTCTGATTCCGTCTACCCATCGGGTTGTAAATCTTCATCGTGACCCTCGTCCGTCGACTTTGCCTTGAACCACCAGCTTTTCTAATGCATCCGGTCTTCTGGAGACGTGCCCGAAGTACCGCATTTTGTTCCGGTTTATTCTCCTGGACAGTCTGTCCTCGATTTTAAGTTCTTCTAGAATCGATACATTGGTGCGGTGCTGCGTCCATGATATTCGTAGAATTCGTCGGTAAACCCACAATTCAAATGCATCTATTTTCTTCTGCTGGTTATAAACATGCAAATAGCATCTTGCTAGCGGCTTTGGATTCCGAATAAGTGTGAGGCCACACGATGCGTTACGTATGCCGGAGCGGTGCCGCAACGGCATCCTACATATAAATCACTATGCCATGTCACACGATGCGTTGGGCCGCTGTGCGGGGTCGCACCGTAGGTTTTTGACCTGCGAGACGAGGCGGGGAGGGGTGATGCGCTGCGGATAAACAGCGTTCAACTGCGGTGCCGCACCGCCCGTGTGGCATCCTATAGCTCGAATTAATTGCATTAACGCATCGCATTGCCGTTAACGCATCGCATTGCCGTTAACGCATCGTATAGCCTCGCTCTAAATGGAGTAGAATTTGTGGTTTTCATTTTGCTGCCAATAAAAAGTTCGAAAATCCAAGTTATAATCCGACTTTATTTGACAATTCAGCAAAGACATTGAAGAGATCAGAATCTCCAGTCAACCGGTAAAAAAAATATTGAAAAGGACATGAAGTTGCCTTTTTGGCCACGGGAGGCGCTAAGCGCGGTTACGCACGGAGCGAATAATCCGGCGGTTGTCTAGTCCCATATGTGTCGGATTATCGAGATTATACTGTATAAGAGTCCTAGAGCGGATCAATGGCTGGTTCGATGGTATTTTTGAATTAAAAGCTTCTTGTGAATATGCTATATGTTTTCCGACTAATTTTGGGACGCTGAATCGATTAGTAAAAACTAGGAGTCACTGTGATAAGCCGTTCAAAAGTTATGCCATCGTGAAATCGGACTAAGTTTGGAGTTTGATTGGTTGTAACTTAAAAATTAGGCAAAATAAATGAAAGTGGCTTAGACAATATTTGTAGAAGATTCCATTATCTAAACAACGGAGTTAATTTGGTTTTGAAAAATTTTGGTTTGGAAATTTTGAAAAATTCAGAGGGAATCAAATTTAGACAAGGTTTGGGTTTGATTCGTTGTAACTTGGAAGTTGTAACAAAATACGTGAAAATATTTTAGACAAAAACTATTAAGAATTTCATTGTCTAAGAGAAAATTTGTTTGGTTTTATCACTTGTTTTGTGATTTTTTTGAACGATTTGAAGGGAAGTCTAAATGGGAGAAATTTGAGAAAAATAGACAAAAGTGGTTTAAACAACATTAGTACAGAATTGAATTGTTTATAACTTATTAATGTTGCAATTGTTTTTAACTATTTTGAAAATGTTCTGAAAAAATCGAAAATCTAATTTAAGTAAAAGTTGAAAGTTTGGAAGACATAACTCAAAAACTAAGAATTTTAGGCAATTTTTTTTAGATAAGAGTTGTAAAGAATTTAATTCTCTATAAAAGTTACTTTCAACAATTTTTTGTTATTTCGTATTTTTATGCAGAAATTTGCAAAAAACGGAATGAAGCTTAAAAGCTGCTTTCGGTTGTCAAATTTAAGGGATGAAAAAATTAAAATTTTAAGCAACCTCCGACACAAAAAACCTCTAAAAAGCAAAAAAATAAAATTTCTTTCTTGCGCATTTGACTCCATTAAAAGTACCTATTCATATTTTGATGATGAGCGTCGCCGCGTCGGGGGACCGCTATGTGAAGAAGTATAATTAGGTAAAACGAATAGAAAATACGTGTGAACTTAGATGTATCAATCTATCTTACAAGGTCTACTAAGTTCCTGCAGAGTTTCGATATGGTATGCGTCACGTTGGCATTAAAGAGAACGCGCAGACAGGTGAAAGCAGACGTCGTTAACTGTTGTCTTTATTTTACGAATTTTTCTGAGTAAATGAATCAAGACTGAAAACTAAACGATTGGATATTGTTTTTTTGTTACTTACGTACGTTGCTTACACAGAGTAAGTATAATCCACACTTTATCATTATCAACTCATCAAATCTTCTTTTTATTTCTTGGTATTCTGGTTTTATTACTTGATTTACTTAACAGTTCCCCGACGCGGCGACGCACATTATCAAAATATTAATAAATCAAAAGAGATCATCAAATGCCTGAACAGACCTTCTATAAACTAGACCACTGATTCCCAAAGTGGTCTATATCGACCCCCAGGGGTCTATGACAACCTGCAAGGGGTCTACGTCAGCGAAAAAAAAATTGGGGGTCCATGAAATGAAAATGGGGGTCCACGATAGTGGATCTCCACATACACTGATAGTACCTATTTACTTACATTATACTATCTTATAATATAAAGACATATACATTATTTAAAAAAGTACCTATGAAGTAAAAAAATATAGGCAGTCAGGCACTGCCGACTGAAGTGAAAACTTTTGAAAAAAAAACAGCTTTAAAACTGGTTTTGAGGATTTATCAGTATGTTAATTAATCAAATTTGGTACATAGTTTGTTAGTATTGTTTTATGTAATGCTGGAACATAACTCACTTCTGAAGGAGAATGACTGTTAATGTCATCATCATAATAAGAATTTGAATCCGGAATGTTTGGTTGATTCTGTGTTGAGAGGTCAGCAAAATGAATTGGTAGATTATACCTATGGCACATTTCTTGTTGATGGGTCTGCAATTGGTGAGTTATGGAAATTTTGACTTTTAGAAACATGTCTTATAACTGCTTTTGCAGATTTATCTGTATGTAAATTAATTTTTGTTTGGAATATTCTTTACGACGTTTAATTTTTTCCTCCTTCTCAGCTGTGATTGTTCGATGTTTAGAAATTTCTGAATTAACTATTGCAATAGTTTTTTCTTATTCTTATCTCTACATCGCTGACTTAATTTTATTTTGGAGTTTCCTTCCTTTGGAGGGCACACAAGTTCATTTGGTTGCCTAAAACTTTGATGTTTCTGATTCGTGATTTACCATGAATTCTTCGATACAATTCAGTAATCTGAACATTCCAATAGTCCGGCACTTGTATATCTACTAGCACATACGTCAAAAGTACTTACTCTTGTACTGCACACTGATTATAGGGGTTGATATTTCCTTAGAGGCGCTGCGTTCTGTCAACACTGCCAAAAACTTTCCAATAATCAGACACTAGTACATCTACTATTACATCCGGTAAAAGTACTTACTCTTGTACTGCACACTAATTCTATGGGTTGATATTTCCTTATAAACGCTACATTGTGTCAACACTGACCAATACTTTGACTATTATGTTTGACGTTCAGAGCTAACTTTTAACATATGCGTATAGATGCGTTCTTTTGAACACATCTTTGAGTAATAGATTTTTTTTCTATAGAACGCAGCTATTGATGACGATGACGCAAATGTATGATTTTACCCTCTACCCAAACGTCATTCAGCGCGGCTATAGAAGTTTTCACTTCAAAAATTATTATATATGTTTATAAAATTGTGTAAGTTGTAGGCATTGTGGTCGCATTTGTGTACGCGTTGTGGTCGCAATACATTTTGAACGTAAAAATCTGCAATTTTGTCCACAGTTGATTATTTGAAGCTTGGCTTCAGTCCATCATTGTCGGATAAACAATTGCCTATTGGCCTTTTATGCAACAAAGTTTTGGGCAATGACGCTATGAAACTATCTAAGCTGCAGGATCATCTGAGAAGATGTCACCCTCATAAAATTGATACAGATTTGAAATACATTTAAAAGATAAACTTCAGAAGAGACCCACGCTGGACAGAATGTTCGCTTCGTCGTCAGAAAGAAACGATGATGGTTTGCGGGCGTCTTACAATATCTCGCTACTTATAGCAAAATCCGGAAAACCGCATACTATCGGAGAGAAGTTAATTTTGCCAGCCGTTGAAGAGGTTCTACAAACTGTTTTACACAAACCTGCATCTGATATCATTAAAAGAATTCCTTTAAGCAACAATACTATTGAAAGACGTATTGATGAAATGAGTTCTGAAATTGAAAGCTTCTTGTGTAATTATTTGCAAACGACCCATTTCTCTATACAACTGGACGAGTCAACTTTACCCGGTAATGCAGCATTATTATTGGCATATGTTCGTTTTATTATGAATCAATAAATCTACGAAGAACTGCTCTTCGCAAGAACATTAACAACCGACACTAAAGATGAATTAATATTTCATGTTTTGAAGGATTACTTCATTGAAAAAGCAATCCCTTTATGAAATATTATATCAGTAGTTACAGATGGAGCACCTGCCATGGTTGGACGTTATCGTGGATTTATAACCTATTTAAAACAAAATGTGTCAGGGGTATTAGCAATACATTGCTTCATCCATCGACTAAATGTTGTTAAAAATTTAAATTAAATGAATCTCTTCAATTAGTCATTAATGCAGTAAACCGAATCCGAAGCAACGCATTGAATACGCGGTTATTTGCGCAGTTGTGTGAAGAAACTGACGAACACTTTCATCAATTACTCCTTCACACTGAAGTACGCTGGCTGTCGAAAGGCTTATGTTTAACAAGATTTTTTTACACTTTTTGAGACTATTTTATAATTTCTGGATACTAATGATAAAATTTTAAAAGACAATTTAATGAAGTGGAAAACAGACATCGCCTATTTAACAGATTTGTTTACAAAATTTAATATGGTTAATTTGCAGTTACAAGGCGACAGTCTAAATTTAATTAAAACAAAGTCCATCTTATCAGCGTTTCTTGCCAGAGTTAAACTAATGAAGCAAAATATTGGACGGGGCGAATTTTCCCAGTTCCCCAATTTGTTACAGACAAACTGCCAGGAAGACGACGTTTTAACCTACGTTCAACATTTAAATGCCCTCTATTCAAGTTTTGAAACTAGATTTGAGGACGTTTTGACTATGGTATTACCACCGTGGATAATTAACCCATATGGTGACTTAGAAGAAACGAATGTCATAATACAAGAGGAACTGACAGAACTAAGTACAAACAAAGAACTTAAGGTTCAGTTTAAAAACGGATATCAGCAATTCTGGCTGCAAAACAACATACCCGTTACGTATCCCGTATTATGGAATATAGCGAGGAAATTTTTAATTTCCTTTTCATCGCCATACCTAGTGGAAAGGGTATTCAGCGCTGTTACCAATCTCCTAACGAAAAAAAGAAACAGACTGGACATCATTAGCCGAGGAGATTTAAGATTAAACCTTACAAAATTGACGCAAAATGTTGATAATTTATTATTAAAGCATCGGGTTCCTCCTTCTCACTAAAAACATTTACTTATTACTTAGTTTATTTTATGTTTATTTTATGTTACGTATATTTTATACAACAGATACAAAATTTCATTTTGAGTAGTTTTAATTTAAATTCAATTAACAAATGTACAAAACTTAACATGTGTTTTTACTTTAAGTTTTTAACACTAAACTTCACTACAGTTAGAAATTTACAAAAAATCAATATCAGGTAAGTAGGGGGTCTACCCAATACCGAAAAACATGGCAAGGGGTCTACGACACAAAAAAGTTTGGGAACCTCTGAACTAGACAAACACTTGTGTCAAATTTTTTGCAGATTAATTTTGTCAAGAAAGAAATGAGCGGATGATCATCATGCGCATGAACAGATCTTCACAAATTATAGCTAAGAACCTCCTCGCTCACGTCAGCTTTCAAATAAAAAAAAAGCATCTAAATGGGTCCATTTGTTTAGGAGCTAAGATTCCACAAACAGCCACATACAGGGACAGACGGACAGACTGACACACAATAAAGTAAAGAATTTAGAGAAACGTTTTAGACAAAACTAGTTCCAAATTTAATGTTGTCTAAGAATCTTTTTAAAATTTGCAAAAATTTCGCATGGCGTTAAAAGGAATTCATATTTACTTCCCAGATTTAATAGCATGTTATTTTGAAAAACATGTTTGACAGGTTACTACTCAGAACCTAGATGAAATAGGCAAAAGTGTTTTAAATATGAGTTATAGAGAATTTAATTATCAATAAAAGTTTTTTATGCAAAAAATTGCAAAAAACCGAGCGAAGGTTCAACTTGGGCCAAGTCAACTTTAAGGAATGATAACAGGTGAAGCAAAAAAGTTAGTCAAAAACTCTTTAGACAAAACTCACGCTTTATAAGAATTGACCTCCTTAGGTGTCGTATTAATGAATAAGTCCATAAAAATTCTTGATGTATTATACAATGAAATCCAATTAAAAAGGATGTGGAATATTTTGCTTAAGATATTGAACAGAACCAATGTTTCTTAGAACGTTCAGCATCTCCGTGGCAAAAGTTGCTAACTAGTAAAAACGCACAGCGACGGGAACATTATTTGGTCGCTGTCGATGTAATCTAGGTAAACGTAGATTTAATCTGGATTAGATTAAGTTATGTTAGAGCCAGACAAAACAAGACCGAGGGGCCGAGACTTAAAATTAAGTCAATAAATTTTCACCACGTCTATCTTTTTGTTTAGTGACGCGAGTTGTTGCTATAGTACCAACAAACTGAAATCATTTAATAATGATACACCATTTGATTTACATTGGACTTTTACGCACGATTTTTATACTTTTATACACGATTATAATAATGACATAACATATTTAAAATACATAAATTGGAGTAGAAATTTCTTTTTGATATATTCAATATCCATACCTTTGTGGTTGAGAAACTTTGATAAGAAAATAATAAAAGTTAGAAAATTCAATGTCTGGGTCACTTAAAAAGCCTGTGTGGGTCAGTGTCTGACCCGCGGGTCATAGGTTCGCCATCCCTGTTATAGATATTTCGGTATGTTTTAATGTCAAAGTGACATAAACGTATTTTTTTGCTCTCCCTCCTTTTTCGACCTAATACACCGTCGTCTCCGCCGTCGTCTGGTCCCAAGCCCAGGGTGTGAAAGGAGGAGGGTGGTCGGCCTGCCGCGCCGACCAGAATCGGGAAACCGAAGAAACTAGGCAAGAAACCGCATGGATACACGACTTAACCACTTACGAATTAATGCTACCGCATCCGGGGCAGCCGATGCGCCAGCTTTGGGAACCAGGGATGCTGGTGAGAAGTGGACTACTGGCCAAAGACTCAGGTTAATCACACCGAAATCATAAATACGAATCGCCGCATGGAATGTGCGAACGGGACATCACGTTGGTCAAAAGGAAATTATCGCCAAGGAATTATTGAAATGCAAAATATCGATCTGTGCATTATCAGAACTGCGGCTCACAGGATCTGGGACAATGAAGGTTGACCCACCATCAATCGACGAGACGATGACGCTATTCTATTCTGGTGGCGACAAACGAGAAGCGGGCGTTGGCTTTATGTTTGATCGACGGGCCTCTGCCAGTGTTATCGCATTCCAACCGATATCCGAGCGTCTGGCGGTTATCACTATTGATGGAACGATTAAGACCCATATCGTATCCGTCTACGCCCCAACTGAGACCAGCCCGGACACAAACAAGGATGAATTTTATGCCCAGTTTCAACACACACTGGATACAATACTCCAAACCGAATTAATCGTACTTATGGGCGACTTTAATGCACATACGGGTGCAGATCGAACCGGTTGGGAAGAAACGATGGGAAAATTCGGATACGGGGAAATAAATGACAACGGATTACGCCTCTTATCATTTGCAGCGTCAAACAACTTGATCATCGGCAACAGCATCTTTCGTCACCCCCTCAAACATCAACTCACGTGGCGAAATCCATCCGGCAACGATTCGGCGATGTTGGACTACATTTTGGTGAACACCAGATTCCGATCGACGCTCAAAGATGTACGTGCGATGCGTGGACCCGACTGTGGATCAGACCATTATCTTGTACGAGTGAAACTACAATTGAAATTACAAAGAGCAAAGAAAAAGGCACCACCATCAGCCAAGAGGAACTGGGCCTGTCTGCGAGACCCTGAAACCAGCCGAAAATTTCAAATCGCATTATCCAACAAATTTGCAGCACTCACGATACCAGTCGATATCAACATAGAAGAAAAACAACTTTCTGAGTCTATTGTGGGGTGTGCAACGGAGCTGTGTCCGCCCATCCGTCGACGGACGCAGCAATGGATATCGGACGACTGTCTCAATCTAGTCGACCAGCGGAAGCAAATGAAACACGTGGATTTCAAACAATACCGACGATTGAACAAAGAAGTTCGACAGAAAATGAAATTGGAACGGGAAGCTTACTGGAATAACATCGCGGCTGACATGGAAGAAGCAGTCGAAGGCCAAGGTCAAAGAAGGTCAAGGCATGAGTACCGGACGCTGTACCAGACAATCTGACGGTTAAGTGGCAAAACAACATCAACAAATGACAATATCAAAAAATTGGATGGAACTTTCGTGACCTCTCCTCAGGAACGTCTACAGCGATGGAGAGAATTCTTTCATCAGCTGTACAACCACAATCCGCCAGTAGGTCCAGCACCCGAACTGCCGATTATTGAGCAGCCGATAAATCAGTTTCCCGATACTGAACCAACAATCAATGAGGTGAAGACGGCAATAAAATCCCTGAAAAATGGTAAAGCGCCGGGAGGAGATCAAGTAACTGCCGAAATGATCAAAGCCGGGGGAGACGTCTTATTACATCAACTTCACGTTCTCACAGTGCATATATGGCATTCAGATTGTGTTCCATCCGTGTGGAAGAAAGCGATTGTTGTGCCTATTTTGAAGAAAGGCGACAGTCGGGAATGCAAGAATTACCGTGGTATTAGCCTCCTCTCGATCGTCGGCAAAGTATTTATGAAAATCATACAATCAAGACTACAGAAACATCGAGAGCAAACAAGCCGGGAAGAACAAGCTGGATTTGGACCACATCGAGGATGCATCGATCAGATATTTGCTCTCCGTCAGCTAATGGAAGAAAGAATTCGATGTGGCAAACGAACTGTCATCGTCTTCATCGATTTCAAATCTGCTTTTGATTGCATCGATTGGACAAGCTTGTGGGAAGCCCTGAAGATCGAACACGTGCCACTGAAAATCATTCAACTTCTTCAAGCATCGTACGACGGCTCAACCAGCAATGTTCGTATCCGAAACGACATGTCTGAGGAATTCCCGATTCGAACCGGAGTCCGGCAAGGAGACGTGGCCTCGCCGCTCCTTTTTAACATTGTGATCGACACGATTATGCGAAAAGCGTTTGATGGGCGACGCGGAGTTCGATATGATGACAAAAACTTCCTAACCGATCTGATGTTCGCCGATGACAGTGCGGTTTTCGCCAACACAGATGCCGAAGCAACAGACACCTTGTATGACATTTCCCGCATTGCCCAGTCATACGGACTGAGAATCAATGCGGATAAGACCAAAGTGCTTACAACGGATGGATCTGAAGCCAGAGTTTACCCCGATGGAACCACAATCGAGCAGGTACCACAGTTCAAATATTTGGGATCACTGGTTGTGGAGAAGAAAGTAGCTTCGACAGCCGAAGTTCACAGCCGGATAGGCCAGGCAACAGCAACGTTTGCTTCACTCAAGTGGTGCATATGGAAGCGGACGAATATTACCATCAAAACCAAAATACGCCTATACCGGACGCTGATCCTCCCAATTCTTCTTTATGGATCGGAAACATGGACATTACTCAAACCAGACCTTAACAAGCTCGAGGCCTTCCAAATGCGATGCCTGAGACAGATTCTCTGCGTCTCACTCCTCAACCACCTCCGAAATGAGACAATCAGAGAAACCGATTGTTGAGGAAATTCAAAAACGCCGATTACGATGGTTCGGCCACATCTGTAGGATGGGCGACAATCGAGTACCGCACAAACTCCTATGGAAAAAACGACCTCTTGATTGGAGAACACAAAAACAAGCACCGAAGACCACATGGTTGAAACACGTAGAGAACGATTTAAAAAACCAGCGAATAACAACAGCTGAGGCAAGAACCGTTGCAACTGATCGATTAGCATGGAAGCTTATAGTGAATGGAGCACGGAATCTAGCGGCACCAGCGTACAGCAGCGTACTGGCTACTAGGTCGACCACCTCTCCATGCGCCGGCTATGGATTAAAGAAGAAGATATTTCGGTGCGGCAGATGCCAAAAAAGCTGGGTACGCCCTTGGAATCACCATAGAATTTACTCATTTAAAAACGTTTTCTTAAATTTTCATTATTTTGTAATAAAAAAAAATTCTAACACTCACTTTTAATATTGATTGCGTTTTTTTTTTTTTTTTTTTAATGTAACCTAGCGATATTGAATATTTGCATGCGTTACCCAGGTTATGGGGAAATACAACGCATTTCTCGTATTAAAAAACGTGCGTCAAGAAGTACTTTTCGCGCATGAGTAATAAAAAATAAAAATAGATTTCTCATTTTTTACTCACCCTATTAACACAGAATCCTGCCTCACAGGCACATGCATCTACGCACTCTATAGAGGATTTTCTACATCCGCAAGTGCGAGTTCCACATGTACCAAGGCAGCCACATCCACCTTGCGATTTTCTTTTTACAGTTAGCCTTTCTGGGTGAATTGTGGTGCGCATTTCTCGAATTCTTTTTGCCAACGGAGTTTTTCTCCAATCTGGATCTACAATGTCACAATCTTCATCATAACTTGAATCAATAATACCTGGTGTATCGAACATTGTCTCCTCCTAAAAAATATATAACATTTTAAGAATATACACGATGGGCCATTTAACGTGACCACCCCAAATATCTCAAAAAATTTCAAAAGGGAATTTTATTGATTTCGAAGGGCTGACACAGTGGTTAAAAATTCTTTTTTGTCAAGGTCATTGTTTATACGTCCTCAAGGTCATCGATGGTTTTTCAAACGGTAACATATTCTTTTTTTATCAAGACATTCTAGCCACTATTATACGAATTCAGCGACCCATGATTCATGACCTTCAAATGATTCGAAAAGTGTATGCGACAATGGTATTGTACAGTCAAGCAGAGAAAGTGGATATGATTCTGATTTTTGGGGAGACCGGCAGAAACTCTGTGCGAGTGCAGGAACTTTATGCACAACGTTATCCCGACACATCATCCTTCCCGTCGATGTTTCGATCGAATTATTCATTTATTCCGTGAAACTGGCAATGTTTATCCACGCAAGTAGAAACGTCGCAAGACTAAAACAAACGAAGAAGCAGAGATTGTCGTTCTAGCTGCAGTAGTTTATAATCCGCAATTGAGTAGTCGGCAAATTGAGTACTATTCCTTCCGGAATTTCCAAGGCGAGTGTTTTAAGAATATTAAGGCTACGGCCTGTGTGAAAATACGTTGAGCGGGGTGTGCTGTTAAAGCGGGCAATGGGCGTCCAATGTCTGGCCTGAGTGATGGGCGGGGCGTGCAGCTGCATCCGGCGATCACCCACTCATCTCAGTGACCTAGCCTAGCTCAAGTCTCAAGAAATCAGTTCCATAGACAGCGTTGTCGTGGTCAAGTTGATTTACCATCATGGCATCTTATGAGGTTTTTAACATGTTTTTAGAGGAAAATTCTTTATAAAAAATGGACCTATTACCAAAGGATGGTCCTAGTGATGTTGTCAAACAAAGAAAAAAGTTTTGCTTTGTACTTGATATTTCTACTGTACGCTGTAGAGCAACGCTAATCACAAACTGATTTGAAATGAGCGTGCACGCCACGCTGCCCGTCCCGCTGGACGCAAACACAAACGCCCCACTCACTTACCAAGCCAATCCTTACTCAGGACACCTGCTAATAAGACCACATATTTGATATGCACGCTGCACGCCCCGCCCCGCTCCATGCTCTGTTAGAGCGGGTACTCAGGCCGTAGCCTAAGACGTCATAAAATCCATCCGTACCATATTTCCTTGCTTTAAGGACTTCATGGTGCTGATTTTAGTAATAGGGTTCAGTTCTGTGAGTGGACTCTGCGTCAGTTACAGATGAATCCGATTTTTTCGACGACGTTTTGTTTACTGACGAGTCAACTTTTAATAACCATGGACAGTTGAATACGCATAACTTGCACTATTGGTCAATAGAAAATCCAAAGTGGCTCCGGCAAATTGTGCACCAGCGAGCTTGGAGTGTTAATGTGTGGTGTGGCATAATTGAGGACCGGATTATTGGACCATTTTTCATAGACGGTAATTTGAATGGACGAAAATACGACGAGTTTTTGAACAAAATTTTAGCAGAATTACTACAAGACATCCCGTTAGTACAGCGATGCCGAATGTGGTATCAACAAGATGGCTGTCCAGCTAATTGGGCAGTTATAGTTCGTGAAGTGATAAACCGAAAATTTCCCAGACGCTGGATTGAGAGAGGTGCAGTAATCCCTTGGCCTGCTCGTTCGCCCCATTTAACGCCACTTGTTTTTTTTTCCTATGGGGAGTTAGAAAGGATCGTGTTTACCATGATGTTCCGACGACGACGGTGAACATGCGAGAACGAATTAGAAGAGCCCGTGCTACCATCACAACAGAAAATATTCGAGGTTCAAGAGAATCATTTATCCGACGTCTTTCAAAATAATAATGGTCATGATTTCGAACATTTCTTATAATAAATTTTTTGGACAAAAAATCAACTACATTATTCGGATATTTCTGTTATCAATAAAATCACGATTTCCCGTTTTTACACGTGTATTTAGGTGAAAAAACCTTTCAAGGTCATGATATCATGGGTAGCTGCTGGATTCGTCTGAATAGTGGCTACTATGTCTTGATAAAAAATTACATATCCCCATTTGAAAACCCACTGATGACCTTGAGGACTCGTTCGGTAGGTTTTTTCCGCGATTTCTTCCCTTTTCTGTTTTTCTATTAATACCAATCTTGCTGTCTTCCAGATGCTTGGGAACATTCCTTTGGTCAGCAGATTGTTCATGACATCGAGGACATAACTTGTTTTTTCCGCTGCTACCAATTGGATTGATTACCTCTGAGGGAATCAGATCTGGTCCTGGCGCTTTTTTAGCTTTCATTTTTTGGAGGGCTTCTTGCAGCTCTTTCTCCGTGAATGGTTCAGCTGGAGCATTCTCCGTGGGATACCTGTCTTCTCCGTTACATTGGGCAAATAGGTTTTCGACAACCTTTTGTCTTATTTGTAGTGGTAGTGATTTCCGGAATACTCTCATACGCTTCATTGCGATGCGATACCCGCCCCCCCCATATATCATCTTCCACTTCGTTGCAGAGTCGGGACCATTGTGTCTTTTGCATTCAAGATGGCGCGTTTTAGAAGCTTGTTTGCTTATTTATATTCTTCTTTCATCTGCTCTAGCTCGTTTTCTTTGGGCTTTCTGTTGGCTCTCGTCAAGCTTCTTCTTGTTTTTAGGCATTCTCTGCGTAGTGTGGCTTTCTGTCCACCAGTACGCCGGATTTTTGTTCCCTATCCTCGTCAGCTTCGGCGATGCTATCTTCCCAGCTGTATATATTTTTTTAATGAATTCTTCCGGTGAGTCAGCTTCTGATCCGTTCGTCAAGGTTTCAAGCTTTTGGAGGAATCTCTTCATGCAGAGTTTCTCTAGCGGCTGTTTCCGTAAAGTTCTCGTTAAGGATATCATCGAGTTCAAAGTAGATGTATTTATGGTCGCTCATGGATTCTTCGGGCAGTACCATCCACTTCTTGATTTTTGTTTGGATATTTTCGTTGGCTAGGGTTATGTCAATGATTGACTTACTCTCGCCTCGTTCGAAAGTGGCTTTTCTCCCAACATTTTGTACAGCCAGTCCCTCCTGTGCGATCCATTCTGATAATATACTTCCTCGAAGGTCTGGCGTTCTTGACCACCATTCTACCAATTTGGCGTTCAGGTCGCCCATGATGATTATAATCCTGTTGCGTTGTTTTTGTATGCTTATGGATAGATTTTGAAGATATTTCTCGAAAGTGTCTATGTCTACGTTTGGAGAGATGTAACACTTGTAAAATACGAAGTTGCCTACCTCTATGCAAACAAAGCCGCTCTCTGCTCCGTACTGTTTGATGGGGTTGTGGGTTTTAGTATGACGAATTGCTACGTCTATTCTGCTGTCAGTGTAGTATTTTCCATTATCTATGAGGTTTTTGTTTGGTTCCATGACCGCTACTATATCAATATCTTTATCGTGTATTGTTTGGGAGAGCAGGTCTAGTGCGCATCTACTTCTATTTATGTTAATTTGTAGAATTTTCATTGTTTAAAGATGGTGGTGATATGGATGGTGATGGCTGCGACTGTTCACGAGCTTGGACTGGGATAGTTTCGGATTCGTCATTGTTTACTATCAGTATAGCCTCCTCTGTTATTTTCCTCTTTTTCTTGCCTTGGTCAGGGCGTTTTTAAATACTTTGCACTTTATAGAGCCTGTTTTATGCCCCGTCTTATTACATAGGGGACATGCTTCCTCATTTGTGCAGTATTTGGATGTTTGGTCCTCTTTTTCGCATCTGAAGCAGAGCTTTGTTCTGCCCGGACCATCGCAGTCTACTGCATTATGGTTATATGACCAGCATTTATAACATTTGTTTATCTTGAGCCGTTTTTCAATTTGACATCTTTGACATTCCTATTACCAGATGGTCTTTTTGAGTAAGTTTTTCGGCATCTTCCTTTCCTACAGTTAAGGTTGCTGCAAGAGTGTTAAACGAGTTGGGTCTTAGTGGCGAGAGTTTGCACTTGTTTTCATCCCATTTTATGTATTTTGCTATGGTCGCTATAACCTCCCTTGTCGTATCCGCATCCATTCCGCGTATGTGAATGGTTTCGAGTCTCCCCTCCCGTCCTGCTGTCCTTGACTTTAGCGTGTTTGATGGTTTATTGAGGATACCTTCCAGTTGATTGAGCGCTCCTTCATCCTTGTCGATGGTTATCAGTAGCTTACCGTCCTTTGTGCTCCTCAGGCTACGGATGGAATTGATCACCGGAGTGTTGTGGACAAGTGCCTTGACTGAGCCCATGGTCTTCATGTATGACTTATTTTGGTCGCGATTTTCCACAACTAGACTGTACGTGTTTCTTCCACTGGGTTTTTTTCTGTCATTTTTTTGAGTCTCTGTGTAGTCATGCTGGTGAGGTGGTGAATTGCAACTCCATTACTATCTTCTGTTTCCTCTTTTAGCTTTTGAAGCTTACCCCATAGGTCCTCTTCAGTCCCGTCATATGACATTTTTATAATTTTCCTATGAATCGCGTCGTCTGGGTCTTTTGACCTGATTTTAGTCGTTTGTTCTAGAATTTCGAAGCCGTCGTTCATTTGCTTTAATTCTGGGTATTTCTCTCTGTAGAGTTTTTGGATGCTCTACTCCATGCTCGTTTGGTTCAACCATTACGGTCCTCACCGATCCGTCTTCCCTGTTGAGTGGGTTCCCCACAATCATCTCCGTGTCGGTGAAAAGCTCCACCCTCCACTCCTTCTCCGCTACGTGTTGCCATTTTTCCAGCGTATCTACATTTTCTAGTGACTCCAGGCTGTTTCCCGATACCATCTATGGTGAATGAGGGGCTTGCCTCTTGGTTTCGATAGTCTGAGTGCTCGCGCAGCAAGTCCGTGGGCGCTTCAGCTGGTAGATGTCCACCCGTACGTCCACGTCATAGGTTGGAGTTTCAATCTCTACCCACCTACGAGCTTCGAACCACTCCTGTGCAGACTCTCTGTTGATTTTCTCCGTTTGTCTTTTCATTTTGCCCACCAGGTGCTTGATCTCCCTCTTCGTGTCAGGGTTTTTGTTCGATGAGCTTGACGAGCTGATCTGTATGTAGTGTCATCATTTGTATTGCCTCTATAATGCTGAAGACAGTTGCGCACTCCTTTTGTATAGGGTCTAGATCCATAGTTTCAGCAGAAGTGTCTTAAAGCGTCAAAAAGCCACTTTCCTTTTCTTTTGAGGATAGACTATTGGGGTGCTCAGGGAATTGCACCGCTGTCTTTGGCTGCTGGGATTCAGCCTGCTGTGCGGCAGCCTGCCGCTATCCAGGTGACCATCCATTGTCGTTTGTTTGCTCCCCCCGGAATCCGAGGAGCGGCCTGAGAAAAACTCAGGGTGGAATTGTGGACCACTGGTCCTACCCACCTGGGGTAATTTGTTCTTAACATTCGACATTTACCATATAATGGCTAACCCAACTAGTCCCGCGCCACTGGGTCTAGCGAACTTTTTTTGTTAAAGAGGATTTTCCCCTCTGTGCAAGCCTGTTGGTCCGCGGGAGCGTATTTTATTTGGCTCCTACCCTCCAACCCTGCTGGATGCAGAGTCGGCCAGCATTCGCCTATCCGCCACCGGGGGACGCGCTCGGTCGAGGTTTCAGGTATCCCCACCCACCAACTAGGGAGCCCTTCGAAATCAATAAAATTCCCTTTAGACATTTTCGTCACTCTAAAGGTAACGGAGATATTTGGGGTGCTCACGTTAAATGGCCCACCCTGTATAAAAAATAAACTTATAAATAACACCATTATAGTATGTTAAAGGACGAGTTCAATAAGCGCGATTTTACAGCACGCGTCCAAGTTTTCTAATGGACTAGTGCTGAAAAACGCCTTACGAATAAGTTTTTTATAGTATTTTTTTCTATTTTGCGCCCTTCTATGCCATTTCTAAATAAAAAAATCGCCGATATACATTGAGAAAATTGTATCGCACTCGGCGAGCCATAACCGCACGCATATGAGTGCTATTATGAGTCCATTACATACGCAAAATAGAAAAAAAATAATTACGAGTTAAATAGTAGATCTACTGGAAATGATTATAGAAATTTTACCTTAATTCGTCTAATTTTTGGGGGAGTTTTTCGTGGAATCTGTTTTTTTACAGATTTTGAGGTCTCACTAACATGGGATTTTGCAGCAATTGTATCCTAAAGAAAAATGGTCAAAATTATATAAATCTTATAAAATCAATTAATTTGAAAGTTAACTTTGAAAGTAATTAACAGAAAGAAATGTTTTATAAACAGACAAATCTTTATCATATTTTCATCAACTATTAAAATCCTTTAAATACCTCTAGTTCTTTAATTTTATTTTCCAATTTCTCAATTGCTTGTGATTGAATTTCACATCTTCTATTTAAATCATCATTACCTCCTAAAACACAAACATTTGTTACTTACATATAAGATACTCATTGTATCAAAGACAATTTATTTACACTTTATAAAAAGAACTTTACCAGTGCTTTCAATCCCACGGAGTTGCCTCAACAAGAGAGCAATTTTTTCCTCATTCTCTCCTTGCACTTCCGCAAGTGCATCTTGATGTTGCATTTCCAAATTGTCTCTTGATTCCTTCAATTCCGATAATTTTTTAAGCATCTGAAATTACAAATATGTAATATCTAAAATTTGTAATATCTACAGTAGTACTAGTAGAGTAGTACTACAGTAGTTTAACATCTACAGTTGTAGTATCAACATTTTTTTAATACAAATTTTACAAATAATTTTTAGAAAACATATGAAGGGTACAGGGGATAAACCACGCATGTCCAAGATTCGTTTTGAGGAAAACGAAATTTAAATTTAGGACTTATATTGTTTTGGGCGCGATTTTACAGCACGCGTCCAAGTTTGGAAACCAACGAGCGTAGCGAGGAGTTTTCTAATGGACATGTTCTGAAATGAAACACTTACAAACGAGTTTTTTATAGAATTTTTTCACTATTTTGAGCCCTTATATAAAAATCGCCGATATACATTAATATACAAATTGTATCGCAGGCAACGAGCCATAACCGCACGCATATGAGTGCTGTTATGAGTTCATTACAGATGCAAAATAGAAAAAGTGCAATTCTAATACTAACATATGGCAACACCAGTTTAATATCAACAAAATATGAACTTCCGTGGTTTTTCCCCTGTGCCCTGCATATGTCTTTAAAAGTTTAGAGTTTTTGACTCCAACTGAGGATTTATATTATACATTTCTTACATATTTTTTATTTAAAACAAAGTTACCTCGCTGTGAGAATTCTGTAATTCAGTAAGCTTGTATTCCGTTGAAGACTCCTTTCTTTTGATTTCAGCAGTCAGATCAAATAATGCTTTTATTGTAAATTTAGCCTCCGCCATGGTTTGAATGCCATCAAATCTATTCTTCGACTTATTTTCTATAAAATAAAATCCATATTTAAGTAAATTTATAATGCATGGTATGTTCATGTAGCCGTAGTGAAGGCGACCTGTCTAGGGGTGACAACCCTGAATAATAAGCCTCCCAAGCTAACAACTTGGGTAGTATCTTGGTCCCATGAAGAATATTCTTCAACTGAGCATGAAGGAAAATCTCGCTAAATGCACTACCCCAGGTGGTAACCAATCCACCGTCACCTATGGTGACGTTAGCGGACCTTCGGATTCTGGGGAGTCCGCACCAACATGCTTTAAGGATGAGTCGCAGCATCCTGAAATCACCGGACGTAAACTCAGACCAAGACGGCAAAGCTTCTTCGCAACTTTTAATGCCAACTCACTGCTAAACTGAAACACTTGACTGATTCACTAACACGACACAACATAATACTGACAGGAAACCAGATTTATGGACGAACATGCCTTCGAGTCCCAAGGCTACAGAATCCTCAAAGGAAAAGTGGGTCAGCGGGTAATGAAGAACGTACCCCACTTAGGTACAGGATTTATAATCAGTCACAGGATACTGGATTCAGTCACCGACTGTACCTACCCGAGTCGTGTATCCATCCTCTCTCTCAAATGCGCAAACAAGGGCTACAGTATAGTCAATGTACATGCCCCAATCAACCAGGACAACAGACGCAATCCAGACAGAACTGATGAAATTCTGGGAAGACTTAGAAGATATTATCTCTAAACTTCCAGAGAGGCACACCGTTATACTGCTTGGTGACTTCAATGCTCCATTGGGAAGAGAGAAAAAATACAGGAACATAGTGGGCAATTATCCAACCAACCGCAACGGAGAACGATTGGTGGATCTGTGTAGGACTTTTGGGTTGATCATGCAGTCTACAGCCTTCAAACACTTGCCAAGGAAGCAGAAGACTTGGATTTCACCTAATACCCACCTGGGTGAATTCCAGATAGATCATGTGGCCATTTCACGAAAATCTGAAAAGGAAATACAAAACGGGAAGGTACTAAGAAGCGCCAATCTGGACTCAGACCACTACCTCTCAAAGATCAAAATAAGACTCCAACCTAGAAACACTAGATTACACAGAACCTCCAAAATGGTAAGATTTTACGTCGAGCGACTCAAAAACAGTCAAGAACTAAGTCAGAGACTGAACAACACAGACCTAAACAACTGGGACCAACTGAAGGAGACTCTTGTCAAGGCGGCCAATGAACTCGCCCCTCTCGCTAGAAGAAGGAAGCATCCTTGGTGGACTGAAGACTGTGACAATGCAATAGCCCAAAGACAGATAGCCTGGGTGAAGTGGAATTCTAAAAAGACCAAGGAAAATTGGCATACATTTTTGGAACAAAGAAAAGTTACAGCCAAGATAATTCGAGGAACCAAACGAACCTTCACACAAAACCAACTAACCCAAATCGAAGAGAGCTTTGCTAAGAATAATTCCAGAGATTTCTTTTTAACCTTTAAGTAGGCACTCAGAAAATACGCTCTGCCAAGCCTCCACTTCAGAGACTCACAAGGAAAACTAGCTTATAACGACAAGGACAACTGCCACCTTTAGGCTCAGTACTTTAAAAATCTACTCAACTGTGACCCACCCAGTGAAGACTTTGACTATAAACAAACCACACCAAACCCGGATTCGCTTCCCCCTTCATTGAAAGAAGTTGGCCAGATCATTCAACTTCTTAAGAAAAATAAGGCAGCTGGAGAGGACTTTATCGTTGCTGAACTGTGAAAAGGTGCTGGAAACAATGCCGTGCGCAAGCAAACCGAGATCATCCAGGACATCTGGGAAACAGAGAAATTACCACCCGATTAGAAATCCGCTCTGTTCCATCCGATTCACAAAAAGGGAGATTTTAAGGATCTAAACAACTACCGTGGAATTTCTCTCGTCCCGGTAACATACAAGATTCTCTCTAAGGCGTTAAAAACAAGGGCAGAAAATCAGTTGGACAGTCAACTGGGAGAATACCATGGGGGCTTCAGGAAGTCCCGATCCTGTGTTGAACAGATCCTCAATCTTAAAACTGTACTTGCATACTCCAAGATGAGAAACCACAAGGTGGTTGTAACCTTTGTTGATTTTAGGAAGGCCTACGATTCCATTGATAGAGAAACGCTTAACAAAGTACTCCAGGAACTAGCACTAGACAACAAAACCTGCAGACTCATCCTAGAAACTTTGACCAACACCCATTCCAAGGTTAAATTTAGAGGCGAGATTTCAGAAAGCTTCGAAATAAAAACTGGAGTGAGACAAGGAGATGAACTTTCCCCTTCTCTTCAACTGTGTCCTTGAAAAGGTTATGAAAGAATGGCGCAAGAAACTGAACAATTTGGGTGCTCAGAGTGGTATCTACCTGGGACGTAAGAACGATGGACTGGTTGTAGATTGCCTGGCTTTTGCAGATGACATGGCACTGTTTACTGATTCTCTTCAGATGGCAACAATGCAGGTAAACTGCCTCAGAAAACAGGCTGCCAAAGTGGGTCTTCAAGTGTCAGTGGAGAAAACAGAATTCGTCACCAACATTAGAGAAGCAAACAGAGAGATGTTACTAGAACAGGGAAACATCTAGAGGACTGAGAAATTTAAGTATCTCCGCGAATGGATTGAACCCTACTTATAAGAAAGAGCATCATTATCCAAGAGAGTCAGCAAGTTAGAACTAGCCTATAGGCTGACTAAGAACACTTACAATAAGAAATGCCTGTCACGCAATCTGAAACTTAAGCACTACACATCTGTCTTACGACCAGAAGCCCTGTATGCCATGGAGTGTCTTTCCTTGAACTGAAGGGGTCTAATAGAGAAATTGGAAATCAGAGAGAGGAGAATCTTCAGGAAGATCCTAAAGGAAGGCCCGGTAAAGGAAGATGGGGAATTCCGAAGGCGGCATAACTCTGAGCTCTACCAACATATTGAGATGCTCTCTGACTGTGCAAGAAAAATAAGGGTAGCTTTCTATGGCCACGTTGCAAGATTGCCTCCAAACTGACTAACCAACCGTATCTTCACCTTCTGGCAAAACAAGAAGCTTCGTACCGTTTGGTTGACAGAGACCGAGAAGAACTGAGAATAGCAGATCTCAAAAACAGAGAGTCTGTGAGACGCACCCTGAAGGAAGTCCGTGGATTTCAGGAAATACCTCGAAGGAAAGGTACCCCCTGGACAGAAGAGAGAAATGTCGTGAAATAATGTCAGTGATTTAATTGTGAAATGACTAAAAAGGCCGATTCTCCACGATCGCCTCAATTACATTGTTTTAAATGGGCACGTTCTCACTATGGCCACTCGACAGCTAATCCAAAGAAGATAATTGGATAAAGTCCTACAATCACCTCCTCTCGTACGTGGCAGAAAATGCAAGTAACGTTGCAGCTCAGTGGCGTTGCCAGAGCGTATCTGTGATTGTCGACATACACCGGTGAGGGTCCGAATGTACAACAATGTAATGAAATATTCGAACTTTCACCGACGTATTTGGTATGTGTTGACATTCACCGGTGAAAGTCGACATTTTTCAATTTCGGTCATTCACGGTAACAATTACATTGTTTTAAATGGGCACGTTCTCACTATGGTTATGCGACAGCTACGCGACGAAGGTCTAAATTCACATTTTGTAATTTTTCTACCGGGCCGGGGGATTAGTGGGCGGAGAGACCTCAGTTGAATCTCAACTGGAAGTATACCATTTAGTCACTTTCAACAATGATAAACATAACAAGTAGAGGTAGTTGCGACCAAAATTGGGGGGTTGATGAGAAAAATCAAATCTGGTGCCAGAACGGCTCCAGCATGCACACTAAGAGAGATACCGCCCGGCCGCCACCCTCTCAGTAGATGACGTCATCCGCCGCCTCGGATATTCCCAAACTAATTATCTCGATGCTGATTGATTGATTAATGAATCAATAACTACAGTTGACCGTGTGTCTCAATTTTTATGTAATCTTATGGAAAAGTGTGACTTTAATAGTGATTTAAGAAAATGAACTATGGAAAACTCCTACAAACATAATCATTTTGAGGGCCCTCAAGCTTCAAACTAATTTTGTGTTAGAACTTAAACTTGTAAACGCGCGCGAGAATTGAATGTATGGATTGTGAAATAGTTGATAAGAATCGCTTCTTCGTATTTCAACTTTTATAAATTTATCGCTATACATACATATACGCCATACATGTTGGACTAAAAAAAACGTTAATGTTTAGTATTGATAATTATTTTATAGCTAGACATTCGGAACGCGATTGATATTTAAGCCTCAGCTCCAAATTCATCGTCATATCAACAATTAAAACTCTATCTCTGCAATGTCTATGTCAATGTCTCTATCTCTGTTCTGTCCAGGGAGTACCTTTCCTTCGAGGTTTTTCCTGAAATCCACGGACTTCCTTCAGGGTGCGTCTCACAGACTGTATGTTTTTGAGACCTGTTATATCCAGTTCTTTAACATCCTTCTCGGTCTCTGTCAACCAAGTGGTACGAAGCTTCTTGTTTTGCCAAAAGGTGAACAGATGGTTGGTTAGTCGGTTTGGAGGCAATCTTGCAACGTGGCCATAGAAAGCTACCCTTCTCTTCCTTGCACAGTCAGAGAGCATCTCAATATTTCCGTAGAGCTCAGAGTTAGGCCGTCTTCGGAATTCCCCATCTTCATTTACCGGGCCTAGGATGTTCCTGAGGATTCTCCTCTCTCTGATTTCCAGTTTCTCTATTAGACCCCTTCGGTTCATGGAAAGACATTCAATGGCATACAGGGCTTGTTGTCATAAGACTGATGTGTAGTGCTTAAGTTTCAGGTTGCGTGATAGGCATTTCTTATTGTAAGTGTTCTTAGTCAGCTGATTCTAAGTCAGGCTAGTTCTAACTTGCTGACTCTCTTGGATAATGATGCTCTTTCTGATAAGTTGGGTTCAATTCATTCACCGAGATACTTAAATTTCTCAGTCCTCTTGATGTTTCCCTGTTTTAGTAACATCTCTCTGTTTGCTTCTCTGATGTTGGTGGAAAATTCTGTTTTCTCCAGCGACACCTGAAGACCCACTTTGGCAGCCTGTTTTCTGAGGCAGTTTACCTGCATTGTTGCCATCTCAAGAGAATCAGTAAACAGTGCCATGTCATCTGCAAAGGCCAGGCAATCTACAACTAATCCATCGTTCTTACGTCCCTGGCAGATACCACTCTGAGCACCCAAATTGTTCACTTCCTTGCGCCATTCTTTCATAACCTTTTCAAGGACACAGTTGAAGAGGAGTGGGGAAAGTCCATCTCCTTATCTCACTCCAGTTTTTATTTCGAAGCTTCTGAAATTTCGCCTCTAAATTTAACCTTGGAATGCGTGGTGGTCAAAGTTTCTAGGATGAGTCTGCAGGTTTTGTTGTCTAGTGCTAGTTCCTGGAGTACTTTGTTAAGCGTTTCTCTATCAATGGAATCGTAGGCCTTCCTAAAATCAACAAAGGTGACGACCACCTTGCGGTTTCTCATCTTGGAGTATGCAAGTACAGTTTTAAGATTGAGGATCTGTTCAACACAGGATCGGGTATTCCTGAAGCCCCCCTGGTATTCTCCCAGTTGACTATCCAACTGATTTTCTGCCCTTGTTTGTAATGCCTTCGAGAGAATCTTGTATGTTACCGGGACGAGAGAAATTCCACGGTAGTTTTTTAGATTAGTGAAATCTCCCTTTCTGTGAAGCAGATGGATCAGAGCAGATTTCCAATCGGGTGGTAATTTCTCTGTTTCCCAGATGTCCTGGATGATCTCGGTTAGCTTGCGCACGGCATTGTTTCCAGCACCTTTCCACAGTTCAGCAATGATAGAGTCCTCTCCAGCTGCCTTATTATTCTTAAGAAGTTGAATGAGCTGGCCAACTTCTTCCAATGAAGGGGGAAGCGAGTTCGGGTTTAGGGTGGTTTGTTTATAGTCGAAGTCTTCATTGGGTGGGTCATAGTTGAGTAGATTTTTAAAGTACTGAGCCAAAAGGTGGCAGTTGTCCTTGTCGTTATAAGCCAGTTTGCCTTGTGAGTCTCTGAAGTGGAGGCTTGGCGGAGCGTATTTTCTGAGTGCCTGCTTAAAGGTTCCAAAGAAATCTCTGGAATTATTCTTAGCAAAGCTCTCTTCGATTTGGGTTACTTGGTTTTGTGTGAAGGTTCGTTTGGTTCCTCGAATTATCTTGGCTGTAACTTTTCTTTGTTCCAACGGCTGTTCAATTTACAAACAAAGCTATCTATCAATCCCGTAAACCATCATTTCTATAGCTGAGCACTCTCTGTTCTTAAACTGACACAAGCTAGGATGATGTTTTGCTGGACCGGCTTCACTGTTGCTTGGAGGCGTTTCTGTCATCATAGATCATCTGCATACTTTAGTCTTGTAGGGGATTGTTGATTGCATATTTTACAGAACTTATTTGACAGTCTGTGGCTCCAACTTTATCTTCTTGGAGGTGTATGGTGAATATTCAGTATTTAAATTCCTCTGCTTCCCACCATCATTATTGATTTCATAATATTTTCTCATATGTTGCTATCTTCTATCTTCTCTTGCAAAGGTTGAATTGCAAACAGTGCATTTGTAGTACATTTTTTTATTATCATCACATACTTCCTTATGGCAACCAAGATTATCATTGCTTGCTAAAACTTTTACAAATTGAACACAAGGATACAGTTTTAATTGTTGATATGACGATGAATTTAGAGCTCAGGTTTAAATATCAATTGCGTTCCGAATAGCTATAAAATAATTATCATTGCTAAACATCCGAACATTCCGTTTGATATTAAAATTATTGTAAACAAAACATCTGAATGTACCATCATCATGCAGCCCCTTTCACGTTCATTGTTGGACATAGGCCTCTTCCAAACGTCTCCAGTTCTCTATGTCCCTGGCTGTTGAAATCCAATTTGTCGCTATCCTCTTTAGATCATCCGTCCACCGAGTGGGAGGTCTGCCTCGGCTACGCTTGTCAGCTCTTGGTATCCATTCCAACAGTTTTTTGGTCCATCGCTGTCCTCCATTCTAGCAATGTGCCCAGCCCATTTCCATTTCCGTGTAGTGATTCGTTCTATAATATCATCTACTCCGACACGTCGGCGTATCTCTTCATTTCTCACTCGATCCCTCAGGGTCAGGCCAAGCATCGATCTCTCCATTTGCCCTTGTGTTACTCTTAGTTTTTTTGCGGTTTTCTTCGTAAAAGTTAGGGTCTCTGAGCCATAGATCAGGACCGGTAATACGCATTGGTTAAATGCTTCTCGTTTCAAGCGAATCGGGATATTTTCTTTAAGGATGTATACAAGTTTAAATACGAAAATGCTGACTCGGCGATTCTTATCTACTATTTCACAATCCATACAATCAATTCTCTAGCGCGTTTTCAAGTTTAAACTGAACAATTTATTTAGACAAAATAAATTCAAAACCCAAACGAAAAACATGAACCCAATCATGAAAACCATTTCCAACGGAAAGGAAATGCAGGACTTCGCCTTCCTGGATTCCATCAGCGAGGACGGGTTGGAGAAGCTGCTCAAGCACCTCCTGAGCAGGAAGAAGAACACCGACGCCGAACAACCCCAGGACACCGCCGCGACCAGAAGGACCGCCGCCGAGAGGACAAACGATGCCGAACCAAGGAGAACCACTGAAGCCGCCTCGAAGAAAGCCACCAAAGCCGCCCCGAGGAGGAAACCTACACCGATGGACATGGACAGTCCCACCGAAGCCGCGCCCAAGCGCAAAACCGACCCGGAGGACGAGGAAACCTTCAAGTTTCCAAAGAAAACCGCGAAACTGGCGACCTCAAGCACGTCAGGTCTGCAAGGAATGCAGGTGAGTATGAACAGTTATGCATGCCTTAACACAAGGGACAGTGACGACGACGAACTCACTGAAACTGAAACCCCCACCGAAAACACCAACAACAAAACACCAATAGTGCTACGAAACAAAGACAAATGGGCATGGCTTTCGAAGAAGCTCAACAGGAACAACATCAACTACACCAGGACAACGACGACCAAGGACGGGATAAGAATCCAGCCCCAAACAATCACGGACTACCGGCAAATGTACAAGTTAATGAAAGAGGACGAATTACGAATTCCATACGCACCAACTCAGCACGGAAAGGAACCTGAAGGTCGTAGTGAAGGGAGTTTCCTGCGGCCTGACGGAGGAGGAAATCACAGAGGAATTCAACGACAACGGATACCCGGCCATAAAAGTTACCAGGATGAAAGGAAGAGAAGCCACGCCAATCCAAATGGTCCTAATTGAAATTGGGAAAGAATATAAATCCATTTACCAAATGGATCGCTTCTACGGATTGTGCGTGAAAATGGAACCACTAAAAACACGAGGAGAAAAAGTACAATGCCACCGATGCCAACTGTTCGGCCACGTGCAGAGGCACTGCAACGCCGAATACAGATGCATGAAATGCGGACAGAACCACAGCACACACCTGTGTGAGAAACCGTTAGCCCTGCCGCCGAAATGCGTAAACTGCGGAGGCGAACACACCTCCATCTGGAAAAACTGCCCGGCGAGACCGGAAATAGCGAGATAAACAGAAAACAACGACAGCAGGAAACGAAACCAAAGCCCCCACCGAAACAAACAGCCCAAAAACAGACAACCAGCCAAATACCAAAACCGGTAAACACACACAACAACCCCAACCCGGAGACAAAGCCGTCAACAATCGGAAACAAATGGAACAGCGAAAAAATCGGAGCAGAATTGAAGGAAATGATGCTCGACTTTGCCGAAATGGGACACAGCAAGAAGGAAACAGAAAAATTCACCCGAAGAATCACAACTATCATGTGTCTACTCAAAAATGACTACTAGAAGAACCAGAGACAATCTGAAACTTATATTCTGGAACGCAAACGGAATACTAAACAAGAAACAGGAACTGGTGGCACACCTAAACGAACACAGCGTCGACGTGGCACTGATCAACGAGACGCATCTCAGACGTTGTAACCAACTGAACATAGCAAACTACCAAGTCTACAGAAAATACAGAGGCGAGAAAGCCGGAGAAGGAGTCGCCATCATCATCAAAAGAAACATAAAACACCACGAACTGCCGGAAGTAGAAACAACGACCGACACGGAAACGGTAGGAGTAGAAGTACAGAAAACCGACGGACCCGTAGCCCTCTGTACACGCCGCCACAAAAACAAATAATCGCCGACGACCTGGACAAAATATTCGACAGAAATATAGGTACCATAAACGCAGGAGACTACAACGCAAAGCACTCGCAACGAGCGGACAATTACTAAGGTACATGGAAAACCGGAAGTTACAAGTAATTGCACCGAGCGAACCGACACACTTTCCAGTTCAGTGAATGCCGGATATTTTGGATATAGCCGTTATGAAAAACGTCACAGCAAACGTGGAAATAGTCTGTATCAAAGACTTAAGCTCAGATCACAACCCAGTGCACATAAATCTCCAAGCGAAAACGGCCAGGAAAACAATCGAGAAAATTATCATAAATTGGAATACATTTAAAGATAATCTGACGAACGTCACTTGCACAGAAATTACAAGCCCCCGTGCCTAGAAGAAGCAGCACGGACGATAGAAAACGAAATAAAAGCAGCACTCGAGGCCGCCACAAGGAAACGGACAGCCAACACGACAACAACCCTCCCACAGGAAATCAGAAATCTACTAAGAGAAAAGCGCAAAGCTAACAAGGTATTCCAACGGACGCTGGCCCCGACAAGAACGGACAAGAACGTCTTAAACCGACTGACAAACCAACTGAAAGCGGCACTGCGCGAACAGCACAACGCCGAATGGGAAGACAAACTAGAACGCATCAACGAAACAATAGAGGAACCGTGGAAATTAGCCAAGAATCTGAGAAACAAGGAGAGGAGAACAATTCCGCCACTGAAAACAACAAACAACACTGTAGCAAGCACGGACGAGGAGAAAACGGAGGAATTCGCAAAGTCGCTTGCACAGCAGTTTAAACCGAACGCCGACACACACCCACTCCGCAAAAGGCAAGAAATACGCGAAACCGTACTGAGAGTACTAAATAGTAGCGTAGAAAACACGGAAATAGAGGAAACAACACCGGAAGAAATAAAAGGTATAATTAAAAACCTAAAAACCAAGAAAGCACCAGGCTGCGATAACATCAACAACGCAGCGCTAAAAAACCTAACACCGAACGCAATAGACAGAATAACCCAAATCATAAACAGCGCACTGAAACTTGGAGTGTTTCCGACCCAATGGAAACATGCAACAACGATCCTAATCCCGAAACCGAACAAACCTCGAAATCTCACCTCCAGTTACAGACCAATAAGTCTGCTGACAGGTCTCAGTAAAATCACAGAAAAAGTAATACACAAAAGACTAACAGAAATAACTGAAGACAAACGTATTCTACCCGACGAACAATACGGCTTCAGCACAGAGCACTCAACCACCTATCAGACGACAAGAATAACCGAAGCAATAATCGACGCTTTCAACAAAGGGTTAGCCACGGCAGCCGTCTTTCTGGACGTCTCTAAGGCTTTCGACAAGGTATGGCATCTAGGTTTAATATACAAACTGCACCAATTTAAAATCCCAACAGCAATGATTAGACTAGTGACGTCCTTTATCTGTAACAGAACGTTCCAAGTCAAAATAAACGACAGCATCTCCTCAACTCAGACAATGACAGCCGGTGTCCCACAAGGATCTGTCCTGGGCCCCCTTCTTTACAGCATCTACACCACAGACATCCCAAAACTAAACGACACAGAAATTGCGCCATATGCAGATGACACGGCAATTTTCACAAGAGGATACTCGACCGAGGCCATAACTAAACGGCTCCAAAATCACCTGGAAAGGATTAACGACTGGTGTAACACCTGGAGGATTAAACTAAACGCAGAAAAAACACAGGCAATTATCTTCACGAAGAAAAAATTACAGCACGAACCCAGTAGCTGCTTGAGAATTAACAACACGGACATAAAATGGGAAAACCGAATTAAATATCTAGGCGTAATCCTAGATAGAGCTCTAACATTGTCAGAACACATTGATCAGACAGCGAAAAAAGCAAAACAAATTTAAGGCTACCTCTACCCGCTCTTGAACAAGAAAAGCAAGCTGAACATAAGGAACAAACTACAAATCTACAAGAGCATAATACGGCCCACAATGAAGTACTCATCGACGTGCTGGATACAATCCAAAGAATGGAAAATCTACAAACTTCAAATCATCCAGAACAAAACACTGAGAGAAACAGACTCGCCATGGTATATGACAAACGAGCAGCTGAACAGCGATCTAAACATGGAGACAATCAAGCAACACATCGAAAAACTAGCAACGAAAAGCTTCGAACGCATGAAAACGCATGACAACCCAACAATCAACAACGCAGCAAACAACAAGATCAACGTCAAATGAAAACATCCAAAACCGCAACAGCATAGGTAATAACTGATCTTTCTTTTCACAGGAAAGCCCAAGCCCTACGAACCCAGCGGAGCACCCAGGAACAAACCAGGCAGGAACAACAAGAACAAAACTGAGACACAGCAACCACCACGAGGACGAAGGACGAACCAGGAACCTCCATGAGGGCAAACCAGGAACCAACACCAGGACGATCCAAGGACCAACAGCGAGAAGAAGGAAAAAAAAACAAAAAAAAACAAACAAAAAAAGGAAAGAAAGAAAAGAAACCGGCCATGGAGGAAACACAAACAGACAACCAAACAAACAGACAAAACAAAGAAAGAAAAAAACACGACAAACAAACCACAAGACGGCGGAATAGGCGAAAGCTCAAGACCGCCAAACCAGCAAGGGGCACATGACCAGAAGGGAGAGCAGTGCTATCTCTCTACCTTAAAACTTCTGCACCCTTGAGCGGACAGAACGTTGGCAAGCGAAAGATTCTCAATTCTTGAAGCTTTCTGCACCCGTGTGAGGACAAAAGGTATGCAAGCCCTAGAGCCTTAACGACTCTTAGACGTGAACCATTTTTTTCACCCGTGTGAGGACGAAAAGTTCGCTAGTCGAATCGCAGCTCACCCGCAGCCCTGTACACTGGGCCTCAGCCGGATATCGCCAACCCCAGGAGGACGTCGCTCCACTAACTACCAGGACCCATATCGGTCGCCGTGCAGATTCCAGACAGACAACCCCAACACGCCGTTCACCCCTTGTAAATTTGTGTAAATATATTAAACCTCTCTGGGAAAATCCCCCACGCCTATTTTACTGCGAGCTAGCCACTCACGCACCCCACAGTGCTAATTTATTTGCAGATTTTAAAGACAAAGAATTGATAATGACAGCGTATAAATGAGCGTATAAATGAGTTACCAATAAGTCGGGAAACAATTAAAGATCGACTGCTAGAATTAGAAAGCGACATTTTTTTCGCAAATATACAAACGACTTAAATTATGCAGAAATGTATTCAATTGCTTTAGGTGAGATATATTCATTGATAAAAATTGTTTGACTTCGTTCTTTATTTTTTGCTCTTCACATGCAACAGTAGAAGTTGTAAAACAAGCAGGAAATTTGAATTTTGCAAAAGCCTTTATAATTGAGAACAAAAAATTGCCTTTGACCTCCCTTCTCTTTTTCAAGTGATGCCACTGTCCAGGTAACCCACGAGCTAGTACGAAAAATATAATGAAAACAAATTGACCCACTACTCAAAAAGGTTAGGTTAGGCCATCCCTGGACTAGAGTCTAGTGGTTTTTGTAAACGAAACAATAAAAGCAATCTTATAAATATTTACCTTCATCACTGTCTAAAATTTTTTGTTGCAAGTCTTGGATTTGTGCGGACCTCATATCAATATCTTCTTCCAGTTGTCCTATTTCAGAGTCATTGGCTTTCTCATCCTCATCCTTATTTTTCAGATTATCAAGTTGTTCTTGCAAAGCAGCTCGATCTTCAAGAAGGCTTTCTAAAGTGGCTTGAGCATCGATGGTACTTACAAAAACATCTAACTCCCTTTGGACCTAAAGATAAAATTACAAATTCACTTTTGTAAAATAAGCGTTTTTAAGCGGACGCGTAGGCGTAAAATTTACGGCGAGCTTATTAATTTTCGAATAAATTAACTGTATTAACTTACCCATGGTCCAAATCTTTCAATTTTTCCGTTCATTTTTGTATCTAGGCATGCTTTTCGTACAGCTAGGGCGTCTTTCAGTCTTTTATTTATAGCAGCGGCCTCCTCAACCTTCCTCTTTAGAACATTTTGTTGTCTATTGTGAATAGTTTCCATTTTTACTATTTGATTTTGTCGCTTCCTATCTTGGTCTTTTAATTTAGCAAGATCTCTTTCACGCTGCATCTTCCATGTTCGGAATTTCTCCGATTCTTGCCTCATGTTTTTAATTAACTTTATCTTCATACTCTTCATATTTTGAATTTCAGAATTTAATTGACGTATTTTTTGTTCATCTTTTTCTTTTAGCTTAATTAAACGAGCTTGTTCGTGGACTTTTCTGTTGAGATCATGTATTTGACCTTCCAATTCTTGTACTCTTTTTCTTCTTTGCTCAGCAAGTTTAATACCTGGACCCTTGGTTTGTGCAGTTTTCAGTTGTTGTAACAGTTCGTCCTTTTCTTTTTGTAGAGTTTCAATTTTTGCTTCATTTTCAGCAATTTCTGCCAAATCAACCATATGGTATGTATTGGCTGCGATTTGAAGAGCTAAATCTTCTTTTTGAGCCAATATTTTTGTGACCTCTTGAAGTTTAAAGTTCAATTCAATTTGTTCTACTGCATGACATTCTTGTCTTTCATTTATTTCACTTTCAGAACAAGAATTAGCACTCAACGTTGTTTTAGCAGCATTCATCTCATGCATCCTAATCTCATCTTCATTCTTCTTCTGTTCCTTATCCAATTCCTTGAATTGGTCTTGGATGTCTTTTAACTTTGTCACATGTGTTTGAATTGCAGATACATCTGACTGCTGAAGACTAATATTAAGATCATTTAATGTTATATTATAACTTTCCTTCAGCTCATTAAGTTTTTTAGACAAACACTCATTTGAACTTTGAATTATTATCATTCTTTCTAGTAAGGCAGCATTTTCAGTTAAAGTGGAAGAAAGTTGAATAGTTAAGCCTGTATTTTTTAATTTGGTTTCTGAGATTTCTTTTTTAAGCGCAAACACTTCTTCATGACCTATCACTGGGCCACCTACAATTATTTCAAATATTTAGTTTAGTTTAAAAATATATTTTTTATTACTCAGGCGTTAAAAGTATTATCTGGCGCACGTTTTTTAGTACGAGAAATGATACTTTTCGTTGTATTTCTACGTAACCTGGGTAACTCACGCAAATATTCAAAATCGCTAGGTTACATTAAAAAACAATTGAATAAATAAAATAAACACAATCAAGACCTCAATATTAAAAAAGTGACAGAATTTTTTTCATTACAAAAAAAAATTAAAGAAAAAGTTTCAAAATTAGTGTAAGTTCTATGGTGATCGCGTAAACAATTGAAAAAGCAAAGTCTACATTTTTGTTTCTATTTTTTTTTATCCAAAACTTGTAAAATACATCCCCCCGCATAAGTAATAAAAAATATTGTTTGCAACTCAGGCTGTATTGTCAATTGCCTTCTCGAACGAAATTGGTTCGTGCGCCCAATTTCGCTCTCGTATCAAATTGACAACCTACCGCCCAAGTTACAAAATATACTATTTTGATATAAACCGGAAAAATTAATACAAATATCTAAACAAAACAATTACCTTGCCCTAAAAGCTCCATCCTTAATTTCTGAACTAATTTGTTTAACCTATTTATTTCTGCTGCCTTAGGATCCTCATTAACTATAGGTTTATTCTTAATTTTCCTGGCACGGTCTGCATATCTTAAAGTTGAGATAGTTTCTTCAATATTGTAATCTGCAGGACTTATGCACGCTATCATCAACGTAATACTATTTCCACCAAGCGAGTCTAAACCATAAAATACACATTGAAATGATTGAAGTAAAAAAAAAATAACTAAAAGGGAACAAATGGCTATCGACCATAAGGTCAATACAATATTTTAGGTATACACTATTTGAAAAAAAAGGTATGAGGTGCTGTGGGATGATTAGTCGTCGTATTCGTCATGGAAGTCATATAATGATTCGTATTCGCTATGTGCGAAGTGCATGCTGGGGGTATAGCAAGGCGATCACGGCGAATGCCGCACAGTGGTCTGAAATCCCAAAAGGCTGGCCAAAAGTGAAAAAAAAATATTCTAGAGACTTTTAATGGTTGGAATAGTTGCAGTGGTACATCTAGTATGTATTATGACCATTAGCGGTATTCTAGTATGTATTATAATCGTGAACCAGGCACGCTTCTGGCCTGCCGCATTATTTGCTCGTTGTTCGTCGTAAGTAACACGAAGTTCAAACGGCTGTAGAATCGGGAAAAACTTAACGAATTTGGATTCTGAAAATGGGTTCTTCTCTAGATAGTAACTACAATTTGAATGTGTTTCTCGAAATTATTATTAACGATGTATGATATAGTGAATAATTAATGAAAATAGTGGTATTTTTCTTGATGACGTTCTGTTAAATATAGCAATAAGTCAAAACCCTGGTCGACCGGGGCTCTTAAACCAAATTCAAATTGTTGCTCAGACATTTATTCAGAACATATCCAAAAATTAACTGCGCGTGGGTGCGCGTTCGGTTTCGGTTATAATTTTTATGTGATGATGTGTGGTGGCACTTTCTGCAGTTCGTCGTAATTTTTGGGTATGAAATATTTTTATAGGAAATTGGTCATGATAATTCTCCTATTAACCCTTTACCACATGAATTTTTGTTTTTTATCCAAAAAATGTATTAGATGAAAACTTTAATTCTATTTTCACGTAAAAATAATACAAAAAATATAGCTTGCAAAATAACTTAAAAAAAAAATGGGAAAAATATGGAACATCATGCAATAACAAAATATTACAGTTGTAAATGGTCACATTTATTAGGGTATGTAAGTATAATTAGCGTAAAACTATTTCAGTATTTTCAGGGTACAATAAACTTTATTCGGTATGAAACCGTGAATAACAGTTTCTTTCTTTATTAAGACACAGCGGTATTGTGCATGTTGTGCAAATTATATATGTTTTTCCTGTACAGCCTGGATATTTGCATCTTGACCTATTTCTTTGGCTTGGATTTTTTGCGTACAATAAATAGATGTTTTTTTACAAAAAATAGTTGCAAAAATACAAAATTCGATTTAGTCATATAAAAAGAGATTACTTCATCCAAAAAATGGTTACTTCGTCCAAAATAAAAGGCTTGGATTTTTTTGCGTACAATAAATAGATGCCTTTTTACAAATAATATCTGGAAAAATACAAAATTCGGTTTATTCATACAAAAAACGATTACTTCATCCAAAAAAGGTTACTTCGTCCAAAATAAAATATAAACGCCGAATGATAGATTGAATCTTACAAATAATAATGGTTTAGTATAATAATTGATAGATTTGTACAAAATAAAATCAATTCACCCAAAAAAAGGTTTAACTGTGCAAAAAAGGATATTCCATCCAAAATTTGATTGCTCTTTAGAAACATTTTTTTTATACAAAATACAATTATATTTTCACAATAAACGAACTTTACAAACAAGGACTTGATTCCTTCAAATTTTATTTCTAACTAACGCGGCGTGTAACGAAAGAGAGAGCTCTCTTTAAAGAGAAATTGGAAATCAGAGAGAGGAGAATCATCAGGAAGTTCCAAGGCATTCCCTGTAAAGGAAGATGGGGAATTCCGAAGACGACATAACTCTGAGCTCTACAAACATATTGAGAGGCTCTCTGACTGTGCAAGGAAAAGAAGGGTAGCTTTCTATGGCCATGTTGCAAGATTGACTCCAAACCGACTAACCAACAGTTTGTTCACATTCTGGTAAAACAAGAAGGTTCGTACCACTTGGTTGACAGAGAAGGATATTAAAGAAGTGGGAATAACAGATCTCCAAAACAGTCTTCTGTGAGATGCATCCTGAAGGAAGTCCGTGGATTTCAGGAAAAACACTGAAGAAAGTCCGTGGATTTCAGGAAAAAACCTGAAGGAAAGGTACCCCCTGGACAGAAGAGGGAAAGAGGCTACACCGGCAGAAGATGCGACAGTACTGGGCAAAGATCAAAGCCCAATAGTTGAACAAGCGTGGTCCAAAGTAGGGCTATTGGAAACAAGAAGAAGAAGATAGATACACTATATATAAGCAGATAGAATAATGCAATTTATTTCCGAGCTAATCCACTCATCAATTAGGTGAACAGTTTTTTCCTTTCATTATTTTTATGCATATAATGAAAGTGTGAAGATTATTAAATACACTCGCAAATTTGCATTTTGCACTTATTAAGTAAAATAAAAAACCTTTTTTGGTTGAATTTCGAATATGTTGAACGATTCAATCGATTATTGTAAGGAAAAATCGTAGTTTGTAAGAAAAAATCAATTATTGGATGAAGTAATTTATTTTGTACGAAGTAACCGAATTTTGGATTGATTAATTTATTTTTGTATTTATCCAGCTATTTATTGTAGAACTTCATCCATTTATTGTATGTTGAGTTTTGTATACGAGTTTTTGTATAAGAGTTGTGTATTGTATGTGAGTCTAATCGAATATTGGATGAACAAATTTTATGCGTATTTCTTTCATCTCAGTACAGAAAATGGTCAAACCCTTTTTTCGTTTATTTTCGTACATTTGTTGAAGGCTACTACTACTTGATGGTCTTCCTACTTTGCTTTGTCTAGCTGGTTTTCCTGCCTTGCATAGAGCATCTGCTATTGCCACTTTGGTATCCAAAAGAGGCATTTCAAATTTCTTAGCTCTTCTGGCTAGTAACCAACAGTTCACGACAGTCATATCAATAAAATATTCTCAAATAATATTTCTTGGACCTGATTTTTATGCGGTAAAATCGTAACATCGAATCAAGAAGATCTACGCCTCCCATGTAGTTGTTGTAGATTAGGACACTGTTAGGGCAAGATATCATTTTATGGGCAGTTTCTTGTTTGAAATATCTTCCTTTTTCTCCTTTTGGTTCACTTCCAGCATATGTTGACATTGTAGTAACGATATTATTATCAAACCAGGATACTACACTGACATCTACATAGTCTATATTGGCTATTTTTTCTACCATATGACCTCTGCCTCTCTTCATCATTTCTTTTTCCGTCGGCAATACAGCTCCTGGAACACGATTTATTCTTACTGTTCCTAATGGTAGAATACCTTCGTTAGTCAAATATATCATAAGGGGTATGCTGGTGAACCAATTATCAAAAAACAACTTGTAATGTTTATGTTTTGGTATCGAATGTGCTAATTTGACAACCACGTTGCTGCTCATAGTAAGGTTTGGTGCTCCTGGAGGTACAGTATTGCTTTGGGAACCAGCATATAGATCAGTCATAGCTGAATCCCGAAATACCACTCAGAACAAAGTTTTTGAAGCCCCACTAATGTGTTTTTTTTTTTATTATATTGCTTTAGTTGACTTCGCGCTTTTGTTGGTATGTGTTCGTTCACAGCAAGAAATTCTTCTTTGGGAACCATTAGTAATTTCTCTAGTTCTCTAATCTGATTCAGAACGGGTCTGATCTTGAATAATCTGTCATGTCCAGGCTGATCTTTTTCAATCATGTTATCATTGTTATTGAAGTGCAAAAAACGTTTTATTTCTTCGAACCTGTTACAGGTCATTACGTCGCTTACTGCTCGATGACCAATATTGATATTCCAATAATGTCTTGTAGAAGGAAGCTGAATTATTGACATGTAAATAGTAATTCCTATGAATTGTTCAATTTCGTAACTTTTTATGTTAGCTGGTTTGCTCGGACGTTGTTGCACTGAGTATAAATTTATCTGTTCAGTAATATGCTCTATAAGACTATCAGGAAAGAGAAACTTGAAAAATTGGACTGGAGTATCTAATTGTGTAACTGAAGAAGGTAGATCGTCAGAACCAGTAAATTTTGTTTCATTTTCAGATTTCCTTAGATTGCCTTCTACCCAATTATGAGGTTTCTTCGTCTTGCTTCTTCGTATTTTAGACAAAGGGATATCATCATCAGAGGAATCTGAAGTTGTTGCAGGAATCACAATTTCCTCGGCATCATTTCGCAATTTTTTAGGCTCCTCAACGTCACTATCTGGAGCCAGTATCGTCTGGTTTATGACGTCTTCATCGGACAGACCTGATACTTCACTGGCAATACTATCCGATATTCGGACGGCACCAATTTTACCGTAAAATAGTTTTGTATCCATATCTACAAGAAACACCAATGCATCGTATGATAGTCCATAACTTCATAGTGTACCACATATGGGACAATCCCTTTTTGGATTTTTTTAGAGACTTTCAGTAATCATAACGTATAGTACTTACCTCAGTATATATCTAATATCACTATAGAATGAATTATATTTTTTTTTCCCGCCGAACAAATCGTTTTCAGTACGAAAAACAACCTCAAACTTGAAACAACTGAGCACGTGGCTTGAAATTCGACAACAATGAACTCGAAACCGCGTGGCGCTGGTTGTCCAAACATCAAAGCAATACCGCACGCAGTATTTATATGTGCCAGATATGAGCAGCTATGCAATTAAGACTAAAATTGAGTTAAATTTATTTATTAATTATTAATTTATTAATTATTTACTAAATAAATTTTTTTTTTTGCTTTGTTCCATTTATGGCACATGATGCTGTAAAGGGTTAATATTATTCTTCCATTCTCTACAGAACCTGTGGATAATACAGAAGAAATTTCTTTCACAAGAAAGGAAATCTTCATATTTGTGAAATCGGTATTGATCGAGAAAATCAACGTGGCCACTGACATTGTTGAGATGGAGGTGTCAAAAAATTCAAGCAATCATACATTTTGCCGAAAAGTTTGAAAGAAGCCATGGGTAGATTAATATCGGAATTCAAAAAGAATTGGCAAATGCTAAAAAAAGGTGGCAACAAGCGAGTAGGAACGAAACAAATTTTCCATCCACGAATTGTGCTAGACTCCTAGATTTACATAGATAAACTTTCATTGTTATTGTAATAATGATTAATTAATGTAAATCCTCCTCCTCCCAAATTTGTCTTTTAATTCGTGGTCAGCGACTGTCATTCAGAATTTTAAAATTTCAACTTTAGTTTCGTTTGTCAGTGACCTTAAAACTCCTAAATCCTGAGTTTCGACAAAATTTAATGCTTTTTTGGAAAAATTTTCGCTCGCCAATACATTATATATATATATATATATGTCCATACCATCTCAGTTAGCAGTTCTCGATTCGCTTTTCTACTGGTTGCATCTTTAAATTTTCTCTGATGGTGTCAATTCTTATGTGATCTCGTTTTGTGTCTCCTAACACTCTTCTTTGGAATTTCATCTCTATACTTTGGATCTTGCTCTTTAATCTCTTCGTTAACACCCAGATTTCGCAGCCAAATGTTAGTATAGGTACGAATACAGCTCTCTATATACTCATTTTTGCTTTTAGCGAGACTTCTATCGCTTGCTGAATATACCCTTGCTGAACTCTCTATTCTCTAATTAATTTCTATTTCATTGTGTCCCTTGCTTTCAGACGTACTCCCAGATATTTAAAGGTGTCAACTTGTTCTATTACCTTTCCATTTAGCTCAATGTTTACTTTTGTATCTGGTTTCCCACTAACCATGATTTTTGTTTTCTCTTCGTTTATCTTGAGGTTCTTCTCGGCTAATTTCTCATTCCATATCTCCAAGTTTCTCCTTAGTTCAACTTCATTTCTCGCGAATATAACAAGGTCGTCGGAGAACGCACATTCCATTATACGGATTGGTTCTAGGTTTGAATACCCCACACTAAATGAAGACGTTCTTTTCCTCGTTTCTTTCATTACTTCGTCCATAAGTAGGTTGAATAAAGTTGGGCTCAAAACGCCTCCTTGCCGTACACCCTCGTTTACCGTAAACTCGCGTGATTGCATGTTGTCTGTTCTAACAATATTTCTACTATTTTTGTACATGTCCATTATTGCTCTTATTAGTTTTATGTTAATTTCCCTTTTGATCAGGGTTTCTTCTAAAATTGATCTTGATATTCTGTCGAATGCCTTTTCCAGGTCAAGGAATGCTTGATATATTTCATCCTCTGTATTGCTTATTCTTTCCATTATCTGTTTAATTGTAAATATATGATCCTGTATACTCCTGCCTTTCCTGAAACCACTTTGTGACTCTTCGAGCTGTGGTTCTAGTTCCCGACTCAGTTTTGTTTCTAATAATCTCTCATACACTTTCGATGCTATGCTTAGCAGGGTGATTCCTCGGTAGTTGTTGCAGTCTCTTCTGTCTCCTTTCTTGTATATTGGCACAATGACCCCTATCTCCCAGTCTTTTGGTACTCTGCCTTCCTCCCAAGCCATATTGCATATTTTTGATAATAACTGGACTCCTTTTTCGCCCATATTTTGCAGCATTTCTCCTGTTATATTATCATGCCCAGCAGCCTTTCCTCCTTTGAGTCTATTTATGGCATTCTTAACCTCTTCTAGTTGTATGTGCTCTCTTTGTTGTTGTGTTTCTTCTATGTTGTAGGTTCTTTTGGTTCTGTCCACAATACTTTCTTTGTTCAGCAGATTTTCAAAGTATCTTCTCCATCTTTCTATTATGTCTTCTTCCTCCATTAATATTGCTTCATGTTCATCCTTAATTTGCTTAATTACTTCATTCTTCTTCCCAGATTTTATGTATTTCAAAGTTTTGTAAAATAGCTTTTGGTTTGTATGAAAGTCAGCTTTGATTTTTCATCTAAACTCCTCCCAGGTTTCTCTTTTTGCATCTAATACTATCTCTTTGACTCGGTCTTTTATAATCTTGGTATGTGGTATTATCTCCTTTACGTAGATTTTAGATTAGTTTAACTTTCTTTTTAACATTGTCGTTCCACCAGGCCGTTTGCTTTTTGTTTCTATTTACTTTCGTGGTTCCACATGTTTCATTTGCTGCGCTAATTAGGCTGTTTCTGAATGTTTCCCATGCTTCCTCCACATTACAATATTTATTAGTTCTTGTTTCATCTAACATTTCCTCAACTTTCTTTGTATACTTGTCCACTACTTCTCTTATCATTAGTCTGTAACTTTTTATCATCTCCTTACTTTTTTTATAAAGTAATAGCAAAGTAAATTTTCAAAAATTTTCAATTTTGCAAAAAGGTCATTAAAAACATCAACATTATATTTAAATTGATGTAAAATAGTCCATTGAGGTCTTTTTGTTCATTACGCAAGCCATACCTGGTTACAACACTATCAACTTTCTTTGGATTTACAATACTTGACACTAAACTTTGAAATGGTTTTGGTTGCACGAGTCTATTTTTACTTGCAGTCAAATGTGAATAATATCTTCTTCAGCTACATGTTTTTCATAATAGACTTTCAGTTCTTCTCCTAGTGTGAGGACCTTCTGTTTCGTCTAGAATCTTGCAATATGTTTGAACTTTCCACAGGATTTTATTTTCAAGATTGTTTCTGACGCAATTCGACTCTGCGGAAAATCTTAATAAGAACCACAATGTTAAAAATTTGTCGATTTTGCAAAAAGTTCAATAAAGACAACAAAATTATCTTTAAATTGATGTAAAACAGTCCGTTGAGGTCCTTCCACAGGATCCACAGGATTTTTTTTTCCAAGATTGTTTCTGTCGCAGTTCGACTTTGCGGAAAATCTTAATATTCACAATTTTCAAAATCTTTCAATTTTGTTAAAAGATCAATAAAGGCAACAAAATTATCTTTACATTAGTATTTGTATCTTATCTTCATAGATTATAATTTCTAGGAAATTGTTTTATACATATCGTTAACAAAGTTAACATCATTGCGTATAGAAAGTATATGTAGTAAGGATGTAGAGGGTCTGTTTCATGAAGTTCTTCATTCTTCTGTAAAACATATCGAAGCCACTAGTTTGTTTCATAGAGAACAGTGATGTAACCTGATATGTCTGTTATAAAGTCTGCATCACTGTCCGAGAATGTTTCTGAGTGAGAATGATATTCTTCAACATTTTTGTCACTTAGGACCTGTGCATTTTTTAACTCAGTAATTTCCTTCCTACATCTATCACAAATTTTTCAGCCACTGACTAAGTATTTGTGGATACAATTCAGGCATCTATGCTGTGGAATTTCTCAACTTTTTTCTATCTCACAAAGTGATTTGTTTTGTTTAAGGGATTACAACACTGAATTCTCAATGTATCAGTTTCCATACTGCAACCTAAACTGACGTATTGGTGAAACAATACATATAAACAATATAAATAATTACAACGAAGCCGTTGCCCAAATTTATATTTTGTCTTGTGATTTGTAAGAATACTAAGTATTCATGGAATTAATTTGAAAATTTGAAAGTATGTACTTTTATTTTAAATTAGGTTTTGTCATTTTTTTCATATATTAACCTATATAGTGTTGTATATCATAGAAAAGGGCGTGAACAATGCTGTAAAATGGCACCAACTCCATGGTCTTCAGCTCGATTAAAAAGACTGCTACAGCGTTTCAAAAAATTGGCGTTCCCTGCTTTTAATGAGAACTTCACAGTACTATAATTCAAAAACGAGTTGACACATCTCAGTCAAATTTCATATTTTTACCAGTCAATACCAATAGTCAATACTAATAGTACACATATGCCAAATTTCAAGAAAATGTGAGATGGTAAGGATAAAAATGATATTTTTCTGTGTTGAATTGATATGGAATGACCCTGCAGTCAAGCTTCTGATTCCGTCTACCCATCGGGTTGGAGATCTTCCTCGTGCCCTTCGTCCGTCGATTTTGCCTTGAACCACCAGCTTTTCTAATGCATCCGGTCTTCTGGAGACGTGCCGGAAATACCGCACTTTGTTCCGGTTTATTCTCTTGGACAGTTTGTCCTGGATTCTTAGTTCTTCTAGGATCGATACATTGGTGCGGTGATGCGTCTATGATATTCGGAGCATTCGTCGGTAAACCCACATTTCAAATGCATTTTTCTTTCTGTCCGCTTGTCTGGTCGACCAGGTTTCAGACGCGTTTGATGCAATTGGGAAAATTAAAGTAGAGACCAACCTGATTTTCGTAGCTTTACTAATTGACGTGCCCTTCCATATGCGTGTCAGTTTAGTTGTGGCCGTTCTTGCTATTGATAGCCGTCGTCTAATTTCGGTTTCGCTACCTCCTGTGTTGGTGATGAGGGAGTCAAAATAAATAAATTTATCAACTACTTCGAAACCGGCAGCCTGTCGGATATGCGGAGAATTTTCCGGTCTACTATCATGACTTTGGTTTTACTGATGTTTAGTTTTAAGCCGTACTCTTTGCTTATATTTCCCAGCCTTGTCATGATCATTTCCAGCTCGAGTTCATCTGCCGTCAATATAAGAGTATCATCGGCATATCTCAGATTACTCTGCGCCTTCCTCCCACTGCAATCCCCCCATACCATTCATCGAGTACTTTGCGCATGACGTACACACTATATATGTTAAATAGGATTGGTGACAGGATACACCCTTGTCTAACCCCTGCTCTAACGTCAAATTTGTTTGAGTAAGTTTGATCTATTCTGACCCTTGCTGTGCTGTGTTCATAGAGGTTCTGTATCATTTGTATTAGGTGGCCTGGTGTGCCCATTGCCTCTAAGATCTGCCAGAGAGCATCCCACTTGATGGAGTCGAACGCTTTGGAGTAGTCGACAGAGCACATAAACGTTGTGACGTTATATTCGCGTGCTTTTTCGATGATCGAATATTCAGTATTTGTTCGATGGCTCCTTTTCCTGGGACAAATCCACTCTGTTCGTCCGATATTTGGGGAAGAAGAAAAGGTTTTAGTCTCTCGTTTATTATGGTGAGCATAAGTTTATTATGGTGAGAATCTAGTGTGTGATTATCTTTAAATTGATATAAAATAGTCCGTTGAGGTCCTACTATCTCGTCCAGGATCCTGCAAACTGTTTGAACTTTTCAAAGGAATTTTGTTGTCAAGATTGTTTCTGACGCTGTTCGACTTTGAAGAAAATCTTAATAATATCCACAATTTTTCAAAAAGATCAATAAAGACAATAAAGTTATCTTTAAATTAATATAAAATAGTCCGTTGAGGTCCTTCTATCTCGTCCAGGAAATTGCAAAAGTTTTGAACTTTCCACAGTATTTTTTTTCATGATTGTTTCTGTCGCAGTTTGACTTTGAGGAAAATCTTAATTACATCCACAATTTTCAAAATTTTTCAATTTTGCAAAAAGATCAATAAAGACAAATAAAATATTCCGTTGAAATCCTCGGTCTCGTCTAGGACAGTGGTGCGCAAACCATGGGTCGCGACCCCCAGAGGGATCGATAGAGAATCTTTTTGGGTCGTCGAAATAAAAATATATTTGAGGCATTTCGTGTGTAAGTATTGCGTAGCAGTAAATAGTGAAATGTCAATATAAGGAAATTTAAAAAACATTGGGAGCTGGTAAGAATATGGTAAGCTCATCTCTACAACATTTGAAACAAATTCCCAAATTATTTTTTGAGAAAATTATGTTTGAAAATATGAATGTTTGGGGGTATAATTAAGAATATGGTGAATTCCGAAAATCGGGTTTCTCGTTTTGTAATCTGATTTAATTGATGCAAATCGTCTTCCACAGTGCTTTAGTACGCGCGGAGAAGTAAAATGAAGCTTCTAAGTCGTCCGGTTCAAGAAATATTTAGATATTTGTTATAAAAAAAATTACATTTTCAATACAACTAGTCCACATAATTTATATTGTATTACTGGTCACATAACTAAAAATATGCCTACAAGCTGAACCGGCGTTGCCAATTTTAACTCTTTTAAAGAAAAATTAAGAAAATGTTATTTTAGCAAAATATTACAAAAAAATGAGGTTTTGCAAAAACTGTGACAAATGTAGAGTATTTTAAAATTTCCAGTTTAGGTGAAAATTACCCAAAAAATGTAATTTTGGCAAAATATTATAAGCTAAATGAAGTTCTGAAAAAATAATATGAACTAGATTGACAATTTTTTTAATTATTTGACATAAAAAAAACATAACTTACAATATAATAAATTGGAAAATATATGGCCCCTGCTCAAGAATAATAATTGTTTCAATTCTGTAAATTTCAGAAACATTTTAAAAATTAATACATATACTAATACTGAAATTAAAACGATACAAAGAAGATTAACATGAGACCCCTGCGCAAGAATAAAAGTGAGATTTAATGTATTTAATACATATACTAATACTGAAATTGATACGATACAGAGAAGATTAGCATGAAAACCCTGCGCAAGAATAATGTCGTAAAGAATAAATATTGTGTTGAAAATGTCAATTTTTTTATTATAAAAACTCGAATGTTTCTTAAACCGGACGACTTAGAAGCTTCATTTTACTTTTCCGCGCTTACTAAAGCACTGTGGAAGACGTTTTACATCATTAAATCAGGTAAAAAAACGAAAAATATTCAAAAAATATTCTTCATTATACCCTCAAACATTGATATTTTCAAACATAATTTTGTCAAAAACTAATTTGGGAATTTGTTTCAAATTTTGTGGAGATGTTGGTAGAATTGTTCCGGAATATTTAGCAAATTTTTCCAATATTTTAATATTTATTTCAGCAAATATTGCATTTTTTTGTAATTTCCACATTGAAAATAAAATTTGTAAACATTGAAATTTTCAAACTTAATTTTCTCAAAAACTAATTTGGGGATTTGTTTCAAATTTTGTGGAGAAGTTGGTAGAACTGTTCCGGAATATTTAGCAAATTTTCCCAATATTTTAATATTTATTTCATCAAATATTGCAGGTTTTTTTTGTAAATTTCACTTTGAAAATAAAATTTGTAAACATTAAAATTTTCAAACTTAATTTTCTCAAACTCTAATTTGGGGATTTATTTCAACTTTTGTGGAGATGTTGGGAGAACTGTTTGGGAATTACAATCTTCACGTCTCTTCTATCCAGGGGTCGCGATAAAATTTTACAGAAAATGTTGGGTCGCAAATGAAAATAGTTTGCGCACCACTGGTCTAGGATAATGCAAAATGTTTGAACTTTCCACAGGATCAGGACCGTGATATATGGTAATTCAAATTCGCTTCTGATACATAAAAAAAGTTAAAGATGCAAAACTGTCTTCTCGCTCATAAGTGATTCAACTTATCCAACATTTTAGATATTGCTTCTGCAATCAAACTTATTTCTTGAGTCTGCACTGCTACCTCTAATACTTGTTTTAAAGATGACGATACGAATTATTTGATTAAATTTTGAATGATTTCAGTGTTTTTTGAATAGTCATGGTTGACAACATTAATGTTGATGTCGAGGGGCTATCCACTCTTGCAATACCTGTTAATATTTAGATGCATTAACGCACATTACTTTGCATTCCTTAGCATTACGTAAGTATTACTCCACAGTACACAAAGTACTCTTGCATTCCTTGAATTACTCCTGCATTCCCTGAATTACGTTCACATTATATTCGCATTACGGCCACATTAGCTCCCCACTACACCGGCATGTGCTCATCATGTGCCTCGTCATGCGCCGTGCTGCAGTAGGACAGTGAGCTCCTACTAAACTCCTCATTATAGAAAGAAGCCGATGCCATTTTAAATAGGGTGAAATTGGTTTAAAATTAGGTAGTATAGTATTAATAATAAAATTTTACATTTAATAGTAATATATAGTCCTATGAAGTTAGCTACCGAATTTGCAAAATATAATATTACATCGGAGTTCCTGGTAGATATCAAATAGTTCTAGAGTACTTTGTACAAAATTTCCGGCAATAGTTCTGTTTGCAGTTTTTGGTAGAATTCTTACGAGTTCTATCGAAAATCCTTAGAATTGTAAAAATCACAATTTTTCTGTAAAGTTAAAAAGGTTGAAAATATTCTCCAAAAATTGAGCTTAACCGATGCGACGAAGTAAAAAAGAAAAAAAAAAGCGCAATAGTTCTGTTTGAAGTTCCTGGTAGAACTCGAGGAATCGAGGAACCATTTACAGGAAATATTGGACGAAATACCTTTGAATATTCGACGACGTTTTATCTTCCAACATGATGGAGCACCTCCTCATTATGCAAAAATTGTGATTTTCTAAATACCCATTTCGGCGATCGCTGGATTCGCAGAGGCCCGCACCCTCAGCCACCGAGATCACCGGATCTCACTCCCCTAGATTTTTTCTTTGGGGATGGATGAAGTCGTTAGTTTATGCTATGACAGAGGACAAAAGAGATGCGCTACTAGGGTAATTAGAGCGATAATAATTAATTTATTAGAGCGATGAATTAGAGCGAATCATAGTTCACTGGAACTGGCTACCAGGTCCATTTATAAACGTGCAAATAAGTGTAGAGTTTTCGAAAATTTAACGTAAATTAATGCTACTTGTTTGTAAGTTCAGTAATAGATTTTCCTTTAATTTTATAATTCACTATTGTTCAAAATATCTATGAAACAAATGAAAATCGTACTTGAACATAGGAACTTATTTTGCTTATTTTTGCTTCCTGGACATGTAATGGAAATATTTTCATTTCCTTCCGAATCACCTTGTATAAATATATTCAACCTGTTCGTAGCTCTATAATATTAAGTCTTATTGACCATTCACAAATCTCTTGTTGAAAAACTACTTCCTGGCTAATACCACAAAGGATATTGAATTATACCACAGACATTTGCATGTTATTACTAGTCTCAGTATATTTTCATTTTATTAACAAGTATTATCTTACTTATCTGTATTAGTAATAACATGCAAATGTCTGTTGTATAATTCAATATCCTGTGTGGTATTAGCTAGGAAGTAGTTATTTCAACAAGAGATTTTTTCGTAATCTTAATATTATAGAGCTACGAATGAGTTGAATATATATTCAAGCTATATTTCGTCTTTAAAATTAGTAGGTTTCGCCAGCATTCTATTACTTTTTTTGTTTTTAAATAGGATTTGATGAAAATTTCAACATTTCTTAGATTTATTATAAGGTACTAGTGGAGAAGGAACTCGTCAAGAAGCAAGCGAAACTTTACGCTCTTTTTATAGATCAGAAAGCAGCTTACGATACTGTGGTGAGGGAGAGAATGTGGCAATGTCTGGGAAGGAAAGGTATAGCGCGGCAGTTTCTTTCTGTAAAGTTAAAAAATAGAAAGATATGCGAAAAATTAAACTTCACCGATGTGACAAAGGGAAAAAGAAAAAAATCGGTGCGATCGAGTGGCGTTTTGAATGTTTCTGCTATGTCGGCGAATAGATCGGCTTTCTACTAGGGTTTTTCGGGTCCGAGTAGCCGGACCCGGACTCGACGAGTCCAAGGGTAAATACCCGGTACCCGATTTAAGACTCGACGAATCTCGAATGTTTGGCATTATCTAGTACACCGCGTCGTAAAGAAGATCGACGATTTAGCATTACGCTTGATAAATGGACGAGTATGAAAATTCGAACATATCTAAATATCAATTTGCATGGAATTGGCTATGAAAAGTGTATAATCTGGGTTTATTGAGAATTTTTAACTGATGATTTTCATCGAAAAAGTAGAACAACACTTAAACACATTTAATATAAAATTTTAAAAACATATAGTTGGTTCAACCGGCGACGGTGTAAGTGTAATGATTAAATTTGGACGAGAATCTTCTAGTCTTTATAATTTCTGTTTGAATCACACTATACACTTATCTGTTTGTGATGTAGTATATAAAAAGAAAAATATTACCGGCTTGCAAGATGAAGATGACCATGGTCCAGATGGTATTGATGACGATCAATATGAAAATTATTATTCTGACGAGAGCGTCTATGATGTCGAAGAATACGGACAAGTTGAATTAACTTTAGACAATTTAGAAGGGAATTCATCCATTTGCCTTCCGCTCTTAGCCTGTTGTGGAGTTTTGTTTTATTTACATATTTACCATAATATTCTCAAAATTCCTTGTTTATCTAATTATCTAAGTCCCACTTAACTTAATCGGCAAGTTCACACAGTATCCCTAGCTTTACCATATGCGTGAACATGAAAAATCCTTTCGTGTTTTTGTTTAAATTGCGAGACAGATTAGACCCGGACCCGGAACCGGACCCGAAAAATCGGACTCGGACTCGACTCGGACTCGCCGAGTCTAAAAAGACCGGGTATTCCCAAACCCTACTTTCTACTTTGTCGGCCGCACGAAAATCCACGCGCCGAGCTTGTAGTAAATACTTTTGGTTAGTAAATTTTAGTTAGAAAATGTGTATATTTTTTACAGTAAACCAACGAATTCGCATAGGAACAGAACTGTTGCGCCACTTTTTTTTGCACTACATTGCTGAACTCGAACTTCACTAGTGAACTATTTTTCGAATATCTTTCCAATATTTGACTTCACAGAAAAATGTTACAAGGATTTTTCATAGAACTCTAAGAGTTCCACCGGGAAATGCAAACAGAACTATTGCGCGATTTTTTTTTTCTTCACTTCGCCGCATCGGTGAAGTTTAATTTTTGTATATCTTTTTTCAATTTTTAACTTTGCAGTAAAATGTTATAAGGATTTTCGATAGAACTCTAGGAGCTCTATCAGGAACTGCAAAAATAACTGTTGCGCGATTTTTTAAAATTTTCATTCAAAACCATGGGTCCCTTATTACCAAAAAATATCTCTTGAACCAAGGTTTTGATCAAAAAATGTCGAAGGGATCTTCGATAGAACTCTTAGGGTGCTATTTACATCCGCGAAAAGAACTGTTTTTGCAAATTTTTTTTGTGCAAAATGTCAATTTTTGCAGAATCGACCAAGTACTCCAGAACTATGGTCGAGGTGCAATAATATGTCAAAAACGCACAGTTTTTCTCAAAAGTGTTGATAGCTCATTTTTGGTATTTTTAATTTTTTAGTACTCTAGAACTATTTCATATCTACTAGGAACTCCGATGTAATATCGTATTTTTGCAAATTCGGTTGCTAACTTTACAGGACTGTAAAATATGATTTGATATTGATAATCAATACAAAAATGTAAAAAAGTAGTTTAGTAATTGTAATTTATTTAAAGTATTGTAATTTTGTTGTATTTCAATCCAATTTCAATAAATGTATATAAATTCAACCCACTTGTTATTTAATGACAATACTACTAACAATACTAATGACAATACTAATAAGACATCACTTCTTCATTACTAGTACTCTTATCTTACAGGTTGCACATAGTAATAACAAGTAAATATACTCTAACGGTCAGTGCATTACAAATTATTTAATTATTTAAAAGTAAATATTTCAAATTTCCTTCCTTTACGTGGCATTACTTTGCAGTCCCTAAGCATTTCAAAAATTATCTCACATTATTACGCATTACACTTGTGATTTCTCCCAGTACTTCACATTAGCAAAGAATTAGCATAAGTACGTGACATTATTACGCATTACGCTAGTAATTTCTACGGGGAACCTCGAATTACCAAAAAAATCAGGATAATTGCGAATACATTGCAACATTTCAGGGAGTGGATGACCCCTGGGTTGATGTAATCTATTTTTTATAAAACAATGAAACATTTGTATGTCATTATTTGACTTAATCCCGAATAGTTGCGCTTACTAGATGGCGGTACTACCGTGCACATAGCCAATAGGGTCTTTGTGGGATGTCTGCGAGTACGCGACCGTAATGAGTGAGTCGATGATTGTGCCATGTATGTCTCTGTCTTTAAATTTGGTTAGAAGTTTGCGTCTCTCTTAAATATTTGGATTTTGGATCAGAGAGTATAGGAGATCATTGGGTGGGTTGTGGAGGATGTTGTTAGGATGTCTTAATCAAATTTAAATACAGTATAATCTCGATAATCCGACACATATCGCACATTTTAAAAGCAACAGCTGTTTATCTGCCATCTTTCTGTTGAAAATCTGCTCAGATGAAAAAACACACTTCCGATTTCTGTCGGACAATAATTGAATTAAACCAAAATCGACTTCATAATACTAAAAACAACATCCTAGATATCCAATTTTCAGTTTAAGTTGAAAAATGGTGATTTCGCACTTGTGTTTCTTTTCTGTTGGAGGTGCGATATGGGACCAGACAACCGACAGATTATAAGAAAGAGTGGAGGGATGGAAGAGCGCGAGCGGTATCCAGACATCCCGATTATTGGACGTGTCGTTCGATTACCCAACTGCCGAATTACCGAGATTATACTGTATTTTTGATAATATACTTTTGTAACCTATATTAAATACCTTTTAATAAGCGAGTTAAATTACTATCCCGGTACGCAATAAAATTGTGTTGTCCCTTCTCATCACCTAACGCCGAAATCACATTGCCAAGTGCTAACAATCCTTTATTAATATTCACGCCCTCTTTAAAAGTTTGTCCTGTTGCTCCTGTTTTTTTTGATCGCTCTGAACCAGCCAAATCAACCAAATGAAACTTTGCAGTTTTGTTGGAATCACTGCACACAATGAAGACATTATACTTTTTGTTTGTTTAAAAAACATTGTAATACCAACCTTTTTCCTTTAGTTTGCATGCCTATTGTAATAGTAAAAATGGCGTGACTCCTAGAACTTTGAGAGTTCATGTTAGTGCTAGCAGTGGCCCGGCCTTGTGAACCTTTTAATAAACATTTCATTGTATCTGTCATACAAGTAACTGTTTGTTCTGTTAATCCAGGAATAAATATACCCCGATTCACATCTTCTCTCATTTCCAGAGTACATTGGTCACGAGATTTTGGTGAGAGGAGATCATACAGGATCTCTTGGTATAGCTCCATAAAGGAGACAGTGACTGTGAAGTCATAGGAAAAATTGTCATCAATAAATTTAAAAATGTCATTTACTGCTCGAGGAATTACACCCATATCACCTTCTCCCTTATAAGCCGTCCCCATAGAATGAGTCTTCCCTAAGAAATATTAAAAATATATTTATTTACATCACTCAAATTGCATAAAAGTTAAGTTTAAAATTACCGGAGCCTGTTTGTCCATATGCCAGGATAGTAACATTGTAACCTTTGAATAAATTAGGAACCAAAGGTTTAACACATTTTGTATAGAAAAGTTCCTGCTCTGTATCACTGTCAAAAACATAGTTGAAGGTGAAAGCCTTTTCGGAACTGCAAATTTGCACCTGCTGGACATCTGAATAAATACTTATTGCACTTTGACATCCTCTTGCCACCTCACTTGGAACAAGAGGTCTGACTCTCACAGCGACCTGCACTGATGTAGGGTCAGCCATCTAACTATAACAATAATATCAAATAAATATCTAATTTTAAGCTAGAAAATATCATAATAGCACAATGAGCAAGAAATAATTAGTAGAAATGTAATTTTAATTAAACATTGATAACATGATAGGTGAAAATTAATTGAAAATTAATTGATTAAAATTTAATTTAATTAGGTCAAAATAACATATTACAAAGTTACATTGCTAACATGTAAGTAAATCAACATTAATTAAGAAAAATATAAAATACGTATTTTAAAATGTAAATAGAAAGAGTGGATATGAAAGTTGATGGCTTTGCAGATGACACAGCTGCAAAGCAAATCAATGAAATAAAGACTAAACCAACAAAGGCTGCTCCAAATTATAAACTCTTATACAACAATATAACACACGTTTTTTTTACAGAGCGAAGCAGTAGGTAGGTTTGTCCTTGTAGGTTACCCTGAGAATGAGGTGAGATTATCAAAAGTCAATGTTCTTGATGTACTTCATAGTTTGGTTACCTGGTGTACACCTTTTGCATATCAGAGAGCAATATACACAAGACAATATATTAACAGTAATTCTGCAATGTAATAAGTTTTATTTTAATAATGTCAACAGTGTTTATGTTATTTTATTTAGTGATTTTTTAGTGAAACTCCGCCTGCGGAACCGCTGGGTGGATTGAGTAGCCCAGCGGAGCGTTGCCGGTCCCAAGCCCGGATAAAGGAGGAGGGTTGGGCGCGGGGCTAACAACCCTGCCCCGTAAAAAAGCCATTGCTACGGAAACTCAACATTATGAAAACCAGACTGATCAACGGAGACAACCTCGGCAATGGAAAAGGAAGAATGATTTGATTATATCCACATGGAATGTACGAAGCTTGTATAGGGTCGGAGCTAGAGATGAGCATGGGACGAGTTTCTCGTCCCAGATCCCATCCCTGTCCCATCCCATCACATTTTCGTCCCACTGTCCCATCCCACAAACTTAAAATTTTCGTCCCATCCCATGGCATTCATCCCATCCCATGGCATTCATCCCATCCCATGCCATTCATCCCATCCCGGTCGCGCGGCCGGTCCCATTCATCCCATTTTTCCCATACAGCAGACTTGCTTTTCGGTTTTTCGACAATGAGTAATTCTTTTTCGTCGCAAACGGATCGGTAGATTTTTCAGGAACTAAATCGTTATCCCAGAAATATCCTGAGCTGAACATGTATTAAATAAATTCTAAATAGTGGGCACGCGTGCAAAAGGGGATATGTCAGTAAACGAGAATTTTGGGAAATCAAAAAAGAAAGTTTGATGTCACCTCCAAAATGTAATAAATTTTTTCTCAAAACAACCTTTATATTTTCCTGATTTCATTATAAATCATGTTATAAAATGGCTTTTGAATATTTTCAGCCGATTTATAGTAATTTGGTAATAAAGCAAACTGATCAAAAATAAATTGAAAATGTTTAATGGCTTTTCTTTGTAAACACAATTCGTACCAAACCTTCCTTCGTTATATTAAATATTTTAATTATATATTTTTGAAATAAAACGATTTGAACATAAAAACATATTTTTTATGAAAAATAAGTAAAATATTCTAGAAAAAAAAAAAAAAAAAAAATTTAAAATAAAGATACCCTAATTTATGTAAATTTTATTAGACAAAAACGATTTGAACATTTATTCTAAATTAATATAAAACTATTACTATTATAATATTGTACTGTATTACTTATTGTAAGTTATTCACTTTCACTGTCGCTTGCCAAGTCATCTACATGAGCCCTCCTGGTCTTTTTCTTTAGCTTCTTTCCATTGTTGCTTTTAGATACTTGTATGTTTCTATAATACTCCTTGAAGATGTTCGAGATAAATGACAGCTGATCTATCAGATCTTTCTTTTTTTTCCGCTGAAATTGGAAGTGGCTGTGTAGAGATAACTCTTGGAGTTAATTTTGATCGTTTTCCATTTTTAGAAAATCTTCTAAAGATGTTAAAATGTTGAAGATAAAAATGTTCTAAAGCTGTCCTCGTCGTGAATAGAATAATTAACAAGAAATGTAGGGCCCATCTTCTACAAATATATTATCAATCTAATTTGTCTCCAGTTGATTTTATTATTTTGGACGTCTGTTTTACGCAATTGCAAGGATGATTTTAGTAAATTTGAGTAAGAAAAAAAATCTTCTTGCGCCATCTCTTTCACTACAAAAGGCTTCTTTTACCCTGCAACTGTTATAAGTTGAGCCCAGTCTCGCGGGTGTTCGATTGACGGGGCATATTTTTTTCATTTTCTCAATGACGCTGTGGTGCGTGTCACATTCCATGTGTGATTGTCCAGGGACAAGAAACTTATGATTTATTTCAATCAAGCTTTTTGATTTTTGTATTGCCGTTAAGCACATTGCAGCAAAGTGGGTGTTTCTATTCTGGCCTCCACATGTGTCACTATCACATTGTACATTGTCAATATCGCAATGTTTTCTGGAAGATTTTCGATATAATTGTAAACGCACGATGCAATTTCGTTTGTTCCTCTTGCTGCCATTGTTTCATTCCTAAGGTAACAATATCCTTGTGAATAGGATGGTTGCGACATGTCAACTATCGAAGAAAAAATCTTCAAACTAGATTTCTCCAAAAAACATATTTCATTTTGGTATAGATATGTCGATGACGTAATAGCGTGTTTTAGTGGTACAACACGTCAATTAGACCAATTTCTCAACCTAATAAACAACGTTCATCCCAAAATTAAATTCACCATCGAGGTAGAAACAGACAACAAAATAAACTTCTTAGACCTTACTCTCATTCACAAAAACAACAAAATAGAATTTGATATATACAGAAAACCCACCAATGTTAACTCTACAATCTCGTATTCATCATTTCACCCGATAACACACAAATTAGCGGCCTATCATTCAATGATACATCGAGCCTTTTCAATCCCCCTTTCCACAGAAAAGAGAATCAAAGAATTAAGTACCATCATTTCAATCGCTACAGAGAATGGTTTCCCAACAAAACTCATCCAAAACATTATCAATAATAAACGAACCCAATTCGCAATGGCCCAAATTTATCCGAAAACCTCAAATTCAGACAAAATTTTCATCTCCCTGACATATTTTGGCAAAACAAGCGAACACATCGCAAATGTCCTTCGAAAGCAAAATCTTCAGGTTGCATTTAAACCCTCCTCTAAGTTGTCCAACATATTGTTTAATGCCAAAGACAAAATCGATCCCATTAAAAAATCCGGCGTATACGAAATTCATTGTTCCGTATGCAATAGCGTGTACATAGGGCAGACAGGACGAAGTTTTGCAACACGGTTTTCAGAACATTCTCGCGCTTTTCGTCTGAAAAAAGACACTAGTTCTTTTTCAAACCATTGTCTCGAATTCAATCATAAATTCCCAGAAATAGATAATCTAAAAATGTTGCATAATTGCAACAAAGGCCCGAAACTAAATCTCCTAGAGTCATTAGAAATTTTCAAAAAAACCCGTAATCCCTCAGTTAATCTCCTAAACGAGCAAACTGACCTAATCTTTTCCAAACTTTTTAATCTCACCCAATCTCAAACAGATAAGTCCTCATCTTCGGACAAACACCGCCCCCCCACCCCACCAAAACTATAAGGGTATATATTCAACTTTATCAATTTGTTAAGTCACTTGAAAATGACCGTCAAACGTCGAAACTCGAGTCGTGATATGTGTAGAAATTTATATAACTGTGAATAATAAGTTATATAATATTTTTACATAATATAAGTGTGGTAAAAAACAAAGTGAATTTTTCAATTCAATGTATATCCTTGTGAGTTATCGAAGTCATGCACAGTCAAATTGAATACCCATAACTGGCGTTTATAGAAGGAAATACAGTTTTTCAGCATTGGGGTTAGCATGCATGCCTGAAGATCAAAAGATATTGTTTTTTTTTTTTTGAGGGGTCGTTTTTAGAAATTTAACTATCGTTAGCTTTTGAAGTGTATGCATTATCTGCAAGCATTAGATGTTTTTCATATTTTTCTTCAGATACATGTTTTTCATTATCCGTATTGTTCATTTTAATTTTCATTTGTAGACAATCACAGGTTTGGCAAGTGTCTTTATTGAGTTGTTTAATGGAAAAATTAAACTTATGGAAAACTGAGGAGTACATTTTTAGTGATACTGCTTTGCTGCCTCCTATACGTTTGTAATCATTGTACAATTCCTCAATAGTCAAATGAGAAGGCAAATACATTTTTTGTGTGTATCTTCTTGTATAGTGGCTCTCGTAGGCAGGAATGCAGATTAAATACTGACGAACTGCGGTCAATCTATCGTCTATGTCTTCTTCCATAGAACTGAACTTCCTCTGTTATCTCTATGTACTGTACCGCCTCCCGACGAACGTTTTTTTAGCTATAATGATTGCAACAAACTTGTTTGTTATTGCAAAACATTTTAACAAATCTGCTTTACAAATTGGATAAGCTATTCCATTTATATGTACTTTATATCTTAAAGAAAATTGTCTAGGGTGAGGGTCTATTAGGGTCCCTGAACTTTCATTCTGCATGGCCCAAGCTTAGATAATTTCTTTCTTTTTATTATCTTTCCCTTCTTGATGATGTATTCTTTATCATAACACATTGCATCTTTTCTATTCGTCCTACTTTCCCTGGTGCCTCCCTTTAAAATACGTTTGCTATTCCGAAAAGCTCTCGTTCTAATCACAGTATTTTGTTGCCGCAACTGCAGTTTTCGCCTCTTGGTCTGAAAATGCTCAAATGCTATAACCTGGTTCATATCTATTGAGGACACTTCCATTACCGCGTGTTCTACCTCCATGGCTATACTATACGCGGTTCCATTACCGCGTGTTCTACCTCCATGGCTATACTTTGTAAAACTTTCAATGACAGCAGAATGTTATATATCTATGAATGAACTTATAGAAACTCCGCCTGGGGTAAGTGCTGGGTGGATTGAGTAGCCCAGTAACTGCCACTGCCGGTCCCAAGCCCGGATAAAGGAGGAGGGTTCCCGCGTAAGGTCAACGGGGTAAAAAATAACTTACGCTCAAGCAACCGATACATTGCCTCGGAACAGGACTGATACACGGATAACGACCCAAGCTCGGAAAAGGATTAGAAATTGGAAAAAGAAACATACCATAAGATTTGCCTCTTGGAACATCAAGACACTAAACAACAAAGAGCAGGAAATCATACAAGAACTGAACGATCACAAGATTGATATATGCGCGTTACAAGAAACCAAGAAAAAGGGAAAAGGTCAGAAGATATACGGCGATTATATGATAATTTACAGCGGTGTGGACAAAGGAGAACGAGCTAAAGAGGGAGTGGCAGTTGCAATACACAAAAGTTTAATAGATCTTATACAAGAATGTCAGTACATCTCACCACGTATCTTACTCATTAAAATTAAAGCGGAACACCAACATCTGCACATAATATCAATCTACGCGCCGGAAGACTGCAAGCCGAAACAAGACCGGGAGGACTTCTATAATCAACTTGAAGACATAATCGGAATATTACCAACAAACCAGCCAACAGTCATTTTAGGAGACTTTAATGCTCGCATAGGCAACGAAGCGGTACCCGGGGTAATGCAACGTTTTAATGAACACCTATTAAATGCCAATGGAGAACTAATGATCAACCTTTGTTGCTTCAACAACCTTCGCATCAACAACACATTTTTTGATCATAAACCGCAACACAAATACACATTCATGAACTCCAGAGGACAACAATCGACTATTGACTACATCGTAACAAACAGTTGCATAACTACGTCACAAATAATCGATGTGAGGACATTGAACTCTGTCAATGCTGGCAGTGATCACAATCTACTACTCGGAAAAATAAGGATAAAACATAAACCAGAAAAAATGAAAAAACAAGTAAAATTAAACACCGAAATAATTAATATAGAATCAATGTGGGACCCAAGCATAAAACACTTGTACCAAAAACGCTTAGAAGAAAAGATCAGCGAAAACCCTCTGGCAGAAGGAGAGAACATCAACAACGGCTGGGAAAAATTACGTAATAATATTAAAGCAGCGGCAAACGAAGCACTTGGAACTAGAAAACAAAAACAAAAACAACTAACACCAAGCAAGACCCCATGGTTCTGCAAGGAAATAAAGGAACAATGCCAAAGGAAAAAAGAAGCTTACCTAAACTACCTCTCGACACAAACCGCAAGATCATACAATAAATACAAAAACATTCGAAATGACACTAACTCACTGGTCAGAAAAATAAAAAGCGATTATTGGGAAACATTCTTGAAAAGACTGGAAAGCGATTTCTATGGCCTCCAAAAACAAACATGGCGATTCATCAGGACCCAGAAGAAAGAAACAAGAGAACTCATACCAGTCAGCCAAATAAGCAAAAATACATGGGTAAAATACTTAAAAGCTCTTTACCAAAAAAACGAACCTAACCAGCCTAAAGATATCCCAGGAATCAGCATAAATAACAAAACAATGATAAACACCGAAGATGTCCAACTAGGACTTAAAAAGCTAAGAAACCGAAAAAGCGCAGGACAAGACAGCATTACTAACGAACTCCTAAAATATGGCGGAAAACATCTAGTCGAACAGCTAAAAATTCTAATTAACAACATACTCACGCAAGAGTTGATCCCCGATGAATGGCGAACTAGCATTTCAATCCTGTTATTTAAAAAAGGAGACCGAAAGATGCCATCAAACTACAGAGGAATAAACCTACTATCGACTACCTTAAAATTAACAACGAAGATTATAACAAACAAAATAAATGAACTAACCATAGTATCGGACGAACAACAAGGATTCCGATCAGGGAGGTCATGTACAGACGCCACATTTGTAATAAGACAAATAGTAGAGAAGTCCATCGAATACAATAAGCCCGCATTCCTCTGTTTTATAGATCTGGAGAAAGCCTTCGATAGAATCCGTCTTGAAGACATCATATATCTGCTGCATGACAGACAAATACCACACAACATAATTAAAACCATTGAGAACATATACACAAATAACCACATACAAGCCAAAATCGACAACGAATTCACGGAACCAATACCTGTGCAGAATGGTATCTGCTAAGGGGACTCCTTGAGCCCATTACTTTTCAACATAGTAATGGATGTAATCATAAAAGACGTTCGAAAACTAAAAGGCTATAAAATGGGAAAACAACAAGTAAAGATATTATGTTATGCCGATGACGCGGTACTGGTGGCGGAAAATGAAGATGATCTTCAGAGATTACTATTTCAATTTAACATCACGGCAAAAAAGCTAGGAATGACAATAGCAACATCAAAAACAAAATGCATGACTACATCAAAAACACCAATCAGATGTAAGCTAGCGGTAGACGATGAAATCATCCAGCAAGTAATGCAATTTAAGTACTTGGGCATAGAAATATCAAGCTTTGGAGACATTGAAAACGAAGTCAGAAACCAGGCGTCAAAAGCAGCAAGAACAGCGGCCCAACTGAACGACACGATATGGACAAACAAACACCTACAAACAGTAACCAAAACCCGCATCTATAAGGCAGCTATAAGACCTATATTAACATATACAGCAGAAACAAGACCTGAAACGTGTAAAACTAAGCAGATCTTAGAAACAACAGAGATGAAAGTAATTCGCAAAATAACCGGCAAAACATTGAGAGACCGGGAGAGAAGTGAAAACATTAGACGAATATGCAATATTAACAAAGTCAACGATTGGGTGTTAAAAACCGAGTGGAACGAACACATTAGCAGAATGTCAGATGACCGAATTGTAAAACTCTCAAGAGACAAATCGCCGTCAGGGAAAAGGAGTACCGGGAGACCACGAAAACGGTGGAACGACAACCTCAACATACAATAAAAAAAAGGACCGGGCAAAATCGACGAAGAACAGGCGATTCGCCTATTTAGAAGAAGGAAGAAGAAGAAGAAGAAGAACTTATAGACCGTAATCAACCTGACCACAATAGAAAATCTCCATAAAGAAACCCACCTTTTCTATTATTTTGTTCCACAAGAGATCCACAATTCAAATTGTTTTGATTGTCTTTTTGATTGTCTTTTTTTCTTTGAACTTTGAGCAGCAGTTTAAGTCACCTTCTCAGATTGATATGCTTAAGGAGTTAAGTAAGATTTTTTAGGGGCATAACCTCTTAAGCGCAGCAATCTAGATCAGTGCTCAGAAAGATAAGTCATAACATTACATCACTAGAATGACTTATCCCCTTTTGCACAAACAACATTGGGGCAAGTCCAAACTACCTCCTAATTCACAACCAAATTAAATATGATTGGGTCACATTTGACTTGTCTCCTCTTGCACAATGATGAAGAAAGCTTTTTTTCTTTGGAATGATAATAAAAACGCACTTTTGGAGAAAAATGACTTATCCCCTTTTGCACGCGCGCCCACCAAATATAATCGTTAAAAACAAAGCTGCACCATTTTGAAGGATAAAATAGGACTTTTTTCTTCACAAAAGAAAAATACCAGCCGAACGGCGCAAGCATGATTCGGTAACCGACAAACTGCCGCGATTAATTTCTATTACTCTAGAAATAGCTAACAAAAATACAGTGATTTGTATTCGGAAGCCTACTTGTGTCTACAAACAAATGAAAATAATGAGATTCTTATATGAAAGTAGATTTACTAGATTATCAAAATCTGTCTCACTCCGTCCCACACAAAATTGTCGTCCCATCCCATCCCATCCCACGCGACGTTCATACCACTCATCCCATACCATGGGACGATGGGATGGGACGGGACGATGGGATCACATGCTCATCTCTAGTCGGAGCTACGCAAGAAGTAAAACATGAACTACTAAAATACCAAGTACAGATAGCAGCACTTCAAAAGATACGATGGAGAGGAAAGGAGATAATGGATCTGAAAGAATTTACACTATTTAACAGCGGTAATGGAAAAAATACGCTCGGTACAGGGTTCCTAGTCAACACAAAGGTGAAGCACATGGTAAAAGATTTCAAAGCGGTAAATGAGAGAATCTGCGCAATAAGAATACAAGGGAAATTTTTCAACACGACATTCATAAACTGCCACGCACCTACGAAAGAGAAAGAAGCAATAATTAAAGATACCTTTTATGAAACCCTGGAAAGGACATACGAGACAGCCCCTAGGCATGACATTAAAGTAATCCTAGGAGACTTAAATGCTAAAATCGGTAAAGAAATAGGCTACAGACCAACCGTAGGCAAACACGATATAAGCAACGAAAACGGAAGAAGATTAATAGATTTTGTGATGGGGAAAATATGATAATCTCCAGCACCTGCTTCCCACACAAACAGATACATAAAGAGACTTAGACAACACCCGATGGAAATACCCGCAATCAAATAGATCATATTCTCATAGATAAAAGACACGCATCAAACATCATCGATGTTAGAAGTTGCCGAAGGGCAAACTGCGACTCAGATCATTTTATGGTGAAAGGAAAATATAGACAGCGAATATCAACAATGGAAAAGGGTAATAACTGCAATAAGCGAAGAGTTTATGATAATGAAAAACTAAAAGACGAGGAGACCCAAATCAGATACCAACAAAGAGTCACAGAACTTTTGAACGAAAACACGGGTGACATGGACGGTCAAGAGAAGTGGGAAAGAATAACTACAGCTATACACAAAGCAGCAAGTGAAATTATTGGGGAAAGACCTCCACGAAAACGTAATAACTGGTACGACGAAGAATGTAGAGAAGCGCATAAGGAAAGAAACGAAGCTCGAAAGAAAACAATACACAGAAAAACTAGAGCAAATATGAAAGAATATCAAAATAAGACAAGGCATTCCCAAAACCTGTGCAGAGCAAAGAAAAGAGCATACGAAAATAAGAGAGAAGAACTAGAACAAGAATACAGATGCCAATGTGTGCGAGCATTTTACCAAAAAGTGAAAGAAGAAAAAGAACAATATCAAGCAAGAAGAAACATATGTAAAAACAAAGCAGGTGAATTAGTAGCAGACGAGAAAAGTATAAGTGCAAGATGGAAAGAATATTTTGAGGAATTACTAGAAGCTAATGACAGTGAAGAAGAAGAGGAAGCTGAAGAAGATGACGATAATAAAGATATTCAGTACTACGGCCCACACATAAACGTAGCGTCACGAACGAGGAAAGAAGTTAAACAACAAGTAAATAAATTAAAAAACCAAAAATCGCCCGGAGAAGATGAGGTAACAGCGGAACTTGTAAAGAATGGAGGGGAAGAACTAGGAGACAAAATACACGAGCTAATACAAGAGATATGGGTACAAGAGAAAATGCCAGACGGCTGGTCAAATGCAATAATATGTCCCATCTATAAGAAGAAAGGAGATAAGCTGCAGTGCAATGGTTACAGAGGAATATCTTTATTAGGAGTTGTGTAAAAAATTATGGCCTCTATAATAGCTGGAAGAATAAATCCATATGCAGAAGAAACATTGGGCGAATACCAATCAGGGTGTAGAAGCGGAAGGACGACGACAGACCACATATTCACAATAAGAACAATCTTGGAAAAGTGCTACGAATACAATATCGATGTCCACCTACTGTACATAGATTTTAAGCAGGCATACGACAGCGTCAAGAGGAAATATGTAGAACAGACAATGAAACAATTTGGAATCCCAGAAAAGCTAGTTAACATAACGAAAATGACAATACAACACACAAAAAATAGAGTGAGAAACCGAGGGAACCTGTCACAGCAGTTCGAAATGAAAAGGGGACTGAGGCTATGTTATTTAACCTAGTACTCGAAAGATGTATAAGGGTATAAGATGTATAAATGAAAGATGTATAAGATGTATCAGGAGGGAATATTTATAATAGAACCTGCCAATATCTAGCATACGCAGACGACGTAGTGATACTAACAAGAACAAAACAAGCCCTAAAGACTGCATATTGTCAATTAGAAAAAGAAGCAAGAAAGGCTGAATTAAAGGTAAATGTAGAAAAAACCAAGTACATGCAGATGACGAGAGACATGAGAAGAGAACAGACGAATATAAGAATAAATAACAACAATTTCGAAGAAGCACAAAAATTTAAATACCTAGGAAGCACAATCACAAAAGACAATGAAACAAGTGAAGAAATAAAAACAAGAATCTCAGCAGGAAATAGGAGCTACTATGCACTAAAAAGATATACCAGTCAAAGAATATTTCAAGAAATGTCAAGAAGAGAATATATAAAACAATAATAAAACCAGTAGTAACATATGCAAGCGAAACGTGGGTTCTAAAACAAGAAGACGAAAAAAACCTGTGTATCTTTGAAAGGAAAATATTAAGACGAGTATGACCAGTGCAAGAAGAAGGGGAATGGAGGATACAAATGAATCACGAGTTAAGAAACCTATATGAAGACCCAGATATAGTTGTCACAGTAAAGTCCCAACGATTGAAATGGCTGGGGCACGTAATAAGAATGCAAAATAATCGCGGTCCAAAAATGGCATTTGACAAAAAACCAGAGGGGACGCGAAAGCGAGGCCGACCCAGAAAAAGATGGAGCGATGATGTGGAAAACGACCTAAGAGAAATGAAAATAAGAAGTTGCATGAGAAAGGCTCTAGATAGAGAGGAATGGAAGGAAGTAATTGAGCAGGCCAAGGTTCTACATGGACCGTAGTGCCGACAGAAGAAGAAGAAGATTTTTTAGTGATCTTTGCTAAATTTTTCCTTTCTTTTTTAGCAGGAATTATATGGGTTGAGAAAAATTATTTTGATTTGAGCATTTCTATGAAATATAAATTTATTTATCTACGACCACTATTTTAAATGCCCATTATTGTACAGTTCGTGGACTATGTAAATACATCATAACACACACGCATGTAACAGTTCGCGATTAATGATACGTTATGATTGATATCACACACGTGCGTTTGGTTTACGATTCGTCAATTGGTTGAGAGCTGCTACTACATGCTCATACGTTCAGCGCCCTCCGTGCCACAATTCAAACTAACGGAAATTAACATTGCGTACATTGGGTTGTCTATATATATGAGCACTCTTATTCCAGTTTAACCCAAATAAGTACTAAATAATAAGGTAAGTAACCATTAAGAATGTATTTCTTTTCATTTATTTCAAGTTAAATAATATCGAGTAACAGTTATATATGAAAATATAACTGTTTGTTTATTATAATGTTAAATAATGATAATTAAATAAACAGAACCTAATAAGAAATAAATTTGTTACACCAAACATATTTTTCTTTATAAACAGAAACACATTAGTGTGGTCGTAGATAAAGTAGAGTACATAACTCGAGTTGTAAGGCAATTACGTACTCGCGGAATTAAGTTTTTATTATAATGTTAAGAGTATAACTATTCCGCTCGTACGTAATATGCTTCTTACAACTCTCGTTACGTAATATACTAATTACATAACTCATTTACATAAATAAATAACAGCTGTCAAGCTGTATAAAGTACAATATATATTAATATATTAGTATATTGTACCACTGAATGACTCCCGGTATAAACAGTCTCTCTCTACCAAGTGCCAACGGTCTCCTTAGAGAGCGGATGAACGGGTAGAGGTCCAGGGCACTCTCAATCCCTTGGGGCAGGAAACTTCCCCTAAAGGAGGATGAGCCACTAGTTGGCCAATGGCATGGGTGAAGAAAGCAAGGTCCAAGAGCAAGGTCTACCTTACTTACGATGGACATCAATACCTCCACAGAACCCGAAATTTCATCCGAAGAAGGCTCGTCGATGGAACAAAATCCGAAGAGAAAAAGACTAGATCTGAAAGAACAAGACCATCTAACTGAAAAAGAGAAAGACCTTGAGATCATAATAAGGAAGCCATATAGTAAGAGTTCAAGAATTACGCTTTCTAGTCAAATCGAACTCAAACACAAAGGTCGAAATCAAGAAAGTCACAGAGGAACTCTGCGGTCTAACAAATGCCCTGTCAAGATCATTCAAGGATAACAAACAAACAGATACGCAGGCAAAGGGTTCCCCCAAATGCAAAATGGGTACACAGATAGTGAACAGGAAATCAACGATAGTGAACAAAACAGATAGTGAACAAAAAAAAAACAGGAAATCAACGAGCTATGGTACGAAATAGACAAGGGAAATACATACGAGGATTTCAAAAAAGTAGCAGTGAAGCCTTGGCCAGAAGGAGCATATAGGAGAGTAAAGGAAGGCACCGGCAACATTGTGGAAGCATCCTTAGAATGAGATCTTGCCTGGTACGTGGAAGAAAGTCTCAGGCCTGGCAAAGTAGCCCAAGCACTGCGATGTCTATACCAGGCCTATAGAGCTTGAAATGCAAAATAAAAAACCTGGTAAAGTAGTCTATCTAAGACGAACGATTGGAATGACTACTGACAGTGGCGATCCAAAAGATATATTCCGCTACGTGTACCACCGTGTGGTAGGAAAACTTGACTCAAATAGTCTTAATATCCAAACGATTTACGATAGCCTTCAAGAACTAAAAAACCTGCAAATTAAACATAATAGGAAAAAAATAGCTGTTCCAAGATCCATGGGAGCGGAGTGGGCGCTCACAAAAAAGGCAATGGAGTTTACCTTCGCAGATTCCGAAATAGAAATATGGGTATTCATACCAAAGGATAAAGCGACTGCGGGATCGACTCCCGAAAACCAGACAACGCAGTGCATGCGAAAGCAAGGTACGAGACAAACGGAGGCGGTCTTCATAAAAGACAACAATAAGACCTACGCAGAACTGCTAATGAAAGTTAAAACAGGGATAAACATTGAAGATATAGGAGCAGACATTGAAGGCATAAGAAAAACAAAATCGGGAGAAGTATTACTCGAAGTAGAGGCAGGTAAAGCAAAGCTAATAAGAGATGAAATAGCCAAACGAATGCCAGATGTTGATGTACGAGCTAATAACACTGACATTGAGTAGAAGAGACCTGGATTCCACCGCTACAGTGGAAGAAATTAAACGTGCCATTGAAAACCAAATGCAGATAGAAGATACAAACAAAGTTGTAATCAAAAATCTAAGACCGGCATACGGGGAAAATCAAATCGAGACAATAGTGCTACCAAAAATGGAGGCCCAAAAACTCCTAGCATTAGGAAAAATAAAGATTGGCTGAATGAAATGCAGGGTCAAAAAGTGGATTAACCTAAATAGGTGCCACAGATGCTGGATCGCAGGACACAAGGCTGTAAATTGTCAAGGACCGAACAGGCAAGAGCTCTGCCTGAAGTGTGGAGAAGAAGGTTACAAGGCATTCCAATGTCAAAATGATCCATTCTGCCCGATCTGTAAAATGTCACCGAGCAGACACTCGACAATGCCCGGAATATAAAAAGGCATGAAAACAACATGAACAGGTGCCGCGCAGCCCACGATCTGCTAAATGTCGCGACATTAGAATTAAAAGTAGATTTCCTGGTCCTAAGTAAACCAAATAAAAACATCGTGAGCTATCCGGAATGGTTCACCGATGAGAAAAAGGACGCAGCTATAAAAATCACCAATACAACAATGATAGTGATAGACTCGGGTAGTGGACCGAGCTTTGTATGGGTGGAAATGCAACAATTTAAACTATACAGTTGCTACTTTTCACCAAATAACACACCCGAGCAACTAACATCGTGCTTTGCCGCCCTCAGTAGCGATATAAGAAACTCTCCCAAAGAAAAAATCGTTGCGGGTGACTTCAATGCCAAATCCCCATACTGGGGATCCCACAAAACAGATCAAAGAGGAAATATAGTAACCGATTGGACTGCCGAGACTGACATGTAGGTTCAAAACATAGGCCAAAAAAACACTTTTGAAAGAGGAAAAACGGGCTCTATAATAGATCTCACCTTCTCTACGCATGACATATCGAGCGAAATCACCAACTGGAAAGTTCTCGACCACGAAACCCTTAGTGATTATAAATATATTACATACTCCCTGGAGAGCAAGGCGTCCAATAAAACAAATCAGGCTAAGAGCTGGAACATCAAGAAAATAGATAAGGAAAAATTCAATAAACAACTGTTGACGACACCAACAACAGAAGAACTGACACAGCAGAAGCGCTCTTTGAAAATCTGAAGAGGGCTTGCAACGTTTCAATGCCAAGGAAAAAACCGCACAAAAATCATAAACAAAAAAGGAACATTGGGAAAAACTATACAAAGAGATTGACGAGGATGTGTAGGGAGATGCGTACAGGATTTCCATCAGAAAACTAAAAATCCACCAGTCAAACCTCCAACTCCAGGCAGACAAAGCACAGGAGATTATAAACGCGCTCTTCCCGATCAATGGTCAAGTGAGGTGGAAACAACCCGACTGTAACAGATGTAAAACAATTCTCAGAAACGGAAATGAGAAATGCTTGCAACCATCTCCGCATCGATAGAGCACCAGGACCTGACGGATTATCCGCTGAGATAATAAAAAGGACAATACAACTACATCCGCAATACATCCTAAAAATTATGAACAGTTGCCTCATGACTGGAACCTTCCCCAAATTGTGAAAGAAAGCAACGTTAGTGCTGCTAAAAAAAAGGGGGACAAGCAAACACAAGAGCCAGGATCTTACAGGCCAATATGCCTTCTAGATACAATAGGAAAACTATTAGAGCATATGATACTGGACTGAATAAAGAAGCATTTAAATACAGCCGGCAAAGAACTCTCTGAACGGCAATTCGGCTTCAGAGAAGGTAGATCAACTTGTGACGCCGTACAGGCAGTTATAGATATAGCAGCACAGGCAAGAAACGGCTCACGACGAACTCGGCGAATGTGTGTTCTTTTAACGCTGGACGTTCGAAACGCATTCAATTCTGCATGTTGGCAACACATTATGGATGAAATGACAAAAAAAGACATGCCACCCTCTCCCTAACGGATTATAAGGAGTTATCTCAGTGACCGCAAAATCATCTATATTGCAAATGAGCCTAGAGAGCATAATGTTAACAGTGGTGTCTCACAAGGATCTGTACTAGGACCCACACTCTGGAACATCGTCTACGACGGGGTGCTTAAACTGGCTCAAGCGGAAGGTGTAACAACTATAGGTTTTGCGGACAGGTTACACCGAAATCTGAACAGGCATTAATGGAAAAAGCAAACGCAGCCATAAACCGCATAACTGCCAGCTGTATGGCCAGCAACGACCTGCAACTGGCACCGGAAAAATCAGAAGCCGTTCTCTTGACTGGAAGAAGAATGTGCTTCAAAATACACATAATAATCGATAGGCAAACAAACTTTGAGGCACATATTGCGAGAGCTGCGGCAAAAGGACTAAAAACAGTAGCCGCACTGGAAAAAACAATGCCTAACGTCGGAGGACCAAAGAGCAGCAAAAAAAAACTTCTCAGCTCGGTAGCCCACTCAGCCATGCTATACGAAGCTCCTGTGTGGGCAAACGCACTGCTCCAGACAAAAAAAACAAACAAGTTCTTGAAAGCGTCCAAAGGAACGCGGCTATAAGAATATGCAGTGCATATAGGACTGTATCAAGGGAAGCGGCCTTGGTAATTGCTGAAATCCCCTCAATATAATACACAGCTAATGAAAGGAAAAGATGCTATAAAGCACCTTCAAGAGAACACCGACAAATTGCAAGACAAAGAACTATAGAGGACTGGCAAAGAAATTGGCAGAATACGGAAAAAGGAAAATGGACGAGACTGCTAATTCCGGATATATCTAAATGGATAAACAGAAAACATGGGGAATTAAACTACCACTTGACGCAAGTTTTGACAGGACACGGATGCTTCAAAGACGAGGCAATCTACATAATATTAGAAGAGCATTAGACGGATAGTGCGACTACTGTGGACACGACGACAGTGTTGTGCACACTATACTAGAATGTGAAAGATGGGAAAAGGAAAGAACTACAGCTCTGAGAGACGCTACTATGGAACCCAGAAAACCAGTAGATTTCATGCTAGAAAACGAAAATAACTGGGACACCCTAGGCAAAAAAATTTCGGATATTTTGACACAAAAAGATAAAGACAAGAGACATACTACAGAGTGGAGAAAACTCCGAGGCGCAGCTAGAATCATGAGCAAATATAACAAAAAAAACATATTCATTTCACCAAGACCAAAACACAAGGAGAAAACAGAAAAACTAGGGCGGAAAAAATCCGTCCGGGCTGCCCACCCTGAAGAAATGCGCAAGCGATACCGGGGTGGCGTACTTTTAAGCCAAGTGGAAGAAGAGGGGGGCATGGGTGAAGAAGGCAAAGGGAAACCACTTCATAAAAGATCTATTTTTTTTTATGGGGATGTAGCAAGCATTCATTTAACTTGACAAGTGGCCCCCCTGGAAACGCACGCGCATCTAGGAACCGCTTTTCGCATATCTAAAAGCGTACTAAAAAACCTTACTTGATGCCCTTACGTCCCCCATCCACGGAAGGTGATTAAGGGTTCAGGTTATTTTCAGTTTTCATTGTCTATTTTGTTTGGTCAGTTCATTCTATTCTTTCATGCTTATCATCATCAACTATGTCACTTATCATCATTTCTGTTGCTGACCAGTCTTCTTCAGTCCTAAGCATTGTCTCCATGAGTGTGCTAGTTTCTAAAATTCTTTTTGTTTTTGAAGTGCATAGGTTCCTCTCTAAAGACCACTGAGGCATTCGAAGTTTGTGTGATACACATTATCTGTCTTATTACAATAAACGCACTGGTAAGTTCAAAGACACTGAGACAAAGCCTGGGTGAAGTGGAATTCTAAAGAGACCAAGGAAAATTGGCATACATTTTTGGAATAAAAAAAGGTTGCAGCCAAGATAATTCGAGGAACCAAACGAACTTTCGCAGAAAACCAACTAACACAAATCGAAGAGAGCTTTGGTAAGAATTTGGTAAGAAAGTCCAGAGATTTCTTTGGAACCTTCAATCAGACACTCAGAAAATAAGCTCCGCCAAGCCTCCACTTCATAGACTCACAAGCCAAACTGGCTTATAACGACAAGGACAACTGCCAACTTTTTGCTCAATACTTTAAAAATATTCTTAACTGTGACCCACCCAACTTCGACTATAAACAAACCACAACACACCGACTCGCTGCCCCCTTCATTGGAAGAAGTTGGCCAGATCATGCATCTTCTTAAGAATAATAAGGCAGCTGGAGAGGACTCTATCTTTGCTGAACTATGGAAAGGTGCTGGAAACAATGCCGTGCGCAAGATAAACGAGATCATCCAAGACATCTGGGAAACAAAGAAATTACCACCCAATTGGAAATCTGCACTGATTCATCCGCTTCACAAAAAGGGAGATTTTACGGATCTAAACAACTACCGTGGAATTTCTCTCGTCCCGGTAACATATAAGATTCTTTCGAAGGCCTTACAAACAAGGGCAGAAAATCAGCTGGATAATCAACTGGGAGAATACCAATGAGGCTTCACGAAGACCCATTCCCCTGTTGAACAGATCCTTAATCTTAAAACTGTACTTGCATACTCCAAGATGAGAAATCACAAGGTGGTCGTCACCTTTGTTGATTTTAGGAAGGCCTACGATTCCATTGATAGAGAAACGCTTAACAAAGAACTCCAGGAACTAGGGCTAGACAACGAAACTCGCAGACTCATCCTAGAAACTTTGAACAACACCCATTCCAACGTTAAATTTAGAGGCGAGATTTCAGAAAGCTTCGAAATAAAAACTGGAGTGAGACAAGGAGATGGACTTTCCCCCTTCTCTTCAACTGTGTCCTTGAAAAGGTTATGAGAGAATGGCGCAAGGAACTGATTAATTTGGGTGCTCAGAGTGGTATCTACCTGGGACATAAGAACGATGGACTGGTTGCAGATTGCCTGGCCTTTGCAGATGACATGGCACTGTTTGTTAATTCTCTTGACATGGCAGCAATGCAGGTAAACTGCTTCAGAAAACAGGCTGCCAAATTCGGTCTTCAAGTGTCGCTGAAGAAAACAGAATTCTTCACCAACATCAGAGAAGCAAACTGGGATGTTACTAGAGCAGGGAAACATCAAGAGGACTGAGAAATTTAAGTATCTCGGCGAATGGATTGAACCCAACTTATCAGAATGAGCATCATTATCTAAGAGAGTCAACAAGTTGGAACTAGCCTATCGACTGACTAAGAACACTTAGAACAAGAAATGCCTGTCACTCAACCTGAAACTTAAGCACTACACATCAGTCTTACGACCAGAAGCCCTATATGTCATGGAGTGTCTTTCTTTAAACTGAAGAGGTCTGGTAGAGAAATTGGAAATCAAAGAGAGAAGAATCCTCAGAAAGATCCTAGGCCCATTAAAGGAAGATGGGGAATTCCGAAGGCGGAATAACTCTGAGCTCTACGAACATATTGAGATGCTCTCTGAAGGGTAGCTTTCTATGGCCACATTTCAAGATTGCTTCCAAACCAACTAACCAACCATCTGTTCAGCTTCTGGCAAAACGAGAAGTTTCGTACCACTTGGTTGACAGAAACCGAAAAGGATATTAAAGAACTGGGAATAACAGATCTCCAAAACAGACTGTGTCTGTGAGACGCACCCTGAAGGAAGTCCGTGGATTTCAGGAAAAACCCCGAAGGAAAGGTATCCCCTGGACAGAAGAGAGAAAGGAGTTACACCGGCAGAAGATGCAACAATACTTTGCAAAGATCAAAGCCCAACAGTTGAACAAGCGTGGTCCAAGGTAGGCCTATTCGAAAGAAGAAGAAAACAAAAACCAAAGTACTGATTGATCGATCCAATGACACATCCAATATCAAAAACGTAGAGAGATATGATGTGGTGGACAAGTTTGTATACCTGGGATCGTTGATAACCAAAGATGGAGGCTGTTCAGAGGAAATAAAGAGAAGATTGGCAATGGCCAGACCAGCAACAACTAAACTCTTAAAAATATTTAGAGATCAAATCATTACAAAACAGTGAAAATAATTCCAAATCGAGCAGTTGAACCGAGCGGACGTATTTTGTGGAGCGGATTTTGTGGATTTCGTTTTTTGTGACGCATGTTTTTACGGCACGCGATAAAAATGAAAAAAAGTGATAGTGAAAGCGACCGAGACGAAGAATATAAAAGAAAAAGAGAAGAAGGACGAGAATAGGAAGAAAGAATTAATCCCTTTCGAAAAAGTAAAAAACTGGAAAGATCACCGGCTAAAATGGAAATGGGTGAGAAAATGAAGATGCTGAAAAAAATTATGGAAGATATAGGGGAGACAAAGGAATAGAATCGGAAGATGAGCCGGGAACTGGAACATTTGAAAAATATGATGCGTGAAAAGGAAGAAAAATGGGAAAGAGAAAAGATGGAACTAAATGAAAAAATGAAAAGACTGGAGGAGAAAATGGAAGAGAAGGAAAAAGGGATGAGAAAAATGAATATTGTAGTAACGGGACTGGACGAAAAGGAATGTGAGAACGAGAAGAATCTGGAAAAATGTATAAAGACAGAATTAGAGGTAGAAGTGACGGTGAAAGAAATGTATAAAGTGGAGGAAAATTGTTGGTGGCGGAACTTGGGAGCTGGGGTGAAAGGCAGAAAGTTATGGAAAATAAGAGGAAACTAAGAGAAAAAAAAAAGAAAAGAGAGTATACATAGAAGATGATCTGACAAAGAAGGAAAGAGACATACAGAAGGAATTAAGAGCGCTAGCCAAAGAAGAGCGACAAAAAGGACTGCGGGTGAAAGTGGGTTATAAAAAGATATGGATAGAGGGAAAAGGCTTTAAGTAGGATGATGAAAAGGGGGAGCTAAATACAACAAATTTTTGAATAAGAGCACAAGAAAAAGACGACAGGACAGAAAACGGAAAACGAACACGGAGCGGAATAAGGAAGAAAAGGAGCAAATAAGAATAGTGTTCTGGAACACAGCGGGGATAAAAAACAAGGACAATGAGTTTTGGGAATATTTGGGAAAATTTGACGTAGTGAGAATGGTAGAAACGTGGGTGGAAGAGAAGGGATGGGAATAATTGGAAAAAATAATGCCGAAAGAGTTTAAGTGGAAGTGTCAATTTGCAGAGAGGGCAAGCAGGAAAGGGAGAGCTAATGGTGGGATAATATTGGGAGTGAAAAAGGGAATGGAAAAAGAAAACAGAACTGTAGCAAAAGAAGAAAGAGGGATTATGGAAAGAATGGTGAAAAGTAAACAGAGAAAATGGAGAATTATAACAATATACAGCAGAAGTATGAAAGAAATGAAGAGAATGATAGAAGAGCGTGTAAAACAGCAAGATGAGGGAACTCTGGTGATTGGGGGGGATTTTAACACAAGAATTGGGGGAAAAGGAATATGGATAGAAGAAGAACAAACAACAATAGAAAGAATCCCAACAAAAGATGCAACAGAAAACGCCGAAGGGAGACTACTGATTAGTTTAGTAGAAGAAAGAGGGTGGGACATACTTAATGGAAACAGCATTGGAGATGAGAAAGGGGAGTACACATTTATTGGACCAAGAGGGGAGACAGTTATTGACTATGTTATGGTGAATGAAGCAGCATGGGATGAAATAGAAGAATTCAAGGTGGGAGAAAGAGTCGAGTCGGATCATATGTCATTGGAAGTGAAGTCTTAAGGAAGAGAGAAAGATAGAAGAAGTGTGAAGAATGTTAGAAGAAAAATTGTGAAGAATATCTGGACAGAAGAAGGAATAGAAAATTATAGAACAAGACTTAGAGGCAAGATACAAAGAGGAAGGGATAAACGAAAAAGTGGAGGAAAAAAAGACGTAAAAAATGCAACAGAAAAAAAAAGTGATAGAGACAAGAGTGAAAGTGGGGTCTTGGAAAAACGAGTGGTGGGATAAAGAATGCAGGGAAGGGAAGCAAGCAGTAAGAAAGAAACTAAGAAATTGGAAAAGAGAAAAAGCAACTAAGGAAGAGTTTTTAGTATGATTTTAGTATGCAAAGAGAAGAAGCAAAATAAACAGATGGTAGAAGAACTAAAGATGAAGGGCATAAAGATGGAAGAAGAGGTATGGAAATACATAAATAGGGAAAGAAAGAGAAAAGTAGAAAGAGTGAGTGATAGAATTACTATGGAGGAATGGAGAAAGTACTTCAGTGAGCTGCTGGGGGGTGATGAAATCAGACAAGAAAAGAAAAAGAGACAACACAGAGTGAGAGAAATAGAAGAGATAACAAGAGAAGAATTAGAACAACTGAGTAAACTGAAAAGGAAAAAGGGCATGGGCGAGGGACGGTATACAGAAAGAATCGTGGATATATGGAACTGAAAGGGAAGCTGACAGGTTGTGATGCGGATGAATGGAGTGCAGAAGGGAGAGGGCTTCCCACAGGAGTGGAAAGAGGGGATAATATGCCCCATATATAACAAAGGAGAAAGGGAAACAGCCAGTAATTATAGGGGGATCACTCTGCTCAATACAGCATATAAGATATATGCAATGATTGTGGAAGAGAGACTGATGAAGGAAATGAAGGAGCGGGGTGTGATACCAGACTGGCAGGCGGGATTTAGGAAAGGTGGAAGGACCATGGACAATGTATACATCTTGAATCACATAGTAGGGAATGAGATAAAAAAGAGGGGTGGCAAGATGTATGCATTTTTTGTGGACCTGAAGGAGGCATTTGATAATGTCGCAAGAGATTCACTGTGGCAATGCTTGAGAAAGGAAAGGATAAATGAACATCTGGTATCCAAAATAGAAGAGATTTATGAAGAGACAATAAGTAGAGTGAGAGTTGATGGAAGGGTGAGCGAAGGTTTTAATACTCATAAGGGAGTGAGACAAGGCTGCCCACTAAGCCCCAGCCTGTTTGCAGCATTTATTGGAGATATAGAGGAGATGTTCAGCAAGGCGCAGACCGGCGGGGTTGTGGTGGGCAAAGAAAAAGTGTGGTCCCTAGCCTACGCGGACGATTTGGAGGTGCTAGCGAGAGACGAGAAAGGGATGAAAGAAATGAAAAGAAACACGGAGAAATATGAGGAGGAAAAAGCTGACAGTGAATGTGGAGAAGTCCAAGATGATGGTGTTTAGAAAAGGGGGTGGTAGGAGAAGAGGAAATGAGTGGAGATGGGAGAAAAAGAAAATTGAAGAAGTGAAAGAATTTAAATACCTAGGATACATGTTTAATGATAGAAATACAGAAACAGCACACGTGAGAGAGCTAGTAAAGAAAGCTAATAAAATACTAGGAGCGCTATGGGGAATAGGAGAGAGAAAATTTGGACATGACTATAGAAGGAGAGTGATGATGTTTGATAGCCTGGTGAAAAGTGTGGTGATGTATGGAGCGGAAATATGGGGATGGAGAGAGCAAGAAGGGCTGGAAAGGGTGCAAGAAAAATATTTGAAATGAGTGCTAGGAGTAGGTAGAGAGACCCCGGGGTATATAGTGATGGAGGAAACAAAGAGAGATGAAATAAGAATAGAAGCAAGGATGAGAGCAATAAGTTTTGAGGAGAGTGTGATATAGAGAGGAGAGTGCAGAACTCTGCAAGAATGTCTCAAAGAAAAATGGAAAGAAATAGGAAAGGGGGTGTGGAAAGAGAGGGAGGCATATCTCGAAAGAAACGGGTAGGCAGGCGTGGAGATAGAAAGAATGTGAGAGAGGCAGCGTAATGATAGAGGAATTGGTTCAGAGAGATAGAGATGTGCAATGGGAAGAAAGGAGAACAAGAATTAGGGAGTCTAGGTACAATGGGAAATATGAAAAAAAAAATAATGGAAGAACTGCCAAAGTATCGAGGAAGTGAGAGTAGAAAAGGGAGAGTGACAATGGCAAGATTCAGATGTGAAAATGAAGAGAGAGAGAATAAATATTGGATGGAGGATAGGAATAGAGTATGCAGGATGTGTGGAGAAAACAAGGAAATAATAGATCACTTGCTGAACGAATGTACAGAAATGAGAGAAAGAGATGAGTGTAGAGAAGAGATTTTAAACAAGGATGGAAGAGGGGTAGAATGGATGAAGAAAGTTGAGGGTAGAAGAAGAGCAATATGTGGGGCGGGAAGCTGATAATCGGTTTAGGGATAGAAATTACTGTTTTTTTTAGTTTTATTAGCATATGTTTACTTTTTTTTTTCTCTTTTTATTTATGTACTACTATTATGTACTATATTAGTTTTATTTATATAAGTATTATTTGTTGTGAAAATTTTGGAATCTATTTATAAACCTGTAAGGGTAATAAATATACATACTACTACAGTGAAAGTAATACTGGTCAATTCCTTGATATTCTCAATTGCTGTTTACTCCGCTGAAACATGGATACTAAAGAAAACAGATCGGAAAAGAATTGAAGACTTCGAATTATGGGTGTATAAACAAATCCTAAGAGTGTCATGGGTGGAACACAGAACAAATGCCTTTGTTCAACAAGAACTAAAAATAAAAAAGCGTCTACTAAACCAAATCAGTAGAGCATATCTCAGTTACTTTGGGCACAAAGCTAGAAGAAAAGGTGAGATGGAAAACCTCGTGGTCGAGGGAAAAAGACCTAGAGAACAGTCGCCGATGAGATGGACTGACAGATTAAAAGAAATGATGGGACATTCAATGCATGAGTCAATACATCTAACACAAGATAGAAACGCATTGAAACAACAAATTCAAACACATACTGAAAATAGTATCACTATGCCCTCCAGAGGGTAAAAAGATTGGGATGATGTCCTCGAATTACCAAAGCATCAGGATAATTGCAAATACATCTGCAACATTTTGGCGAGTGAATGACCCCTCGGCTGTAATATATCCTGGAAAACTAACATCTTAAGGACTTGCGAAAGTTGTGGCTCACTCTGAGCTTTTGTACTACTGATGAAAATAAACATTTAAGTTTTGTGTAAGTAAAATTCCAAGAACTTGAAGAGTAAATATCATATTTTCTTGATCAGTCAATGTAGATAGCATAGGCTCACAAAAAGGAAAAAAAATACTGAAAGATAAATAGCAGTGTGGCAATGTTAGATGGGGGGAAAAGAAGGACAAAGTTTGAAAAAGCCTATTTTATCTGTATTTACCTGTATTAGAATTTAATCAATACTAAATATAAGTTAGTAGTAAACTAATCACAAGGTTAGAAATATTTTTTCAAACTAAAGCTACAGTCTGACTGCAAGTGAATGAGCTTTCAGAAAGTGTTTCGTAGGAACAGAGTGTTTGACAGTTAAAACGAGCATTCAGACTATACAAGTTTTACTTTCATAATGTAAATGCTTTCTGAAACTGCTTGCATAGTCTGACTGCACCTTAAAAGTTTGTTACTTAAAAGCTGATACTCAAGTTCTTGATAGATTACGATTGCAAAGGTACTTTGAATGGCCAAAATAGCACCTATTTGCCAACATAATGCGTCTTCTGATTTCTGCACTGTTGATATTATCTACCGTTATTGTCGCACCCATATACTCACTCAAACTCCTTCACCCCTTCGAAATTATGATCATTAATTGTGATGTACTGTCCAATGTCTCACACTCTTTGGTCATAATCTATCAAGAACTAAAAAAATCAGGCAATATAGAACACTCATCATACATCTTAATGTATGGATCGGAGACATGGACCCTGACAAAAAAGAGATGAATCTCTGTTAATGATCTTTAAAGATAAGATCAGCTTTATATTACTGAAAGTCATACGTATAAAAATCGCTCGTGTTCAAACTATGTTTATTGTTAAATAAAACGCAAACTTAAATACAAAATTTACATAATTATAAATCGCATAGCAGCGTACTTCATTGCCACAAATAAATATATAGTGAAAGTGACTCAATAGTGAGAAATTTATTAATATTGTGATGAACTGAACATTTTTTACTGCCATAAGAAGTCCTCACCTTCTGATAGTTCAAGTCCATTTTTTTTGTTCGCCTGACGGCGGACTCAAAAATAGGCCGGACTCAAAAATATTTGGTGATATAAAATGAGGTGCTGGTCATGTAAAAAACCTCCTGAAAAGGGAAGAGATATATTTACGTGTGATATCTGCAAAGATTTACAATGCAAAGAGTGCTGTGGCTTAACCTCCTCTGAAGTGAAAGTTATGGAGCTCAAAAGTAGAGTTATGATCCTGGCATGCAGTAAATGCCAGAATCAGTCCCATTATGAATCTTTACATGAAAGTTTACGGGCCAAGCAGCAAACAATGATTGGAGAATTTAAAAATCTACAAAGTATTATTGAGTGGCAGAATAAAAAAATTTCAGAACAAGATGAGGTGATAAATAAAATACTAAAGAAAACAAATCTCAATGATGCTGGTAGTAGTAAAAGCTATGCCAATGCAGCAGCTCGAGAAGTCATTGAAAATACCGAAATCATAGTGATCAAACCAAGAGATAAGCAAGACAGTGATGTAACAAAAAGCGAATTAAAGGAAAAAATCGACCCCAAGGGTTTGGCTATTGGTGTGGAAAACATGAGGAGAGGAAAAGGAGGTTCAATCATCATTAATTGTACTAATTCAGTGGCAAAGCAGAAAATCAAGCAAAGGGTGGAGAGTGACCTTGGAAATAAATATAGTGTGGCAGATGGAATACAAAAAAATCCAAAAAATATTATTCAAGGTGTTGAAGAAGAATACATTGAGAATGATGATAGTGTTATAATAGAATGTATAAGAGAACAAAATGACCTTCATATCGACGAGTCTACTATAATAGAGGTGCAGAGGAAATATAAACAGAAGGACAAGGTTGATAAGGGCAATATAGTACTTACTGTGGATGTCTCACTCAAGGAAAGAATATGTGAATTGGGTAGTGTCAACATTGGATGGAGAAGATGTATGGCGCAAGAGTTTTTCAGTGTGCTGAGGTGCTTCAAATGTGCAAGATATGGACATACAGCTCAAAACTGTGAAAATAGCATAACATGCTTCAACTGTGGAGGTATGCATAAATCAAATGATTGCCCTGATCCCGAAAACGTTAATTGCATAAATTGTGCTGAGACAAATAAGAGACTGAAAAAAGTGCTAACAACAAACCATACTGTGTTTGACCCTGAATGCCCCTGCTATAAGAGGCTTCTGGAGTTAGAAGCAAAGAAAACAAAGATGGTATAGCAATTAACTTGTTCATCTCCAGATCAAAGTATCAAAGAAAATATAGATTTAAGTTTATTTCATCAAAATGTTAGAAGTATCTCAAATTGTATAAATAATATTTGTGTAATAGTTCAACAGCTCAAGGCACATTTCATTGCCATTACTGAACACTGGCAAACAGCTGACATTCTAGAAGCATTCCATTTAGAAAATTATAAATTGATCTCATCCTTTTGTCACAAAAAGCAAGGATCACGTGGAGTAGCTTTATATGCATTGACATTATTGAATCCTTTAATAAGAGGCGATAAAAATAATTTAAGTGAAGAATATGTTTTTGAATGTTGTGGTGCTGAAATAAGAATTGATAATACTCATTACATCATCTGTGTAGTCTACAAACCCCCAACAACTAGTATTGAACATTACATTAAAAAAATAGATCTTCTCTTAGAAAGAGCCACGGAAGGTGATAAATGTATTCTGATTGCTGGAGATCTCAACATAGACATGTTAAAAACTGCAAAAAAATGAAAGGCACATAGACCTAGTAAACAATATGTTAAATTCCTATGATATGATTTTCACAATAGATGAACCAACTAGAGTTAACAGACACAGCGCAACTTGTTTGGATAATATATATGTTCCCAGTAAAATAACTTATTCTGTAAATGTCATAAATACAAATATATCTGATCATTATGGACAATACATCTGCGTAAAAAAAGAAAGAATCTCTGAAGATACCCATGAATGGAAACGTTCGTTCAGTGCAAAAAACTATGACAAGCTTTATCAATCATTATCAAATGAGACCTGGTTAAGTGTATTTGAAGCAAAAAACGTTGATTATATGTATAATAGATTCATTGCTCAACTGACGAGTTCGGTGAATGAAGCTTTTCCTCTGAAGAAAGTTCATATTCATTCAATGAAAAAACCGAAGTGGATATCAGAAATTGTTATGAATGCAAAAAATACACATAACTTGTTATCAGAAATGTACCTCCTCAAACAAATAACAAACCATGAACTGAATCAATACCAAAAATATTACTGCAACTTGTTGCTGTCAGAAAAGAAAAAACTCTATGGTGAAAAAATTGCTCAATCTGATAACACGTCTAAAACAGTTTGGTCAATTGTGAACTCAGAACTAGGCAAGTCAAAAAACACCAATTACTCTTTCAATGGAATAAAAACTAACGATAAATTGTATACAGAACCAGATGTTGCTTGTAATATATTCAATGATTATTTTCTAACCGCCTCTTCTCGTCTCATATGTGGTAATACTGAAAATAATTTCGAAAGTAACCTTGTGCCAGAATGCAACAGATCGATTTACTTAACAGAGATAACCCAAAATGAGGTTTTAGAAGTGATAAATAGTTTGAAAAACAAGTATTCATCGGGAGACGATGAAATAAGTAATGTTTTACTGAAGAATATCAGTCAATATATTTTAGAAACTATAACTTACATTCTGAATGAATCCTTTAGACAAGGCATCTTTCCCACTAAGCTGAAGGTGGCAATTATTAGGCCATTGTTCAAAAATAAGGGTGATCCACTTCTAGTGGAAAATTACAGACCCATTAATTTACTTTCATCCTTTTCTAAATTATTTGAAATTATTATGTGCAGAAGATTCGTTCCATTTTTGAGGGCAAACAGAGTGATAACAAATAATCAGCATGGATTTCAGAAGGGTAAATCTACTACAACTGCCATTTTCGCTTTTATTGAGAGGATCCTTCATTATCTGGACAATGGCTATATTGCTCATGTGTATTTCTGGACCTGTCGAAGGCTTTTGACTGTGTGAACCATGAAATACTTCTGTGCAAGTTATATAAAATGGGGATTCACGGAATAGCACATGACTGGTTTAGATCTTATCTTTCCAACAGACTACAAACAGTATGTGTAAAGCATAATTCAAAAAGATATTTTTCAGATGAGAAAACAATTGCTATGGGTGTACCACAGGGTAGTGTACTTGGTCTGATCTTGTTCATCCTATATGTAAATGATATGTCAAATATCATAACGGACCCATCTATTGCAGTAACTTCATATGCCGATGACACTAACTTGCTTATAGTAGAAAAGGAGTATACCCTATTGTGTGACAAAACTATCAATGCCACAGAAAACATTGCAAATTGGTTCCAAAACAATGCTCTAGTTCTGAACACATCCAAAACAAACTGTATTCTTTTCAGACATTGTAGAAATACTTCACTGTATCCAGACTCCATCAATCTTTATAAGACACAAATATTATATGCCAACAAAACAAACTTTCTTGGAATTACCATTGATGAATTTATGTGTTGGTCAGAACATGTGAAGCAGTTGTGTGGCAGACTTAGTAGAATTTGTTATGCACTTAAGGAACTGAAAAAAGTGGTAGATCCTGTAACTCTTAGAACAGCATACTTTGGTCAATTTTACTCAGTTATGTCATACGAAATCCTTTTTTGGGGTGGGTCACACAGTCAAGAAGTCTTTACAATCCAAAAAAGAATGATTAGAATCATGGGAAATGTATCATCAATGTCATCTCAAAATAGCTGAGTCCTGTAGAGAACAATTTAAATCATTAAATTTGTTAACTCTACCTGCCATATACTTCTCTGAATGTGTAAATTTTGTTTTTAAAAATAAGCAGTTTTTTGATGGAGTAGTGTCTAGCCATTCTTATGATACTAGACACAAAGTTAATCTTACCTTCCCTGCACATAAAACCACTCTTCTTGAAAAAGGCAGTTTTTATAAATGTGTGGAATTTTATAATATGCTCCCTAGCAAAATTAAGGAGATGAAAAACTTTTTCCACTATAGAAAAACAATTATCAGATACTTAATCTGCTTTGAACAATATAAAATTGATGATCTAAACCAGGGGTCTCCAAACTTGGGCCATATTGATTACTCCAGTAAGTTCCGAGGGCCAAAACCATATTATCATTGTTGCCGGTGGTAAAAAGTGAAATAGCCCACTGATGAAAAAAAGTCCGAAAAAGTACGCAACGTTTAAAAAAGGCTGCAAATCGGACTAAAGTCCGCAAAACGGCAACACTGCATATTATTATTTTCCTGTCATTATCTGTAATTTCTAGATTAGTCGTAGAGTACGAGCCATGAGGAGTAACGTGACACGACATCTGGTGGACACAAGCGGAAATAGGTAGTACCTTCTATCGCTAACAGATAGCACGCACAGAATAATCTCGTTGGTTCGAGAAAGTTCTGGTGTCTTCCACTCACTTCTAGATGGCAGTAATTGGAATATATAAGAAGGGTATTGGCGCAACCACAAGTCAGTTCCTATGACACTGTTGTGAAATAAAATAGTGCGTACCTCCTTAAAACGTGTTTGTGCGTGTTTAAGTTTAAGACATCTTTGTAACAGTATTTTCATTTGAATTGTTGCTTTTGTGTGTGATTTAGTGGTATGGAAAAGAAGCGAAAAATTGATAGTGAATGCAGAAAATTCAAAGATCAGTGGAACATTCAGTATTTCGTAATTGAGTCCAGTAACAAGGCGCTATGTTTGATTTGCAATGAAAGCATAGCCGTTCTCAAGGAATATAACATTAAACGTCATTATGAAACAAAACATTTTCAAAATTACTCAAAATATACAGGAAGTATGCGGACAGAAAAATTCGATGCTATGAAGCGCGGATTGAAATCGCAGCAATCTTCATTTACAAAACTCAAAACTGAATTGCAAAACGTGGAAAACCATTCACCGATGGAGAAATGATCAAAGAATGCATAATTGCAGTAGCCGAAGAAATGTGCCCTGAAAAGGTAAATTTATTAAAAACTGTCAGTATGTCAGCAAACACTGTGGCTCGAAGGGTAGAAAACATCGCTGAATAAATATCCTCTCAACTGTTCGACACAAATGGACATCATTCGTTGTTGAATTTTGTTCCGACGAAACGGAGTGCTACAGAGAACCGTGCCGTCTCCCAGAAGGCATTGTCCGCATGGCGAGATGAAGGCTCGGCCAAGTCAACAGCTCCTTCCGTGTTGCTGTCTACCTTTGTTGCCGAAATTCCCGATTCTACGGGGAAACCGCACGCCGTGCGTTTTTTTTTTGGATTACGGAAACGAGGCGAATTTCCTATGTCGAGGTGTCTGTGAAAGACTATGATTATTACCCGTGGAAAAGTCCGAAAAGTGCCGTTGTCGGTCAAACGACGACGACCATATGGTCGCGCTTTGATGCTCGTATGACTCTTACTGTCAACGCGTTTATCGCTGAGAATATTGCGGGCAATATACCTCCACACAGCCTAGATCTTCCGGGGTTGTGTCATTTAGCAGATTTGGCCCTAGCCGATAGTAATTGCGGCGAATCGGTGAAAATTGAAGGCATCACCGGAGCGGGATTGTTTCCTTTGGTTGTACTAGGTGAACGAGTTATAGCTTCGCCAGAATTGCCGAGGATTAAAGAAAGGAAGAAGAATAGCGCCGGCTCGTTACGGTCGACCTAAAAAGCGAAAATTGGCAGGCAACGGACACACTTTTAAACAAGACAAGTCATCGGCATCAGCGAAGAAACTTGTTCAAAATAAAAATTTAGAAGTGAACGTTGAACAGACAATTTTCAACTATTATTCTCAGTATTTTCAACTATTTTTTCGGCTGTTATTTGTAAAGAGTGCAAAAGTACGGTGACTTTCCATCAACGTGATGTACGAGGATTGGGCTTTAAAATTTCTATGGCGTGCAAGTGTGAGAAAGAAAAAGAAATAGATTCATGTGCAAAAATAGGTAAAGCCTACAAAATAAATCGTCGCATAGTTTTCGTGATGCGTTTGTTGAGAGGTTATGAAGGCTATAGAATTTTCTGTGGACTGATGGATATGGGACAAGGTTTTGCACTATCCCATATTAGAAAATATTCACTCAGCTTCTTCGGCCGTTTCTGATACAGTGTTTTCGATTGCGGTTAATCAAGAAAAGGAAGTCCTTCAAGAACAAGGAAAAGCAGAAAATGAATTCATCGTATCTGGAGATGGCACATGGAAAAAAAAGGATTTTCATATTTATTCGGAGTTTCAACTTTAATTACGAAGTACACCGGTAAAGAGGTTGATGCGTGTGTAATAAGTAGTTTTTGTGCTGGATGCAATTTGTGGAAAAATAAAAAAAATAGTGATCCAGTTGGATATGCAGGATGGCTCGCTGGTCATAAAGAAAATTGTACTGTAAATCATACTGGAAGTTCTGGGAAGATGGAAATAGATGCAGTTGTGTAAATTTTCTCGTACAGTAAATAAACATCAAGTTTGCTATATGACATACATAGGAGATGGTGACAGCAAGACATTCAACAATTTTGAAGGCAGAACCATATGGAAAAGTGTTGTTGTAAAAAAAGAGTATGTTGGACACGTTGAAAAGAGGATGGGGACTCGGCTCCGAATTTGAATTTCTATTGATAAACTTTGATTGTCTACCTGTTTGTTGAGATGTAATTCAGAAACACCAATCGTATAAACCAGGGGTCTCCAAACTTTCCAGCCTTAGGGCCATACTGATTACTCCAGTAAGTTCCGAGGGCCGAAACCATATTATCATTGTTGCCGGTGGTAAAAAGTGAAATAGTCCACTGATGAAAAAAAAACCGGGCAAATGCGAGTTGTGACTCGCGCACCGAGGGTTCCGTACAAACTTGTATAGTATAGTAGTATTATGTAGATTATCAACATATTATGTAGATTATAAAGAAAAATTAGACGAAATATAATATATACAGGATGTTACGGGACTTGAGTATGTCGCATGTCGGTTATAAAAAAGCAAAATTTAGACATAATATATACCCTGTATATATTATGTATATAAAGCGTACGTGATGAAATGCATAACGAATATAAACAAAGAAAATTCAGAATAAACATAGAATAGGACCTAACTGTATGCAACCCATATGCTTCTGGAGCCTGACAATACCACTACGACAACATTAGTGAATTTTCATAAGTTTCAAATAGTAAATTCGCATTTTTCTTGTAATTAAACTACATATTTACGGTTTTCAGATTTTTCCCTTGACATGTGCTGTAAGACACAGCTTCTTGCCAAATTTCATGATTCTAGGTCAACGGGAAGTACCCTATAGGTTTTGATTCCCTCGTGAAATCGCAAAATATGCGACATAAACGGTCATATCTTTTGATCGCATTGACTTACAAGTTTGATTTTTTCACAGCTGAAAGAGACCGCAGACTCGAGTATTTGATACAAATTTTAACTTGTTACCTCTACGCGTTCCTGAGAAAAAGGTCTTGACAGACAGACAGACGGACAGACAGACAGACAGACAGACAGACACACAGACAGACAGACAGACAGACAGACAGACAGACGGACAACAAAGTGATCCTATAAGGGTTCCGTTTTCGGTACGGAACCCTAAAAAAGTCCGAAAAAGTACGCAACGTTTAAAAAAGGCTGCAAATCGGACTAAAGTCCGCAAAACGGCAACACTGCATATTATTAATTTTCCTGTCATTATCTGTAATTTCTAGATTAGTCGTAGAGTACGAGCCATGAGTAAAGTGACACGACATCTGGTGGACACAAGCGGAAATAGGTAGTACCTTCTATCGCTAACAGATGGCGCTAATATCACGTACAGAATAATCTCGTTGGTTCGAGAAAGTTCTGGTGTCTTCCACTCACTTCTAGATGGCAGTAATTGGAATATTTAAGAAGGCTAGTGGGGCAACCACAAGTCAGTTCCTATGACACTGTTGTGAAATAAAATAGTGCGTACCTCCTTAAAACGTGTTTGTGCCTGTTTAACTTTAAGACATCTTTCAACAGTATTTTGATTTGAATTGTTGCTTTTGTGTGTGATTTAGTAGTATGGAAAAGAAGCGAAAAATTGATAGTGAATGCAGAAAATTCAAAGATCAGTGGAACATTCAGTATTTCGTAATTGAGTCCAGTAACAAGGCGCTATGTTTGATTTGCAATGAAAGCATAGCCGTTCTCAAGGAATATAACATTAAACGTCATTATGAAACAAAACATTTTCAAAATTACTCAAAATATACAGGAAGTTTGCGGACAGAAAAATTCGAAGCTATGAAGCGCGGATTGAAATCACAGCAATCTTCATTTACAAAACTCAAAACTGAACAAGAGGCTGCAACTCCTGCCAGCTTTCGAGTGGCTCTTGAAATTGCAAAACGTGGAAAACCATTCACCGATGGAGAAATGATCAAAGAATGCATAATTGCAGTAGCCGAAGAAATGTGCCCTGAAAAGGTAAATTTATTAAAAACTGTCAGTATGTCAGCAAACACTGCGGCTCGAAGGGTAGAAAACATCGCTGAAAATATATCCTCTCAACTGTTCGACAAAAATGGACATGTTGAGTGGTTTTCTTTGGCCTTGGATGAGTCAACGGATGTGTCAGATACTGCTCAGGTGTTGATTTATATTCGAGGAGTAGATAAAAGCTATGAAGTGCATGAAGAACTTCTTGATATGTATAGTATTCATGGCATAACTACTGGTACAGATATTTTTAAAGGAGTTGAAATGGCCATTAATCAAAAGAACCTTCGATGGAAAAACTTGAAATGTATTACAACTGATGGAGGCAAAAACATGAGAGGGAAAGATAAAGGAGTGGTCGCTCTTGTGTCAAAGGCTGTAGAAAATGACGGTGGTTCAAAACCATTAGTCTTACATTGTATCATTCATCAACAGTCTTTGTGCGGAAAATGTTTGGATATGTCTGAAGTTCTGAAACCAGTCATATCAACTGTTAATTTTATCAGATCTTTTGGGCTGAATCACCGACAATTCCGACAATTTATTGAAGAGATTGGAGAAAATGACTTACCTTATCATACTACCGTACGTTGGTTTAGTTGTGGGAAAGTCCTTCAGCGCTCTTTTGAACTTCGAGCAGTGATCGAAATTTTTTTGAATGAAAAGCATCGCCCTCTTACTGAATTACAAAATAATGCATGGCTGTGGAAGTTAGCATTCTATGTTGATTTTACAAAACATGTGAATGAACTGAATTTGAGATTGCAAGGAGAAAACCAGCATCTTCCTGATTTATACACTAATATCAAATCATTCCGGAAGAAATTGATACTGTCACACAATCACAACTACGAAGTAAATGTTTTTCACATTTTAAAACATGTGAAATATTCAGCCACACCACTGAGACTGAGTTTCCTATTGATTTTGCAATCGAAACTTTGAGTGCTTTTAAAATAAATTTTGATACTCGTTTCACGGACTTTGATGCCATTGGGAATCAAATTAAGATTTTTCAGAATCCTTTTGATACTGACATTGAAACCCTAGCCCCGGAACTTCAAATGGAAATGATTGATCTACAGTGCAGTGATATAATTAAGAACAATCATCAAAACTCATCTTTGTTGGAATTTTATAAGAGTCTTCCACTGACACAATTTGATAATTTGCATAAATTTGCTCGTGGGCTGTTTTCTGTTTTTGGTACTACTTATTTGTGTGAGAAGACCTTCTCCAGAATGAAGTACACAAAAAATGTTTACATATCTAAATTAACTGATCAGCATCTTAAATCTCTTTTAATAATTGGTACAAGTAAAATTAGTCCACAACTACAAACTATTGTCAGTGGAAAATCTCAATTACATAAATCTCATTAGTATTTCATATGTCATTATGCTTGTTATAAGTTATGTTTTTATTTAAAATGTATAAAATGTTAGTTGGATTCATTTCAATAATTTGTTAGTTATTATATACTGAAGTTAAATTTTCTGCATGTTATACATGTCTTTACTCATTACAATTCTGTGTTTCTTTATCCAACTTATCACAAAAACAATAACAATAAGCCTACAACAATGTTATGAGTAGTTAGCCCATGACCATATCAATGTAGATGTCATATTAATAATTATTCAACATAAAATTAGAATACTTCAGTAAACTAAATTTAATTTGCTATAAAAAATATGTTCTCTAAAAGGAGTTTTCAAGTATGCTAGCTCTCTGCGGGCCGGACAAAATCTGTCCGCGGGCCGGATGTGGCCCTCGGGCCGTAGTTTGGAGACCCTTGTTCTAAACTAAAGAATTTTCCAGTCCTAGTTTTTTAAATGCTAAAAATAGATGTAATATGACCTGTACTATACAAATTGTAATTTGTCTCTGGTATGAATAAATAATCTAATCTAATCTTAAAAGAAAGATATTGCGAAAATATAGAGGGTAATCAAAGAAGACGGTATGTGGAGATGCAGGTATATCTTCAAAATTTACAACATCTATAGACAAGCTGGTAACTTAGTAACTACAATCAAAATCGGCAGATTGCGATTTGCAGGCCATGTGAACAGATATGACGACAATAATCCTGGCAAAATAGCAGAACCCATAGGCACAAGAGGGTGAGGAAGGCCAAAGCTGCGCTGGAAGGATGTTGTAAGCGAAGATGCATGAAAGATAGGTGCACCGAACTGGACAATGCAGACCAGAGACAGGAATGAATGGCGAAAGAAGCTGGGGAAGGTCGAGACCCTACTATAGGGTTGTATAGCCATTGATGATAATGATACTCAGGTAGGCTACAAGCATAGCCAATTCTAAATTCATATTTCTACAATAACTACAAAATCCTTTGCTGGAATGTTTATAAAGAAGTGATTGTCGAGAAAACATTATTATAAACAGCAATATAAAATTACATTTTTACCAATTTCTGTTGCTCATTTTACTACAGAGAGATTAAATACTAATTTACCTTAAAGATATTTATTACCTTAGAAGTATGAAGTAAATCGTAAAAAGTTTATGAAAAAAACACAAAAAAAACATGGAATGTTAAATACAGCACAAGTCTCTCACACCACTTTCTTACACAGTTTTTTCATGAACTTGATGGAAAATAAATAAACCGTATTTAAACTAGATTAAAACATTACAATGATAAATCGCGTTGTTTCACTTACTTTCAGTTAATAATAAATATAAACTTTGAAACAGTTCGAACCGGAACGGCTAATCGAACCGCCAACGACTTTCTGCTAACGGTCGCATCAAGTCACACACAGATTTTAAATGAATTCGTCTCATTGGTCAATATTAAAACGTCGCAGCGTTGCCTACAGTGTCGCCAACACTTGGATTTCCACCCCCCTAAATGTGATTTCAAAAAAACCCTGAAATTGAAGGTATAGATTTTATAATTTCAAATAAATTAATATAATTCGAATAAAACCTCCTAAGAATATAATTTGTTGATAAATGTTTATTCCCATATTTTATTGAGTTGGGTTCCATTATTATTGAGAATCGTTTTTAACTTCATTACTATTTTTAAAATCCTACATAGTTTAATTCAATCTTTTTAACATTGCTGTTGTCGGTTTAACCCACCGTTAGTCGCGCGTATCTCACAGATACATGATCGAGATCAAATGCGTCTGGATTGGGAGATAGATCGAGGCCATCGAGGGTAGAGTTACGTTTGCATCTATGCCTTCTCTGTTGCCTATGTTTTCGTGTTAGTTAGCTCTAGGACAGTGATTCTCAACCTTTTTTTTGTTGCGGCACACTTTTAACGATTTCAAAATTGGGCGGCACACAAAGAAAAAGATAAGTTTAAACATTATTTACTTACTTATAACACACTGCGTAAAATAGTTTATGATAATAATTTTAAATGTGCGAAATAAAAAAATATGTACTACAAAAATAACAGTACGTTTATTATTAGATTAATTACAAGTTAATAATAAAAATACTTTTAATGCGAAATTTGAGCTTGATGTTTTTTGATACTTTTATTTATATTTTTTCGTAAAAATGACAATGCTACTCTCATATCGGCTTATACATTTAAATTTTTTTTATGTTGGTTAATGCTGAAAATCCCAATTCACACAAATAAGATGTGAAAAATTGTAATAATATGTTTAAATCTTTAAATCATTGATAATCGCATCTAATGTTAATCCAAAATGAATTAATTAATTTTTCTGAATGTTTGAAAATTAAATCTCGATTATTGGAAAGCAAATTGAGTTCTTCCTTTCATTCAAAGTTAAGTCAAATACAGAAGTATCAGTTATGAGAAATTTATTTATCAAATTTCTTTATATCTAATTTTGGGAAATAATGTATAATTCTCTCCTCTAATGTTGTCAAGTGGTCAATACCAATTATTTTAATAGTTTTATAACAGTCTTTTGAGACTAACTAGACCTTTTCCAAATTGCCTTCCTGAGCTTTATTCTTCCATAAAGTTATTTTTTTTTTTGGAATCCCACCAGCTTATCGGTTGAGTTTAAGATATTTTCATTAGGCCCTTGTATATTTGAATTTATATTATTAAAAATAACAAAAATGTCTGATAAGTAACCCGATGAAAAAAGATTTTGCCTAATTATATATGATCATATATGATTATATTGATTATATATGATTTTATATAAAATTATATATAATCATATATAATTATACATGACTATATATGGAATTATATATAATCATACATGATTATATATGGGATTATATATAATTATATATTGTTGTAATTATATTTTGTTTGAATGTCACCATACTTATGTACTATGTGTTATGTTGGTACCATAAAGGTTACCAGTTCTATATTGGCAACACTGCTAGTCTTGTAAGCATTGTCGCAATGCGCCAACCATCTCACACTACTTTTGTGCTGCGACTTTAGTGGGGTATAGACGCGTGTTACTCTGAGTTCTTTAATATTACAATTAAATCTGTGTGCATCCTTTTTATTTGACGACTAACATTGTTAATTTCCACATTAATTAATCATTAACCTCAACAGGTTATGGGCCCAGAACGAACTTTCTGTAAATTTCGAGTGTTTAGTGATTAAAATCTTGAACTTAGTAAGTTGCGCGAGTGTGAGCACGTGTTTGTGAGTTCGGACATGTTTTCTTGTAGTACGTTACTGCCTTGATTGTTTCAATAACAATGGAGTTTAAGGCTCAGATCGATAAACTGAGTGGAGCACAAAATTGGGCGATGTGGAAACGTCAAGTGTGTTTGGTACTGAAACACCACGAGGTGTATGAAGTTGTAACCGGCATGACGGTCGTCCCGGAAGCTTCTAACGACGAAGCAGCACAAGCAGCATTAAGAAAGTATAAAAAAGCTGACGCGCTAGCCCAACTTGTACTTGTTTCGACAATGAACGAATCGAATGTGGACTTGACAGCCACATGTGACACAGCTAAAGTTGTTTGGGAAAAACTACTCAGTGTATATGAACAAAGTTCAGGACAGCGCTTAGACAGGCTGATGGAAAGATTTTTCACCTATGAAAAGGATGAAAATGAGGATATCATGACACATATCGCTCGGCTTCAGCGCATCTTCAGGGAAATGAATGAAGAACTTACGACGGTTGCCCAAACGCAACTTCCTGACCTGTTACTCATGAGTAGAATTTTGTCAACCCTCCCCACAGAGTACTTCGAATTTAAGAGTGTGTGGGAGTCCGTTGCCATTGCTGATCGTTCGATAAACAAGTTAACCGAGCGTCTACGGTTAATAGAAATGCGTTTGCCAACGAAGAAAAACGAATCTGAAGCGCTAGTTGCAGAGGACAGGAAAGCCTATAAACGTAAGCCTATTTTAAAGTGTTACAAATGTCACAAAATGGGACATGTTGCTCGCGAATGCAGAAACAAAAATTTCAGCAATAACGAAAGTGCGGGTGAAGCTTTCATGGCGGTTGCATCGTTCGCGAATAGTGCGGTAACTGACAGTGAGACTTGGTTTGCGGACAGTGGTGCAACGGCACACATGACGAGTAGAAAAGAATACTTTGCTTCTTTTAAAAGATTCGAACAAGAAAAATCCGTGCATCTCGGGGTCTCTAGTGTCATAAAGGCAATTGGTCATGGAACAGTGAACGTTCAGATGCGTTACAACGGTGCGTCAGTTGACAACTACTTAGAGAACGTCTGGTATGTACCAGATCTTGGGCGCAATCTCTTCTCAGTCAGCGCAACAATGAAGAAAGGCTTTAAGTTTCAAGCTGACATCCGCATGTGCAAGTTTGTGAAGAACAACGATGTGCGCTTAACGGTTACAATGACCACACGAGGCTTATATGCACTAAATATGACTGTTTCTCGGACAAATAATCTTTGTCTTTTTTCATCAGAAGTCGATGAGTGTGCGACCATGTTGGCGGCCGTTTTAAATTACGAAAACGGCGTCACTCCAAACTTGGCATGAGAGATTCTGTCACCAAAACAAGCAGCATGTTCGTGAGGTGTTAAAAAGATACAACATTAGTGCGCTAGATCGTAATGACGCAGTTTGTGAAGCGTGCATTCTCGGGAAGCAACAACGAATAAGTTTTCGTTCGCGGAGAGACAAGGCAAAGAGTGCGGGAGAGCTCGTGCATTCCGATGTATGCGGGCCAATGCAGGTGACCTCTCTCGGCGGATCGAGATACTTTCTGTGTATAAAAGACGATTTTAGCAAGTTTCGGCGCGTGTTTTTTATTCGACAGAAAAGTGAAGTTCCTGAATGCGTTAAAACTTTCATAAATGAGGCGACTAGAGCCGGTGTAACAGTTCGCGAGTTTCAAAGTGACGGAGGAAAAGAATATGACAATCAGGCTCTCAAGTCTTTCCTCTCGGCGAATGGTATAGTGCAAACAATTACAATGCCTTATTCGCCAGAACAAAACGGGACCGCGGAACGCGAAAACAGGACATTGGTTGAAAGTGCGCGCACTTTAATACACGCGACAAAGATGCCGTTAAATCTTTGGGCAGAGGCTGTCAACACCGCTGTGTATGTTTTAAACAGAACGGGCCCTACCTCTGTGGAAGCAAAAGCTCCGTACGAAGTGTGGTTTAACAGGAAACCAACCACACCGTTACACTTTAAAACGTTTGGAACAAGGTGCTACGTCCACATTCCTCACCAGATGCGTCGAAAACTTGATGCTAAAAGCAAGTCCGCTTGTTTTGTTGGATACTGTGGAGAGAAGAAGGGGTACTGGGTCTGGCTGCAAGATGAAAAGAAGGTAACTATCAGCCATGATGTGATTTTCATGGATAAAAATTTACAGAAATCCCTCGATCACATTGAACCATGTTTAGTGGATGTTAATCCAGTCCTGGAGGCTTACGGCGACGACGTTCATCAAGTTCCAGAGGAAGTGACAAACGACGATGTCCATCAACATCGAGAGGAAGAGATGAATCATGATGACGATGATGATGTCCATCAACATCGAGAGGAAGAGATGAATCATGATGACGATGATGATGTCCATCAAGTTGTTCAAGGTGAAGTGAACCAGGACCATGATGACGACGATGGAGTCAATCAACCTCGCGAGGAAGAGGACGATCATGACGAAACAACGAAAACCAAACGAAGAAGAAGACGTCCAGTACGAATGAATGACTATTTGTTGGAGGAAGAAATTGATGCTGAAGTTCTGTTAAGCGAATCGTTTACTGACAAAGCAAATTGGAAAGAAGCCAAAGAAGAAGAAATTGCATCTCTCATTGAGAACCAAACTTGGGTTCTGGTGAGCCTTCCCAAAGGAAAGAAGGCTGTTGGTTGCCGATGGGTATTAAGGCTAAAGAAAAATGCAGATGGCTCAATCGAGAGATTTAAAGCACGACTGGTGGCAAAAGCATCCAAGGATTTTGATCTGGTTCAATTTGACGTTAAAACGGCATTCCTCTACGGAGAACTAGAGGAAGAAGTATACATGGCACAGCCAGTGGGGTTTGAAGATGGGACGGGACGCGTATGCAAGCTACAACGTAGCATCTATGGGCTAAAACAAGCACCTAGATGCTGGAATAAACGGCTCGTAGACTTCCTGAAGCAACAACACTTTGATCAAAGCAAAGCAGATCCATGTCTTTTTATCAAACGTACTTCGTTGTACGTCATCATGATCGCCATATATGTTGACGATGGACTTGTGGCCACCAACAACCAAACAGAAGTCCAAAAATTTCTCGTCGAACTCAAAACGAACTTTAAAATAAAAGTGTCCAATTTAAATTGTTTTCTTGGTTTGCAAACCAAACAATGTGCTAATTCTTTATTTGTAGGTCAAAGCACATACACAAAACAAGTACTGGAGAGGTTCAACATAGAGGAGTGTAATGCGGTTGCCACTCCGAGTGATGACTACTTGTCAGACAGCGAGGAAGACCCATTCCTTGACAAGTCAACGCCATTTCGCGAGGCAATTGGTTGTCTTATGTACCTGTCGGTAGCAACAAGGCCCGACATTAGTTATGCCGTCAGCGCAGTCTCCCAATTTCTGGAGAATCCGAGAGCATCACACTGGGGCGCAGTCAAGCGCATATTTCGCTATCTTCGAGGTACAGCTGATTTGGGTTTGCTGTACATGAAGGAAGATTTGGCGATTCCAAAACTGGAAGTTTACAGCGATGCTGACTACGCGGGAGACAAACCTACCAGGCGATCCCGAAGCGGCGTGGTTTGCAAAGTCACAGATGCAGCAGTCTCATGGAGCAGTAAGAAGCAGACTTGTGTTGCTCTATCAACAACTGAGGCTGAATACATTGCAGCCTGTGAAGGCACAAAGGAAGCAATCTGGCTGAGCAGATTGCTGAACGATGTAAACGGGACAGACAGTAATTTACCTACTCTCTATACTGATAGTGCTAGTGCACTAAAATTGGCTAAAAACCCAGAATTCCCTAAAAGGACCAAACATATTGAAGTCAAATTCCACTTCGTTAGAGAGAAACTAAATTCTGGAGATATAACAATCGAACACGTTCCAGGAGACGCACAAGTGGCAGATATTTTAACGAAGCCACTTCCAAAGCCTAGATTCATTAAACTACGTGAAATGTTGGGACTCAAGAAAATGAACTAAATTTTGCATGATAACATTAGAGGAAGTGTTGTAATTATATTTTGTTTGAATGTCACCATACTTATGTACTATGTGTTATGTTGGTACCATAAAGGTTACCAGTTCTATATTGGCAACACTGCTAGTCTTGTAAGCATTGTCGCAATGGGTAGTAATTAGTGGGGTATAGACGCGTGTTACTCTGAGTTCTTTAATATTACAATTAAATCTGTGTGCATCCTTTTTATTTGACGACTAACATTGTTAATTTCCACATTAATTAATCATTAACCTCAACATATATGAACCTATATATAATTAGATCTGATCAGACCTAGCTGATTTAAGTCTATATATAATGATATATAATTATAAATAATTATATATAATTATATATAAGTCCATATATGATCAGATCTGATTATATATGGATCATATATAATTATATATAATCATACAAAATCTTTTTTCATCGGGAAGCTAGTTTTTAATGCCAGTTTAATATGGTGTACTATATTTTATCTTCCAAAAAATGAACAAATTCATAATTTTTATCTTGTTCAAAAAACATTTTCATTTCGACTTTTAATTCCAGCACACGATAAAACTTTTCCTCTGAACAACAACCTTACTTCTGTATGCAGTAACAAGCAGTAGCGTCGGTCAATCGGGCGAATGCCCGGGGCCCATGGGCTAGGGGGGCCCCACAGAGGCCAAAGTAGTAGTTTTTCAAAACTTAAAATAATAAAAAAAACTATTTAAGATCCACAATGACACAAGAAAGACTATCCAACCTAGCATTGCTTTCAATAGAAAATTAATTATGCGAGGACTTGTGAGATAAAGACAAGTGAGATAATAGATAAATTTGCTGAAATTGAAGCAAGGAAAAGTAATCAAAGTTCAATTAATTTTGTTTTTCTTTTATATTAATATATTATTATATTATTATATTTTATTGACCAAGGTCGGATAGCTTAGGACAAATCACAAATCATTTCAAAAGGAAACGTGAAAGGAAAGATAATCAAGAAGGAGAAATCGATACAGACATAGCCGAAGCTATCAGAGAAAGTGAAAAAACGGTAACAACAACGACACAAACTAGCTCAACAATTAACACAAAGGAAGAAAACAGAGTTAAAATAGATACACGATAATATGATTGAGGAGCTCAGAGCTCTAAGAATTGATATGAATAAAGGTTTCCAGGAAAATAAAGACGAAATAAATAAACTAAAAGACGAAATGCATAAGAAAGACTATCCATAAAGTGAGGAGGTAAGAGGAGGAATGGAAGATTGAAAAGAAAGAGCTAAACTTAAAAATTGAAAAATTGGAGTACACGGCGGAAACTCAGGAAAAAACAGACAAGGAAGCTTAATATAATAATAACAGGCTTACAAACGATGGAAAACCAAACAAAAACAGATGTGGAAGAATTTATCAGAGATAAAGTAGGCGTAGAAGCTACGATAACGGAAGAGTTGGTATTTGACCGTAAACCGGAAAGAAAAATGAAACACGCTACAATAAAAAATTGGGAGCAAAAACAGAAGATTATGGCGAATAAAAAGAATCTAAAGGGAAAAAATATCTTCATCGAAAACGATCTGACATTAGCAGAAAGAGAAACCAAGAAGAAATTAAGGGACATGGCAAGAGAAGAAAGAGGAAAAGGAAATAGTGCAACAGTAGGGTATAAGAAGATTATTGTAAATGGTATAGTCCATGAGTGGGAAGATATAAGGAAAAAAAACTAGTAACAAGAACCGGACAGGACAATAGGATGACGCAACTTGCAAAGGACTCGGAAATGAGAAATAGTAGAATTAAGGGGAAGAAACATATAAAAAAGAAGCCCTCTCTGGCTAACAACCAGAGTTGCAACACGCAGGTTGGAATTCCATGTTGAAAACAGGGAAAACAAAACAAGTAACTGAAACATTAACAGAATATAATGATTTTAGCATTACAGGAAACCAGATACATAGACGAAGAAGCTGTCGACTCAGATGGATACCGAGTACTAAAAGGGAAAGTAGGACAAAGGGCAACAAAAAACATACCATATCTAGGAACAGGCTTCCTAGTAAATCATAAAGTACCTACTAAACTCCGTAACAGGGTTCGAATTAAAAACCTCAAGACTGGCAATGTTAAAACTCAAATGTGCTAACAAAAAATAGGCAATGATAAACTTCCATGCTCCAACAAATAAAGACAACAAAGCCAATCCAGAAAAAGTAAGAATCGAATGGGACCATCTGGGAGATGAACTAACAAAAATCAAAGAAAGCGAGACAATCATTTTGCTAGGGGAATTCAATGCTCAAATTGGGGAAAAGAGACGATCTTCAGAAAAGTAGTGGGCAAACACCAGTATACAAAAATACCAACCAAAATGGGAAGGGACTAATAGAAATATGGAAAAACTTCGGGCTCCAAATCATGAGCACATATTTCAAAGGGCAACCGAAGAAGAAAATGACATGGCAATCTCCAGGGAACAAAATGGGTGAGTTCCAAATAGATCACGTTGCAATATCAAAATCGCAAACAAGAGAAATACAAAATGTTAAAGTCATAAGGTCAGCAAACATAGTTTCGGACCACTACCTAACCTAAAAATAAAAAATAAAAACTAAAGTACTTCCAAACAAGCAGAAAACATAAATATACCCTAACAGAACTTTCAGAGTGGACAACGAACTTCTAGAAGTCAACAGGGAAAAATATCAGGAAATGGCGAATGTAGAAACAACAAACTGGGAAAACATAAGGAACACAATTGCAAAACGAGCAAAGGAGGTGGCACACCACAAAAATACGAAGAGACATCGGTGGTGGAAATTAGCCTGCGATAAAGCAATAGAACAAAGGGCCAAACATTGGAGGAAATGGCAAAAATCGAAGCTAGAAATAGACTATGGAAAGTTCCGAGAAACCAGGAAAAACACGGCTAAAATAATTAGAAGAACCAAAAGGAATTTTGATAATGACACAACAGAGAGGATAGAATAAAGCTTCAAGAAAAACAAAACCAGAGACTATTACAGCACATTTAGGGACTCAATCAAAAAAAAAGACATCGAACATTTGATTTCGGAAACTATACGGCAAAATAGCAGTTAACAATATAGAAAACTGTGAACTATTAGCAAAACACTTCGAGGAAATCTCAACTGTGATCTCAACTGGGATGCAGCTGAAGATTTCCCACCAAGCTGGATAACAACCAAAACAGGAGTTGACTCTAAGCCACCGGATATAAATGAAATCAAACTAATAATTGCAGACCTCAAAAACAACAAAGCACCAGGGGAGGATTCCATCACAATGGAAATGCTAAAAACATGCAACTCGAGGATAGTAGAAAACATTTTCAGCATGATCAAGAAGGTTTAGGAGGTAGAAGAGATCCCAGGAGAGTGAAAAGAAGCAATAATACAACCAATATATAAGAAAGAAGACAAAAAAACGTTAATATATATCGAGGAATCTCTCTACAACCGGTTGTGTATAAGATCCCGATGAAAAAAGATTTTGTATATATATATATATATATATATATATATATATATATATATATGTATATATATAATTATATATGATCCATATATAATTATATACAAAAATTGGCCAGATCTGACTATATATAATTATATATGATCATATATAGTTATATATGATCATATATACTTATCTATATATGGTTATATATAATTAGATCTGAAAATTGGCCAGATCTGAGCATATCTAATTATGTATATATACGATCATATGTAAATATATATGATCATATATAAATATATATGATCATATATCTTTTCTTTCTTTGGAATTTTATAGGGCGTTGACAAATAATACAATCATAATAAACCATACATATTTTGTAGGAAATTTAACGATCTACAAAAAATGTCTATGATTTTTTCGTCCACTGGTTCAAAAGTTATTCGAAGTCTATTTTTACTATAACTTTAATTTTGACCTCGAATAACTTTCGAACCAGTAGAGTTAGCGAAAAATCATTAAAGACCTTTTTTGTAGAGCGTTAAATTTCCAACAAGAATATATATGGTTTATTATGATCGTATTATTTATCAGCGCCCTACAAAATTCCAAAGAAAAAAAATTCCCTATGTTATTTCCATTTAAAACTTGACTCTCGTGTTTTATTTGCCACACTTTATCATGGTCTTTACTTCATGCATGATACATATTAATACGTCATCTAACTTCGGTTTGGTTGCTGTCTTAGTAGAGTGAAGTCGTAATATGTCAGTCGTTGTATCAATTCGTTGTAATAAGTTGTTTAATTTGGTGTTTAAATAAATACGTTTTTGTTTTCTGTGTTAAATATATTCTCTTGCTCCTACTTTACATAAAATTGTACTAACATGTTTTAATTATTAAAAAAAAAACGAAATTGTAAAGGTCGATACTAGGATTTGGTCCTTTTAGACTCGGCGAGTCCGATTTTTCGGGTCCGGTTCCGGGTCCGGGTCTAGTCTGTGTCGCAATTTAAACTAAAACACGAAAGGTTTTTTCATGTTCACGCATATGGTAAAGCAAGGGATACTGTGTGAACTTGCCGATTAAGTTAAGTGGGACTTAGATAAACAAGGGATTAGGAGAATGTTCTGGTAAATAGGTAAATAAAACAAAACTCCACAAGAGGCTAAGAGCAAAAGGCAAATGGATGAATTCCCTTCTAAATTGTCTAAAGTTAATTCAACTTGTTCGTATTCTTCGACACCATAGACGCTCTCGTCAGAATAATAATTTTCATCTTGATCGTCATCAATACCATCTAGACCATGGTCATCTTCATCTTGCAAGCCGGTCATACTTTTCTTGTTATATACTACATCACAAACAGGTAAGTGTATAGTGTGATTCAAACAGAAATTACAAAGAATAGAAGATTCTCGTCCAAATTGCATCATTACACTTGCACCGTCCTCGGTTGAACCAACTATATATTTTTTTAATTTTATATTAAATGTGTTTAGGTGTTTTTCTACTCTTTCGACTAATTGTATAGCAGTACATGAGTTAAAAATTCTCAATAAACACAGATTATACACTTCAGAGTCAATTCCATGCAAATTGATATTTAGATATCATCGAATTTTCATACTCGTCCATTCATCAAGTGTAATGCTAAATCGACGATCTTCTTTACGACGCGGTGCACTAGACAATGCCAAACATTCAAGACCCGAGACTCGTCGAGTCTAAGATCGGGTATCGGGTATTTACCCTTGGACTCGTCGAGTCCGGGTCCGGGTACTCGGACCCGAAAAACCCTAGTCGATACTCATGTGCGCGACACTCGGCTACGCAAAGTCGCGCGACGTCGTCTGTCAAATAATGATTATATTGTTTTAAACGGGCATGCAGTAAGCTGTCGCGTGCCGCAAGTGAGACGAGGGCGACGTCGCGCGACTTCAGGTAGCCGAGTGTCGCGCATATGAGAATCTACCTTCACTGTTGTCTAGGCAGTGTTTGTTTCTTATTATTTAAATCATGAGTTCTTTTTAACTCTCCGATTTTTTGTGACATCGCTTTTTTCAAATCCTCTCGGGTTTGAGGTTTCCCGTTTCTGGAGGTCAATTTTTTTTCGTTTGCCAATTTTAAGGCATAATCTAGAAAAGAAATCACAATATCATTCAAAAAGTTTGGGAAATCCAAATGTACATGCCTTAAGCACTTTATATGGATAGTGAAACTATAATTATATAAGTAATCTCATTCTTGGTCGTCTCGTTTAAAGCCTTTACAAGGGCTACCTTTTTTTTACCTACAGGAGTTACCTTTTTTCATTTACCTAAGTGAGCTCGTGGAGTTTGGCCGGAATCAATTGATCAATTGGGTCCTGCGACAGCCGGCGCGTCGTAAGTTTCTATCTTTAATATGAGCTCACAGAATTTTTTTTATGAGCTCACAGAAACTCTCTTGCCTTTCCAATTAAATATATTTTTTGTATGATTTAATAATTTTGACTTGTTGATATTCTAAATATGATCTCATATTTTGAGTGAAACAGAGTTACAGTGAGCAAATTTCTATCACTTTTTTTTACTTGGCATTGCCATATATAATTACATACTATGGAAGCCAAATAGAGCACATATTTGACTTGTGGTATCGACAGACATTTTGTATAAAATGAGCTGTCACAGTTATAAAACTTGTATTGCTATCTGAGGACCAAATATCAGATGTTATTGCAATGTATTCAATATCCACCAATCTCTTTTTGTAAGCTCTGGACTCTAAGTCATATTTTTCTTCAATCATTTTTGTAAGTTTTTTTCTAGATGGAATTTCGTACTCGGAGTTTAATGTTGTGGTAAATTTGCGAAAACCTTCGTTTTCAACGATTTTTTGAATGGTTGGTAATCTTTCACTATCATATGCATTAGGGCATCGTCCCCAGATTTCTGCACATATTTATTGTATAGATTCAAATTTAAACGGCTTTGTTTTAATTTTTTTGTTGGAGGTTCGACATCATTTGACGAAACCGGAACAGGCATCGCCGATTCATCTAAAATTGATTTTTGAAATTGACTTGTTGATTTTATTGTATTACTTACTATCGAGCGCCATCAAGCCAATGTTTTCACTGGGATGTTTCTTTTTAATATGATTCATCAATGTGGTTGTATTTCCAGAATATTTATGGCTTAGAACATGTTTTACATTTTACTTTTCCGTCAATGGGTAAACAACACTTCCCACACCACTGATCTTTTTCTAGGACCTGGCATTATTCCGGTAAACTTCCACAACAATATGTAGAAAATATTTACTTTACACTACACGTAGTATTGCGTTTACGCCGTTGACCATGATCGTAAAGGTGTCGAACCGATTAGTCGGTCGGTGAAGCAGCGTATCAACTCGAGTTGGTAAATCGAAAATCGAGTTGACTCGAATTATCCTTAACTCGAGTTAACCCGGTTTAAAAAATCGAGTTGACCCATCACTAAGCGTGATGGTTTACTAAACTTTGTGATGGTAGAAATCAATCATTTTATAGCCAAATATTAATATCCTTAGAGTTTTCTTGTTCTCAGATTATTATTTATATTCAGGGATAAAAGGGTTAAACATTACAAAGAGACTAATAAATATAGACACTCTCATTAAAGTTAATAAGGCGTTGTAAATAACGATATAAGATAATAGATTTAATTGCAGTAAAATTACATGAGAAATATCAATTATAAAATTATTTCATTGTATTCGTACAGAAAGTTTGCTAATTCACAACAATATACAAGACCTTTTATTTTACTATTCTTCTGCCAATTAATAGGTATTGGAGGTGCGCCTGTACAATTATTTTTACATAAAGGTGTATACGTTTTTATGTATGGATTATTTACAACAAGAAATACATAGCCTTGCTGTGTGCTTTGGTTGTATAAAATTTTCCAAAACATTTCAGGGACAAACATTATTTTCTTTTCATTAATAGTCTTGAGATATATTTCTTTATTTTCCAATTTGCTCCTACCATAGGTTCCCGTGTAACTCATGTATATATCATCTGTAATATTGCCTTGGACAAAGACATATTCTTTTATGCCTTCTGTCAATGCTTTCCAATTACCTTCTTTGACTGTATGCCACATTGGTGCAGTATTCACATAATAACTATTTATTGAATAATGTAAAAATAGATCATCTTTGGTATAACAACTTAATTGAACTTTGTCTATATAGTTATCAGCTTTTTTATCTAAATATTTAGTCGAATTTAAAGGCAAGTCAAGTAATTTGTTGATGTGTATCATTTGATTAGATCTGTCATAACAATCTTTGATTTCATGCTCATTGATTCCAAATAACATGGAGTTGTAATTTATTAGTCCTTCAATATCTGATTCTTTGATTTCTAGTGGAAACTTTTGAATTGTTGATATAATTTGTTTACTAAATAAAACCTCTTTGGTTTCTTCATTGAAGCAAATTTGTAATATTGGTATAAACGATATATTAGGTATTTTGTAACCAACTGAAATTTCACTGTTATTGTTGATACATTTGTTTCCAGTAAAAATTGCCTGCTCATATCTTCTGGTGCAATTTATTTTGTAAGGGCTTATGCGTTGAGACGTTTCGTCAACTAATATTTGATTTCCTTTGCACGTTATGGTTTTCGTAATGTTTGGGCTTTCGCAGATAATTCTAAAGGACTCATTCTTCTTAAAATCATAAAACCCTTCGTGATCAGTTTTAATAAATTCATCTTCCAAGGCTTGCATGTACAATGCGTTTGAAGGAATAAGCCACGTCCATACACTGCAATCTAAAGAATATTTATTTAATTTCATGTCATTTAATAGAATATTAAAGGACGAGTTCACTAAGCGCGATTTTACAGCACGCGTCCAAGTTTGGAAAACTACGAGCGTAGCGAGGAGCTTTCTAATGGACGCGTGCTGAAAAACGCCTTACGAACGAGTGTTTTTTATAGTATTTTTTTCTATTTTGCGCCCTTTTATGCCATTTCTAAATAAAAAAATCGCCGATACATATTGAGAAAATTGTATCCAACTCGGCGAGCCATAACCGGACGCATATGAGTGCCGTTATGAGTCCATTACAGACGCAAAATAGAAAAATATTATGATTTAGAAATAAGGCCAGAGTTATTTAAACTCTTCATTTATTCAACCATTTTAAAAAATGCGAAAGATTTTGTTCTGAAAGATTGAAAAAATACCTCGTTCTTCCACTATTTAATCTCTTATTATGTCTTGTAGATCGCATGCTGACTTTCTTATTGTTATTTAATACAAAATGATAAGAATTAAATTGTTCAAATGATATTTTCATGCTTGTTCCCGAAATTGAAAAGAATACTATCAGAGCTGTAACTAAGGCGGCCCTTGCCATAAGCTCCAATTTAATAAATGCGCCAAAGAGAAGATGCCGGAATAATGGAGTTTGGGTTTTGTTGTTTTTTAATATGCAGGCATATGAAAGCCAGCATTCCGTCAAATACGACACTATGTTGTCTGTAACGATTTCTACTGACTATTTACAGGAGCGTCTCTTGACCCAAATTGTTAACACCTGAACTGACTGTCGTAATCTATATTGATTCCTATGGCTCCAAGGAGGAGCAAAGGGCCTCCACGAAACATCTCCATCTTGTCCTGTTCGACGCCAAGCACTTGACCTCATTCCAGGACTTTCCATTTCTCCTGACTTCGCTATCCACTGTGCGTTTCCAGGTAGAGCGAGGTCTACCTACCCTGCGTTGGCCTTGAGGGTTCCAATCTAATGCTTCCCTGGAGATATCTGAGCTGGGTTTCCTTAGCGTGTGGCCTATCCAACTCCATTTGCGCCTCTTGATCTCCTTGGCAATTGATTGTTGACCTGTTAACCTCCATAGAGTAACATTTGAGACAACCTCCGGCCAGCGTATTTTAAGAATGCGCCGCAGGCACTTATTGACAAAGGTCTGAATCTTGGGAGTAACCGCTAGAGTGTCTTTCCAGGTTTCACAGGCATACAAAAGAACTGATTTGACGTTGCTGTTAAAGACAGGTACTTCTTTTGATGCATGGGTTATTCCAGAAATTATTCAATAAAGCAAATGCGTATCATGCTTTACGAATTCGTATTTTGACATCCTCTGAAGCTCCTCCGTCTGGAGTAATCTGGCTGCCCAGGTAGCAAAAGTTGACAGTATTATCGATTGGGATGTTATTTAAAGAGAACGGGGTGTTATTACGAGCATTGATACGCATTTCCTTGGTCTTAGAGATGTTTATTTTGAGGCCAGTGAACGCCGCGTTATAGTCCAGTAGGTTTAGTTTTTCCTGCATATCTTGGTAGGTGTGCGTGAGGAGACACAAATCATTAGCGTAATCCAGGTCTTCCAACCGGGAGTTCAGACGCCATCTGATTCCGCGGGGACGCTCGTTAACTGCAGTCATTATGTGGTCCATAAATAGGAGAGGCGATAATGCACAACCTTGTTTGACCCCCGAGGAGACAGCAAATTCGTCACTTAGTTTGCCTTTGTGTTTGATACGGCTAGAGCTGTTCGCGTACAATGCCCGGATGATGTTAACAATCTTTTGAGGGACGCCGTTCTGTGATAGGACTTTCCAGATGGCGTTGCGGCTAACAGAGTCGAAAGCTTTCTCGAAATCCACAAAAAGCATGTAAAGTGGAGAGCGCAATTCCACGGACTGCTCAATAATAATTCGGAGCGAGTTGATCTGGTCGATACATGATTTTCTAGGCCTAATACCGGCTTGTTCGCTCCTAATTGTAGGTTCGAGTGATTCTGTTAGTCGATGGAGGATTGTTAATGTGAGCACCTTACTGGCTGTGTTAAGAAGAGTAAGACCCCTATAGTTGTTGCAGATCTTTTTGTCTCCCTTTTTATGGAGTTTGACAATTACCCCTTCCCTCCACTCTTTCGGAACGTATTCCGTTTCCCATATTTGCTTAATAATTGGGTATAATAATTTTGCTGGTGTTTCAGCATCGGCTTTTAATATTTCTGCGGGTAGACCATCTGAACCCGTTGCCTTTCCGTCCTTTAGCTTCAAAATTGCATTTTTAATATCCTTGATGTTTGGAGGATTGGTATTCATTCTAAGAATGGAAGGTACGGAGTTTTCATCAGTGATGGAGTTGCCAGGCGATGGGTTATTTAGGACTTCTTGGAAGTGCTCCTTCCACCGTATTAGTTGTGCTTCGTCCGTAACTAGTAATTCTCCGCTTTTGCTTTTGATGGGCGTGTCACCCAAAATTGATTTATTGGCTAGGCGCCTGGTGATCTGGTATAGAGCACGCATATTGTGACATTCACTGGCTGTTTGGGCTTGTTCGGCAAGGCCTTGAGCCCATGCCCTCTTGTCTTTTCTGGCACTGTCCTTTACCATTTTGTCGTTTGTGTACATTAGCTGACCTAATTGTTGTTTTTCCTCGGTTGTTTTTGCTTTATTTAACCTGGCTTTGGTTTCTTTCCTAGCTTTAATGGCGTCCCATGTAGTTGCAGATAGCCAGGACATTCGTTGGTTTTTGGACATATATCCCAGGGAGTCTTCACCAGCCTTTATATATAATTCTTTGACTCTGTTCCATTTCATATCTAAGTTGTCTTCCTCGTGATGCAACGAGTTTAGGTAGCCACTTCTCAGGGACTCTATAAAACGTGATTTAGCAGAAAGATTGGCCAGATTGCCCAAATTGAACTTTTTGGGGGCATTTTGGAGTTTGCTATGAGTTGAGGCAACTTTCATGCGCACTTTCGCAATTACCAGGTGGTGGTCACTATAAATGGCTGCTCCTCGTCGGGTTCTAACATCCAGCAGGGATCCTCGCCAGGTTTTACTAAAGGCAATGTGATCAATTTGATTTTGAGTGAGCCCATCGGGGGAAACCCAGGTTGCTTTATGGCAGTCCTTATGAGGGAACAGTGACCCGCCCACAATCAGATTGAAGGATCTGCACGTGTCCATAAATCGTTCACCATTGTCATTAATCACTCCCAGAGCATGCTTACCCGATGTCTTCGTATCCTGTGTTGTCAGATCCGATCTTGGCATTGAGATCGCCAGTGATTATAGTCACATCGCCTTTTGGAATGCCCCGTATGGTCGTATGTAGTTGTCCATAGAATGCGTCTTTATCTGCCTCATCCGCTGCTTCAGTTGGAGCGTAGCATTGTATCAGGGAGACGTTTCTGACCTGGGTTTTCAGACGAATAGAGATTGGCCTATCTGAGATAGGGTTCCAGGTGAGTAAGCTTCTTCTTGTTTATTTATCTAGTAGTATTCCACTAGAGCGAGCCTCACCCGCCGGCTTGCCAGAGTATATAAAATTACAGCCGTCCGGTAAAGTATGCGCCCCACTGTCCGACCAGCGTACCTCGCCTAAACCCAGAATGCTAATGTTATAAGTGTGCATCTCTTTGTATGCCTGCGCTAGTTTTAAGGGTTCCAGTAGCGTCCTAACATTCCAGTATCCAATTCTAGTCCTTGATTTCATGCCAAATGTCGTCATCGTATATTTCCGTCCGGTATGTTTCGTGTAAGTTTCATTAATCAGTTAAGTCAGATATGCAGGTGATTAGCCCACAGTATCCTATCCTAGTGGCGGGGCTGCCACCTATGCCTCCAGACCGGCAGGTTTTCTGTCAGGGTGTCCGTCCCTATTCTCATTTTTTTCATCTCGACACGCAGAGTCACTACCTAGTATCTCATCAAGGGGGACTCAGATGACAGCGAGAACCCCTTTTCGATCCGCCGCAACATTGCATCAACAGCGCCGCCACGTGTAGGCGTTACGTACGGTCTTGACATCGTAGAGGCTGTATAATATATAATCTAATCTGTCGTAATCTAGTCTGGACAATTTCTTGGCGTGTTTATCGAATATGTACCACCACTTTTTAGGTTTTTCTACTCTACTTAAATCATCCTCATTGTCGGGCCACGTCAGTCCATGCTGTTGCATATCAGTCACTAAGGATCGTCTCCATAGTGCTGTATCTGTACAGGAAAATATCTCGTCGGCCCAACGCTGTGGAACATGGTATACGATGGGCTACTAAAACTTGACATGCCAGAAGGGGTAGAGGATATCGGAATTGCAGAAGATCTCGCCCTGGTGGTATGTGGCAGAAGAGGAGCAGGGGTTGAAGCGGAGGGCAAATGAAGCCATACAACAGATAGACAAGTGAATGGAGGAAGAATGGAGGTTCTCTTAACAGGCAAGAGAAAAATTGGGGAGGTTATATTCAAGCTCAGAGACTCTGCCATTAAACCAAATAGTTCAATTAGTTATCTAGGCTTACTGATTGATAATAATGTGGTATTTAGAGAGCACGTCATAAAAGCTGCTGGAAAAGCCCAACAATCTCTGTCTGCGCTGGAACGGCTTATGACTAATATAGGAGTACCACGAAGCAGCTAGAGAAAACTGTGAAAACCAATTTCAAAAGCTTTTTTAAAAACTACGTATGCTAGCCATAAGTGGAGATTGTATTAGGTTGCTTTCTCTATCAGAAATCTCATTGTTTGAAGGTGTTTTGTAGTGCTGAACCCTTCTCTAAATGAGGCTTGTTCTTTTGGCTGATAGTAATCGAGCCTTGTACTGATGTGATTTGTAATTACTTTTGAGAACATTTTGATGGTTTGTGAGAGCAGACTGATTGGTAGGTTAGTTTTCAAGGTTTTCCGTGTCCCCTTTCTTGTGCAACAGTGCTACAAGGGAGTTTGTCCATCAGATTCGAGACATTTGTTAAATAGCATTGTTTCTAGTTCTACGCATTCAGTATTAAGCATATCAGTCAGTATTCCGTCTATGCAGGTCCCTTTTCCATACTTCATTTTTGTAAGTGCAGCTTGGATTTCGTAGTTTGTGATGTGGTGGTATGTCTTTCGAGTTCACAATTTCTCAGTCCTGTTGATGTTTCCCTGTTCTAGTAACATCTCTCTGTTTGCTTCTCTGACGTTGGTGTTTTCTCCAGCGACACTTGAAGACCCACTTTGGCAGCCTGTATACTGAGGCAGTTTAGCTGCATTGTTGCCATCTCAAGAGAATCAGCAAACAGTGCCATGTCATCTGCAAAGGCCAGACAATCTACAACCAGTCAATCGTTCTTACGTCCCAGGTAGATACCACTCTGAGCACCCAAATTGTTCAGTTCCTTGCGCCATTCTTTCAAAACCTTTCAAGAACACAGTTAAATAGAAGCGGGGAAAGTCTATCTCCTTGCCTCACTCCCAGCGGTGCCACATACCACCAGGGCGAGATCTTCTGCAATTCCGATATCCTCTACCCCTTCTGGCATGTCAAGTTTTAGTAGCCCATCGTATACCATGTTCCACAGCGTTGGGCGGACGAGATATTTTCCTGTACAGATACAGCACTATGGAGACGATCCTCACTCCAGTTTTTATTTCGAAGCTTTCTGAAATCTCGCCTCTAAATTTAATCTTGGAATGGGTGTCGGTTAAAGTTTCTAGGATGAGTCTGCGGGTTTTGTTGTCTAGCCGTAGTTCCTGGAGTACTTGGTTAAGCGTTTCTCTATCAATGGAATCTTAGGCGTTCCTAAAATCAAAAAAGGTGACGACCACGTTGCGGTTTCTCATCTTGGAGTATGTAAGTACAGTTTTAAGATTGAGGCGTCCATTATTGGTACCATTTCCTTTTTGGAGCAATTCGTTTTTCTTCTGAATACCCCCTGTCTTGTTCTAATATTCTTTGAGCAATGTCCGTTTTGTACCTTCTTATATCTTTGCCATTTTTCTGACTGATTTATTCAGCTCTGCAAACTCCCCAGTATCTCTTTTGTTGAGCGCTAGTAGCTCGCGACGTTATTTGTGCATATTAATTGTCTCCTCGTTTAGTTTGTTATGCGCTACCAGGTTTTTCGGTCCGTACCTTTCTCCTGATTCCCTTAGCGTGTTTGTAATTTTGCCATTAATTTGGTTTATGCTATCCGTCTTAACTCTTAACTCGGTTTTTTTATTTTTGTTCTACATACGTTTGGAATTCTGTTGGTTGTTCCAATAATTTAGTCGTGTCTACTGGTTTTGATCTTTCCAATTGCATCTTTTTTTGTCTTTGTAGCTTTCTATCTATCGCAATGTCTGCTCTAACTAGGCGGTGGTCGCTTCCGGTGTTAAAGCTATTGAATAAAGATACGTTTTGTATTGCTCTGATATTATTTTTTAGTATATAATCGATTTCGGAACTAGGGAACCTCCCATTTTAAAAGATGAGGTAAGGATCGTTATAAATCATCTCAAAAACGGTAAAGCGGTATGCACTGACGAGATACCTATAGAGGTTATCAAAGCTATGGGAGACTTCGGAGTAGATATAATGCACTGCATCTGCTCCAAGATCTGGGAGTCTGTAGAATGGCCGAAGGAAGTTACTATTTATACCTCTATATAAAAAGGGATCAACCAAAAAGTACAATAACTATCGTCTGATTTCCCTGATATCACATAGCAGCAAAATTCTTCTGCATATATTGAATACCAGACTTCAAGCTTACTTGAACAACGAAATGGCAACAAAACAGGCAGGTTTTGTCAAGGATCTCGGGATCAAGGGTCAATGATCTCGGGAGCAAATATTCATATTGAGACAAATCATCGAAAAGGCCGGAGCGTTTAATAAAAAGCTGTACATCTGTTTTATCGACTTTAGCAAAGCCTTCGACACCGTTGCCTGGTCCAAATTATGCGAAGTACTGCTGGAGGTGGGCGTTTCACGCCATTTAGTACATCTGCTCGAGAGGCTCTATAAGGACGGCACAGCATGTGTGCCGCGCGTATGTTGTCTTGATTTATCTTCCCGCTTCGCGGCGGACAACCTAATCTAACCAAGGTAAAACCACCAATAAAATCCACACGAGGCATTGTACCGTAGCTGTTCGTTGAAATCTGGTTGAAATATGAATGCAAATTCAATACGACGCTTAAAATAATATATATGCTGCCATAGTTAGTTTTTCATATAAAAGCAAAGAGGATCGGATCCTCTTTGATATAAACGGGCAAGAATAAACGTGGCAACATCCAAATAATTGCGTTCACATATACTGTCTGCAATCTTAAAAATGTAAAAAAAAAATTAAACAAAAACAACGTAGAGGCTTAATTTTTGCTTGCGGAGCTTAATAAAAGAGTGCCAAAGACGATAAACAACAGTTACAACAGGTAAAAAGTACACAAACATATTTTAAAGACAGACCCGTAAAACCGAATATACCGAATATATCTTGAAAATATGTTTGTGTACTTTTTACCTGTTGTAACTGTTGTTAATCGTCTTTGGCACTCTTTTATTAAGCTCCGCAAGCAAAAATTAAGCCTCTACGTTGTTTTTGTTTAATTTTTTTTTTGACATTTTTAAGATTGCAGACAGTATATGTGAACGCAATTATTTGGATGTTGCCACGTTTATTCTTGCCCGTTAATATCAAAGAGGATCCCATCCTCTTTGTTTTTATATGAAAAGCTGTAATTATGGCAACATATATATTATTTTAAGCGTCGTATTGAATTTGCATTCATATTTCAACCAGATTTCAACGAACAGCTACGGTACAATCTCTCGTGTGGATTTTATTGGTGGTTTTACCTTGGTTAGATTAGGTTGTCCGCCGCGAAGCGGGAAGATAAATCAAGACAACATACGCGCGGCACACATGCTGTGCCGTCCTTATAGAGCCTCTCGAGCAGATGTACTAAATGGCGTGAAACGCCCATCTCCAGCAGTACTTCGCATAATTTGGACCAGACAACGGTGTCGAAGGCTTTGCTAAAGTCGATAAAACAGATGTACAGCTTTTTATTAAACTCTCCGGCCTTTTCGATGATTTGTCTCAATATGAATATTTGCTCCCGAGATCCTCGACCTTTGACAAAACCTGCCTGTTTTGTTGCAATTTCGTTGTTCAAGTAAGCTTGAAGTCTGGTATTCAATATATGCAGAAGAATTTTGCTGCTATGTGATATCAGGGAAATCAGACGATAGTTATTGTACTTTTTGGTTGATCCCTTTTTATATAGAGGTATAAATAGTAACTTTGCCCATTCCTTCGGCCATTCTACAGACTTCTAGATCTTGGAGCAGATGCAGTGCATTATATCTACTCCGAAGTCTCCCATAGCTTTGATAACCTCTATGGGTATCTCGTCAGTGCACACCGCTTTACCGTTTTTGAAATGATTTATAACGATCCTTACCTCATCTTTTAAAATGGGAGGTTCCCTAGTTCTGAAATCGATTATATACTAAAAAATAATATCAGAGCAATACAAAACGTATCTTTATTCAATAGCTTTAACACCGGAAGCGACCACCGCCTAGTTAGAGCAGACATTGCGATAGACAGAAAGCTAGAAAGACAAGAAAGGATGCAATTGGAAAGATCAAAACCAGTAGACACGACTAAATTATTGGAACAACCAACATAATTCCAAACGTATGTAGAACAAAAATTAAAAAACCGAGTTAAGAGTTAAGACGGATAGCATAAACCAAATTAATGGCAAAATTACAAACACGCTAAGGGAATCAGGAGAAAGGTACGTACCGAAAAACCTGGTAGCGCATAACAAACTAAACGAGGAGACAATTAATATGCACAAATAACGTCGCGAGCTACTAGCGCTCAACAAAAGAGATACTGGGGAGTTTGCAGAGCTGAATAAATCAGTCAGAAAAATGGCAAAGATATAAGAAGGTACAAAACGGACATTGCTCAAAGAATATTAGAACAACACAGGGGGTATTCAGAAGAAAAACGAATTGCTCCAAAAAGGAAATGGTACCAATAATGGACGCCTCTATCTTAAAACTGTACTTACATACTCCAAGATGAGAAACCGCAACGTGGTCGTCACCTTTTTTGATTTTAGGAACGCCTAAGATTCCATTGATAGAGAAACGCTTAACCAACGACTCCAGGAACTAGGGCTAGACAACAAAACCCGCAGACTCATCCAAGAAACTTTGACCAACACCCATTCCAAGATTAAATTTAGAGGCGAGATTTCAGAAAGCGCCTCGAAATAAAAACTGGAGTGAGGCCTCATTTCTCCATAGTGCTGTATCTGTACAGGAAAATATCTCGTCCGCCCAACGCTGTGGAACATGGTATACGATGAGCTACTAAAACGACATGCCAGAAGGGGTAGAGGATATCGGAATTGCAGAAGATCTCGCCCTGGTGGTATGTGGCACCGCTGGGAGTGAGACAAGGAGATAGACTTTCCCCACTTCTATTTAACTGTGTTCTTGAAAGGTTTTGAAAGAATGGCGCAAGGAACTGAACAATTTGGGTGGTCAGAGTGGTATCTACCTGGGACATAAAAACGATGGACAGGTTGTAGATTGCCTGGCCTTTGCAGATGACATGGCACTGTTTGCCGATTCTCTTGAGATGGCAACAATGCAGGTAAATTGCCTCAGTATACAGGCTGCCAAAGTGGGTCTTCAAGTGTCGCTGGAGAAAACACCTACGTCAGAGAAGCAAACAGAGAGATGTTACTAGAACAGGGAAACATCAAGAGGACTGAGAAATAGTGAACTCGAAAGACGTACCACCTATCACAAACTACGAAATCCAAGCTGCACTTACAAAAATGAAGTATGGAAAAGGGACCTGCATAGACGGAATACTGACTGATATGCTTAATACTGGATGCGTAGAACTAGAAACAATGCTATTTAACAAATGTCTCGAATCTGATGGACAAACTCCCTTGTAGCACTGTTGCACAAGAAAGGGGACACGGAAAACCTTGAAAACTAACCTACCTATCGGTCTGCTCTTACAAACCATCAAACTGTTCTCAAAAGTAATTACAAATCACATCAGTACAAGGCTCGATTACTATCAGCCAAAAGAACAAGCCTCATTTAGAGAAGGGTTCAGCACTACAAAACACCTTCAAACAATGAGATTTCTGATAGAGAAAGCAACCTAATACAACCTCCACTTATGGCTAGCATACGTAGATTTTAAAAAAGCTTTTGGAATTGGTTTTCACAGTTTTCTCTAGCTGCTTCGTGGTACTCCTATATTAGTCATAAGCCGTTCCAGCGCAGACAGAGATTGTTGGGCTTTTCCAGCAGCTTTTATGACGTGCTCTCTAAATACCACATTATTATCAATCAGTAAGCCTAGATAACTAATTGAACTATTTGGTTTAATGGCAGAGTCTCTGAGCTTGAATATAACCTCCCCAATTTTTCTCTTGCCTGTTAAGAGAACCTCCATTCTTCCTCTATTCACTTGTCTATCTGTTGTATGGCTTCATTTGCCCTCCGCTTCAACCCCTGCTCCTCTTCTGCCACATACCACCAGGGCGAGATCTTCTGCAATTCCGATATCCTCTACCCCTTCTGGCATGTCAAGTTTTAGTAGCCTATCGTATACCTTGTTCCACAGCGTTTGCGGACGAGATATTTTCCTGTACAGATACAGCACTATGGAGACGATCCTTAGTGACAGATATGCAACAGTATGGACTGACGTGGCCCGACAATGAGGATGATTTAAGTAGAGTAGAAAAACCTAAAAAGTGGTGGTACATATTCGATAAGCACGACAAGAAATTGTCCAGACTAGACTACGACAGTCAGTTCAGGTGTTAACAATTTGGGTCAAGAGACGCTCCTGTAAATAGTCAGTTGAAATCGTTACAGCCAGCATAGTGTCGTATTTGACGGAATGCTGGCTTTCATATGCCTGCATTTTAAAATACAAGAAAACCCAAACTCCATTATTCCGGGATCTTCTCTTTGGCGCATTTATTAAATTGGAGCTTATGGCAAGGGCCACCTTACCCAGTCAGCGTTGAATGTTGCATGAATGTTGCAGCAATGGTACTTTCGCAACGTTAAACGTTGCTGCAACATTCCCGCAACATTCCTACAACATTCCTATGTCCGCCTCTCTGCATCGTTCAGAAATGTTGTGGGAACGTTGCACGGAACATTGCAGGAATGTTGCGGGAATGTTGCGAACATTGCAGGAACGTTGCGGGAACATTACGAACGTTGCGGGAACATTACGAACAATGCAGGAACGTTGCGGGAACATTGCGAACATTGCAGGAACGTTGCGGGAACATTACGAACGTTGCGGGAACATTACGAACATTGCATGAATGTTGCAGGAAGATTGCGAACATTCCATGAATGTTGCAGGAGTATTGCGAATATTGCAGGAATATTATAGGAATATATTGAATATTGAAAAATAGAAAATTATATTTTTAGTTTTATTATATTCTTTATATTCTTCTCTTTTATTTATAAATTTCACTTTCCCTTTTAATATTTTTTTTTAAATTCATGTACTGTTATTATTATTCTCATCGGAGGAAACTTCTGCATTTGCTTTTTTTGGCTTGACTCACTTTTGTTGGAGTTTGAATTAGTCATTTCTATCTTCTATAGCTTTTTCCGACCATTATATTGTCCTACAATTTTACAGAGACTTGGCGGAGAGAAATGGTCGGAAAAAGATATAGAAGATAGAAATGACATTCAAACTCCAACAAAAGTGAGTCGAGCCAAAAAAAGCAAATGCAGAAGTTTCCTCCGATGAGAATAACAATAACAGTACATGAATTTCAAAAAAATATTAAAAGGGAAAGTGAAATTTATAAATAAAAGAGAAGAATATAAAGAATATAATAAAACTAAAAATATAATTTTCTATTTTTCAATATTCAATATTTTCCTATAATATTCCTGCAATATTCGCAATATTCCTGCAACATTCATGGAATGTTCGCAATCTTCCTGCAACATTCATGCAATGTTCGTAATGTTCCCGCAACGTTCGTAATGTTCCCGCCACGTTCGTAATGTTCCCGCAACGTTCCTGCAATGTTCGCAATGTTCCCGCAACGTTCCTGCATTGTTCGTAATGTTCCCGCAACGTTCGTAATGTTCCCGCAACGTTCGTAATGTTCCCGCAACGTTCGTAATGTTCCCGCAACGTTCCTACAATGTTCGCAACATTCCCGCAACGTTCCTGCAATCTTCCGTGCAACGTTCCCACAACATTTCTGAACGTTGCAGAGAGGCGGACATAGAAATGTCGTAGGAATGTTGCGGGAATGTTGCAGCAATCTTTAACGTTGCGAAAGTACCATTGCTGCAACATTCATGCAATATTCAACGCTGACTGGGTAAGGTGGCCCTTGCCATAAGCTCCAATTTAATAAATGCGCCCAAGAGAAGATCCCGGAATAATGGAGTTTGGGTTTTGTTGTATTTTAAAATGCAGGCATATGAAAGCCAACATTCCGTCAAATACGACAATATGCTGGCTGTAACGATTTCAACTGACTATTTACAGGAGCGTCTCTTGACCCAAATTGTTAACACCTGAACTGACTGCCGTAGTCTAGTTTGGACAATTTCTTGGCGTGCTTATCGAATATGTACCACCACTTTTTAGGTTTTTCTACTCTACTTAAATCATCCTCATTGTCGGGCCACGTTAGTCCATGCTGTTGCATATCTGTCACTAAGGATCGTCTCCATAGTGCTGTTCTGTACAGGAAAATATCTCGTCCGCCCAACGCTGTGGAACATGGTATACGATAGGCTACTAAAACTTGACATGCCAGAAGGGGTAGAGGATATCGGAATTGCAGAAGATCTCGCCCTGGTGGTATGTGGCAGAAGAGGAGCAGGGGTTGAAGCGGAGGGCAAATGAAGCCATACAACAGATAGACAAGTGAATGGAGGAAGAATGGAGGTTCTCTTAACAGGCAAGAGAAAAATTGGGGAGGTTATATTCAAGCTCAGAGACTCTGCCATTAAACCAAATAGTTCAATTAGTTATCTAGGCTTACTGATTGATAATAATGTGGTATTTAGAGAGCACGTCATAAAAGCTGCTGGAAAAGCCCAACAATCTCTGTCTGCGCTGGAACGGCTTATGACTAATATAGGAGTACCACGAAGCAGCTAGAGAAAACTGTGAAAACCAATTTCAAAAGCTTTTTTAAAAACTACGTATGCTAGCCATAAGTGGAGATTGTATTAGGTTGCTTTCTCTATCAGAAATCTCATTGTTTGAAGGTGTTTTGTAGTGCTGAACCCTTCTCTAACTGAGGCTTGTTCTTTTGGCTGATAGTAATCGAGCCTTGTACTGATGTGATTTGTAATTACTTTTGAGAACGGTTTGGTGGTTTGTGAGAGCAGACTGATTGGTAGGTTAGTTTTCAAGGTTTTCCGTGTCCCCTTTCTTGTGTAACAGTGCTACAAGGGAGTTTCTCCATCAGATTCGAAACATTTGTTAAATAGCATTGTTTCTAGTTCTACGCGTCCAGTATTAAGCATATCAGTCAGTATTCCGTCTATGCAGGTCCCTTTTCCATACTTCATTTTTGTAAGTGCAGCTTGGATTTCGTAGTTTGTGATAGGTGGTACGTCTTTCGAGTTCACAATTTCTCAGTCCTCTTGATATTTCCCTGTTCTAGTAACATCTCTCTGTTTGCTTCTCTGACGTAGGTGTTTTCTGCAGCGACAGTTGAAGACCCACTTTGGCAGCCTGTATACTGAGGCAGTTTACCTGCATTGTTGCCATCTCAAGAGAATCAGCAAACAGTGCCATGTCATCTGCAAAGGCCAGGCAATCTACAACCAGTCCATCGTTCTTACGTCCCAGGTAGATACCACTCTGAGCACCCAAATTGTTCAGTTCCTTCCGCCATTCTTTCAAAACCTTTCAAGAACACAGTTAAATAGAAGCGGGGAAAGTCTATCTCCTTGTCTTACTCCCAGCGGTGCCACATACCACCAGGGCGAGATCTTCTGCAATTCCGATATCCTCTACCCCTTCTGGCATGTCAAGTTTTAGTAGCCCATCGTATACCATGTTGCACAGCGTTGGGCGGACGAGATATTTTCCTGTACAGATACAGCACTATGGAGACGATCCTCACTCCAGTTTTTATTTCGAAGCTTTCTGAAATCTCGCCTCTAAATTTAATCTTGGAATGGGTGTTGGTCAAAGTTTCTAGGATGAGTCTGCGGGTTTTGTTGTCTAGCCCTAGTTCCTGGAGTACTTGGTTAAGCGTTTCTCTATCAATGGAATCTTAGGCGTTCCTAAAATCAAAAAAGGTGACGACCACGTTGCGGTTTCTCATCTTGGAGTATGTAAGTACAGTTTTAAGATTGAGGCGTCCATTATTGGTACCATTTCCTTTTTGGAGCAATTCGTTTTTCTTCTGAATACCCCCCGTGTTGTTCTAATATTCTTTGAGCAATGTCCGTTTTGTACCTTCTTATATCTTTGCCATTTTTCTGATTGATTTATTCAGCTCTGCAAACTCCCCAGTATCTCTTTTGTTGAGCGTTAGTAGCTCGCGACGTTATTTGTGCATATTAATTGTCTCCTCGTTTAGTTTGTTATGCGCTACCAGGTTTTTCGGTACGTACCTTTCTCCTGATTCCCTTAGCGTGTTTGTAATTTTGCCATTAATTTGGTTTATGCTATCCGTCTTAACTCTTAACTCGGTTTTTTAATTTTTGTTCTACATACGTTTGGAATTCTGTTGGTTGTTCCAATAATTTAGTCGTGTCTACTGGTTTTGATCTTTCCAATTGCATCTTTTCTTGTCTTTCTGGCTTTCTGTCTATCGCAATGTCTGCTCTAACTAGGCGGTGGTCGCTTCCGGTGTTAAAGCTATTGAATAAAGATACGTTTTGTATTGCTCTGATATTATTTTTTAGTATATAATCGATTTCGGAACTAGGGAACCTCCCATTTTAAAAGATGAGGTAAGGATCGTTATAAATCATCTCAAAAACGGTAAAGCGGTGTGCACTGACGAGATACCCATAGAGGTTATCAAAGCTATGGGAGACTTCGGAGTAGATATAATGCACTGCATCTGCTCCAAGATCTGGGAGTCTGTAGAATGGCCGAAGGAATGGGCAAAGTTACTATTTATACCTCTATATAAAAAGGAGTCAACCAAAAAGTACAATAACTATCGTCTGATTTCCCTGATATCACATAGCAGCAAAATTCTTCTGCATATATTGAATACCAGACTTCAAGCTTACTTGAACAACGAAATTGCAACAAAACAAGCAGGTTTTGTCAAAGGTCGAGGATCTCGGGAGCAAATATTCATATTGAGACAAATCATCGAAAAGGCCGGAGCGTTTAATAAAAAGCTGTACATCTGTTTTATCGACTTTAGCAAAGCCTTCGACACCGTTGCCTGGTCCAAATTATGCGAAGTACTGCTGGAGGTGGGCGTTTCACGCCATTTAGTACATCTGCTCGAGAGGCTCTATAAGGACGGCACAGCATGTGTGTCGCGCGTATGTTGCCTTGATTTATCTTCCCGCTTCGCGGCGGACAACCTAATCTAACCAAGGTAAAACCACCAATATTATCCACATGAGACATTTTACCGTAGCTGTTTGTTGAAATCTGGTTGAAATATGAATTCAATACGACGCTTAAAATAATTTATATGCTGCCATAGTTAGTTTTTCATATAAAAGCAAAGAGGATCGGATCCTCTTTGATATAAACGGGCAAGAGTAAACGTGGCAACATCCAAATAATTGCGTTCACATATACTGTCTGCAATCTTAAAAATGTCAAAACAAATTTCAACAAAAACAACGTAGAGGCTTAATTTTTGCTTGCGGAGCTTAATAAAAGAGTGCCAAAGACGATTAACAACAGTTACAACAGGTAAAAAGTACACAAACATATTTTCAAGACAGACCCCTAAAACCGAATATACCCTTATATTGTCCTACAATTTTACAGAGACTTGGCGGAGAGAAATGGTCGGAAAAAGATATAGAAGATAGAAATGACTTATTCAAACTCCAACAAGAGTGAGTCAAGCCAAAAAAAGCAAATGCAGAAGTTTCCTCCGATGTGAATAACAATAACAGTACATGAATTGAAAAAAAATATTAAAAGTGAAATTTATAAATAAAAGAGAAGAATAAAAGAGAATAAAACTAAAAATATAATTTTCTATTTTTCAATATTCAATATATTCCTATAATATTCCTGAAATATTCGCAATATTCCTGCAACATTCATGGAATGTTCGCAATCTTCCTGCAACATTCATGCAATGTTCGTAATGTTCCCGCAACGTTCGTAATGTTCCCGCAACGTTCGTAATGTTCCCGCAACGTTCGTAATGTTCCCGCAACGTTCGTAATGTTCCCGCAACGTTCCTGCAATGTTCGCAACATTCCCGCAACGTTCCTGCAATGTTCCGTGCAACGTTCCCACAACATTTCTGAACGATGCAGAGAGACGGACATAGGAATGTTGTAGGAATGTTGCGGGAATGTTGCAGCAATGTTTAACGTTGCGAAAGTAGCATTGCCATTAGCTCCAATTTAATAAATGCGCCAAAGAGAAGATCCCGGAATAGTGGAGTTTGGGTTTTGTTGTATTTTAAAATGCAGGCATATGAAAGCCAGCATTCCGTCAAATACGACACTATGCTGGCTGTAACGATTTCAACTGACTATTTACAGGAGCGTCTCTGACCCAAATTGTTAACACCTGAACTGACTGTCGTAGTCTAGTCTGGACAATTTCTGGGCGTGTTTATCGAATATGTACCATCACTTTTTAGGTTTTTCTACTCTACTTAAATCATCCTCATTGTCGGGCCACGTCAGTCCATGCTGTTGCATATCAATCACTAAGGATCGTCTCCATAGTGCTGTATCTGTACAGGAAAATATATCGTCGGCCCAACGCTGTGGAACATGGTATACGATGGGCTACTAAAACTTGACATGCCAGAAGGGGTAGAGGATATCGGAATTGCAGAAAATCTCGCCCTGGTCGTATGTGGCAGAAGGGGAGCAGGGGTTGAAGCGGAGGGCAAATGAAGCCATACAACAGATAGACAAGTGAATGGAGGAAGAATGGAGGTTCTCTTAACAGGCAAGAGAAAAATTGGGGAGGTTATATTCAAGCTCAGAGACTCTGCCATTAAACCAAATAGTTCAATTAATTATCTAGGCTTACTGATTGATAATAATGTGGTATTTAGAGAGCACGTCATAAAAGCTGCTGGAAAAGCCCAACAATCTCTGTCTGCGCTGGAACGGCTTATGACTCATATAGGAGTACCACGAAGCAGCTAGAGAAAACTGTGAAAACCAATTTCAAAAGCTTTTTTAAAATCTACGTATGCTAGCCATAAGTGGAGATTGTATTAGGTTGCTCTCCTTGTTTGAAGGTGTTTTGTAGTGCTGAACCCTTCTCTAAATGAGCCTTGTTCTTTTGGCTGATAGTAATCGAGCCTTGTACTGATGTGATTTGTAATTACTTTTGAGAACAGTTTGATGGTTTGTGAGAGCAGACTGATTGGTAGGTTAGTTTTCAAGGTTTTCCGTGTCCCCTTTCTTGTGCAACAGTGCTACAAGGGAGTTTGTCCATCAGATTCGAGACATTTGTTAAATAGCATTGTTTCTAGTTCTACGCATCCAGTATTAAGCATATCAGTCAGTATTCCGTCTATGCAGGTCCCTTTTCCATACTTCATTTTTGTAAGTGCAGCTTGGATTTCGTAGTTTGTGATAGGTGGTACGTCTTTCGAGTTCACAATTTCTCAGTCCTCTTGATGTTTCCCTGTTCTAGTAACATCTCTCTGTTTGCTTCTCTGACGTAGGTGTTTTCTCCAGCGACACTTGAAGACCCACTTTGGCAGCCTGTATACTGAGGCAATTTACCTGCATTGTTGCCATCTCAAGAGAATCGGCAAACAGTGCCATGTCATCTGCAAAGGCCAGGCAATCTACAACCTGTCCATCGTTCTTATGTCCCAGGTAGATACCACTCTGACTACCCAAATTGTTCAGTTCCTTGCGCCATTCTTTCAAAACCTTTCAAGAACACAGTTAAATAGAAGCGGGGAAAGTCTATCTACTTGTCTCACTCCAGTTTTTATTTCGAAGCTTTCTGAAATCTCGCCTCTAAATTTAATTTTGGAATGGGTGTTGGTCAAAGTTTCTAGGATGAGTCTGCGGGTTTTGTTGTCTAGCCCTAGTTCCTGGAGTACTTGGTTAAGCGTTTCTCTATCAATGGAATCTTAGGCGTTCCTAAAGGCGTTATCAAAAAAGGTGACGACCACGTTGCGGTTTCTCATCTTGGAGTATGTAAATACAGTTTTAAGATTGAGGCGTCTATTATTGGTACCATTTCCTTTTTGGAGCAATTAGTTTTTCTTCTGAATACCCCCCGTGTTGTTCTAATATTCTTTGAGCAATGTCCGTTTTGTACCTTCTTATATCTTTGCCATTTTTCTGATTGATTTATTCAGCTCTGCAAACTCCCCAGTATCTCTTTTGTTGAGCGCTAGTAGCTCGCGACGTTATTTGTGCATATTAATTGTCTCCTCGTTTAGTTTGTTATGCGCTACCAGGTTTTTCGGTACGTACCTTTCTCCTGATTCCCTTAGCGTGTTTGTAATTTTGCCATTAATTTGGTTTATGCTATCCGTCTTAACTCTTAACTCGGTTTTTTAATTTTTGTTCTACATACGTTTGGAATTCTGTTGGTTGTTCCAATAATTTAGTCGTGTCTACTGGTTTTGATCTTTCCAATTGCATCTTTTTTTGTCTTTCTAGCTTTCTGTCTATCGCAATGTCTGCTCTAACTAGGCGGTGGTCGCTTCCGGTGTTAAAGCTATTGAATAAAGATACGTTTTGTATTGCTCTGATATTATTTTTTAGTATATAATCGATTTCGGAACTAGGGAACCTCCCATTTTAAAAGATGAGGTAAGGATCGTTATAAATCATCTCAAAAACGGTAAAGCGGTGTGCACTGACGAGATACCCATAGAGGTTATCAAAGCTATGGGAGGCTTCGGAGTAGATATAATGTACTGCATCTGCTCCAAGATCTGGGAGTCTGTAGAATGGCCGAAGGAATGGGCAAAGTTGCTATTTATACCTCTATATAAAAAGGGATCAACCAAAAAGTACAATGACTGTCATCTGATTTCCCTGATATCACATAGCAGCAAAATTCTTCTGCATATATTGAATACCAGACTTCAAGCTTACTTGAACAACGAAATTGCAACGAAATTGCAACAAAACAAGCAGGTTTTGTCAAAGGTCGATGATCTCGGGAGCAAATATTCATATTGAGACAAATCATCGAAAAGGCCCGAGCGTTTAATAAAAAGCTGTACATCTGTTTTATCGACTTTAGCAAAGCCTTCGACACCGTTGCCTGGTCCAAATTATGCGAAGTACTGCTGGAGGTGGGCGTTTCACACCATTTAGTACATCTGCTCGAGAGGCTCTATAAGGACGGCACAGCATGTGTGCCGCGCGTATGTTGTCTTGATTTATCTTCCCGCTTCGCGGCGGACAACCTAATCTAACCAAGGTAAAACCACCAATAAAATCCACACGAGACATTGTACCGTAGCTGTTCGTTGAAATCTGGTTGAAATATGAATGCAAATTCAATACGACGCTTAAAATAATATATATGCTGCCATAGTTAGTTTTTCATATAAAAGCAAAAAGGATCGGATCCTCTTTGATATAAACGGGCAAGAGTAAACGTGGCAACATCCAAATAATTGCGTTCACATATACTGTCTGCAATCTTAAAAATGTAAAAAAAATTAAACAAAAACAACGTAGAGGCTTAATTTTTGCTTGCGGAGCTTAATAAAAGAGTGCCAAAGACGATTAACAACAGTTACAACAGGTAAAAAGTACACAAACATATTTTCAAGACAGACCCGTAAAACCGAATATACCCTTATATTGTCTTACAATTTTACAGAGACTTGGCGGAGAGAAATGGTCGGAAAAAGATATAGAAGATAGAAATGACTTATTCAAACTCCAACAAGAGTGAGTCAAGCCAAAAAAGCAAATGCAGAAGTTTCCTCCGATGAGAATAACAATAACAGTACATGAATTTCAAAAAAATATTAAAAGGGAAAGTGAAATTTATAAATAAAAGAGAAGAATATAAAGAATATAATAAAACTAAAAATATAATTTTCTATTTTTCAATATTCAATATATTCCTATAATATTCCTGCAATATTCGCAATATTCCTGCAACATTCATGGAATGTTCGCAATCTTCCTGCAACATTCATGCAATGTTCGTAATGTTCCCGCAACGTTCGTAATGTTCCCGCCACGTTCGTAATGTTCCCGCAACGTTCCTGCAATGTTCGCAATGTTCCCGCAACGTTCCTGCATTGTTCGTAATGTTCCCGCAACGTTCGTAATGTTCCCGCAACGTTCGTAATGTTCCCGCAACGTTCCTGCAATGTTCGCAACATTCCCGCAACGTTCCTGCAATCTTCCGTGCAACGTTCCCACAACATTTCTGAACGTTGCAGAGAGGCGGACATAGGAATGTTGCGGGAATGTTGCAGCAATGTTTAACGTTGCGAAAGTACCATTGCTGCAACATTCATGCAACATTCAACGCTGACTGGGTAAGGTGGCCCTTGCCATAAGCTCCAATTTAATAAATGCGCCAAAGAGAAGATCCCGGAATAATGGAGTTTGGGTTTTGTTGTATTTTAAAATGCAGGCATATGAAAGCCAGCATTCCGTCAAATACGACACTATGCTGGCTGTAACGATTTCAACTGACTATTTACAGGAGCGTCTCTTGACCCAAATTGTTAACACTTGAACTGACTGTCGTAGTCTAGTCTGGATAATTTCTTGGCGTGCTTATCGAATATGTACCACCACTTTTTAGGTTTTTCTACTCTACTTAAATCATCCTCATTGTCGGGCCACGTCAGTCCATGCTGTTGCATATCAGTCACTGAGGATCGTCTCCATAGTGCTGTATCTGTACAGGAAAATATATCGTGGACCCAACGCTGTGGAACATGGTATACGATGGGGTACTAAAACTTGACATGCCAGAAGGGGTAGAGGATATCGGAATTGCAGAAGATCTCGCCCTGGTGGTATGTGGCAGAAGGGGAGCAGGGGTTGAAGCGGAGGGCAAATGAAGCCATACAACAGATAGACAAGTGAATGGAGGAAGAATAGAGGTTCTCTTAACAGGCAAGAGAAAAATTGGGGAGGTTATATTCAAGCTCAGAGACTCTGCCATTAAACCAAATAGTTCAATTAATTATCTAGGCTTACTGATTGATAATAATGTGGTATTTAGAGAGCACGTCATAAAAGCTGCTGGAAAAGCCCAACAATCTCTGTCTGCGCTGGAACGGCTTATGACTAATATAGGAGTATCACGAAGCAGCTAGAAAAAACTGTGAAAACCAATTTCAAAAGCTTTTTTAAAATCTACGTATGCTAGCCATAAGTGGAGATTGTATTAGGTTGCTTTCTCTATCACAAATCTCATTGTTTGAAGGTGTTTTGTAGTGCTGAACCCTTCTCTAAATGAGGCTTGTTCTTTTGGCTGATCGAGTAATCGAGCCTTGTACTGATGTGATTTGTAATTACTTTTGAGAACAGTTTGATGGTTTGTAAGAGCAGACCGATTGGTAGGTTAGTTTTCAAGGTTTTCCGTGTCCCCTTTCTTGTGCAACAGTGCTACAAGGGAGTTTGTCCATCAGATTCGAGACATTTGTTAAATAGCATTGTTTCTAGTTCTACGCATCCAATATTAAGCATATCAGTCAGTATTCCGTCTATTCAGGTCCATTTTCCATACTTTACTTTTGTAAGTGCAGCTTGGATTTCGAAGTTTGTGATAGGTGGTACGTCTTTCGAGTTCACTATTTCTCAGTCCTCTTGATGTTTCCCTGTTCAAGTAACATCTCTCTGTTTGCTTCTCTGACGTAGGTGTTTTCTCCAGCGACACTTGAAGACCCACTTTGGCAGCCTGTATACTGAGGCAGTTTACCTGCATTGTTGCCATCTCAAGAGAATCAGCAAACAGTGCCATGTCATCTGCAAAGGCCAGGCAATCTACAACCAGTCCATCGTTCTTACGTCCCAGGTAGATACCACTCTGAGCACCCAAATTGTTCAGTTCCTTCCGCCATTCTTTCAAAACCTTTCAAGAACACAGTTAAATAGAAGTGGGGAAAGTCTATCTCCTTGTCTCACTCCCAGCGGTGCCACATACCACCAGGGCGAGATCTTCTGCAATTCCGATATCCTCTACCCCTTCTGGCATGTCAAGTTTTAGTAGCTCATCGTATACCATGTTCCACAGCGTTGGGCGGACGAGATATTTTCCTGTACAGATACAGCACTATGGAGAAATGAGGCCTCACTCCAGTTTTTATTTCGAGGCGCTTTCTGAAATCTCGCCTCTAAATTTAATCTTGGAATGGGTGTTGGTCAAAGTTTCTTGGATGAGTCTGCGGGTTTTGTTGTCTAGCCCTAGTTCCTGGAGTACTTGGTTAAGCGTTTCTCTATCAATGGAATCTTAGGCGTTCCTAAAATCAAAAAAGGTGACGACCACGTTGCGGTTTCTCATCTTGGAGTATGTAAGTACAGTTTTAAGATAGAGGCGTCCATTATTGGTAGCATTTCCTTTTTGGAGCAATTCGTTTTTCTTCTGAATACCCCCTGTGTTGTTCTAATATTCTTTGAGCAATGTCCGTTTTGTACCTTCTTATATCTTTGCCATTTTTCTGACTGATTTATTCAGCTCTGCAAACTCCCCAGTATCTCTTTTGTTGAGTGCTAGTAGCTCGCGACGTTATTTGTGCATATTAATTGTCTCCTCGTTTAGTTTGTTATGAGCTACCAGGTTTTTCGGTACGTACCTTTCTCCTGATTCCCTTAGCGTGTTTGTAATTTTGCCATTAATTTGGTTTAAGCTATCCGTCTTAACTCTTGACTCGGTTTTTTAATTTTTGTTCTACATACGTTTGGAATTCTGTCGGTTGTTCCAATAATTTAGTCGTGTCTACTGGTTTTGATCTCTCCAATTGCATCTTTTTTTGTCTTTGTAGCTTTCTGTCTATCGCAATGTCTGCTCTAACTAGGCGATGGTCGCTTCCGGTGTTAAAGCTATTGAATAAAGATACGTTTTGTATTGCTCTGATATTAATTTTTAGTATATAATCGATTTCGGAACTAGGGAACCTCCCATTTTAAAAGATGAGGTAAGGATCGTTATAAATCATCTCAAAAACGGTAAAGCGGTGTGCACTGACGAGATACCCATAGAGGTTATCAAAGCTATGGGAGACTTCGGAATAGATATAATGCACTGCATCTGCTCCAAGATCTGGGAGTCTGTAGAATGGCCGAAGGAATGGGCAAAGTTACTATTTATACCTCTATATAAAAAGGGATCAACCAAAAAGTACAATAACTATCGTCTGATTTCCCTGATATCACATAGCAGCAAAATTCTTCTGCATATATTGAATACCAGACTTCAAGCTTACTTGAACAACGAAATTACAACAAAACAGGCAGGTTTTGTCAAAGGTCGAGGATCTCGGGAGCAAATACTCATATTGAGACAAATCATCGAAAAGGCCGGAGCGTTTAATAAAAAACTGTACATCTGTTTTATCGACTTTAGCAAAGCCGTCGACACCGTTGCCTGGTCCAAATTATGCGAAGTACTGCTGGAGATGGGCGTTCCACGCCATTTAGTACATCTGCTCGAGAGGCTCTATAAGGACGGCAGAGCATGTGTGCGCTTGGAAGGAGTAGACTCTCAATCCCTTAAAACACAAGCCGGTGACAGACAAGGATGTATATTATCACCGTTATTTTTTAGCATCTACACCGAAAACATTATGCGTATTGTACAAGAGAAATGGGATAAAGGTGTATGAATCGGAGGTATGAACATATCTAATTTGAGGTATGCTGACGATACAACGTCAGGTGGGTAAGGGGTGACGGCAATAATCACCAAGTAAGTCCGACCCAAATGTCAACCTCTCCTGCACGCGGTGCCCGCTGCTAGATAACGAACGATGCTCTGGCGACCGAGTCATGGCGGTATAACCATTCCAACGAGAATAAAGGAAATGTATTCTCATAACAGCCCCAGAACGGTGGACCGAAGTGCTACCGGGATAAGTAGCAAGCATTAACTAGCCAACAGCTATGGGTGGAAGAGCTAGAAAATGTTAGGGCACTCTTTTGTCCAAGAGTTGAGAAACCAATTCTGAAGGCGGATGAACTGCTGAAGCGGTCAACGGCATAAGAATGCAAAAAGCAAGGAGAAACTATTGCATTAAAAATCCTCGTGGATATCTCTAGAATCACCATTATGACGATGAAATTCACAGCAAATTATTCCGGAGTAAAAAGTCTCCCAATCGGATCTCCGGGGGAGGCGGTTTTGAATGAGGTCGTGGAAAAAATAGTATCATTGAGATCAGACACGTTAAGAGTAGGCACATGGAATGCAAGAAGTCTATACTCGCCAGGAAGATTAGACAATATAGTACTTGAGATGGAAAGACTAAAAGTGGACTTACTTGGGGTAAGCGATGTAAGATGGGCAGGAATACGCTCGATAAATACAGATAATGGAATGCTATACTACTCAGGAAACAATGACCCAAAACATCAATACGGAGTAGGAATAATCCTAAACAAAAAGTTAAACAGGTCAGAACTTTACTCCCTATTCAGATAGAGTAGTATTGATACAATTAAAGACAAATACTGGAATTATGAACGTGATCCAAATATACGCACCAACTACAGATAAAGAAGATGAGGAAGTTGAAGAATTCTATACACAACTAAATGCAGTACTAAGAAGTATAAATCGTTGCGAAGTGACTATAGTGATGGGCGATTTTAACGCCAAGGTAGGAAAAACAATGGTAATTGGCTGCACTGGTGAATTTGGCCTCGGGGATCGGAACGAGCGCGGTGACCGTCTGATTCAGTTCTGTCAAGATGAGAATTTTATAATCACCAACACACTCTTTCAGCTCCCTAAAAGAAGGCTGTATACCTGGACATCTCCAGCCCATACAAAGCAGAAAATCATACGAAATCAAATAGATTATGTGCTCATCAGAAATAGATATAAAAATGCCGTAAAAGCAGTGAGAACTTACCCTGGAGCTGACATCCACTCAGATCACAATCCTGTAATAGCATAGGTACAAGTTAAACTAAAGAAGATCATAAAGAAACAGAACAACAACATAGATATTTAACTTCTTAAGGATAAAAAGATACACGAAGTTGTAGTTGACCAGGTAAAGCAAAATGTAACAACAGCAATGAAAGAAAATGAACTACATCAAGATGTCGACATAAGATGGAATCGAGCTCAAACAGTTCTGACAGCAGTAGTGAAAGAAAACCTAACTAGGAAAGCAACAAAAAGGAAATATTGGATGACAATCATAGAGCTCATGGATGAACGCCGGACCCATAAGAACCAAAATGAAAAACAGTATAAAATCTTACATAAAACGATTCAAACAGAAATAAAAAAGGCAAAATCAGAGTGGATCTCTAAACAATGTGAAGAAATAGAAATGCACGAAAGAAACTATGACAGCTTTCATATGCACAAAAAAATCAAAGAGATGACAGGAGCTAGAAAAACGTTCCAAGCTAAACATGTGATTAAGAGCGCGGATGGCCGCATAATAACAGATGTGAAAGAAAAAGTAACGAGATGGGAAACCTACGTGCGGGAACTCTTTAATGATGAAAGACCAACACAAGTACCAATAAGAGTAGAAGACGAAGAACCTAAAATAATGAAACATGAACTCGAATATGCCCTCAACAGTATGAAGCCAAGAAAGGCTACGGGGCCGGATCAAATACCAGCTGAGATATTAAAATTATTCGATGAACACCTAATAGATAGTCTCCTAGACCTGTTTAACACAATATATGACACAGGCATCATACCGAAACAATGGCTTTTATCGACATTTGTATTGATCCCTAAAAAAGCAAATGCTAGAGAGTGCACAGATTATAGGACTATTGCACTTATGAGCCATGCACTAAAAATCTTTCTAAAAATCATCCATAAAAGAATTTATCGAAAACTAGAAGAGGACATAAGTGATAGCCAATTTGGATTTAGAAAAGGGCTTGGAACAAGAGAAGCACTCTTCGGAATAAATATTCTTTTTCAAAGATGCCTAGACATAAATCAAGAACTATTTGTGTGCTTCATCGATTTCCAAAAGGCTTTCGATAAAGTTCAGCATGACAAATTACAACAACTAATACTTGGAAAGAATTTAGACCGGAAAGACGTCAGGATAATTATCAACCTATATTGGGGACAAAGTGCAGTTGTAAAAATCGAAAATGAACTGACAGACGAAATAGAAATACGTCGCGGAGTTAGACAAGGCTGCATCCTATCCCCGCTATTATTCAACATATACAGTGAAGCTATATTTGAAGAAGATTTGTTAGGAGAACCAATAGGTATAAACATAAACGGAGAGGTAATAAATAACATCAGATATGCCGACGATAGGGTATTATTGGCAGGTAGCGAAGCAGAACTACAACACATACTCGAATTAAGAGTATTAAGAGTAAACCACCAATGTGAAGCTTATGGACTTCAAATGAATCTTTCAAAAACTAAGTGTATGGTAGTTTCTAAGGCACATAACCAACAAGTGCAACTAAATATCAACAATACCATAATTGAAAGAGTAGATTCCTACAAATATCTTGGAACCGTGCTAGACAAAACAAGCGACCAGGCAGGTGAGATACGAAGAAGGGTGGAGATAGCAAGATCAGCGTTTATGAAAATGAAAAAGTTTATTTGTAACAGAGACACTAATATAGAATTACGAATTAGAATACTACGCTGTTATGTGTTCTCTACCCTGCTATACGGAGTTGAAGCCTGGACCCTAAAGAAACCTGAACTAAAACGGTTGGAAGCGTTCGAGATGTGGTGTTATCGCAGAATGTTTAGAATATCCTGGAAAGATAAAGTCACCAACAAACAGGTACTAGAAAAGGTAAAAAAGGAATGCGAAGTCGTGCTGACCATTAAGAAAAGGAAACTAGAGTATCTAGGCCATGTCATGAGAGGCCCCAAATATAGTCTTCTAAGACTTATTATGCAGGGAAAAATTAAAGGAACCAGGAGTATTGGTAGGCGTAGAGTATCCTGGCTGAAGAACCTGCGCGAGTGGTTCAGCTGTAGCAGCACGGAACTGTTCAGAGCAGCGGTGAACAGGATAAGAATAGTCATGATGGTGTCCAACCTCCGATAGGAGAAGGACTGCAAGAAGAAGAAGACGATACAACGCTTCTGGCTTCATCCAAGGACGATATCAGTAACATGCTGCGGATACTCGAAACCACTTGCCTAGAGTTTGGACTCGCCTTGAACCGCCAAAAAAACAAAGATGATGATAGTTGATAGAGCCAATGAAAGCAATCCAGATACTTCACCCATTGCCAACTGTGAGGTTGTCGGCAGCTACATTTACTTGGGCTCCACTATCGCCAACAGCGGGGGATGTGACCTCGAGATTAAACGACGTTTCGCCATGACACGGTCCGCTGCGCAAAGGCTAGACAAGATATGGAGATCACGAAAAATACCAAAATATGCTTTATGAACAGCCTGGGTTTTCCAATATTTTTGTATGGAGCGGAAACATGGACCTTGCGGATAAAGGATCGACGCAAGATCGACGCCCTAGAAATGTGGTGTTGGAGGCGCATGCTGGGAATCAGCTGGATCACTCACCGGACTAACGTGTCCAAACTCATGGAATTAAAAATTGACCAGCGTATCTCGTCGCTTGTTCAGCTACGAATCCTCAGATTCTTTGGAAACGTTACCCGCAAAAGTGACTCAATGGAGCGGCTGGTGATTCAGGGCAGAGTGGAAGGTAGCAGACCTCGTGGCCGATCACCAACTCGATGGATAGACACCATCAAATCTGTCACTGAGACTCTTGTGGCAGAATGCGCGCGCCCTGCAACCAACAGGAATTTATGGAGAAGATTGGCGAAGGTAGCAGTGAAAAAACTCCCCATGAACACGACCACTCTGTCAAGAGTGAAAGACTCAGAAGAAGATATAATCCGATTTGATTGTGTTTTACCATGCGGGCTTCTCCACGTCAATTTGCGGCTTGCACTTTTGGAAGAACGTGTTGCCATTATACAGCTTTTCCGCGTCTTAAAAGTTTTCCAACATTGTGACTCTCTGGTTTCTTTGTATGAGTCCATGGTTTCCAACAAAGGATTCACTGTGATTAGGTTTTTCTCCAATTTTGCAGTTAAAATCCCCTATTACGAAAGTTGCTCTGATATTGCACCCAAAATGGGAGGCTGAAACCAAAACTCGCCAACCCGCCTGGCAAGCGTGGCGTTTAAATGCCGTATACCTTCCAACATGACATGTCGAACTTTGAAACACTTATACCCCAGGCAAGTAGAGCCAGCAGCTCAGAATCTTGCCCTGATAAACCAGGCAGCCTCATAAACTCTGGGAGAGGCGAAAGCTCGAATAACCAACAACGACGAATACGGAAAAGAAAAGAGAAACTTTACATTGCAACATACAACATCCGAACGCTAAGACTTGAAGAACATATGGAAAGGCTCGATCAAGAACTACAGCTTATAAAATGAGACGTCTTGGGCTTAAGTGAAATCATATTGAAAGGAGAACTAAGCACATCTTTAAAGTCTGGACATCTCTACTCTACTCTACCAAAACAATTCAGAAACGAACCATCACTTAGGGGGAGTTGCTCTATTGATAAATAAACGTCTAAAAAATCGAGTTACAAAAATGAAATCAATATCAACCAGAGTCATATACATCATGATACAAATTAACAACAGATATAGCCTACAAATAATCCAGGTGTATGCACCGACCATCACATCAGAGGATCAAGAAGCGGAACAGCTATATGAGGACATGTCAACTGCGCAAAATAACGAGAAAGCAAAATTCCTCAAAATTATGGGAGATATCAACTCCAAAATTGGACAAAACATAGACGAGAATATCCCGAATATCGGAAAATTTGAACTGGGCCAAAAGAGCAGCAGAGGGGAAATGTTAACAAACTACTGCAGAAGCGAAAACCTTTTCCGGATGAACTCATTTTTCTAGAAAGCTCCACAAAGACGATGCACATGGAAAAGTCCAAACGGCACCACTAAAAATGAAATCGTTTATATCTTAACCAACAGGAAGAATATATGCCAGGATGTAACCGTCCTCAACCGATTCGATACTAACAACGATCACCGTATAGTCCGAGCAACCATACAAATCAACAGGGAACAAACTAATCCATAGACAAAAATACCCAACGGTAGAAGTACTGAGTAACGACAGAGACGCATTCTAGAGCACTCTAAAATATAAACTAGGAGAACCCAGAACACTAATAAACCTAGGAATCGGCGAACTCTCTTAACACATAGCAAAAATCATTCAAGTTGCAACAAAGAAAATATGCTCCGAGAAAAAAGAAAGCTCGAGGAAGATCAGCGCACGAACAAGAGACCTAATAGAAATAAGGAGGGGAATGGATCGGGATGCACAAGGCTATAAGGAAATCAATAGAACTATAAATAAAAACTGGGGGGAAGTCTAACCCCTACAGGGCGCGTCCCCAGGTGGCGGATAGGGGAACGCTCGTCAAGCATGCTTGAAGGGTAGAGGTAAAATAAAATAGCCTCCGCGGACCAAAATAAGACTAGGTAGCAACAGGCTTACAACCTGCTATACCGAAACTCAACTTTGTAAAAGAAACACCAACAAGCCTCGGAAACGGACAGATGAAATCAATGACGACTTTTAGCGCACGATATCGGACACGATTTGGAACATTTAACGTAAGGACGTTGCTGAAGCCAACCACTTTAGCCCAACTGACGAAAGAATTTCGGAGATACAACTTACAAGTACTAGGCCTAAGTGAAATCAGATGGGAAGGAAGTGGCGTAAAGAAAACATCAACGGGAGAGGTGCTCCTCTACTCCGGGAAACAAATTGGCGAGGCGCGCAGAGGTGGTGTCGGATTTATGCTAACAGATAATTCAAAGCAAAGTTTAGAAGATTGGAGCCCAATCTCAAAAAGGATAATAACAGCACGATTCCGAACGCGCTCGAGGTATATATCAATAATTCAAGTTTACGCACCGACAATGGCAGCTACAGAAGAAGAAAAGGATACATTCTACCAACAATTGTCAAGCACAATTCGCCAACTTAAAAAGACGGATATAAAAGTTGTGATGGGAGATTTCAATGCCAAGGTTGGGAAAAGCAGCACTAACTGGGAGACAGTAATGGGAAACTACGGTATAGGGGAAGTGAATGAAAATGGAGAATTACTAGCGGACCTCTGCACAAACCACGACTTGCTTATAGGCGGAACAGTTTTTCCACACAAGGAAATACATAAAGTGACATGGTGCTCACCGGATGGCAGAACCCAAAATCAGATACATTATATTTGCATAAGCAAGAAATGGAGAACATCACTGCTTGATGTCCGGAATCACCGTGGAGCCGACGTACATAGCGACCACCACCTTCTCTGTGGACAGTTACGTATTAAACTGATCTCAAACACCAAGCGCCAAGCCACCAGGAAGACAAAGAAAATTGACATCGCAAAACTTCAAGATAAAATGACGGCAAAGGCCTTCGCAGAGGAAGTAGCCAACAGACTGAAGGACAAGACCACAGGGAACAAAGACATTACAAAACGATGGTCAAGCATCGTAGATGCGTTAAGAGGAGCTGGAGACATTCTTGGGTACAAATCCAATGAGAGAAAAGAATGGATATCTGATGCGACTTGGAAATTAATCCAAGACCGCCGAAACTTAAAGCAACAAAGAAACTGTGCTGAAGATAAAGATAAACAAAGGCTATCCCAGATTTACAACGCAGCGGATAAGCAAGTGGGAAAGAGTGATAGAACTGATAAGAGGAAATGGCTAGCTGATATTGCAACCCGAGCGCAACTAGCTGCTGACAGCATGAACACCAAGGAAACATATCGCCTGACACGAAAGCTCACAAACACAGGCTACCCCTCAGAACGACCAATACGCACGACGAACGGCAAGCTATGCACAACCGAGGCACAGCAAATAACCCGCTGGACAGAACACTTCCAAAAGCTCCTAAACACACCGTTGGAAGAGGTACCACAAAGTCCTATGACACCAAGCGGAAACAGAAGATTTAGAGACGACCCGCCAAGCATAGAGGAGGTGAAGGCCGCCATCAAACACCTTAAAAACGGCAAGGCGCCTGGCGCTGACGAGACATACTCGGAGATGTTTAAAATAGACATAAAGGGAATCACCGAGATTATAACACCTATAATTCGAGAAGCATGGGAAACAGAAGTAATACCATCCACGTGGAAAGAAGGCCTAATTATCAAACTGGCGAAAAAAGGAGACCTGAGTATATGCTTCAATTGGAGAGGAATAACTCTTCTTAACACTATTAACAAATTAGTTTCCAAAATAATTCACGACCGGATCAGCAATGTGGTTGAACCGACACTACGCAAGGAGCAAGCGGGATTCAGGCCTGGCAGGTCCTGTACCGACCAGATAAACACCCTCAGAATCATCGTTGAACAGTCGGTCGAGTGGCAGTCACCACTCTATCTACTGTTCATCGACTTCAAGCAAGCGTTCGATAGTGTGGACAGGGAATTTATGTGGATAATACTAGCCAGCTACGGGGTGCCTACAAAGTACATAAACATAATCAAATTACTATACAAAGAAGCAAGCTGCATGGTAATCCACCAAGGACAACGCGGCACACCTTTCACAGTGCATTCGGGAGTAAAACAAGGATGCACGCTCTCCCCACTTCTGTTTACCATAGTCGTAGACTGGGTCATGAAGAAAGCAAATAAAAAAACAAGGGGAATTCGATGGACGCTCGTGAGGCATTTAGAAGACCTAGATTTTGCCGATGATATCTGTCTCCTGTCCCATACGAAAGTAGATATGGAAAAAAAGTTGGAGGCTCTAAAAAAGTACGCAATGCAGGTGGGAATGAAAATCAATGTCGATAAAACCAAGCTTATAAAGATCAATGCGACAGCCCCCTGCAACCTGGAGATAGATGGCAGGCAAGTACAGGTAGTAGATAGTTTTTGCTACCTTGGAAGCCTTATTTCACAGGATGGTGGTGCTGATAAAGACGTAAAACAACGGATACAGAAGGCGCGACAGGCATTCGGAATGCTTAACAATCTGTGGAACTCAACAAAAACTTCCCGTAACTTAAAGCTCCAAATTTTCAAATCTAATGTAGTATCAGTTCTTCTTTACGGTAGCGAAACGTGGAAAGTGACTACCACCATAGTATCACAACTTCAGGTATTCACGAACAAGTGTCTGAGAAGAATACTTAAAATATTTTGGCCCAATACCATAGCAAATATTGAACTTTGGAAAAAAGCAAATATGGAGCGTCTTGAAACCCAAATAAGAAGAAGGAAGTGGAAATGCATCGGACACACACTTAGAAAGACGGAGGGGGATATTGCAAAAGAAGCTCTTGACTGGAACTCCCAAGGTTCAAGAAAGAGAGGCCGCCCAAAAATCACGTGGCGGAGGACAGTCGTACAGGAAGCCAGGGCAAGCGGAAAGGAGTGGCGCGAGGTAAAGGCCCTGGCTCAGAATAGAATCAGATGGAGAGCGTTTGTTGATGCCCTATGCTCCCACGATGAGTAAAAGAAATGATGATAAATAAAAACATCCGGAAAGACCTGAGATATTAGAAAACCAAGATGATTATGAATACAATCGAAGATAACAGAAATATGAGGGTTCTCAGATCTAAACTATCGAACGGAAGGCCGAAACTTACAAAAATAAAGAACAAAGAGGGCATTATAGTCAGCAATATAAAGGAGATCACAGAAGCTATCCAGGAATTCTACAAAAACTTATATACTTCCACATCTCTAGGTAACCAATATCAGAGATATAATATTCAAAACATAGGATCGGAAGAAATTCCGATATTAATTAAAGTTTAGTAGCTGAGTGTCGCATATATGAGAATCGGCCTTAAGTGTCTCATGGAAGGAAAAATCCCGAAAAAATGACAAAATGCAGAAATTATACTACTGTACAAAAAAGGAGACAGAAACAACATTGAAAATTACAGTCCTATAAGCTTGTTATCGCACTTATACAAGCTACTAAAAAAAGATTATAACTAACCGGCTAACACACAAAATGGACTCTACCATGTAAACCATAATATCAACCATGCGAACAAGCAGGATTTCGGAAAGGATTTGGTACCACAGACTACTTGTAAACACTTTCGCACTCTCGTCGAAAAAAGTACGGAGTATAACATATCAATTCATATAGCCTTTGTAGACTACCACAAGGTGTTCGACTGCATCGAAACATGGGCAATATTAAGATCCTCGATAATGAAAGAATCGACTCCAGGTACTCAAACCTCATCAAAACTGACAGGAATTGATATGAATTCACAGGAATTGGACAAGAATTGACTTGACGAGAATTGACACAAATTGACAAAAACTGACTGGAATTGACAATAATTGACAAAAACTGACAGGAGTTGATAAGAATTGACAGGAATTGACAAGAATTAACAGAAATTGAGAAGACTTGACTAGAATTGATACAAATTGACTAAAACTGACTCGAATTGACAGGAATTGACAAAAACTGACAGCAATTGATAAGAATTGACAGGAATTGACAAGAATTGACAGGAATTGACAAAAACTGACAGGAATTGATAAGAATTCACAGGAATTGACAAGAATTGACAGGAATTGACAAGAACTGACAGCAATTGATAAGAATTGACAGAAAATGACAAGAATTGACAGGAATTGACCAAAACTGACAGCAATTGATAAGAATTTACAGGAATTGACAAGAATAGACAAGCCCAAACAAGACAAAACCAGATATCACTAGACAAGATTCAATTTTGATTTAGATTCAAAGTTGCGACTTTTCAAACAAATGATCTCATTGATTCCAAATTATGTTTGTTGAGTTTTAGACTATAACTCCAGTTCTAGAGCAATTAGACTAACTAAATTCGACACGGTAATAAACAATAAATTGGTCTAGTCATAATTGAAAACTAGAATATTTTAGATAGACTAGAAGTTGAGTTATTTAGACACAAAGTAGATACTTTTACAAACAATTAATTTCGTAAATTCCAAATTAGGTTTCTTCAGATTTAGACTATAATACCTGTACTAGACTAGGTAGATTAACTAAATTAGACAAGATTATAAATAATTAAGTCTCCTTGCCATAACTGGAAACTAGAATATCGCAGCTAGTCTACAACTCGAGTTATTTAGATTCAAATTTAAGACTTCTCAAACCAATGATCTCATTTTTTCCAAATTGGTTTTGTTGAGTTTTGGACTACAACTCCAGCACTAGAACAAGTAGACTAACTAAATTATACACGGTTATAAAAAATAAATTGGTCTAGTAATAATTGAAAACTAGGAATGCTCTAGTTAGACTATAAGTTGAGTTATTATTTAAAATTGACGAAGATTCAAAAACAGAGTATATCCCAATCAAAAGAGGAGTGAGACAAGGAGACACGATCTCGCCGAAACTATTCACACTCGCCTTGGAGGATATCTTCAAAAACTTACACTGGAATGAAAAGGGAATAAATAAACATCGACGGAGTACACATTAATCATCTGCGATTTGCAGATGATATTCATCAGCAGTACTGCAGAAGACCTCACAAGCATGCTGCGAGAACTTCAAGAATCAGTGAATATTGGACTCGAAATGAACCTAACAAAGACAAAGATAATGAGGCCAGAGAATATCGACTTAAATATTAATAACCAGCAAATCGAAAAAGTATCACACTACATTTACCTGGTCAAGCAGAATGAGTCTCTCCTGGGCCGCTTTTAGAAAATTAATCTACTTTCTCAAGTCCATGGAGTTCCCGATTAACCTTCGAAGGAAAGTATTCGAATCGTGTGTATTGCCGGTCCTTACCTATGGCCTCCAAACAATGGCGTGCACTCAGAAAACATCGAATAGGCTATATACCCGAGTCATATACATCATGATACAAATTAACAACAGATATAGCCTACAAATAATCCAGGTGTATGCACCGACCATCACATCAGAGGATCAAGAAGCGGAACAGCTATATGAGGACATATCAACTGCGAAAAATAACGAGAAAGCAAAATTCCTCAAAATTATGTGAGATTGGGAATTATGGGAGATTGAAAAACCCAACTCCAAAATTGGACAGAACATAGACGAGAATATTCCGAATATCGGAAAATTTGAACTGGGCCAAAAGAGCAGCAGAGGGGAAATGTTAACAAACTACTGCAGAAGCGAAAACCTTTTCCGGATGAACTCATTTTTCTAGAAACCTCCACAAAGACGATGGACATGGAAAAGTCCAAACGGCACCACTAAAAATGAAATCGTTTATATCTTAACCAACAGGAAGAATATATGCCAGGATGTAACCGTCCTCAACCGATTCGATACTAAGAGCGATCACCGTATAGTCCGAGCAACCATACAAATCAACAGGGAACAAACTAATCCATAGACAAAAATACCCAACGGTAGAAGTACTGAGTAACGACAGAGACGCATTCTAGTAGAGCACTCTAAAATCTAAAATAGGAGAACCCAGAACACTAATAAACCTAGGAATCGACGAACTCTCTTAACACATAGCAAAAATCATTCAAGTTGCAACAAAGAAAATATGCTCCGAGAAAAAAGAAAGCTCGAGGAAAAGGAGGGGAATGAATCGGGATGCACAAGGCTATAAGGAAATCAATAGGACTATATAAATAAAAACATCCGGAAAGACCTGAGATATCAGAAAACCAAGATGAATATGAATACAATCGAAGATAACAGAAATATGAGGGTTCTCAGATCTAAACTATCGAACGGAAGGCCGAAACTTACAAAAATAAAGAACAAAGAGGGCATTATAATCAGTAATATAAAGGAGATCAAAGAAGCTATCCAGGAATTCTACAAAAACCTATACACTTCCACATCTCTAGGTAACCAATATCAGAAATAAACATTCAAAAGGTAGGATCGGAAGAAATTCCCGAGATAGACCCGGAAGAAGTGATGGCAGCACTAAAGCAGATGAAAAACAGGAAAAGCCCAGGTGAAGATTAAATCACCATCGAAATGATCAAAAGGGGCGGAGAAGACCTCCTTCAAAGCGTACGATTCCTATTGAATAAAGGCCGATTCTCATATACGCGACACTCAGCTACGGGACGTTACGCGACATCGCCTGTCAAATAATGATTACATGGTTTTAAATGGGCACGTCGCGTAGCTGTCGCGTAGCCATAGTGAGAACGAGTCCATTGAAAAAACGAGTCCACACAAAACAATGTAATCATTATTTGATAGGCGATGTCGCGTGACGTCGTGTAGCTGAGTGTCGCGTATATGAGAATCGGCCTTAAGTGTCTTATGGAAGGAAAAATCCCGAAAAAATGACAAAATGCAGAAATTATTCTACTGTACAAAAAAGGAGACAGAAACAACGTTGAAAATTACAGTCGTATAAGCTTGTTATCGCACTTATACAAGCTACTAAAAAAAGATTATAACTAACCGGCTAACACACAAAATGGACTCTACCATGTAAACCACAATATCAACCATGCGAACAAGCAGGATTTCGGAAAGGATTTGGTACCACAGACTACTTGCAAACACTTTCGCACTCTCGTCGAAAAAAGTACGGAGTATAACATATCAATTCATATAGCCTTTGTAGACTACCACAAGGCGTTCGACTGCATCGAAACATGGGCAATATTAAGATCCTCGATAATGCAAGAATCGACTCCAGGTACTCAAACCTCATCAAAACTGACAGGAATTGATATGAATTCACAGGAATTGACAAGAATTGACTTGACGAGAATTGACACAAATTGACAAAAACTGACTGGGATTGACAATAATTGACAAAAACCGACAGGAGTTGATAAGAATTGACAGGAATTGACAAGAATTAACAGAAATTGAGAAGACTTGACTAGAATTGATACAAATTGACAAAAACTGACTCGAATTGACAGGAATTGACAAAAACTGACAGCAATTGATAAGAATTGGCAGGAATTGACAAGAATTGACAGGAATTGACAAAAACTGACAGGAATTGATAAGAATTCACAGAAATTGACAAGAATTGACAGGAATTGACAAGAACTGACAGCAATTGATAAGAATTGACAGAAAATGACAAGAATTGACAGGAATTGACCAAAACTGACAGCAATTGATAAGAATTTACAGGAAATGACAAGAATAGACAAGCCCAAACAAGACAAAACCAGATATCACCAGACAAGATTCAATTTTGATTTAGATTCAAAGTTGCGACTTTTCAAACAAATGATCTCATTGATTCCAAATTAGGTTTGTTGAGTTTTAGACTATAACTCCAGTACTAGAGCAAGTACACTAACCAAATTAGACACGGTTATAAGTAATAAATTGTTCTAGTCATGATTGAAAACTAGAATTTTTTAGCTTGACTATAAGTTGAATTATTTAGACACAAAATAGATACTTTTCCAAACAATTAATTGCATAAATTCCAAATTACGTTTCTTCAGTTTTAGACTACAACTCCAGTACTAGACTAGGTAGATTAACTAAAGTAGACAAGATTATAAATAATGAAGTCTCCTTGCTATAATTGGAAACTCGAATGTTCAAGCTAGTCCACAACTCGAGTTATTTAGATTCAAAGTTGAGACTTTTCAAACAAATGATCTCATTGATTCCAAATTATGTTTGTTGAGTTTTAGACTATAACTCCAGTTCTAGAGCAATTAGACTAACTAAATTCGACACGGTAATAAACAATAAATTGGTCTAGTCATAATTGAAAACTAGAATATTTTAGATAGACTAGAAGTTGAGTTATTTAGACACAAAGTAGATACTTTTACAAACAATTAATTTCGTAAATTCCAAATTAGGTTTCTTCAGATTTAGACTATAATACCTGTACTAGACTAGGTAGATTAACTAAATTAGACAAGATTATAAATAATTAAGTCTCCTTGCCATAACTGGAAACTAGAATATCGCAGCTAGTCTACAACTCGAGTTATTTAGATTCAAATTTAAGACCTCAAACCAATGATCTCATTTTTTCCAAATTGGTTTTGTTGAGTTTTGGACTACAACACCAGCACTAGAACAAGTAGACTAACTAAATTATACACGGTTATAAAAAATAAATTGGTCTAGTAATAATTGAAAACTAGAATGCTCTAGTTAGACTATAAGTTGAGTTATTATTTAAAATTGACGAAGATTCAAAAACAGAGTATATCCCAATCAAAAGAGGAGTGAGACAAGGAGACACGATCTCGCCGAAACTATTCACACTCGCCTTGGAGGATATCTTCAAAAACTTACACTGGAATGAAAAGGGAATAAATAAACATCGACGGAGTACACATTAATCATCTGCGATTTGCAGATGATATTCATCAGCAGTACTGCAGAAGACCTCACAAGCATGCTGCGAGAACTTCATCAAGAATCAGTGAATATTGGACTCGAAATGAACCTATCAAAGACAAAGATAATGAGGCCAGAGAATATCGACTTAAATATTAATAACCAGCAAATCGAAAAAGTATCACACTACATTTACCTGGTCAAGCAGAATGAGTCTCTCCTGGGCCGCTTTTAGAAAGTTAAGCTACATTCTCAAGTCCAGGGAGTTCCCGATTAAACTTCTAAGGAAAGTATTCGAATCGTGTGTATTGCCGGTCCTTACCTATGGCCTCCAAACAATGGCGTGCACTCAGAAAACATCGAATAGGCTATATACCCGAGTCATATACATCATGATACAAATTAACAACAGATATAGCCTACAAATAATCCAGGTGTATGCACCGACCATCACATCAGAGGATCAAGAAGCGGAACAGCTATATGAGGACATATCAACTGCTAAAAATAACGAGAAAGCAAAATTCCTCAAAATTATGGGAGACTGGGAATTATGGGAGTTTGAAAAACCCAACTCTAAAATTGGACAGAACATAGACGAGAATATTCCGAATATCGGAAAATTTGAACTGGGCCAAAAGAGCAGCAGAGGGGAAATGTTAACAAACTACTGCAGAAGCGAAAACCTTTTCAGGATGAACTCATTTTTCTAGAAACCTCCACAAAGACGATGGACATGGAAAAGTCCAAACGGCACCACTAAAAATGAAATCGATTAAATCTTAACCAACAGGCAGAATATATGCCAGGATGTAACCGTCCTCAACCGATTCGATACTAACAGCGATCACCGTATAGTCCGAGCAACCATACAAATCAACAGGGAACAAACTAATCCATAGACAAAAATACCCAACGGTAGAAGTACTGAGTAACGACAGAGACGCATTCTAGAGCACTCTAAAATCTAAACTAGGAAAACCCAGAACACTAATAAACCTAGGAATCGACGAACTCTCTTAACACATAGCAAAAATCATTCAAGTTTGCAAGAAAGAAAATATGCTCCGAGAAAAAAGAAAGCTCGAGGAAGATCAGCGCACGAACAAGAGACCTAATAGAAATAAGGAGGGGAATGAATCGGGATGCACAAGGCTATAAGGAAATCAATAGAACTATATAAATAAAAACATCCGGAAAGACCTGAGATATCAGAAAACCTAGATGATTATGAATACAATCGAAGATAACAGAAATATGAGGGTTCTCAGGTCTAAACTATCGAACGGAAGGCCGAAACTTACAAAAATAAAGAACAAAGAGGGCATTATAGTCAGCAATATAAAAGAGATCACAGAAGCTTTCCAGGAATTCTACAAAAACCTATACACTTCCACAACTCTAGGTAACCAATATCAGAGATAAACATTCAAAAGGTAGGATCGGAAGAAATTCCCGAGATAGACCCGGACGAAGTGATGGCAGCACTAAAGCAGATGAAAAACAGGAAAAACCCAGGTGAAGATCAAATCACCATCGAAATGATCAAAAGGGGCGGAGAAGACCTCCTTCAAAGCGTACGATTCCTATTAAATAAAAGCCGATTCTCATATACGCGACACTCAGCTACGGGACGTTACGCGACATCGCCTGTCAAATAATGATTACATGGTTTTAAATGGGCACGTCGCGTAGCTGTCGCGTAGCCATAGTGAGAACGAGTCCATTGAAAAAACGAGTCCACACAAAACAATGTAATCATTATTTGATAGTCGATGTCGCGTGACGTCGCGTAGCTGAGTGTCGCGTATATGAGAATCGGCCTTAAGTGTCTTATGGAAGGAAAAATCCCGAAAAAATGACAAAATGCAGAAATTATACTACTGTACAAAAAAGGAGACAGAAACAACATTGAAAATTACAGTCCTATAAGCTTGTTATCGCACTTATACAAGCTACTAAAAAAAGATTATAACTAACCGGCTAACACACAAAATGGACTCTACCATGTAAACCATAATATCAACCATGCGAACAAGCAGGATTTCGGAAAGGATTTGGTACCACAGACTACTTGCAAACACTTCGCACTCTCGTCGAAAAAAGTACGGAGTATAACATATCAATTCATATAGCCTTTGTAGACTACCACAAGGCGTTCGACTGCATCGAAACATGGGCAATATTAAGATCCTCGATAATGCAAGAATCGACTCCAGGTACTCAAACCTCATCAAAACTGACAGGAATTGATATGAATTCACAGGAATTGACAAGAATTGACTTGACGAGAATTGACACAAATTGACAAAAACTGACTGTAATTGACAATAATTGACAAAAACTGACAGGAGTTGATAAGAATTGACAGGAATTGACAAGAATTAACAGAAATTGAGAAGACTTGACTAGAATTGATACAAATTGACAAAAACTGACTCGGATTGACAGGAATTGACAAAAACTGACAGGAATTGATAAGAATTGGCAGGAATTGACAAGAATTGACAGGAATTGACAAAAACTGACAGGAATTGATAAGAATTCACAGGAATTGACAAGAATTGACAGGAATTGACTAGAACTGACAGCAATTGATAAGAATTGACAGAAAATGACAAGAATTGACAGGAATTGACCAAAACTGACAGCAATTGATAAGAATTTACAGGAATTTACAAGACAAAACCAGATATCACCAGACAAGATTCAATTTTGATTTAGATTCAAAGTTGCGACTTTTCAAACAAATGATCTCATTGATTCCAAATTAGGTTTGTTGAGTTTTAGACTATAACTCCAGTACTAGAGCAAGTACACTAACCAAATTAAACACGGTTATAAGTAATAAATTGTTCTAGTCATGATTGAAAACTAGAATTTTTTAGCTTGACTATAAAGTGAATTATTTAGACACAAAATAGATACTTTTCCAAACAATTAATTGCATAAATTCCAAATTAGGTTTCTTCAGTTTTAGACTACAACTCCAGTACTAGACTAGGTAGATTAACTAAAGTAGACAAGATTATAAATAATGAAGTCTCCTTGCTATAATTGGAAACTCGAATGTTCAAACTAGTCCACAACTCGAGTTATTTAGATTCAAAGTTGAGACTTTTCAAACAAATGATCTCATTGATTCCTAATTATGTTTGTTGAGTTTTAGACTATAACTCCAGTTCTAGAGCAATTAGACTAACTAAATTCGACACGGTAATAAACAATAAATTGGTCTAGTCATAATTGAAAACTAGAATATTTTAGATAGACTATAAGTTGAGTTATTTAGACACAAAGTAGATACTTTTACAAACAATTAATTTCGTAAATTCCAAATTAGGTTTCTTCAGATTTAGACTATAACACCTGTACTAGACTAGGTAGATTAACTAAATTAGACAAGATTATAAATAATTAAGTCTCCTTGCCATAACTGGAAACTAGAATATCGCAGCTAGTCTACAACTCGAGTTATTTAGATTCAAATTTAAGACTTTTCAAACCAATGATCTCATTTTTTCCAAATTGGTTTTGTTGAGTTTTGGACTACAACTCCAGCACTAGAACAAGTAGACTAACTAAATTATATACGGTTATAAAAAATAAATTGGTCTAGTAATAATTGAAAACTAGAATGCTCTAGTTAGACTATAAGTTGAGTTATTATTTAAAATTGACGAAGATTCAAAAACAGAGTATATCCCAATCAAAAGAGGAGTGAGACAAGGAGACACGATCCCGCCGAAACTATTCACACTCGCCTTGGAGGATATCTTCAAAAACTTACACTGGAATGAAAAGGGAATAAATAAACATCGACGGAGTACACATTAATCATCTGCGATTTGCAGATGATATTCATCAGCAATACTGCAGAAGACCTCACAAGCATGCTGCGAGAACTTCATCAAGAATCAGTGAATATTGGACTCGAAATGAACCTAACAAAGACAAAGATAATGAGGCCAGAGAATATCGACTTAAATATTAATAACCAGCAAATCGAAAAAGTATCACACTACATTTACCTGGTCAAGCAGAATGAGTCTCTCCTGGGCCGCTTTTAGAAAATTAAGCTACATTCTCAAGTCCAGGGAGTTCCCGATTAACCTTCTAAGGAAAGTATTCGAATTGTGTGTATTGCCGGTCCTTACCTATGGCCTCCAAACAATGGCGTGCACTCAGAAAACATCGAATAGGCTATATACCCGAGTCATATACATCATGATACAAATTAACAACAGATATAGCCTACAAATAATCCAGGTGTATGCACCGACCATCACATCAGAGGATCAAGAAGCGGAACAGCTATATGAGGACATATCAACTGCGAAAAATAACGAGAAAGCAAAATTCCTCAAAATTATGGGAGATTGGGAATTATGGGAGATTGAAAAACCCAACTCCAAAATTGGACAGAACATAGACGAGAATATTCCGAATATCGGAAAATTTGAACTGGGCCAAAAGAGCAGCAGAGGGGAAATGTTAACAAACTACTGCAGAAGCGAGAACTTTTTCAGGATGAACTCATTTTTCTATAAACCTCCACAAAGACGATGGACATGGAAAAGTCCAAACGGCACCACTAAAAATGAAATAGATTATATCTTAACCAACAGGAAGAATATATGCCAGGATGTAACCGTCCTCAACCGATTCGATACTAACAGCGATCACCGTATAGTCCGAGCAACCATACAAATCAACAGGGAACAAACTAATCCATAGACAAAAATACCCAACGGTAGAAGTACTGAGTAACGACAGAGACGCATTCTAGAGCACTCTAAAATCTAAACTAGGAGAACCCAGAACACTAATAAACCTAGGAATCGACGAACTCTCTTAACACATACCAAAAATCATTCAAGTTGCAACAAAGAAAATATGCTCCGAGAAAAAAGAAAGCTCGAGGAAGATCAGCGCACGAACAAGAGACCTAATAGAAATAAGGAGGGGAATGAATCGGGATGCACAAGGCTATAAGGAAATCAATAGAACTATAAATAAAAACATCCGGAAAGACCTGAGATATCAGAAAACCAAGATGATTATGAATACAATCGAAGATAACAGAATTCCTGGATAGCTTCTGTGATCTCCTTTATATTGCTGACTATAATGCCCTCTTTGTTCTTTATTTTTGTAAGTTTCGGCCTTCCGTTCGATAGTTTAGATCTGTAAATATGAGGGTTCTCAGATCTAAACTATCGAACGGAAGGCCGAAACTTACAAAAATAAAAAACAAAGAGGGCATTATAGTCAGCAATATAAAGGAGATCACAGAAGCTATCCAGGAATTCTACAAAAACCTATACACTTCCACATCTCTAGGTAACCAATATCAGAGATAAACATTCAAAAGGTAGGATCGGAAGAAATTCCCGAGATAGACCCGGAAGAAGTGATGGCAGCACTAAAGCAGATGAAAAACAGGAAAAGCCCAGGTGAAGATCAAATCACCATCGAAACGATCAAAAGGGGCGGAGAAGACCTCCTTCAAAGCGTACGATTCCTATTGAATAAAGGCCGATTCTCATATACGCGACACTCAGCTACGGGACGTTACGCGACATCGCCTGTCAAATAATGATTACATGGTTTTAAATGGGCACGGCGCGTAGCTGTCGCGTAGCCATAGTGAGAACGAGTCCATTGAAAAAACGAGTCCACACAAAACAATGTAATCATTATTTGATAGGCGATGTCGCGTGACGTCGCGTAGCTGAGTGTCGCGTATATCAGAATCGGCCTTAAGTGTCTTATGGAAAGAAAAATCCCGAAAAAATGACAAAATGCAGAAATTATTCTACTGTACAAAAAAGGAGACAGAAACAACGTTGAAAATTACAGTCGTATAAGCTTGTTATCGCACTTATACAAGCTACTAAAAAAAGATTATAACTAACCGGCTAACACACAAAATGGACTCTACCATGTAAACCACAATATCAACCATGCGAACAAGCAGGATTTCGGAAAGGATTTGGTACCACAGACTACTTGCAAACACTTTCGCACTCTCGTCGAAAAAAGTACGGAGTATAACATATCAATTCATATAGCCTTTGTAGACTACCACAAGGCGTTCGACTGCATCGAAACATGGGCAATATTAAGATCCTCGATAATGCAAGAATTGACTCCAGGTACTCAAACCTCATCAAAACTGACAGGAATTGATATGAATTCACAGGAATTGACTTGACGAGAATTGACACAAATTGACAAAAACTGACTGGAATTGATACAAATTGACAAAAACTGACAGGAGTTGATAAGAATTGACAGGAATTGACAAGAATTAACAGAAATTGAGAAGACTTGACTAGAATTGATACAAATTGACAAAAACTGACTCGGATTGACAGGAATTGACAAAAACTGACAGCAATTGATAATAATTGGCAGGAATTGACAAGAATTGACAGGAATTGACAAAAACTGACAGGAATTGATAAGAATTCACAGGAATTGACAAGAATTGACAGGAATTGGCAAGAACTGACAGCAATTGATAAGAATTGACAGAAAATGACAAGAATTGACAGGAATTGACCAAAACTGACAGCAATTGATAAGAATTTACAGGAATTGACAAGAATAGACAAGCCCAAACAAGACAAAACCAGATATCACTAGACAAGATTCAATTTTGATTTAGATTCAAAGTTGCGACTTTTCAAACAAATGATCTCATTGATTCCAAGTTAGGTTTGTTGAGTTTTAGACTATAACTCCAGTACTAGAGCAAGTACACTAACCAAATTAGACACGGTTATAAGTAATAAATTGTTCCAGTCATGATTGAAAACTAGAATTTTTTAGCTTGTATATAAGTTGAATTATTTAGACACAAAATAGATACTTTTCCAAACAATTAATTGCATAAATTCCAAATTAGGTTTCTTCAGTTTTAGACTACAACTCCAGTACTAGACTAGGTAGATTAACTAAAGTAGACAAGATTATAAATAATGAAGTCTCCTTGCTATAATTGGAAACTCGAATGTTCAAGCTAGTCCACAACTCGAGTTATTTAGTTTCAAAGTTGAGACTTTTCAAACAAATGATCTCATTAATTCCAAATTATGTTTGTTGAGTTTTAGACTATAACTCCAGTTCTAGAGCAATTAAACTAACTAAATTCGACACGGTAATAAACAATAAATTGGTCTAGTCATAATTGAAAACTAGAATATTTTAGATAGACTATAAGTTGAGTTATTTAGACACAAAGTAGATACTTTTACAAACAATTAATTTCGTAAATTCCAAATTAGGTTTCTTCAGATTTAGACTATAACACCTGTACTAGACTAGGTAGATTAACTAAATTAGACAAGATTATAAATAATTAAGTCTCCTTGCCATAACTGGAAACTAGAATATCGCAGCTAGTCTACAACTCGAGTTATTTAGATTCAAATTTAAGACTTCTCAAACCAATGATCTCATTTTTTCCAAATTGGTTTTGTTGAGTTTTGGACTACAACTCCAGCACTAGAACAAGTAGACTAACTAAATTATACACGGTTATAAAAATTAAATTGGTCTAGTAATAATTGAAAACTAGAATGCTCTAGTTAGACTATAAGTTGAGTTATTATTTAAAATTGACGAAGATTCAAAAACAGAGTATATCCCAATCAAAAGAGGAGTGAGACAAGGAGACACGATCTCGCCGAAACTATTCACACTCGCCTTGGAGGATATCTTCAAAAACTTACACTGGAATGAAAAATGAATAAATAAACATCGACGGAGTACACATTAATCATCTGCGATTTGCAGATGATATTCATCAGCAGTACTGCAGAAGACCTCACAAGCATGCTGCGAGAACTTCATCAAGAATCAGTGAATATTGGACTCGAAATGAACCTAACAAAGACAAAGATAATGAGGCCAGAGAATATCGACTTAAATATTAATAACCAGCAAATCGAAAAAGTATCACACTACATTTACCTGGTCAAGCAGAATGAGTCTCTCCTGGGCCGCTTTTAGAAAATTAAGCTACATTCTCAAGTCCAGGGAGTTCCCGATTAACCTTCGAAGAAAAGTATTCGAATCGTGTGTATTGCCGGTCCTTACCTATGGCCTCCAAACAATGGCGTGCACTCAGAAAACATCGAATAGGCTACAAACCACACAGAGAGCTATGGAGAGGGCTATGCTTGCAATTATCCTTAGGGACAGAGTTCGAAACGAGGAGGTCAGCAAAAGAACTGGTATGACGGATGTGCTAGTGAGAGTAGCGCAACTTAAGTGGAGATGGGCTGGTCACATTGCGAGGCAAGACCCGGACAGATTGACAAAGAGAATCTCAACATGGCGCCCGAGAGAGACCAAACAGAGCTAGGGCAGACCTCAGACACGATGGCGAGACAGTATACAAAAGATTGCAGGAAAAAACTGGATCCAAACTGCAACAAACAGGAAGACGTGGAAATCGTTGGACATGGATAAACGAAGGCTGAGAAGAAGAAGAAGAAGATTACGAAGGTTAGGGATGCCTAGTTTCGATCGGGGGTAGCTTTAGTGAGAGCCTCGTAGATTGTTTCGGCTTGTTTTTCTTACGCCAGGCTTGTAGGTGCATAAGCTTGAATGAAGAAATGATGAATGCGACAACGATCCGAAACAAATATTGTTATAAATTTTTACGGGGTTCTCTCTCTCTCTCCAATGGCGCTACAGCCCGAAGCGAGCCCTGGCCTCCACCAAACGTTGTCTCCAGCGTTCCCTTTCCTCTGCCGCCGCCCGCCAGTTCCGCACCCCCAGCATCTCTCTCGCATCCCTTTTCACACTTTCCTCCCATCTCGCCCTTGGCCTGCCCGCTTTTCTTCTACCTTCCGGCACTCTGAGTATTTGTCTCGGCACTGCTGTTGGAGCCATCCGGCACACATGTCCCGCCCATCTTAGCCTGCTTAGTTTTATGTGGGATACCACATCTGGGCTTTTGTATAACTGATATAGTTCGAAGTTCATCCTAATTCTCCAGGCCTCTTCGCTGTTAATTGCCCCATAAATTTTCCTCAGGATCTTTCGCTCAAAAATCTCCAGCATCTTTTCCGATTTCTGGGTCAGCGTCCATGCTTCGCTTCCATATGTGAGGATGGGTCGTATGATTGCTTTATATATATTACACTTCGTTTGTCTGCTAGCTACCTTCGAGTTAAGGATGGATTTAAGAGTGAAGTATGCCCTGTTGGCTTGCATGATTCTATGTTGTACTTCCACCCCTTCGTCGTTCTGATCCAAATAAAATTAAAAATTAAAATAAATAAATAAGATTTGTTTTTGAGAAATATGTCATCAATAGAGCCTTAAAGAACTAAAACAAATATTTAAAAATTCAGGACCAAAATATGTACCGAGTGTAGAATCTTGAACCAAAAGTTTGGAAAATTTACATCGAAAAATGTGTCCTGTATTTAGAACCTTGAGGAACTGAAAAGGTATATAATTCATACGACAAAAAAGTGTTTAATGACCAATATTAACCATCATGTACCATCCCTTGAGTTAGCACAATGGTTCTTCAAAGGACGTCAAAGACCTTCCTCGTTATAAAGGCTTTCGTTTCTATAACGGTATGTTTTGAAAAATATATCATCAATAGATCTTTGGAGAATTAAAGCAAATATTCAAAAATGCAGGATCAAAATGTCCCGAGTGTAGAACCTCGAAGCAAATTTTTTTTAAATTCACATCGATAAGTATGTCCTGAATGTAAACCTTGAAGAACCAAATCTTCGTAGAGACCTTAGGTTCACCACAAGGAATAATGTGTCAAAAGTCCCCATCAGTCCCATGTGAGCTTAGGGACTTATTCGGGGCCCAAGGTCAAAATTTTAGGTTTTTTGGATTTTTCTCGAAAACGGTAAGTTTTATCGAAAAAGTACCTCAGAGCAAAGTTGTAGATCTTAAAATTCTCTATAAAAATGGTCTGTATGCTTTTTCTCTAAGACCCACTTTTTCCCAGATATTGCGCTTGTAAGAATCATGTTCTACATAGTATGCACACATATGCCACGTATATACATATTTAGGTACTCAAGCAATAGTCCGGTCATTTTAGACAATTGAAATAAAGAAAATTCCGACAGAGCCAAATCTTCGCAGAGACCTTAGGTTTACCACAAGGAATAAAGTGTCAAAAGTCCCCATCAGTCCCATGTGAGCTTGGGGACTTATTCGGGGCCCCAAGATCAAAATTTTAGGTTTTTTAATTTTTTCCTTTCTTCAAGGTTTACATACAGGACATACTTATCGATGTGAATTTAAAAAAAATTTGCTTCGAGGTTCTACACTCGGGACATTTTGATCCTGCATTTTTGAATATTTGCTTTAATTCTCCAAAGATCTATTGATGATATATTTTTCAAAACATACCGTTATAGAAACGAAAGCCTTTATAACGAGGAAGGTCTTTGACGTCCTTTGAAGAACCATTGTGCTAACTCAAGGGATGGTACATGATGGTTAATATTGGTCATTAAACACTTTTTTGTCGTATGAATTATATACCTTTTCAGTTCCTCAAGGTTCTAAATACAGGACACATTTTTCGATGTAAATTTTCCAAACTTTTGGTTCAAGATTCTACACTCGGTACATATTTTGGTCCTGAATTTTTAAATATTTGTTTTAGTTCTTTAAGGCTCTATTGATGACATATTTCTCAAAAACAAATCGTAAGAGAAACGAAAGCCTTGATAAGGTATTTGACGTCCTTTGAAGAACCATCGTGCCAATTCAAGAGATGGTATTTATTGGTCATTCAAGAATTGCTTGCCATATGAATTTGATACATTTTCATTTCTTCAAGGTTCTACATTCAGGACACTTTTCGATGTGAATTTTCCAAACTTTTGCTTCAAGGTTCTACACTCGCGACATATTTTGGTCTTACATTTTTGAATATTTGCTTTAGTTCCTCAAGGCTCTATTGATGACATATTTTTTTAAAACATGACGTTAGAGAAACGAAAGCCTTGATAACGAGGAAAGTCTTTGATGTCCTTTGAAGAACCATCTTGCCAATTCAAGAGATGGTACATGATGGTATTTATTGGTCATTCAAGAATTGCTTGTCATATGAATTTGATACACATTTTCAGTTCTTCAAGGTTCTACATTCAAGACACACTTTTCGATGTGAATTTTCCAAACTTTTGCTTCAAGGTTCTACACTCGCGACATATATTGGTCTTGCATTTTTGAATATTTGCTTTAGTTCTTCAAGGCTCTATTGATGACATATTTTTCAAAAACATATCGCTAGAAAAACGAAAGCCTTGATAACGAGGAAGGTCTTTGACGTCCTTTGAAGAACCATCGTCCAATCATCTCGAACAATCGAGATAGTACAAGAATTCAATGCTGGTCATTTAGCATTTGTTGCATCTTATGAAATATTGATTATTTGTATTACTACTTCAAGGTTCTACATTCAGAACATACTTTTGTTCGTGAATTTTCGAAATATTTAATTTGTTCTTCAAGGTTATACATTCAGGATATATTTTTTGTTATGTGTTTTCGAATATTTTTCTAGGTTCTTCATGGCTTTACAAAATATCGTGATATCGCAAAATAAAGCCTTCAACCTGGGTTTTTATTACGGGTTGCACCGAACCTACTTAAAGCAACTCGAGAGGTGGCAGAAGAAGTAAATATTGATCTTTCAACAGTTATACAGAAATTGTCAATTTGTTCCTCAAGGTTCTATATTCAGGACATATTTATTGTTGTGTTTTCGAATATTTTTGTCGGTTCTTCAAGGTTTTACAAAATGTCGTGATATCGGTAAAGAAAGCCTTCAGCATGGACGACATTCAGTTATAGATAAAAATGATGTAAGAACCATTGCAGGTTGCACCGGAACTAATTAAAGCAACTCGAGAGGTGGCAGAAGAAGTTAATATTGATCATTCAAAAGTTTTTTTTTTACAGAATTTTTAAATTTGTTCTTCAGGGTTCGGTATTCGGTATTCGGCGTGCATGATGGTGGCTTTCTTTTGCATCGCGATATTTTGCATAACCTTGAGGATCCGACAGATATATTCCAAAATAATGTAACAATAATTATGTATGTCCTCATAATTATTGTTACATTATTTTGGAATATATCTGTCGGATCCTCAAGGTTATGCAAAATATCGCGATGGAAAAGAAAGCCACCATCATGCACGCCATTCAGCTATACATAAAAATGATGTAAGAACCATTGTCGGTTACACCTATATAAAGCAACTCGAGGGATGGCTGAAGAAGTTGAATATTGATCGTTTAACAGCTGTTGATGATGAATGAGCATGTGAGTCTAATTGATTCATCATCCGAGTCTATTTGAAGCAAGAAAAAAAGCTGGCTAAATAAATTTTGATTCGATTCATCAGTTCTACGTTCATGACACTTTGTGTCTGCAGTTTTCAAATATCCGTGTAAGTTTTTCCAAGGTTCTTCAGGATATCTTCTTTGTCTACATTTTTTAAATATTTGTGCTGGTTCTTCTTTCACGATATCGTTTTTGTCAATGATTTTTAAATATTTATGGCGGTTCCTCAAGCTACTATATTCAGGAGAAACTTTTTCCCGAGATTTTCTTATGTTGGTGCTGCAAAGTGTTTCTTAGTTTTGTGTTATCGTTTATAGTTGAAGACAAGTTGGATCGACAAAATTATTGAATTTTCAGTACATTATTGCATGAAAGTAATTATTTTTTCAACAAGAATTATTTATTAGATAATTTTTCGTGACTGAATTAATGTTAAATGTAGGATTACTGGTGTTAATTTATAGTCGGACGTAAAAAAGTAAAAGGTTGTAGACACATTCATACAAGTTCACACATAAATTCCTTCTTCTTTCCAACGAAACTTTTCCTAAAAGTTTACGAGCGCTGGCCAGAGCTGAGTTTTAAAAAGGAAGGTTTACGTTGCCAAAATGACCGCCAACGCGTTTGTTTTTACGTATACAAACACCTACGGGGATACAAAATATCCTCCGCAAAAATTTTTGCTACAGAAAATGAGATATACATAATGTAGGCCAAATGTGATTTGGGTGATATTTGTCAACAAGAATCTGCATCGATTTCAAAAAAACAAGAAACTATAAATGATCTAATTAGTTGTTAAGTTGTTAATTTATTCGTCAAGAATTTTGAAATATACTGAGTTGGATCGTATATTTGAAATGCCTTTCATTTATCTTACAATTAGGTTTATTCCCACGAGAATACATGGATTCCTCCGATTTTCAACTAGTTCATAACCTATTCTCCACGTTTCCAATAATTTGAACAAGTTTTGTTCTTCAAGGTTCCACATTCAGGACATAGTTTCGTAGCAAATTTTCGAAATTTTTAATCGGCTCTACATTCCAAATACGGTTTTTATTTGTTTCTCTTGAATTCTCGAATATTTGCGCTGAATCTCCAAGGTTTCAAATTCAAGACATACTTTCTCTCTTACATTTCCGATATTTTTCGTTGATTTTTAGAGGCTCTAGGTTTGTTCGTGTCTTGTCTCTCTTCAGTCTGTATAGTCTGTATAGCCTGTGTAGTCTGTCTAGTTGAGTCGAGTATGTCTAGTCTGTCTACTAAAAGCCAAGCGGAAAAGTCTTGTCTGTCTAGTTACGATCAGGACTTATTTATTTGTCATTTTTATTGTTTACCATCATTACTTTTGTTTTATCCTTGTTTATTGACAGACCTATCTCCTTGGCTCTCTTCTCCATTTTACCGTAAGCATCTTTCATTGCCGTTAGCGATCTACCGATGATGTTTAGGTCGTCAGCATAGCCCAAAAGTTGCGTGGATTTATTGTAGATGGTACCGTTGCATTCTATCTGAGCTTTCCTTATAGCTTTTTCGAGCGCGATGTTAAATAATATGGGTGATAGACTGTCTCCTTGTCTCAGACCTGTAATGGTTTCAAACTTGTGCGATGTCGTTTTTTGGATACCGACTTGGTTCCAAGTCTTTTTTAACGTACAATTTACCAATTTAATGATCTTTTGTGGTATCTCGAATTCTTCCATTGTCTTCATGAGAGTTCTTCTATCGATAGTATCATACGCTTGTTTAAAGTCTACGAAGACCTGGTATGTGCTGATGTTCATTTCCCATGTCTTTTCTAGTATTTGTCTGAGTGTAAACATTTGGTCAGTCGTCGACTTTCCTTTCCGGAAACCTGTCTGATACTGTCCTATAATGCTCTCTGCGTACGGTTGGAGTCTTCGTCCGATTATCCATGACAGCACCTTGTAGGCCGTGTTAAGAAGAGTTATACCACGATAGTTCTTGCACTCCAGTTTGTTTCCTTTCTTATAGATAGGGCATATCTTCCCCTCCCGCCATTCCTCGGGTATCTCTTCTGTCCTCCAGATTCTTCCTATCAGCTGGTGTAAAGCACAGTTCAGAGCGTCTCCTCCCATTTTGATCATTTCAGATGGTATCATGTCCGGTCCCGGTGCTTTGTGGTTCTTTAGTGCCTTTATCGCCTCGCTTATTTCTCTTTGTGATGGTTCGTTATCTTCTCTCAGATCTCTTACTTCTGGTGTGTGAATTGGGTCGTCTTCAGCTGTTTGTCCGGTTAATTCCACTCGTAGTGAGGTATTCAGGAGTTCGTTAAAATATTCCGCCCATCTACCTACCACTTTACTTTCTTCAGCCAGTAAGGTGCCCTCTTTACTGTTGATTATTGTTGCTCTGGGCTGAAATCCATTTCGCAGGTTGTTCACTATCTTGTAGCATTCTCTAATTTCGTGTTTCTCTTGGTGGTGTCCTATCTGTGCCACCTGGTCGTTAAAATGGGCCCGTTTCTTCTTCCGAAATAATTTGGATGCTTCCTTTCTTTGCTTGTTGTATTCAGCTTGTTAGGCTCTCGTGGGTCTCTGCAAATTCTCTGCCCTAGCTTTCTGTTGTTTCTCGCGTGCTTTTACGGGGTTCAACTGTGTGGAAATTTCTGAGAATGTATGTTTAAAAAAATTATAAAATGTGATATTTTACGGCGCCCCTAAAAATAATTTACGGCACGCTTGGGTGCCGCGACACCCAGTTTAGGAACTTTTGCACTACTTTTTTTAACTACTTATTGATCTAGAGGCGGTGGTGGCCTATTAGTCAAGGTGTCGGACCTCGTGGCCGTAAGTCCCGGGTTCAAATCTTGGACATTGTGAAAATAAGCCACCGTTCTGCTGTAGATGACTCTGGCAAAGTCACAAACTTAACCAGTTTAGGAACTTTTGCACTAACTATTTATTGATCTCTGTTTTTGAATCCCTTGCGTTACGTAAAACACAGTTTTAGAATGACTTCACTATAGGTTCACCAAAATTTAAGTTAGTTAAACTATTTTACCTGAACTTCTGTCCAATTTTTCTCGAAAGAAAGCTGGTACTGCTAATGCAATTGCAGAAATAATCTTCACAAAAATTTCTCCTAATAGACTGTTTTCTATTTTCGGTTTAGCTTCTGTCCTTTTCTCAGGAGTCTCTATATCTACAAAACAGTTGAATATTATAACATAACTCTGAAAAATATTTTCAATCGCAGATTTCATATCGAAAAAGCATGCTACTTACAACTCTGGTTTCCCTTTTTTACAAGTGGAAAATTAGCCAAACATTTAATTTGGGAAAGCGTAAACCGTTTCGAAGTTTCATCAACGAATGTATTATTTGCTTTACAAGTAATCTTCTTGAGCATGTATGGGTTTTGGCATGAGATTCTATACGACTCTCCAATTTTAAAATATAGTAAGCCAGCCAAGTCTGGTAGAAGCTGATAATTGTCAGAAGATTTTAACAGAATAGGTGTGTTATCTAGTGAAAAACTCTGTTTTAAACTGCAATCTAAAATAAAAATAGTATAATATAAAAAGTAATATAATAATTAGTAATTGGAGAAGGAGAAGGAGAAGGAGAGAAAATATCGGAAGATAGTAGGAGAATATCCCACACATAAACGTAGCAATAGGAATGGCGAAAGACTCTTAGAACTATGTCGAGCCTTTACTCTACAGCAGGGGTCGGCAACCTTTTACCCGTGGTGTGCCAAGCCATTCTACCAATATGATAAAGGGTGCTGCCAGAATTTTAACTTATATAATGGGGTTTTAGAGGAGAAAAAATTTATACCAAATTTATCTTTTAAACATATTTATTAAAAAAATAACATAAATTAAAAATTTTTAATGCGAACCATTTCCCTGCACATTTTTGCTTAATATTTCAATATCAGCGGTATAATTTGTGACTTTTAATTTCACACAAGATTCTGAATGTTCATTTGTTAAACGACTTCTTTGTGGACTCAAAATATGTTTCATATGCGATCAACAGACACCGATCGAAGAAAAAATACAAAAACGAAGACTACGTTTGTTTGGCCCCGTCTGCCAGATGAATAACACTCGGCTTCCACGCAAACTCATTTCGCGGGAGTGACCGTCAGACTGGAGAATACAAAGAAACACGCCAAAGAAGACATGGTTGAAACAAGTGGAAGATCTGAAAAACCAAAAACTGGATACCCATCAAGCCAAGGACATCGCAATAGATCGGCAAGAGTGTTGAATGGAACAAGAAATCCAGCGGCACTCAGTGGGAACAACGGAATTTCTAATACATAAATGGTATTACGACTGATGTAGCTCCTCCTATGATTCTAAATCATAATGGGTTTATAACGCATTGTAAAAATGCTGATGAAGTTTTACCAACTACCCTTGTCCATCAGCAGGTATTGTGTTAAAATTGCTTATTCAAAATAGTTAATTCTATCCGTGGAAGCAATTTGCAACGACGAAGATTTGGAGCATTTGTAGAGAAATGTGATTTCGGGGAACTACTATTACACACTCACGTAAGATGGCTAAGCTGTGCTAAGTTTTTAAAAAGATTCATGGATCTTTTGCATGAAATAAAAGAATTTATAGCAACTGTTAATAAAACATGTCCTCAATTGGAAGATGATAAGTGACTTTTCTCCCTGAGATTACTGGAAAGCTAAATTAATTAGATATGAAACTTCATTCTTTACTTCAGGAAAGTAAAAAACTTTGACGGAAATGGTTAGCAACTTCAATGCATTCAAGGGAAAACTTGCATTCCTTCTTGTTTCGGTGATTTCTCCATAACTGAAGGTTGGCAACGATCATGGCAAATTCCGCACGGTCTTCTGGCGCTCTAAAGAATGAGTGGGAGTCCAGACCAGTCCAGTTTCTTATGTTCTTTAACCGGGAACACCTTCGTTCTGGACCACGGCGCCCCTCTATCTTGCTTTCCATTATTAATTTTAGAAAGCTATATTTTGTATTTCTGAGGATATGCTCTAGGTAAGCTGTCTTGCGTTTCTTCGCAATAACCAACAGTTCTCTGTCTCAGAGAACCTTATTATTCCATCCAAGCCTCAACGTATTACATTCCTACAACAACTATTTTTAAATAAAACTATTTTAAATTTAAACTTATTTTTGACTTTAAATTGCAACTTTGCTTATGGTCACTTAGCACGTACGATGTTAGTGGTGATCAAAAGTTTGGCAGCTCCTGCAGTATATCCTTACTTTATTGTCTTTACCAAGCTTGTTTAGCTTTCCCACACAGTCCCATACCAGTTTGAATCTAATAGTCTATGAGCTAATAGCTTTGATGGCTGCTTGGCTATCTGACAAGATAGCAATTAGTATTTTGCAAAAGTTCCTGTCGAGGTTAAATTGTACACATATTTTGATTGCATGTAGTGTACCTCTGCTTGGAAGATACTTGGATGGATTCCCATGGATTCAAAATACTTGGTTCCTAAGTCATCAAATTATCTGTATACCACTTGATGGCACTTTGCTTAATGGGGTATGCTGAGAATTTGTCGCTCCATTCTGCTTTACCGCTACACATTGCTGTGCAGTTTTTCTCGAAATGAACTTGATCTTTGAATTGGTAAAACCATACAACATATAGATAATCAAATAAACTTAATAAAGACGGAACAAAGCTTGAATATATAAATATACTCAACCTTTCCGGAACTCTATAATACTAATGAGTCTTTTTAGGACTACCAAAAACAAATCTCTTATGAAATTTGTCAGTTATTCTATAGCTTTCAGTCCACCTTCGTGGCACTCAACAAAAACCATAAAAATAACATTGATTTTTAAGATCATGTCTTTCCGATACCTTGAGTGGATAGCCATCTGTGGACGCGTTTCGAGATCTATCTCTCATCAGCACAGCTTTGCTTCCATGAACAATATTTTGTAAATCACCTGTATTTTCAATTCATCGATGCTGTTTGCAGTAACAGCAATTGATGTATCATCAGCAAACATGATTGTCTTGCCGTCTATGTAACTCGGTAGATCATTAATAAATAGTAAAAATAAAAGTGGTCCCAAGACAGATCCCTGTGGCAAACCGATTCCGATATCCTTTGTGTTAGAAATGTAGTTGTTTAATCTCACAATTAATTTTCGATCTGTCAAAAATGATCGTAGAAGGTTTAAAAAAGTTCCCCCAAAGCCGTAACATTCCATCTTGTCAACTATAAAATCAATATTGATAGTATCGAATGCTTTGGCTAGATCAAAGAATAGTCCAACAACATGGTTTCCTTCATCCAGATTTTGTATGACAAATTTAACGAAACTGGTGGCAGCAGTTTCAACGGATTTATTTGGTCGAAATCTGACATGCTGACATTCTGATATATACATATATATATATATATATACATATATATATATATATATATACATATATATATATATATATATATATATATATATATATATATATATATATATACATATCTGATTCATATTTATTTAAAAATATCATCATGCGATCAAATATGAGGCGCTCAAAAATTTTTGAGAATGAAGATATTAACGAGATTGAGCAATTAAAGCAAGGCTAGTTCACCAAGAAAGGTACCCTGATAGAAGAATATTCTATAAAAAAAAAACTTTTGAGGCCGTTGATAGGCGTTTAGGGAACGCGGTCAATAGACCTTTTCATAGTTGAATTTTTTGTGCGCATGTGTTCCGCCATGTTTTGCCCGAACTTTTTGACGTATTTAGGTTTGCGTATTTCATATTCCCGCCTTTCAAACTTGGCGGATGCGCATGCGCTTAACTAACCGTTAAAGGGTCTATTGGAACCAATTGCGCTTGGCGGACAAACATCAAGATTGAAACAATTTCATTTGAAAAGGAAACAATCAAAATCTGTAATATTTAGACTTACCAAACGTAAGATTCTGCTTTGATTCACTGTATGTTTCAAAAATATCCCTTATCTTCTTCAATTCTTCAAAAAAATTATTACTTTTCGCACGGGTAACGCGCACTTTGGGTCTTCCAGCTAAAACATAATTATAATTTCACCAAGTGAAACAAGACTAAACATAATAGAGAGACAATAGTCTAGTAATATAATTGCGAGATACGCAAGGAAATACACAATAGTTACGTATTTGATTTAAGTGTCTTTATTAAAAAACAAAAACCGAATCCGTTTATTAATTTCTTATTTTCCTGGCTTCCAAAAAAATTTGTTCAACTGTTCAACTTGTTCCTCTGTTTCTCATTCAAAATCAGCTCTCGACCTGGAGCTCCTAGTACAGGCTTCGAAATCATCATAATCACCTTACGACTTTGCCATGTTTCTCTCGAAGACCAGCAGCAATTCCTCGACGTTCTAAAATTCCATTCGGATGACGTAGTGCGGCTTCAAATTCCCACCGTCCATCCACTTGGAGTCAAAGTTTGTGTGATCGATCATAATCTTCTGCATCTCCTCATGTTTTGTGTACATATGAAGCATCATCTGCTTCTCATTCATAATCTCGACCTGGAGCTCCTATTAAAGGCTTACAAATTTTGCATAATCACCTTAGGACTTTGCCATCTCCTTCCGACAGAATCAGATTTTTGTTGCGTTGCTGTCGAAGACCACCAGGGCAAATCCTCGACGTTCTTAACCCTTTCGCTGCTATGGATTGCTATAGCAGTTCAATTGATTTGACGCCCAGGTGCTATGCACTGTTATAGTACAATTGATTTGGCGGCCAGATGCTATGGACTGCTATAGCAGTCTACCGACTTCATAAATTCAATGCGCCTTTTTTTAACATAGCAAAGAGATTAATAAATATATACACTCTCATTGAAGCGTTGCGTTACCCTGGCTGAAAGATTCGGGCCTCACCCCTGCACCTAGGGTTTTATCGCTGGAAAGATGGATATTTAAAAAAAACCCAAAAAATAATTGTAAACTATGCGGATAGCCATATATTATTATTTTTTTTTTATGTCTAGTCTTGTCTAGTCTCGTCTAGTCTCGTCTAGTCTCGTCTAGTCCTGTCTAGTCTCCTTCTTGTCTGTATCGAGTCTTGTCTCTATCTTGTCTTATCTATGTAATCTACTAGAATAAAAAGTACTTAATTTAATGAATTCTTCTACATTGCTAACTGAATTAGACTAGATGGATTAGATTGTGCTTTCCATGGCCCACCTAATTAATATAGGTTAGTAATCTAAAGTTCAATACGAAGCCGCAACATGAAGTTGTTTCAACATGAAGTTGTCGCAACATGAAGTTGTTTCAACGTGAATTGAAGATGAAATGAAGATTCGTGGTAAAAAAATCTTTTCTTGTAATTGAAACTAGGTACATTGTTT